>JAWWTY010000106.1:80410700-80604532 GCA_035222235.1 Margarornis squamiger | reverse complement strand
GAAGGAAGGAAGGAAGGAAGGAAGGAAGGAAGGAAGGAAGGAAGGAAGGAAGGAAGGAAGGAAGGAAGGAAGGAAAATTAGCAATTGAGATGTGAATTAAGGAATAGTTTTCTGCTACAAAAAAATTCTCAGTCGAATTATGTACAGGAGGGCCCTGTGTTGCCTGTTTGTCCTTCAACATGACAAACGCTTTTGCACAACTTTCTAGTTTTTGCTGCCCACCTCAGCAGGCAAATTTCAGCAGGACAATATCTGTAATGGGTTATCATAAGGGAAACTGGTCAAGCACTACCAGATATTTATAGCTGTTGAAAGCATGAACATGCCCTGTGATGCACAGCTGGGTCTGTCACTGAAACTTCAAACGTCAGGGCCTTTAGAGAAGCACCTAAATGATTCATAAGCCACATGTTATTTTTATAGTGACAATGAAGATTCACAGTTGTGTTGGGGAAGGGCTCAGTTTTAAGAGATTCACTGGAAGCTTGTCAGATAATTCTTTGAAATATAATCTGAGACATGTTTCTGAGAACAGAACTATTGCACTCTTAGTACATAGCAATATAATTTCAATTTAGGATTATGATATAAAGACACATTCCCTTGTTTTTTGTTTGTTTGCCCAGAAAAAAAATCATACCCTGGTCCTTTTTCAGGATATAATAAAGGAAATAATTAAAGTCCTGGGAAAGGTTTGTTATGGAATCACTGTTTCTCTAGAGCCAGATCAAGTAATAAAGTATTTTACTAGGATACAAAAGGCCCTGGTAATTTAAGAGAGGAGCAAACTTTTTTCCAATATAGTTTCAGATTATATCATCTCTCAGGAATCCTTTGTGACTGGTCTTCTATTTAAAGAGAAATAACCCCAAACTAATAGGATACTTGACCCCCAATTATAAATTGTTCTACTGTCATAGTCAGTACTATTTTTTATGACTGTTCATGTTTTTTTAATTTCTCTTTCAAATAAATCTAGTCTTTCCACTGTTTTCACCAACTGTGGGCCAAAAGAATCAATTTTTGATTCCAAATTCCAAAAACCTGATGTCTCAGGAGCTGCTTCCACAAACTCTTTCCCTGCATTATTTTTAATCTTGGGAAAATGGATCTGCAGCAGCAGCCAAATATTCTGTTTCCTGGGGTAAGTATCCTCCTCCAGCAGATCCCCACCCCTGCAGGAAACTTTCAGTTACTTTCCTGTGTTTATGAAAAGGATTGCCACTGATTTTTTTGCTTATTTCCAAGCACTTTGTCAAACCTGTAAGATATGGCCCAAGGCATAGCTCTACCATCACATGAATAAATGTATTTATTTGCCTGACATTGCTGACAATATTTATGAGAGAGGTAGGAAAAATGTTACAAGAAGTTTGTGAGAGCTCGTTGCCTGAAGCCATCCGTTCCTTGTACCTCCTTCCCATACTCCCAGTTGCACTCAGTTTCCATATGGCAACAGAGATCCAGGCCTTAAAACAGCTATTTGGGTGGGGGTTTTTTTACTTTAAATATAGTGAGTTTTCTCATCTCATTGACTTATTTCTTGCAGCACAATCAGATGAAATCATCTGTTTGTTAGGTTTCTGAGGCACGGATGGTACAAAATTTGAAGTTATGATTTGCACTCAAACCTAACCTAACAGCATAGTCTAAATGCCAGCTAGACTACCTTCAGCTGCTAAATAGGATGAATTCAGTACAGCACGGTCTTAATATAAAAATTATTGCTTGTGACAAAGGTATAATTCTATGTAATTCCCTTATTCAACAGTCTAATTATGTGTCCTGCTCATGGACTGGCTACTCCTGTTCCTGTCTTTATTTCCTGCAATATCCATAAAACATAAAGGAATTTCCAAATTTAGAAGATAGACAGGGACTTTTTTTCCAAAAAATCTTTTTTGCTATAAAATAATCATATTCACTTAATTTTACCCATGGCTGCTTTCTTCACGAGGGAAAAGAGAGACATGTGTTTCTGTTCTCAGGTCTAAACAGAGAGCTGAAACAACCCCTGCCCCCAAGCAGCTGGGGAAATGCTCACGTTAGGGAAAATAGACATTGGGCCTCCTCAAAAAAGATCAGCAGGTAAATCCTGTGTCCTGAAAAGCCATTCTGAACCTGAACATCAACAAGTAAAGCAGTTCGGTCAGAGCACTTTGCTTTTCAAGGGGAAAAAAATAAAAGATGCTCATATTTAGCTTCTGTTCTTTAGACATCCAAATTTTACTGTTTCAACCCCATCTTCCCTCTTCAACCCATTTAAGCCACCTTGGAGGTGGTTTTTGAAGGATTAAGTTACTAGGGTCTCTGGTATATTACAAAAATATGAGGTGGCATCTCACATTTTTTTCTTACTGTTGCTGCTGCTGCTGAATGTTATTGGACTTGCTAGAGATGTCACCAATGCAGAGGGTGAAATAGTCACTCCCCAGTTCCCTAAGGCTCTCTGTATTCCTTCACAAAGTCCCTAAAATCACACTCCAGCCAGCTCAGCTGAAAAAGAGTCACCATGGTTTGATGTAAGCAGATGATGAAAGGCTACAAGGGGAATTGACAGGGCTGCTTGAGGGACTGGGTTTTTTTCTGCTTGGCTAAAAGATTGTGATCTGAGAATTAGTCAGTACAAAACTATTATATACTAAGAGTCTGATAGGGTATTTTTGATATTAATTGGCTTCAGTGATATTTAAGAAGACTCAAATCTATGCAATGGGTCCTAAATCTACTTTGCCTACAGAAATAGTGTTTTGTTTTGGAAAGACCCAGTTGAATTTTGAAAAGACTTTACAAGTTCACAGGTTGTACCTCTCAGTCCTGTCTGCAGTGCTTTGCAGAGAAGTCTGTTTCTTGTGTGAATTCCCTGCAGTTGCAATCTTATCTCCTGTAGCATGGTTTAAGCACTGGATATTAGCTATAACAAGCAAAGTAGTAACTACAGCTGTACCTCATCCCCATTGTACTTCATACTGGCTCACTTTACCTAGGAGAACCCTCCAAAGATTTCACATGAAACATTTGGGTGAACAAAAAATTGATTATTTAAAAAATGACCTCATGTTGTTATGCCGTGTCCAAAACCGAGAACAGCCATCAGATGGCCTGTCAACCAGACCTTTGTTGGGCTGGTTTGGTTTGGACAGTCTGGAGTGCTATTCTGATATGTTGCACCATGTCTGTATCTTTGATTACATTTCTGACTGCCTTGTCCACACTAAGTATTCAAGGCAAGGTATTCAAAAGTGCAGTTAAAGCCTTCATCTTCAAGAGTTGTGCAGATATTAATTAAAGTTATCAACATCTGTGTCAGTGGGGAAAACATCCTAATATTATCATCAACATTTCAGACATGGCAGAGCTGAAGTCAGAGATGCTAAAACCTGTATTTCTAACACGTCTGCCTGAAGTTGCAGAAGAAGACACACAATCAGAATTTTTAACAACCTTATATGTAAATGGAAAAATATTCAGATGTTTTGCTATTCTGTATCTCCCCCAATTTCAGCAGGCAGTTGGATAGTGTTTGAGTGATGAAGGACTGTCTCCACATCTGGCATTTGCTATAAATAATGAAATATATGTGCAGGGGGTTATTAGAAATGATCCAGAAATGTTTCAAGCCTCTTTCTAAATAAGAAAAATAAAGTAATAATAGTAAAACTTTTAAAGAAACACAAATGTTTCAATGAAAGGGTTGTCAAAAAAAATTTTATTCATTGAGATAGAATTACTCTATGGGAAAATCACCTCTGTGAAGCCAAGATCCCCCATCTCACCTTGGATGGGGAGATGTCAGGTCAAGACCTTTGCTCTAACCTACTAGGTTATTAAGCCTTTTTTTTAATCTGCCTATTGTTTTATTTTCTCCCCTCTGCCTTGAAAAAGGAAAAAAAAAAAAGGGGGGAGAGAAAGATCTCATATTCTTTCTGCACTGGAATGAAAACAAATTCTGAAACCGCAACATTTTTCACAAAACAGAATTCTTGTTTTCTGGCCAGCCCTATTACTTATTATTACCGGCCTTTCAGAGACTCCAGTTTGAAATTTTTAGCTAACTTTCAGGGGGAATCAGTGCCAGAGCTGCAGTCAGTGCTTCAAAACCCCCAACTGCCCATTCTGCTAGCTCTCTCACACCAAAGATGTCTCCCCTCCCCAAAAACAGCCCAGGAAGAAAAACCACTAATGATCTTCACCCTTGCAAAGAAAACCATCTGAGTTTTGCATTTGGGCAGCAAGAACTTCTTCTGTCCTTTCTCATAATAACCTGCTCAGATATTTTTTAAACAGCTGTAACTGATGCCGTCCTCAATAAAGTAAATGAAAGAGAAGAAAAGCATGCGCTGCAGCGCATTTGACAGTCAGACACCTAGAAGAGAAGTAGTTCAGGCCCCAGGGGACACAGCGTCAGTGCTCTGCTGCTTGAAACTCCTCACTCCAACTGTGGCTGAAAAGTGTCATGTTTTTTACACCTTTCTCTCAGAAATGCTTCCCTGCAGCAGATGCTGCTGTGATTCACATTTGGGAAGCTCAGGATGAGCATGACACAATCATGATGTCATTTCTTCTGTCCCTGGGGTACCAGGGAAGCAGAGCTTCCACATACACTGCAGCACCCACAACCACCTTCTTAGGTGCATTTTAAGGCAGCAAAGCTTTTAAAGCCTGTCTCCTGTCTTCTCACATCTGAAAGGTTGGCGTGAGCATCCTATCGAGATTTACACTCCCCATTTTACTAGCACATCAGGTCTGGGACATACCCTCTGGCAGAGATGTATGGAATGTAAGTGACTGTGTTACTTGGCAAAAGACAATTTCCCTGAGAAGCTAAAGATCTGAGAATTTTTACATAAAGCTCTTTTTTTTTTTTTTTTCCCCCCTGAAGAAAGGTCAGAATTCATTTGGAATAGTCTAACATGTTTCCCAGACCTGTTTGACATGCAGTCTTGTTCCCATCTTGCTAAGTGCTAGTCCTCCTCCACCTTATCCTTTGTTGGAATTGTAAGAATATGTTGTATATGTATATATAGCTAGATAGATGCTGAAGCCTTCAAAAGCCTTAAAGTCTGTTGACTTGGAAGGGAATAGGGCAGCCAGTGTTTCTTTCTTGGATCCTCTCCGTAATGAGCATTTGATTAAAATGTTCTTGGCACCTCCCTTCTATTCCATCCAGCAAGTAAAGCCTCTGTGAAAACATCTAGTTTTCCTGTATCAAAACTCAGCATCTCTGAGGGAAAGCTTTGTTTACTCCAACAAAATGGGTCAAGATGACGAAGTACACTAAGAATTTAGTGATCAATGAAATTAGGTGTCATGCCCATTCCTCATGCAATGCAATTGCCTGTACCAACAGTCCGGGGTTGAATTCAACCTCTTAAAACATATGAGACTAGATCACTCTTGGGCAGTAGCCCAAAAAACTTATGCCCTACCAACTGAAAGCAAAATTTGAGCATGATCTTGTTCTTACTGCATGTATTTAGGCATCCAGTGAAAAATAGTTGGGGCCCTCTTGAGCTGGTCCCAGGAAAGACAGATCCTGGTGGGTTTTGTATAGCACTTTTAACAGAAGTATTTTGCAAACAAAAACCCCCTCAACCAACAAGAGAACCTGTCTACAGACACTTTCAAGGAAACTGAATCCTGGACATCCAGAACCAAATACAGATCAAGTGTACATGACCAGAACTCAACTGTTTTCAGTCATTTACCAGAGGTCTGACTGTGGCTCTTGTAGGCTTCTTGTATGTAAGTATGGGGCAAAAGACCTGAATGGCTTCAAGAAATTTGGTACTTTCATAAAGGAGATATGGTCCAAAAGAGAGATTTCTTCTTTCTTATACACTGGCTTTCATATCAGAGGAGTACCTTTGTTGTGTCACACTTTTTAGTCAACTCAGAGAAGACACTACTCATTTGGCTTATATTTGGTCTGTCCTCCTAGGGAAAGAAAGACAACTCCCTGTGACTCACCTTAGCTGTTTAGAAAAGACAAAACATTTTGGCGAGCAATGGTCTGTTAAAAAGACTAATCCTCTGGAGAATAGCTTTTCCATAAAGAGGTGTCCATAAAGAGGAAAAGTAGGAGAGGTGCTGAGCAGTGTCAGATGTTGAAACCACATGCTGGTTATAAATAACTCAGATATCCTTGGCTGCTATCAGGCTTGGACTCAGAACAATTCCCAACAAGGGGTTCTAGATGCATGTTATTTCAGAATCTTATCTTGATGAATGGCTGATGGCACTTCAGTGGATATTGCATTAGCCATTCTGCACTTTTACTGCTAATTTGCTGTAGGGTGAAGACAAATTGTCTCCTTTTCCCTCTGAACAGTGTCAAGATTACACAGTGAAAGGACATGGAAAGAATAATTGCTTAAGGCTTTGGCGTGATGTTTTCTCCTGTACAAACATACAATTAGGCTGTCTTAACCTCCCAATGTAGCAATAAACACCACTTCACAAACTAATTTACAGGGAAAAGTCAGAGACAGGACTGGAGCTGTGCTCTGCAAGGCGAGGGCCCTGTCATTCAGCCAAAGGGGCAGTTCCACTAATTTAAGCCAGCAAAAATCCTTGTATGCTTTCATCCAACTCAAATGAGACTGAAATAAAGTCTATACATTTGAATCACTGAGCAAACCAGCTAATAAAAACTGTATTTCTGGCTGGTCATAAAAAAAGAATGTAATTGGTCATACTCAAGAAACTACTCAGAACAGGGAAGCGAGGGGAGCAAGGTCTTAATAATATTGACTTTTCTAAAGCTTTGACATTTTTCTGCCTCCATTGCTATCTGTCAGTCAGTAACACCTACGGACAGGAACTGCCAGAGCACATTTCTTCAGCTGGGCTGATGGCAGGGCCAGGTTTGCACTAGAGACACAGCACTTTTCACGCACCACACGCTGCCCTCCTCTCACCGAGGGGTCACTCAAACCATAGACTGTGCTCTATTTGCAAAGACAGGGCCAGCTTTTATTTTCTAAACACAAAGAGCAGTACAAACTATGAAATATGAACTGACAAACGTTGGCAGGGGTTCTGAGAGGAAAGCTACTCTAGATCCTCCTCAGACAGGAAGGAGCCCCATGTCCATCCCTGTGTCACACTGGACAATCCTTGCAGCTGTAGACAGTGCCCTAACTGTATTATCACTGAGCCACATGCAACTCTGTATGAAGGACAGATCTCTGAAGATATCTTACAAGTTTTCTGGACCCTAAAGTTTGCTGTTCCAATTTATCTGACATAGGTGGAAACAGGCCCAAATACACAGCAACTTGAGGTAGATGCTCCAGGCTCCTGCATAAACCTGTTATTGAGATACAGGCATTGCCTAAAAACCAAATCATTATGTTTTCACAGTGATTTCAGATTGAAAGAGCAAACTTGGATTATCTAACCAGAGTCTGGAATGTATTTCTTTTGCCAGTGCTAATCTGTGCTAGACCAAGAAATCCATAGCATAAACTTTGAGAACTACAGTAGTGTAAATAATCCCAAGTTGTAACCCATGACCCTTATGGCATAGGTTCTCCATGAACCTGATTGAAATTACAGTGTCACTGGTGACACTGAGAAGGATTGAGTCTATCCAGCCCTTTGGATGCCTGACTTGAGTGAGTTCTAGTTTCAGGGTGCAGATGAAGCCACCTTCATCCCCACTGCATCTCTATGCATCTCTACCAAGACCTCAGATGGAGCCAAGGTTCTTCTCCAATCCCCTCTGGGTCACAACAGACTCCTGGGAGGATCTGTATGGGCAGGTGAGCATCCCTTTCCCAGAACAGGTACTCCTGGCCACTAACATTCATTGTTACAGGATCCTTCAGACTAAAGAGGGAAGAACCTAATGAATTTAACTTCCTCTGAGGTTGGGAAAGTGGCTAGGCTGGACTTTTCTTTAGGTCTTAGGTTCTGGAGTCTCCATTTAGGAGAAACAAATCACTCGCTATATAAAGAAGTAACACAAAAATATTCCCTGCCTCAGGGGAAACCACTCACTGACTTATGCAATGTGCATCATGCATTATTCACCACATTCATCACTGACTGTTCACTGCAGTATCATCTATTTTCTTTTCATATGCTTGTCATGCATAGTAGGTATTTTCACTTTCTGTGATAAACCAGGACAACTGATATTTTTACCATTTACAAAGCCATAAAGTACTGAACTTTGTCAGCTATCTTCATGTCAGCTTCACAAAAGCATAGTAATTTTTATTTCTTTCATTTATTTCCTCTCATAAGTTGTCAGTATGGCCCACTGTCCATTGTCTTTTCTAATGTGTCCCCTAAGGGTAAACATGGTTCCAGATGACAATAACATTTTACTGAGGCTCCTAACTAGCCCTTACTGTAAGGCTGTGCCTGGTTTTGTCAAAAGCAGTATCACTTTCTTCAATAAAGTATTTTTGAATAGCAACAGCACCTCTGTATTTTGGAAGGTGAGCCAGCTCTAGCTGTGCTGCTGAGAAACTGCAGTCTTTCCATGCTTCCACTGACTCCAACAGTATAACAAATAATAAGGTTACCAGAGGGTATGCAGCTTAGTGTGTAAAAAAACCCTAATCAGATATCTTTATTTCCCATAAACACTTACAGCTGCAGCTTCTCTGCCAAAAACTGAAGGGTGGTTTTTCCAGTAGGGTTGCTAAATTCAGTATCTCACTGGGAAACTTCAATGAAGGGGAGGGCGAGAGAGCATGGGACTAATGAACGCAAATCCCTGGAGGAGTGAAAAACCTGTCTCAAAGTAAAAGCTACCTGTGCTGCTCTGAATTGGGGTTTTACCAAAGGGTAAGAAAACACTCACCTAGCCTACATCAGATGCTCTGGGTCAGGTGAGGTGAATCCTAATCAAAATGTCCCCATGTCACAGTGCAGCGTCAGGCAGGACACCCACTGCAGTCCTAAGTGAGCACGCAGAGTGAACACACCATGGCCAAAGCCCTGGCCAGGCTGGGAGGGCTTCTTGAACTGCTGGGCACAGCACCACAGTAAAGGCACCTATCTCTCTCCTGGGCCATCATAGGCATAGCAACCATAAGACTGGTTTTCTTTTTTAAAGACAGCTCACATATTCAGGGAATTGCTGTTCATCATCAGGTTCCTGGGACTGGTGAGGTTCACCCAAATCAGGCTTATCAGGGGTTCCAGGCTTTCATCTCTATCTGTGGTAATCAGACATGTATGTCCTTTCTGTTTGTTCTGATAGTAAAAGCTGCCTGATGGAGTCTGCATGGAAAGCCACTATTTCAGCTCCGCAGCTGAGCTCTGTGAGGACACAGGCAGCCAGACCCAGATGAGAGCCATAAGATCTCTGGGTAGACAACCCCATCTCCCCATTATCCTTGGGACAAGTGCTGGACACATGACCTTTCTGATGAACAGAGCGATTCCCAAAGGGAAAACACAAAGAGACGCAACCCCCTTGGCTGCCTCCATGTCACCCCACCCAAATATTAGTCATCTGGATGAAGGCACAATGCAGTTGCCTCTATAAAATCACTGACTTGGAGGGTCTGCAGACTCCTTGAGGTCCTATGCTGACCCGTTTTGGGAGATCAAGTAACTCAGCTTCCGCTATCTTCCCAGACTTTGAATGTGGGTGAAGTGCATCTTATTCTCAGAATCTTCTTTGCTTGGAAGCATGTGCCCTCAGTCTCGGCAGAGCTACTGAGCTGTTCACAACACACATTTTCAAAAGTATATGGGCCAAAAGTCAATGGGACTTTTTTGTGAGTAATAAGCCTGGGTTATCCAACATCAACAAGCAGCTATTTCTGCAAATGTGTGACAACATGCCACAAACCTACAGAGCAGTCTTCCCAAGAAGTGCCACCAGTGTATTAGGCTGCTTGCCATGATATTCTGGGCTTATGAACAGCAGCAAGGCAGCCTGGGATTGACTCAAGAGCTGAAGCAAAAGCTGGTGTTTTTCTGTGAGTGGCATTCTTCTCTAAATTAAAACCCTGATGTTTTATACTATGAAAGTCAATCTTGGAAAATGGGGGATTCGTCAAGGTAAGGAACAATTTAGGAGTTTAATTATGAGCCCTTTAATGTCTTTTCATAATCAGTTAATAAATACCTTAACAATAAAATTGAATTTAAGCTTTTAATAGGCTGTGTTGGATTGAACCTAAACAAAAGAATTAGCAGCTCCAGGCATTGTGCAATAACTTCTCACTGCTTGGTGCCAGGAGAAACAAAGCATTTCAAGTACATTTTTTTGTACCTCACTATAATAAACGCTTGTAATATTCCCCAATTTCTGGAGTGTAAGATGCAGATCTTATTTATCACAGTATGTGACACATCTGGCACATGGATCAGGAAACAACTGTTTTACTTCATTTCTGTCATCACCTTCCAACAGATTTCTTTCACATTCCAATTTGGATGAGAGAACTTGGACTTTCTCTCCATAAGTTCTCCATTAACAGTTTCACAGCAACAAGCACTATTGGTTCGTTCTCCTTCCACAGCAATTAGTTACTCCAAACTGCATATTTTGACTTTTACTACAAGCGAACATGTAAAATTGCTGGTATTTACTCCTATCTGCTCCCAGCGCCTCCTGAGGCAGGCAGAGCAGAGATGCTTGCTGACTGTCATTACCTCTGTTTAGTGCCACTTTCAAGTGGTGTCACTGCCTGGATGAGCACTGCCGGTTTCTGCCGCCTCCTGTCGCTGTTATGAACAGGTATTTTATTTACAGTAGGGCTTTTGTTATGTCACAGCTGAAGAGAGCACTCTGTCTGCTGCTTGAGCAGGGGCAGGCATATCAAACTCGCCGAGATGGGAGCTTTGCAAGCTGCACAAATGACTGTGCACTAATAAAGCTTGAAAAGCTTGAATTACACTGGAACCCACAAAAATTTTCAAATTAAAATTCCATATTTAGAGGCCCCCCGTGGGCTGTGATTTTATTTAGTTTAATCCCCTCTTGAGGCCAATTAGGTAGACACTCTTCTGCACATGCACACACCAGCACAAAAAAATAAATATATAAGACTAGTTAAAAAGGAGAGGGTAGTATATCACTCATCCATTCAAAGGCCGAAATTCTTTTCCCTTCTGTTGTTCCTGAAAATAACATGGCTGTCAGAAATCAATAAAAGTACATACAAACAGTGCTCATTTTTTATTTCTAGGCTGTGTTTTAACTTTCCCTTGCTTCTTTCTGCAACATCTAGTAAATTTTCACTGTTGCATACTGTTACACCAAATGTATAATAAATGCAAAACCTCCAGTGTTACTGGTAGGGAAGGGCCGGATGCCTTGTTTCCAAGGCTGGGAAGTAAAGAGCTGCCTTGAAAATAAATTCCTCAGGCAATTGATTGAAATTTATCATCACTGCATAAAGTGCATGCAGGGGGTGGGATAAGGATGTGCTCCACTTTCCCTAGCTGAATCCCACTAAGTGCAATAAGTTTGTTCCAGCAGTGAGCCCAAAGAAGCTTTGACACTTTATGCACAGATTTAATTCACCCATCCCCATATTTTATTTTTTTAATTAACTGTCTCACTATTGTTCTTTGCATCAGAAGTGTAAATTTTGTCCACCTTGTACCAAGTGGCACACACCACATATCTGATATCAAAAAGGAGTTAATAAAATGCATTCTGAAAACACAAAAGAAGGTCAGAGGTGATATTTAGGTAATGAGGATTTTTTTTGAGGGGAGAAAACAAAAAAGCAGTGACTATAACTGTTACTGCTGTCTACAGCAAAGGAAAATAGCAACTAAATATCCCCATTATCAACTCATGGTTTCATTAACAGAGTAGGTTGAGTGTCCAAAACTATAAGTTCTTAGAACCTTGTCAGATATTTAGCAGCAAAAGCACCTTTCCCAAAGGTGACACACTTGTGTTGAAGTGCTTACAGGAGAGGGTCTCTCCAGAGGGTCTCTCCTGACCGGATAAAACAGCCACCACACCTGCTCTGGACCAAGAAACCTCCTGGCCTATGTAGGGCAGAAGCAGCATGAGGGTCTGCAGAGCATCTCCTGGCATATTTGGGGGGACAAATATTAGCTATGGCTAGGAGCCACTGGCTGCCACCATGAAAGAGGGAAAGCAACCCTTGGTGTGGAAAGGGAAAAGCCAGCTCATGAAATTCAGCAGCAAGTGAATTTTCAGGAAAAGCATCTGTCTGATTATCAGAAGAATTGCATGGGGTCTGTGCTCAGATACACCAACTTTTTTCACAAGCTTTTAGAAAAAAATAATGAAAACAAGAGCTAAGGAAATGTGCCTGAAATAAATGCAATTTTACAGCACTTGAAAAGAGATCGAGGCAAAAACTCTACTTCATTTTACAGGGACTCTTATCCTGTGCTCACTGCTACAGCATTGGAGCAGCACTTTGCTGCTCCCATATGTTGTTTATTCTCTCATCTGCCACACAGGGGCAATGCATCTGCAACAACTGTCATGTTTAGGGAGGCTCCTGCTTTGCTTTTTTAGAGAGATTGCACACAGGCATGGTGGGAAGCACTTCTGCCTTCTTGCTTTGTTTGGGATTTGTGTTTGAGAAAGTCAGGTGCAAAAGGGAAAGCTTATTTAAAAAAAAAAAAAAAAAAAAGACACTGAAGCAAATTCAACCTTTTCTTCCTGACCAAGAGTAAAGCTGCATGGGAGAATCCTTATTTAAGATACACATCAGGTAAAAAATGTCACTTTAAGATAAAGGGAATATTTTAAAAAGGCTAAGGTTTTCATAACTTTGCAGATACTTAAAAGCATTCAACACACAGACAATATATACACCCATCTCTGGATCTGATTCAAAGTCTGGGAAAAGATGTCCCTTAGGCTCAAACTGAGATATGGGCCAACTGAAGGAAGGAATCTTGTTGCAAAAAATGGCATTTGGGAACTCAGTCACTGCAGTGTATCCCGATTTTACCCTGATCTATCAGGAATCCATCTTTGCAGGGTGCAAGAGGAAGGAGGAGAGGGTGGACCAACATGCTCTCCCCACACACACACATACCTCAAACCAGTTTGAAAATTATCGACCAGACTGTCAGTCTTCTCCATGTCTCCCACAAAGCCAGCATCTGCCTCCCACCAGAAACCTTCATGTGCACAGGGTTGGGTCTGGGGCAGTCCTCAAGTTCAGTTTGTGGGCTAAAGAAAGTAGATGCTGCTGTAATTATATGAATCAACAAATGCTACTCTATCTTATCTGCATCAGATGAACTGGTTTCTTTGGAAATTTAAGAGAAATTACACATCCCCTGTCTTTGTATATTTTTTATATATGTACATAAAGCATGTATAATATAAGGAGCATTAAAACCATTCTGCATAATTATATAGCAACAATGCACTTTCAATTTGTTCAAAAACATAGCAGATTTCACACTGCCCATTAAGACTGCAAGAACTCAAAGGCTGCAATTTAGGGCCAAACACTGTGCTGGTGTGAAGGTCTGCCAGGGTGCTTGGAGTGCTTCATGGACACACAGCTCCCACTCCTCTTGGGCTAATGGCAGGACTGGATGACACAACTCATGTGCCTGATGTTTTAAAAAGAAATGTATTTGTAAGGGACACCTAATGATGACTACAAAGGCAGCCTGTAGGACAGCTAACTAGAAATTATGTTCCATCTGTGCATTAGGGAGTCAGCTATCTATTTTGTTCCATGGAGAAACAAAGGTCTAAATCCTTACCCATCCCCCTTCCACAGAGAAATGAGCAGGAAACTTCATGCTGAAATTCATTGACTTTCCTCTAACTCTACATGTGCTATTCCCCTGTAGGGGAGAATGGGGCCTTTTATACCTCCATAGCTCTGGGCTCTTTGAGTAATGAAGGGAACACATTTATTGGTACAAGGTTTGGTGTTTATTGATGCTACCCATTTTTCACCAGGTTTAGCACTCTGTGGGGAAGGCACATGGACTTTCCAAAACACATTTTATAATCAAGCCATTTCAAGGTTTATGCGGTATAATATGTTTAACTGTTAAATTGTAAATAAAAGTCACTGCCCAATGCTAAGCCTCCTTCAAGACATTATAGTCAGCTACATCTTTAATTATCTGATTTATAAGCCACTCGCCAGCACAGCTGCATGTGCTACATGCACATCCTGTTTGCCTGGCAAATATAGCATGCAAAATTACCCTTCTGTAAGGACTTGTGGGCTTAACCCACCACTGCCTCACCCTTGACTCAGTGAATAGGGGAAAAAATCCTTTCCCACTATAAAAACTAAACATATTCCTGCCTCATCCTCTTTCAAGTGGGCCTTCAGTTTTTAATAAATCTGCCTACGCTGATGGGTATCCTGGAAGGGATCCTTCAGCTGCTGGGCTGTGCGGTGTCCCCGGGCCCTCCTCAGACGCTGCGCTCCCTCTTGTGGTCGCAGGGGCCCCCAAAAAACCCCATAGCACAAGAGATTTATTCCCAGAGAGTGGCCAGGAATACAAGACAACTCCAGATACACAGAGCAAAGATGTTTCCAGAGGCAAATCTACATGCATATGCACAAAAGCTTAGGCATCCCTAACCCGCACCAGATATTTTCCAGACTGTATTCCTGATATAAATCACTGGGGAATTACCTTACTGCATGTAACAAATCTTGTGCTGTAGTTTAACAGAGGAGACCTTGGTGCCTATGACCAGGCAGGCAGCCCCCTGCACACCCAGCAGAGCTCCCCAGCTCTTCTGGAGACTTTGCAGAGGGGTACATCCAATGAAGCATGAGGAGTGTATTAACCCTTTCCAAAATCCTGCATCCAGTATTGATTTAACAGTCTGGCCCCAGCTATCACCAAAGCACTAGCTATGCATTTGCAGCAGGGAATTCACCCTCTCAGACACTGTGAAGCTTGCAAAGACAAAGATCTCTTCAGCTTTCATTTTTTCCTCTGGTCAATGAACACTCACATGGTGGCCAGCTGGCCTCAATGACACTTTAGAAAAACAGGTTGTAAACAACCTATTACATTTCTTGCAAAATATAATTCCTGAAACAGAAGATGCGATTCAAAACAGAACTCAATTACTTCAGTAGCAGATGGACAACCAAGAAAATGGATATTGTAATATAATTATTTGTATTCTTGACATTACAAAAGCATGCATTAATCATGTACAATTTGTGATCTCTACATGTTCAGCATGTTGGTAATCTCAGGTGCTGGGCGGAGGGAACCACTCCTACATGGTACTGTGTGCTTGAAAACTCTGGATGGTGAGGATGGAGGGAAAAGCAAGTTAAGGAGAAATCTCACAATCATACGAACTAATGGCTCCTATTTCCCTCTTTGCCGCCAGCAGTATCTTAAACCTCTGAACACAACCAAAATGTCTAAGAAATTATTTTTTGTAATTGTCCACCCTTCTCTTGGTCTCCAGTGGTCATTATTAATTGATAGTCCAACATATGTTCCATTAAAGTGTATTAGGAAATTGTCTGATCTCCACCCATCTTCAGTGGGGTTTCAGGACTATTTATTGCCATGGTAGTTTTCCATTGACTTGACCAAGGACAGTGTTAAGCCTATACTGAGAGTTTTAAGGGAAAAAAGAAATTGTTCATTACAACTGGCTCCAGACGATAATAGTATCACTTTCTTATATTCAGACCAGTAAAGCCAATATAAAGCAAACAACAAAAAACTGACAAAAAAAGGAGTTCATTTGAAGTTCAATTCATTAAGAGTTACAGTTTGATACGTTGATTTCCCCTGAGTTCAATAAAGACAAACTCACAAAAACAAGAACATAACTATCCCTTTCCAAAAGACAATAATGAAGAAAGGTAATAATGATATCTGACTTTATCTCATCAATAAATATCCCCATCAATACAGCTTTATCTCCTGAAGTCATCAAGCTGCTGGGAATCATAGTTACATGTAAAACTCATGATGCTGCAATGATAAAAACCATTTTTAAATGAACAGGTTATCAAGGGCAAAGAATTATCTTCTCACACACCCTTAGCACACTGAGGAGAGGTTTCTGTCTGAGATCAAAATGCCTACATGGAAATACCTACATTTGAGAAGAGGCTCAGAGTTCCCACTGTACTCCACGGTGATCCTAGTGCAGCTGGAGAAGCCTGCGCAGTGATTCATCTTATCCTTATCTGGTCACTGACAGATCAGTCCCATTGTCTAACGTAGCTGTCTAGTGTCACTTGAGACACTCCATGGTATCCAAGACACCTTCACAGGGCTGGCAGAGATGTCATGGGACCTTGGCGATAACCATGTGTGCCTTAAGCAGAATCTGAAAGCTGATGGGATACCTGCGGGCAATTCAAACACCACTAGGTGCCTAAATTTAGGCAACTGGCCCCCACGAAGATGCCTAACTGTAAATGATCAAGTTAAGGTATCTTATTCTTGAACTTAATACCACCAAAGTCAGCTGGACATGCCAGAGGTGAAAAAGCAAGTAAATAACCCTAGTAATACCCCATTACTGAATGCATAATAATCTGGTCCTTCAGAAGGCTATAGATAAACAAGTAGATCCCAAATACTACTTGGGTTTGGGAAATTACTGTTATTTCTACCTTAATTGTTTCCTTCAAGCCAAATCAGAACTAGATTGCAGATACTTCTGCCATTCATGGTGCACACACATGGAGGACTAGTACTCTCATCATAGCATAATACTTAAGAACATATTGGATTTAAAGATAAAAGCTCTGGGTATCAACAGGGTTTGACAGATACCGTTGTAAATAGTGTTGCAATTAGTCAACAGAAGCCACTCTTGGCATATGAAGCCCTTGAATGGCAAGTGGTTGGAGCTGGGATGCACTTCTGAGGGGTGTTACAAAGGCTTCACCTGACATGCATGACTCCAGGTATCTGTTTTTTAACCAGCCCAAAGACTTGGGAGTGCCTCTTGGTTTTGAAGTTCTTGCATAAATTCAAGAATCTGATATAACACTGAAACATTAATGAAACTATGAAGGCTCTCTCGAAGAATCAAGTAAGGATTACTAGACCAAAGTTGCCAGTATGTTTGAAAAACAGAGACACTCTGACAAAATACAGATCTGAAATAAAAACTCCATCTAAAATGTATCATGAAGCCGTACTCATGGACAATTAATAAAACACGTAAGATTTCTTTCCTAGAAATGGAAAATAATATTTAAAAAAATCAACATGCATGAGAAAATTTTTGCAAATCTAGTAAGTATATATTGCATAGGAGAAGACAAAAACTATCTGCAAATAAACCCATTCATCTTTAAATTTAATAGCTAGCCTAAGGAATCAGTGTAGAATCAGATGAAAATTTAGTGATGGTATGGATTGTGTGACTGAGATATGTCCACAAGTGACATTTTGTAAATACACTTACATGAATTAAAATTTGATACATTGTGAAGAATAAAGTCTTTTGCACTTTAACAGCCTGATCCAACCCTTTACGAAGACAAAAGAAATATTCCCATTTATTTGTGTGAGTTCTGGACCAGATTGAAAATAACAGCCCATATGTTTCTGATTCTACTG
Source organism: Margarornis squamiger (assembly GCA_035222235.1). Classification (NCBI taxonomy): domain Eukaryota; kingdom Metazoa; phylum Chordata; class Aves; order Passeriformes; family Furnariidae; genus Margarornis; species Margarornis squamiger. The sequence continues at coordinate 80,587,015 of JAWWTY010000106.1, read as the reverse complement.
ATCTTTTGGTGGTAAAGAACAGACATGTCTTAGACTAAGGAAGTACTAGCATGCTCAAAAGAGAGCAACCCCTGATTTACTCCATTCTGGGAGGAGACTCTGAACCTGCCCTTGAGTGCATGCCTTCTTAACTCCTTAACACGTGGCAGTAAGTAAATCCTGCAGAAAAGCTGCTGAACTTGCACATGCAATAACTTCTAAAGTAAACTCCATGGCTGCCAAAAAGTGTATAAGAAGTCAGAAATAACTTACAATATGGCAGGTGTTACAGTGCAATAAGGGCATGTCTTAGGTACATTATAAAACACAGACTGAAGTGGTTCCAGGATCTGAGAGTTATTACGATACAGACTGTGAGGTTGTTATTTAGATTAAATTCCTTCTACCATGTCTTCAAACCAATTCTCTCGCCCTTATTTGCTCCATTCACCACATTTAGATGCCACCATCTTGGATTTCCTTCCCTGAACAGGAAATCCCCACTTCTCAGCACAAAACTTGAAAAGGTTTCAGTCTTAGGAAGGAGCTGCTGAGCCTACATCCTACAGCCAGGTAACCTAAGCAGTGTGGAAATACGACCTGTTCGCAACTTTCAAGACCTTCACAGTGGGCCAAGCTCAGGACCTAAGCCAGCACCGTTAATACCTCAAGCAGCAAACGGCAGCAGTTAGTGAGAAAGAAGTCAAGGAAGTGGGGAGCATTGCCAAAGCACCAAAGAAGATGTGTGCATTAAAGAGATGTTCTTGAAAAAGAGATGTTCACATTAGTTCTGTGCATGCTGGTACACCTCCATGACGATGTCAATCCAGAAGGAGATGATGGCTTTTGTCCTGAGAGCAGCATGCTGCCTCCCAATTAACCAGACCTGTCTCCAGTGAGATGTTGTCTCCTGACTAATTAGTGGTCTCTCCCAGTCCACTGCAGCATTGCTCCCATGCAGCAACACAGACTCCACCAATTTGGCATGCCCACCGTGCCTGTGGATAGTACATCTTCAGGCAGAGCATATGCTTCACAATCCCAGAAATCCAGGTTTTGGGGGAACTCTTGAGTCAAATCAGAGGGACTTCACAGCTCTAGGAATCTGATATTTTGGCCCTTTTGAAAAATCTCACACTAGATCTTACAAAACTGGCAGTATTCACAAGAGTATAAATTAGGACTTCAAAAAGAATTCCTCCAAGAAGTAAACCACAGCCTTTCATTAAGCCAAGGCTTCATCCTGCAATAGCAAAAAAACAGAAACCAGGACCACATTGCCTCATCTCTAATGTAAAACAAGCGCTTTGGAAACAGCTACAGGCAGGATTTTGCGTCACAGGAGGAAATCCAAGATGGTGGCTGCGAAGTGACAAATTCCTGCTTGTGCTGTTTTACTTCTGCTGAACCCAATGAGGTTGTTTAACTAGCCTGGCCTTCATGTAAACTGAACTCCTGCAGCCACATGGCCTCATATTTTCTGGATCAGTAACACAAGTATCTTGAGAAACACTCTTCATTTCAGTTTCCCTAGAAGGGTAGTAAGAATATGGAGTGATAAAGCAAAATTTTTCTTCTTAAACATGGAATTAGTCTCCAATTTATACAAAATTTATTTTTTTTTCACTTGGTTGTGGGAAAACTGTATTCAGATCTGCGTGTTTGTTGGTTTAGTTCTTTTTAATTTCTCAAGGAAGCAGAAATGTTTCCCCTCCCACTTCACCCTGCAAATGAATGCAAGGTGGTTACTCCACAAGGCTTGTTTGCAAAGGAGGGCAGTTTGTTTTTTAAGCCATTAGAGTGGTCATTCCCTCTATGGTGCTAACCCGTCTTCCTTGCTAAAAATTATTCCTCATTGGCACCTCTCTTCTCTCAGAGATCTGTACTATTTGGTCTCTTCTCACACTTTTCACAAATTGCGATGCAGCACATCACATAACAGCTCAACCACGGAGCAGAGACACTGCTAGCGCTGGTAGGTCACTCCCTTCTCATCCAGCATTTCAGCTTCATTTAGGTTGTGATCACTAGCCATTGACTCCCTTACACAGAGGTGGACTCTCTTTCGTTCCTTCTGCCCTGTCATCCTTTTTTTAATCCTCCAATGTGCCAAAAAAAATTACTTTGGAAGGCATTTGGAAGCTTTTTGATTTCAACATTTTTAAAGGTGTCAGGCTGGGACTCTCCCCAAAAATAGCAATAGTTAAGTTAGCTAGCTATCATGTTTTAAATGTTTGTTATATTTTTAAAGAGGTTTTTTCCTTTCTTGTGAAATGTGCCAGAAACACGGTGTTTCTGTTCTATACAGTGGTTCTCCTCACTTTCATTTTCCTGTTTTTAGTGGGAACAGTAGTTTAGGAAGACAGGGAAGAGGCAGAGCAAATAGTAAGCACAAATCAAGGACAATTTCCTTGTTCTTCTCTCAAAAGAAGTCCCATTTGTTTCAGGCTTTCTGTAATGAATAGAAAAACATCTTAAGTTATCAAATGAAATCCCACTCCAGCTGGGCAACAGATTTATATCAAAGTGTGACAACCTGCTCAGCTTAGTGAGACTTTATCTTTTACTTAGACTCTAAAAGGCTAGCGGTTGCCTTGTGCCTGCGAGCAGCTGTATACAGATGGCGATGCACTGAACTCACCCATGAGAGTTTGAACTGCAAAGTGAACAGTAAATCCATTTGGGATTTTAAACACCTTTTTTATTTTATTTTTTTATTTATTTTTTTTTTAATTCCTTCTAGTTTTCAATCATCCTTGGAAATGTTTGCCCTTCATGAGCCTCAGAAGTCAAATCAGGCAAGCAGAACATCACTTATTTTTCAACTCCAAGTGACGAAGGGTGGAGAAAGGATTTGTCATCGTACTGAGTTCTGGGAAGGGCTTTGGATCCCAGAGATTTCACTGTAGTCAGTGGAGAGAGTGGCAACTCCCAGCTCAAATTGCAGGTATGTGAAAGCATTCTTTGGAAAAGCTCTTTTCTCTCTCCATGACTTTGGAAAGAACCCAGGTAATGAAGACAGATAGACAACAGCTGTAGAAAAGAAGAAGCCTGTGTTTTTTGTTTGTTGTTGTTGTTTTTTTTTCCTTTTCATCTCTTTATCAGTCCTTGCTGTATGGAAGAAAAAGCAGACAAACACACACACACACACGCACACACACACACACACACGCGCGCACACACACACACACATGCACGCACACAGACTGTCCTGACTGCACAGACAACAGGAATCACGTCCCAGAAAACGTAAAAAACTTCTGTGAGATCTGGAGTCAGGTCAGGACTTAAATGTGCTACAAGTGCATATACAGTTACATGTTTTACACAGCAAATATATAAATGCTTGCACAGCCCCAGATACACAACTGAACTTCCAACTCATGTTAGCACACTGTTTTTAGACCAAACTTGTGTCCTTGCACACCAGCCATATGCATGCCAGGAAAACTGTGACTCCATTTAGTTTGGTGTTTAGGGAATCATTGTAGGAGAAAGAGAGCCTTATATTCCAGGCTAATGCTGGGATTATGTGTCATCCAACTTGGCAGGTCTGGGGCATTAACTGACATTGCATATCAGGTTAGGTTAATAATCTACCACTTGGTTCTGCTTGAGCAGATCTGTGTGCCCAGACTAGAGATCAGTGACAAACTCCCAGGAGTCTCAGGGGAAAAGGATTAGTTGCTTTGTGATCAGCAGGATGGCACTTGCACCACAAGATATTCGGATATAATGCCTGGATCTGCTGTGAATCAGATGCTACATCTGGAAAGCAGCAACACAAATGCAACTCCCCAGGGATGCCCACAGCAATGAAAGCAAGCTTGGATGACAAAATGACAGATACTGGCAATTTGGATGGGATATTACCAGAATGGGAGAAAAATTTAAAGGATATAAAAATACCTGCCTTTTTTAACAAGATGCCTCAAGAGACTGGGAAGACTTTCCCTCACTCCAAACAAGTTGGGAATTACCTAGTAGGCAAAATGATCAACAAGGGCTCCTTTGCCAAGGTGATGGAGGGACTGCACATCCCCACGGGAGAGAAGGTAAGCTTGTAATGAGAGGGTAACACACACTAGGAATCACAAGTAACCTCACACTAATTTATGGCAGAAAATTTTAGACCATTTAATCTGCAAACCACAATCTACTCAGTGAATTATCCTCTGAACCTTATCCTCATAAATTAACCTCATAAATTGAGTTTATTGCTCATGTATAATCAGTCACATGTGTGAATATGTATTGAGTGCAACTATTTTCACAATTATAAAATATAGGAAACAAAGATATCTTCCTGCTGAAAGAGAGAAGGATGATGGCATAAAGACAGTTTAAATTCTGCTTTCCCTAATAATCCTCATTGAGTAATTAGTGCCATGTATCTGATCTTTAAAGATATGGACAACATTTAGTGAAAAGCCAACTACTCCAACAGTAACCATTTATATGGCAGGACATAGATAAAATCTGTTATCTCTAGCTCAGTTGGGCTAAACATACAACTAGACACAGGTGTGAAAAGGTGGGCTATTGTAAAGTAATGTTTTGAATTTTACTTTCCTTGTGGCTTCAGTAGCTTCACTGTCTATTTAGCTCTCCAGACTGCAAAGAGTTTAATCCCAGCCCATAATACCCAGCATCTTCACTGGCTTTTAGACTGAGTCAGAAGGGAGCATGTTAGAAAATAGATGTGGTACTTTACAGATGTAGTTACCAGTGGAGCATGTAGGGATTTTTTGCATCTCAGAATATTTCATATGTGCATATTTATTAATGTAATGAGAGGGATAGATAAGACAGAGTTCAGCCTTCCTGTGTTGGCCTTCAAGAGAAATAAAAAGTGCATCCTTCCATCAGGAATGTCTCCCTCTCTGATCAACACCATGTTAAAAACAGCCTCTCCCACATGTCAGCTTACTCCATATGCTTTTGAAAACTAATCTTGGTTGCAAAGCTTGTTGCCAATTTGCAAATATCCTACCATTTAGGTAGCCATAAAAGTCATTGACAAGAAGAAAGCCAAGCAGGATTCCTATGTCTTAAAAAACATGAAGCGTGAGCCACGGATACACCAGATGATTAAGCACCCCAACATTGTTCAGCTATATGAGACCTTGGAGACTGACAACTCCTATTACATGGTGATGGAGCTGTGCCTTGGTGGGGACCTCCTGGACAGAATTTGTGACAAAAAGAGGCTGGCAGAATGGGAAGTAAGGAGATACACCAGGCAAATTCTGTCTGCAGTAGAGCACCTGCATTGCCAGGGGATTGTTCACAGGTAAGATGCTTCTCCCCTTTCAAACAGTAAGAAAAGAAAGTGTGCAAGAACTTTCTTCACCGAGAGGATTTCTTTATTTTTCCCTCATAAAAACAGATTGCAAAGAAGAATATGTTCTCTCAGCTCATTTTAATAAAGTATTTTATTCTCAGTAGTGGTTATTACTATTATAAGTGGTTACACGCTCCTGGGCTAGTAAAGTAACAAAGCCCAGGGATCAGAGCTGATGAGCACAACAAATGAATATTTTGCCACAATTATCTCAGAATTAGCTGGTGACAAACATATATCTAATTCAAATATCTCAGTGTGGCTACTCACAAACATTGACTCCTTTGGTTAGCCACAACATATTGAAATAACCACACATCACTCAGGACTGAAAACTGAGGAATCGCAGCTCACTGCTTGTGAAAAGGACATGTCCTGCAGGTCCAGGTCTGTGACACGTCACTGACCTTCCATACTGGATTTTGCATTACAAGGACAGATCATGACTTCAGCCACTGCTAGAGGAACCTCAGCAGCCCTTCAAGCTGATATTCCCCCGTACTAGGGATCTTGACACATATGCCAAGAGCAGCAGAATAATACTTCCATTTTAGGTGGGAGAATAGGCAAGAAGCAGTTTTTCCTGCCATTTTTCTGTTTTACTTAATGATTTAGTCAGTCAGGTCCTTAATTTTGAATGGTATCTGAACTCATCAAGAAAGTCCCCAGGACCTAACAAGTAATCCAGTCGACTGCATCATTACAGCAACCATGAAACAAATAAGCTGTGAATGTGATGGGTCAGCATTTAAAAGTGCTTTGTGACTTGAAATGTTTGTAATCCAGCACTTCATTTTATTATATTTGTTAACTAATAAGAAATACAAGAGAAAGAAATGGTCAGCATTTGACCTAGAGAATTTAAACAAACAAACAACAAAAAAACCCACAATAAAATAAACCCAAGGGGCTTCACCCATTTAGTCCAGGCTGACATTCCTCACTTGCTGATTCCCTAACTAATCTATTTTACAGCATTTTTCAGTGCTCATGATCATAACATTTATATTCTTCCCATGACAACATTCCTCACTAATTTATCAAGCCCTCTTCCATTCTTTTTTTTGGAAACAACTCTTCACAGTGAGCTGGAGAGTAGCCTGACTTCTTGCCCTACTTCTCGCCCTACTTCTCTCTTCTTCTGTTGGTCATGTTTTGCTGGAAAAGCTTTGCAAGAGAGAAGAATTTTGCTGCACACCCTGAGACTAACCATGTACAAAGAGGTGTGACCTCCTCTGGTGACTTGATTTACTATCAAACTGCCCTAACCAAAGGAAAATTCATCCCTGGCTCTCAAGCATTTTGTTGTAGGGTTTATGAAGTTGCATGGTCTGGCAGGAGCCCAGCAACCTTGCTTGGTTGCAGGTGTAGTTTCAGTCAGCAGTACCTCAAGCAGTGACCTGCTGCTAGCTTTGAGATTCAGAACTGTGGCCTTGACCTCATACAAGCAGCAGACTGGGAAAGATCTGGAAGGGTTTCCCTGCTCAGCTCCAGCTGCAGTGATTTATCACAACTCACAGCAGAGGTTAAACCAAGGAGGATAATTGTGGGTGTATCCTCTTCTGAAAAAAAGGCATAGATGTTCCCAGAAAGATGATCACAGAAACAGGAAAGTTACCTCACAAATGCAATCTGATTTTCTCATCTAAGCACTGAGCAAAGCTCAACTCTTTCTTTAACACAAGGAAAGGAGAGTTCCCAAGCTGCCTCTTGGGAGCAGCTGCTGATTCACAGGGAAGGTCCTGGTAAAATCACACCAGGTATGAGTTCATGAGATGGATAATTGTGTGCCAGTTCTTGCGTCTATGCCTGGGCCCCCTGTATTTTACTAGAATGGAGGTGCCTGGTGATTGCAAGATCACATTCCCAAGCTCATCACTTAGGAATTTGCTAATTTAATGTACTTTTGCTCAAAAGTGTCTTATGGGCATTTCTGATTTTTAACCCTGGATATACCTCAGAAAAGCAGTATTTTCTACCATCTTAATAATATGCTTGAAAAACTGGCCAATTTTGTGACTGTTTTTAGTCCAAATTGGTATCTCTCAACAGAAATTCTACACTTTGTTCAGACAGCTATCTTGTTTCTTGAGATTCACTTTTCCAATTTAGCCCTAAAATCAGCACTGATCCAACAAATCCTTACCGCTTAAATTGAGTCTACGTTTCACAGTAGAGGTAGTAACCTTTCTCAGCCATGCAAAATCATGGTTGATTTTGTGCCACAGTTGCCAAAATTATGCAGAAGACAGCATTGACTCTCTTGCCTGTTCTCCTAGCACACAGCATTTTAGTGTGCCAGATATAAGACGGCTCAGGCACACTGGTTCAACATCTCCACAAACTAACACTCATCAGCTGAGTTCTGCTTACTATCCCTGTGCCTGCTCTGGACATACAGCCAAATGGTGAGGTAATGCTTCTGAGCTTAAAAACCTCAAATAAAGATGTGTAAGCTAAATCACATTGCCTTGCAACTGGATTGGGCTGGTGCATGCATACAGTCAGCTACCAACTCCTAAATCTGGTGCTTGCTAGGTGACATTTACTTGCTTGTGTGTACAGTTCCTAATTTTTCCTGGCTCTTTTTCCTGGATATTTTCCCTTCTCCCATATAAAAATGTCATATAACCTCTTGAATCCCTACTGGGCCAAAGACCAGGAGAAACATCACAAACTGCCCTTTAGGCTCTCTCTCTGAAGTCCCCACTGGAATGAGGAAAAAAAAAATCATGGTGTTGCTTAAATTTATAACATTTTTTGGAAAGTTTCCTTTGAAAGAAAAACAACCAAGGTGTATATTTGATGCAAGATAACTTCTGATACTATAAACTTTCATAGTGGCCATTATCTGGTTTTTCAGGCAAGAAAGTATATATTTTTATTAACTATGCAAGCACTCAGTTCAGCCTATAGAACAGCAGTTGTAGCAATCCAATGTAACATTATTTAATTGTAGTGTAGTAAAAGTCATCAGAGTGCACTGTGGAGTGCTAAATCTGATAGAAATGTCATATTTGCAGTGGCCTGAAACACAACTGGTTTTAAACCACAGAGTGCACAGGGTTATGACACAGGTACACTGTGAACAAAGTTATTTTAAAATTACCTCCCACCTTTTGGGCACTGGTTTATTTGCCACTCCAGAAAACATGCTATTCAAATTGAAACCTATTAAAAACCATCATTAAAGCCATTCCCATCCCATTTGCAGTCTGGGGCAGCAGAGGGTTTTGAGTGCAATGCTGCCTCATCCAGAGCCATGGAGATAAAAGGATGGTCTCATAAAACCACCCATTATGACTACGAGGTACACATCCAGATTTCATCCCCTGCAGCAGTGCAGTGCTGTTCACATAACACCACTCCATCCAGCACTTTTTCCTTGTTCCCATCCCTTCTTCTGGTTTGTTGTCCTGTGCTTTCTGGGGTCCTTGGACTTATAAAAGCACTTCAGAACTTCAGAGCAGGTGGGAGGGAAATCCGTGTCCCTGGAGCTGCTTCTGAAACTTGTTTTATTCCCTCAGCCCCCCACAGAGATGAGGGAAGCCTCCAGTAGCATGTGGGAGGCTTTGATGGGAGTCAGCAAAGCATCACAGGCTCTTGGACTGGCTCCCAACACCCAAATGACCCTGGCTGAGGATTCCTCCATGATGCGAAAGGTTTCAGCTGTCATTTCAGGCACTCCCCAAAGTGGAACAATATTCTGGCTTTGGGGTTTAATTTATGAATATATAAATGTTCCCACAATAAGCAAGTAAATACCTGAGCCAGCTAGCAGCATTTTTTTTTTTAGTTTTTTTTTTTTCAGCTCTGAATTATGTCCTCCTGGAAGGGGACAGCTGATACTGGTTGACTCTGTTTACATAAACATCACTGCAGAGATGTCTCCACTTTCAGGGTATCTGTCTCTAAACCAGCTTTGGTACACCTCCCCTCTTCTACAAGCAAGGGAAACCTCACTTTCCAGTTCCCTTCTCATCCTTTGTATTTCCCAGGCACGATTTAGTCATAAAGAAACCGGAATTGTTCAGCAGTGCTTAGCACTTCAAACAAAGCCAGAAAAACTATGGTCCAATATATGCAAATTTTTTACTCAAAAGAAGTGATACATGCAATTCATTTTTAAAAATGTACAAATCAGCAGAACAGATGATTCCTAAAATAGTCTTTTTAAAATACATACTCATAAAATACTCCCTGAAGTACAGAAAGTTTCCATCTTCACAACTGAAAACTTCAGGAAGGAATAAGGATCTTGTTACAATTGTAGGCAGGGCTGTACAGAACTATTGTTCTTATTTCATTTAAACTTTGGTAAAAACTATCTGCAAGTGGTTAGCTGGGACATCAGGAATCTTAAAGTTTGCTTTCTGTCTTCTTTTCAGGGACCTAAAAATTGAAAATTTTCTTCTTGATGAGAACAATAACATCAAAATTGTTGGTAGGTGCATGCTATCAGTGAAACTTGTTTTCTTCTTTTTTTGTGTGTGTGGCAGTGACAGTGACACTTCATCTACTATTCAAACAGCACATTTTACAAGTGAGCTTGTGATTATTCAATAAACATATTTGAGCTTTTAGAATAAATGCAAGTTATGAACTATAACTTCTTTATTTGAGCTTTTACTGAAACATATTTATAAGAGAACAAGGAAAACAATTTTGCCTTGTATATTGCTAGAGAAGCAAGAAACAATTACAGCTTTTATGTGTAGAAAGCTGTTCCTAACAGAAGTGATTTTTAGACAAAGAAATAAATCTCCTGGGATGAAATACAGGTATGGACACATTAGTTTCTGTTGAGTCATTATTTCATCTAAAGACTTCATCATCTGGTATGTGTTAATAATTTAAAAAAAAAGACTGCTTTGGTCACTAACAGAAATCTTGCTAGGGTTGTGAAGCAAACATTTATAAAAATGAGAGAATTTACACCAAGCAGTTAACACAGCTCAGAGAAACATTAATTTTATTCTATGGAAACCCCACAGAAAAATCTCCACAAGGAATTCTAACTCTTAGAGAAGCCACATGTTTAACCCAGTGTTTACCAAACTTTAAAAAGCTTAACACCTCTGAGAAAAAAGGGCACCAACTCTTCACCCCTGTTTTATAGCCAGCCAGTCCTTTACAATCACACCTTTCTCTTCCCTCCTCGTTGCACACATGCACATATACAGAGAAAAGGGCTTAAGTTAGCACATTTTACCCGACGTTAACCACCGGCTAAAGCACACCCAGCTGAGCCGAATGCTGTGGCTCATTAAGCCATGCTAACACCATTGTGTAGCTAAGCTCTTGTACTAGCATACAGTCAACAAAGGCAAACCAAAATAGTTAAACCAAAATCAACCAGACCAGACCAGGTCCATGGCTGGGTAACTTCACTGTAATTCCTCTGCTAATTCATGGCACATTTATTCAAACCCAAATCAGCATCTACAGCTGAGACATCATCAGATGTTACAGCTAGGTGCTGGTTTTATCTTTCTCCTATCTTCAGACAATTGGTAAAGTTAAAATAATTTGCAAAGAGACTAAAACTTCTCTGCCTTTGGTTTTGTGACCACCAGATTTTGGACTGAGCAATACTGCAAAGTTCAAGGGTCTCTCCCAGGAGCTGTTACATACCCAGTGTGGAAGTCCAGCTTACGCTGCCCCAGAACTCCTTGCTCATAGGAAATATGGTCCAAAGGTGGATGTCTGGTCCATGTAAGTAGATCTAATAATGTACTTATTGAAACACTCTCAGAACTGAATTGTTTATGCAAGATTCATAAATGGGTTGGTGGCTCTCAGCTTTGGGCATCAACAGCAAAAGCAAAGATCTATCCTAGAAGAGTTACCAGAAAAAAAAAAAACATTTTAGTTTCTTGAAATGTGCATCCATTGCAAAACACTGCCACAATGAATGATCAATACACATGCTATTCTGGAGAAACCCTGTGTCAGCAGAAGGTAAGGTATCTGCATATAGGAACCCGTACCGAAAAGCCAGAGAAAGAACTTGTGCATACCAACCCACTCAGATGAACCCTGCCACCCTCCTGTCCTTCCACCACATAGTTTCAGCTGATAGCTGAGTAACTTCTGTCAAAATCAGAAGATTTGAAAGCCTGACAGGTCAACAAATGGGCATTTATTGTCTAAGGTATATTTTGCCAAAAGAAGAAATCTATACAGAAAATTTGAGCCTCAGGAACACACAGCCCAAAGATGTGGCTATAGCAGAGTAGAAGACCTTCATCCATACGTTAGCTAGGCCCTTTATACCAAATTATTATAAAAACATAGAGTTATTTCCTTCATAGGTGTCACAAACCCAAATGGACTCAATTTTCTTTTTTATTACATGTCCTACAATAAGCAAGAATGCAGAAGGTGCCATGAGAAGAGTAGTTTTTCATATAAACTATCTCAGACTTTTCAAATACATTTGTGGTTTGCAGTTCTAGCAGACAAGTTATGTAATATTTTACTTTTTTTCCCAAGGTAGAGCTGGGAATTTATAATATACTAAGTTGATTTTTGTATCCTTTGATTTGGACAGGAGTGCAGCTCTCCATGTCTATCATTTGTCCAAAGGCAATTCATCTATTTGTATATAGATGAATCAATGTATCAGCCAGTGTATCAGCTTCTCCTTAGCAGTTTTGATAGTAATCATATGCCTGTGTTTGAGTGTTCCACCTAGGACACATTTTTAAGCCAATTTCTAGCAGGTATGATTCAGGGTATGTGTAATATAGACTAAATCAAACCTTTGCCTGGAGCATTAAGATTATAAAGAACAGTGGCTGATAAGATGCACCTTCATCCAGACTCCTCCCACCTATTTGCAATTATAACCATAATCCCTTGCCGTATCCTTGCTAACAAGTGGTAGAGTAAAAATTCAGCTATTGAAGCCAGACCTAAAAGCCCATGGATTTCATATAGCTCACAACACTTGTAAGAGTAATAGGATTTCTCAGCTTAGAAGTGCCACCTCCCATCCCACGCCACAAATGTATTGGTTTAAAGAATCTTAATGTTGTGCTTCTGGAACAGGTTGCCCAGGGAAGCTGTGGAATCCCTGGAAGTGTTCAAAGCCAGGCTGGATGGGGCCTTGGCCAACCTGATCTAATGAAAGGTGTCCTTGCCTATGGCAGGGGAGATGGAACTAGATGATGTTTAGGGTTACTTCCAACACAAACCATTCTGTGATTCTGTTCAACACACAATGCTGCATTTGATCTAAACCACTTCATTCAGAACATGTGCCAAAAGGAAAAGAAGACCCAGATGTACAGAGCTGCTCTGACCTGGGATGTCACACTTGCCTGTCCAGCTATCGGGATATGGCTTCTCCTCAAGGAGTTCTCTGCAGTTTTTACCAAACTGAGTGTTCACAAAGGACAAAGGGTTTTGATTTGCTCTGTAGGGTTGCTGGTACATACAAATAGGCATCTTTTTCAGATGCCTAAAACAGAAACTTCGTTTTCCTATATGTTCAAAAGAGAAAAGGGATTTAAATACATATAGATATATAATGTACATTATTTGTCTCAAGGCCTGCTTTTGGGTAGACATACTATATATTAGGGTTTTGATCTAACCATGATTCTTATACCTCAACTTCTAAATTTATTGGCTATGAATGGTACATAGAGTTAAGGAAGAAGGGACACATGCTACCAAATTACTTCTGTATAAGTCTTCAAATTTATGTAGATGTAACACAGATTAATCAGATCCACAGAATGCTGTCAGCACTTACATGGGATAATACTGATTTCACATTTCAGATATCTGAATAAGAGAAAAGCAGTAACCTTCGAACCATTTACTGAGCTCACTCTGTTCATAAATAGCATATAACAGGTTGAGGGTTATGTAAAACTTATACATGGCCCTTGGTGTCTAATGTAGACAGATTCTGCACCTCAGGTATAAAACACATTTACAATTTATATCAGAATTGTTCACATTATCAGACTGGCAAAGGGAATGCTGATGGACTGAAATACTAATTAAAAAGATAAGTTACTTCTGTTGTCACAAAATAAGTAAAAGATTACAGATCGCCTGGACTGTAGAATCAAAAGGTTTCTGTAGTGCAGAAATACTGACTTAATGCAGCAGGACTGACAAGGGGTCATTACAATGGGAACGAGAAAGCCACAGTCAGTGAAAAGCACAGGCACAAAACCAACCAGATTCAAGCACAATACAGCTCAGGCTCCTGAGAGGTAACAGTGAACAGTGGTGCCTAATGATGACTTTCATGCAGAAATTTTAAAGGTTCTGTGGAGGACTGGAAAGTGACTGGCTTTCATGCACCAGCTGAATTGAGGAAACAGCTGCTGTATTCAAACAAATCCAGACAGTTCTGTAGGACAGAGGAGAAGCAGTTTGTTATAGCTAATAAACTCTTAAATGTAACCATCAGATTCCATCTACAACTACCAAGTGTATTGTTACTGTTGACTAGCTACAATTGCATGCAAGATTTTAGAACAGATTTTAGGACAGCAGCTCCATCCATTCCCCAAATTCCCATATCTTCAATATTTCCCCATCCAGTCAGCTGATGAAAAGAATTATTGCCATTTTAAGGCACCAGTCATGTATATCACTAGCAATTTAAAGTGCATGGTAGTGTTTGTAGTGTTAAAAAGAAAAATGACATTAAGCCATCCATTTGCACTGCATGTTACTCCTTTTCATCAGAGAGTATTCAAAAGCCCTTCTCTCACTCCAGCTTCAGCTACATTTAATCCCCATGTTACTATGGATTATAGAACAAAAATACTTGCTACTTCAGTCAACTCAAGGTTGTTTCCTTGTATCATCTTTCCTTTGTTTCTCTGAGGGCTTTTTTACTCAAAAGATTCATCAGAAAGTTTTGAAAGCATTACTTTCAAGGACTAGATTTATTAGAAGGTTTGGTAAACTGAAAAGAGACTGATCTCCCATAAATTTAGCCATTTAGCAACTAGGCATCTGGGTTATGCCAGGTAGTTAGTGTTCTAGTGAATGGGGACAGTTCATCTCCTGAGACACTTAGCTGTAGCCTAAAATAACTGTATAATAATGCCATGATGAAAATCTCTTGGAGAAGCCTGTCTCTTTCCACTGATACTCTTGATACCCAGGGTTTAGAGGGTTGAAGTGAGACAATATAAGTCCTAGTGAAGATTAGTAAAAAATATTTATCCATACATCAGTAATTCAGTGCCACATTTTCTCATGGTTTTTCAACTGTTTGAAAACAATAATAAAAGATTGTAGTTGTGCACACCAGAGATTTGCCTCACAGGTAACATCATCATCATCCCCACTAATGTACCAACCAGGTTAATTAAATAAGAATTGCCTGAATTCCTAAAATTAATATCTCTGCTGAATTCAGCACAGAAATAGCAAAGGATGGTTGGACGGAGCTCTGAGCAACCTGGTCTAGTGAAAGGTGTCCCTGCCCACAGCAGAGGGGTTGAAACTAAATGATTTTTATGTCCCTTCCCACCCAAGCCATTCTATGCTTCATTCTATGATGAACATTGCTTTTGTCATGGTGCAGTTCAGTGGGAGAAAGGAAGTACCATGGAGAGTGTTCAAAGAAACCTCCCTCTTCACAAACTCAGGATAGCCAAGCAAGTTTTCCAAACGTTGGTACTTCTCCAAACTGAATGGCAAACCTTTACAAAGTTTGCTGATTGCTGCTAGCAGACTGTTAGTCTTTCACAAGAGTTAAAGTTTTAAGTCTTTAGCCAGCAGCAAGTTGTTACCAAATGAATGCCTTCTAGGCATAAGTCACACCTAATTCAGAAATCTGAGCAGAGCAAGAAGAACTGAATTACTATTTGGAACAAGATCTATTGCATCAGTCCCAGTTCTGTGTTGTCACTCAGCCTCCAAACCAAAATGCTTTATTCTGATGGGCTGGGTACATTACACTGTCACTCCAATTAGCTTATTTTTAAAATAAACAGCAGGTTTCCACTTTCAACACTGCAGGCTTTCCAGTCACTCACTGTACACTCTATTTTTGTACATAGTTCCCACAACATTCCTTTCCAGATAAAATGGTATTTACACAAAGAAAAAAGGCATAATATGTGTATTCAGTACAAATTGCTGCTTAGAGGTAATTTGTAACCTCACTCTTGATGCTGAAGGCAAATCTCTGAAAACTGACTCATAGTTTTGTGGGATTTTTAAATAAATATTTATTAGCATTATGTGGAGCTCTGATGTTTGTCTTTTTCTTTGACAGAGGTGTAAGCATGTTTGCTATGCTAACCGGTACATTACCCTTCACTGTGGAACCTTTTAATATCAAGCAACTACATCAAAAGATGTTAATTGGAGAAATCAGCCCTATTCCATCAGATATCTCCCCTGGTAAATCACTTCAATTTTTATAAATAATACTGATGTAAAAAACTTCTACCCATGCAATAAAGGGAATTTAACAATAATGTAACCTTCTGGAAAATAACGGGTACTTTTCCCAGTTGTTTTGTTTACATTTAGGAATAACTTGTTTGAGCCTAAGGCAATATTTCTTTATCTCAGGCCAGTAGGAAAATAACATTGTTATTTACAGGGGGAATAAAATGTACATTGCTTTTACATAAGTGGAGCAGCTGTGCAGTAAATGGGAACACTGTCATGTTTAGCATGTCTGATGCTGTGTGTCATAGCCAGGCATTCTTTCCTATTTTTCTCAGAAATAAGTTATCAAAACCTTAGATATTTTTTTCCTGAAGACCTTATCTTTTGGCTACTGACAGAGCCCATGACATTGAGATTATTCAAGAAATGGGAGGGCTATTTTTGTGATGAGTCTTTTCATATTTTTCATGAGAAAGAACTGAAACACAACATTTTCCAATTAATTTTACTGACCGTCTTAAATGAGATATAGTCAATGGAGACTTTTAGGACAACTAGGAAAGATAGTTCTCAAAAATTCTAGTCTGAATTACAACCCATTGCTCTAAATCCCAGAAGTCACATCAGTGTATACACACTCTCAATAAGCAGTCCAAAATTTACTTCCTCAAAGCTCAAAATTCTGCTGCTTTACAATGATTCCTATACACCTTTGGCTTTAATCCCTATTTTCTCTCCACCTGGACAAGCACCGCCCCTGTTGACCATCACAGGCTTAGGCCTCTTCTCACAGCTCTTACTGTACAGCTTCACCAACCAAGTCAGAAAGCAGAGCAGAATGAGACATTTAGCCCAGCTACCTTCCAGCAAGAGGTCAGATCTCCCCATCATTTTGAACAGCATTGCTATGACATTAGGCAAGAATGAGCCTAGGAACCAAGATTAGCTTCAGTGGCTGCCTGCAGCCAAGCACTGGGAAGCAGCAGACTGCTCCAGACTAAGCCAGTTGGATCTAGTCTGGAGTACAGTATTAAGATAATGCGATGATTCAATTTCTTTCTCTCCCCTAGTAAATGGTCTGAGGATATCTACCATAGCTGTCAAGAATGCTTGTACATTAGTCTCTCATTTCTCTTTCTCTGGAGATTGGTTGCCAGATAGCAGCTTCATTTTTGTACAATCCCTCCATAGCAGCAATTATTATCCTTCTAATTTTTCTTATTTATGTTATTGTTATAGCTTCTACTAATAAATGCATTATCTCTGCTTTTATACAAAGCCCACACAGTTAGTGGAAGATTGTGGGTAACTCCATTGTTCTCTTCCCCATTGGGAATTTAGCGAGAGAGCAGTAGTAAACTAGTAAACTAGCTTTGCCTACTTTAGATCTAAGTTCTTCTGACAGAGATTACAAGTGAAAGGAGCAGTATGTTCCCAGTTTAGTGCTCACTTGCCATTTTGTTCATTTCAAAAGATCCCCAAGGAATGTGGAAGAATTCAGTAAAGTTTTCCCAAGAAATAAAAAAGAAGAGGGACTTTATGCAGTGTTGGAGCTGAGTGATTGTCATATGGGAATGTTTGAGCTTTCTCTGTCCCAGCTCCAGGAAGCCAAAGCACAACACATCAGCTGAGCACAGGGGTTCATCTCTGTCCCTCATTACAGAGAGTTTTATCAATGTAGTTGGCTTCTTTGTGTGAGGAAAAGAATTCCTGAGTTAAATAACTTCAGCTGGCACTGAAGTACCCCTTCTCAAAGCCCTGATCAAATGCTGAGTGAGTCCAATGCTGAAATAATGCCATAGGCAGCGTTCACTGGAGTAAATGAAGAAAATTAGGAAGTGAGGTCCAGTTGCGTATCTACAGCAGCATCCATAGGTCCCTAGCATGCATCCTGGCATGGTTTGGCTCTTGCTGCCCACCTTGTTCAGATGACCTTGGGGGAACAGGGTCTCTGTGTGGGACCACAGCAGACTCAGAGAAGAGCCCTAGAGACTGAATTTTATCTAAGGATAAATGTGAAGAAGCAGAGCAAGTGCCATGTTTCTGAAACAGGAAAATTATGCGCTGGTTGGATAGTCAAATATTACTAGTAAACAAGCCATTTCATTGGAATACTGCACAGGAGCTGTACACTTCATGCAGTCCTTACTTGAGCCTGACCCTGCTAAGAGGCCTGGAGTTAAAGAAGCAATAAGAAACAAATGGTTGAACGAAGGTCTCACCAGGAATATACTGAATGCTGCTGCCTTTGAGAACAGGTAACGGTTTTGACATCTGTCTTCTAGCTTGGGATTTCAGCATTGGGGATTTGGGAAGGAAGTGTGTTTGTTTGGTTTTTTTGTTTTAAGACATTTTTGTTATCTACTATAGGCTGCTCCAAAATGACACTTTTACTTCAGAAAATACTACATCAACTTTTCTAACCATGGATAAATTTTATGTAAGAGGAAACATCCTTATAGAACTGCTTATATCCGTTGTATCAATAATTTTGTTCTAAGCATTCCTCATAGCTGCCACTAATTTCTAGACAGTGTTTCTAATAATTTCCTACAAACTGGGTCTCACATCCCCACCTGAGGGAACAACTTTTTTGTATTACTCTAAAATTCCTGTTATTCTAATAAATTTTATTCTCATCCATCTTTGTAACTGGCTTTAACTAGTCCCCATTTTTTCTTAGTAAGGCACTTTACAGTTTAAGATTATTATAAAAGGTTGAAATAGGTATATGCAGTATGACTCTTCACAAAAACATTGACACCCTTCAAGATGTTATTCATCATTCATATTGGGATGCTGCAAAACGTACTTTGTGTGTCTTTAAATACCTAAGTTCAGTGATGAACCTTTCACGTCACCTTCACTGCTGAAAGCAGCTAGTAATGGGTCACCTATTTTATGGCCAGATTGCTCTGTAGAAGTCAGTATTTCACACTAATTGAAAAAGAGAATAATTTGGCCTATGTAATCTGCACCATCTGCAATGGTACTGAGAGGACACTTGGCAGGTTTTCCTAATGCAGGTGATCCACTATCAGTCATAGCCATGGTTGAGAGAAACCTATGGGAAATCCGTTAGTTTCTGAGAGAATTACTCACTCCTCCTACTTTTGCTCTCCTTCCCTCCCCTCAGATGTTTCAGTGCTCATTCATAAAGAAGTTTGAAAAAATGTCTTAGGGATTTCAGAATCCAAGGCTGACATATTTCTGCAGTGTCTTACTAGACTTTGCTACTCACGGAAGCCTGTGAGTAAAACAACTATCATTATAACAAAACATGTTTTATTTCACAATCTGATTTGTATAAAAATTAAAATCTGACCATACTTTCTTTAGTTCTTTTTTGTCCTTCGAGATTTTCCTGCTTTTGGCACTCCTCCTGTCTTCTTATGTACATGCACACACACTGTCTCTCTGTTAATCTATTTGAGGCTACTGTACTGAGAACTGAAATATACACACTTGATTAAAACAAGAAAATGCTGGTTTCCATCTTTTAATTTTTCAGGCTTAATCCTGGTGGGTGTCCTTGCTGAATAATCAATTATATCAAAAATAAGATATTTAATGATGCAGTAACAGACCCTCAGTCCAGAAGTGAAGTTAGCATAGTCAGACAAGAGGATCATTGCACAACTGTGTATCATAATTTGCCTGTACAATCCAACTTAGCTTATTGCAGCTACATCACAAGAAGTGTATTGTCCACTTACTGTAAGTTCTGACATTGTACCTGGACACATAATTTGTATTTAAACAATTTTTCTTTATATTTCAGACTTTGCCCCAGTGAACTGAATCCTGTTGTTTTAAACTACATGACAGAAATTATGGATTTTAGTCTTTCAGAAGTTATCAACATTTTAATAAATAACAGACCCTCTCCTGCCATGGCTTCATATTGCTTATTGCTGAAGAAACTGCTCAGGCACCAGAAAGACTGCAAAAGAGCTCAGGTAAGATATAATGATCATGAGAGGCATAAAGTGCTCCCTGAATTTTTATGAGGAACAATGCATTAACCATATAGCAGATGTAAAAAGAGGTAGTTGTCCATAGAATGGTGAAAAACTCACCAAAAATAGTTGTGAAGTTGCAGAGTACAGTCTCAAGAAATCTACCTTCTGGCACTCTCTGAAGTGGTTAATTTATGAGGGTTTTTTTATTCCCAGAGATAAATACACCTTTTTTTTTTTTTTTTAAATGACTAATGAATTTTAAAAATGAGCTGCTGGTTGTAATGGGATTGAGAATTATTTTGTCTTATATATAAGATTACTTTTCCACTGGGAAAATGATCATTAGCATCTCAGTGACCTCCCCATCCCTTCCCTTTCTAACTGGTCTGTGAGGACCTAATCCAAAGTCTGGGGAGTGGGAAGCTGTGAAAATTGTAAAATCTTTTCCCAGCATCTTTTTTTGTGTGTTTTTACCACTGTATCTTATGCTCACATTCCAGCTCCAGCTCACTCAGGGACATGGAGTGAGATCAGAGGTGACAAAATTTTTAAAAATAAATTCAAAAAATTATGGTAATCACTGGTAAGACCACAATTAGTCAAAAAGCCTGTAAGCTTTTCTTTTACAACCGTCTCCACTAAGGGGTTCACAGCTCAGCCATAAAAATTTTGCTTCAGGCAGAAACTAGGCAGACAGGAAGCCAAATTCCAGCTTCTAACACACAAGTGCAATGGGAAAAATTTCAGCTACAAAACAACACACATCAGTGATTAGCCTCCCATTCAAAGCCTTCGCCCCGGAGAAGCTGTATTTGAGAAGGTCCAGTTGACTCCTCTAGAAATTATTCAGATGAGCTTGAGCAGATCCAGATCTCCATCCCAGCACACAGCCTCGAGGTCGCAATAGTCTGTGCAGTGTCTGCAGACAGAACCATAACTCAAAAATATGGGTTAGGGAGTTGTGTGTGTGTGCATGTTTAGGGAGAGGAGGTTTTTCTTCACATATGTGAATTTTTTCGTATTACAGTTTTAAGTAGGATCTGCTAAATCATAAGTGACTCAAAAAGGCCCACATTGTGAAGGCTATTGACCAGCTTTCTTACACCTCTGGATATCAAGCTGATTTACAGCCAGCAGAGATCTAGCCTGCCAGACAAGTGGTAGTGTTTCACATCCTGTATGACCTCTTTCAGCATCCTAACTGGGTGTAAGAAGGAAATGATCTTGTAGACAAAGTTGCAGCTGATTAAGGGTGTGTGTTGCTTCCTGCCACTCCTGGCATCCAAAATGTCCTCTTAAGGCAGAGAGTCAAGCTGAATTCAAGCACAGACACCAAAAATAGCTGCTTGTAAGTTAATAATACTATAAATTATTGTTTTGAAGTCCTGGTAAATATATTTCCCAGGTGGACCACAGAAGAGGGAAAGTTTAATGAATGACCGA
Organism: Margarornis squamiger; assembly: GCA_035222235.1. NCBI lineage: Eukaryota > Metazoa > Chordata > Aves > Passeriformes > Furnariidae > Margarornis > Margarornis squamiger. The sequence goes on along the minus strand of JAWWTY010000106.1, from coordinate 80,565,904 downwards.
CATTTGCTTTCTCTGTGTTGACATTTTTCCAATCAAAGTGTTAAATCCAAATGAATACTGACCCAAAATAACCTGACCAGCTCCCAGCTCAAAACAGTGGTGACTTTCACAGAATTCCAGGATCACAGACTAGCTGAGGTTGGCGTGGATCTCTGGAGGCCATCTGATACAACCCTTATGCTCAAGTAGGGCCACCTAGAGATGGTTGCCCAGGACCATATCCAGACAATTTCTGAATGTCTCCAAGGATGAACATTCCACCACGTCCCAGGGCAACCTGTGACAGTGCTTGGTAACCCTCACAGTGAAAAAATGTTTCCTGATGCTCAGAGGGAAGCTCTTGTGTTTCAGTTTGAGCCCATTGTCTCTGGTCCTGTCACTGGGCACCACTGAAAAGATCCTGGTTCTTTCCTCTTTGAATCCTCCCTTCAGATATTTGTTTATATTGATGAGACATTTCTGAGTCTCCTGGCTGAAGATTTCCAGTTTTCTCAGCCTTTCCTCAGAGGAGAGATGTTCCAGTTGCTTAATCATTTCTGTGACACTTCACTGGACTCTCTCCAACACATCCATGTGTCTCTTGTCCTGAGGAAGCCAGACCTAGGATGCAGTACTGCTGGTGTGGCCTCACCAGCCCTGAGCAGAGGGGCAGCATCACTCCCCCTGACCTGCTGGCAACACTGCCAATGCAGCCCAGGATACCATCAGCCTTCTCTGCAGCAGGGGCACATTGCTGGCTTGTGGTCAACTTAGTGTTCACCAGGACCTTCAAGCTGCTTCCCAGGCAAGTGGCCCCAGCACATACTGGTGCCTGGGGTTGTTTTCTCCCAGGACCACGACTTTGTACTTCCCCTTGCTGAGCTAAACCTAACAGGACGTGTCTAGTGTGTGAACTGGGGGGGGTCTCTTCAATTGTGTCATAACACAACTCCCCATTTTTACACTTTCCCTATGTCCCTTTCCTCATAGCTCCCAGGTGTGTAGTTCTTTCTTCTGCACTACAAAACAATGCTGATCTGCAAAGTTTCACATGTTCAATGTAGGGAGTTCTTAAACTTGCAAACAGAATCTCTATTTGATGGTTTCACAGAAAAATTACTCACTTTTAGGGGGACATCTTTGCTGAGAACTTGAAATACAGGCAAAATCTAAACGCCTAAATTTGGCAGAGTGGATTCTACCACAAACAACATCTTCCAATATCTGTTTCTAAGACATGGAAATTAGGAAATTAGAACAGACCAATTCATACCATCTTTCCATGTCATTCAAAGTTTGTTTCCTCATGCTTGTCAGCCTAAAGTTTGTAAATGCTACCTTTAAACTCGTAAACACAAAGCCTGCTACTAGTACAATTAAGACACCATTTTGTTACCAAAGAGCATTTGTAAACTCACTGTTTTTCCCAAATAACCAGTCTACATAATTTGTTTCTTATTTTTGTCCCTCTACTCCCTCTTATATTCTTCTCTATTATGAAAATTAATATTTCTCCCTTGCTAGTAGTTAGGCTGTGCAACTATCTGTAGTTAATAAAGATCACCTCGGTCATTTCTTATTCAAGCCTTTTCTACAATTAACCTATGCAATCATTCCTCCCCAGGAGCTCTTTTAAATCATAACTATCAGTGCTACCATATTATGCCAGTTTCTCCAACATTGAAGAATATCCATATTGCCCAGCAAGGCAAGGGTTTGGGCAAAAACAGGGGAGAAAGAGAGGAAGGCTGGCTAAGAAATCAAGTTGGGCATTCTTACTCAATCAATGGTCTTATTTTTCCAGTATCCTCTGGCCTGTTCTTCAGCTAGAGCTACTTTATGCACATACTTGCACAATGGCAAAACTAGCCCTAAGCGTATGTGAAGTATATAGGGAAAAGAAAAGAATGCATCTCTTGGATTCCAAGGCGGAGCCCCACACGGGTGGCATGACGTTTCTGGGCAGAGGCAGAGCCAAGAGCAGCCCCCAGCTCCCTTGGAGACTAGCCCACATCGCTCTGGCACAGCTCTCGGAGGAGGCAGCTGGTGAGGGATTATCTTGAGGGAAGGATTCTCTGCTTTGGTCTAAAAGAGGCCAAATTCAACCACCTCTTTGGCAGGCTGTAATGCACTTCTCCGACCACCCGGCCACAGAGTTGAAACTGAGGAAGGATAAAGATTGTTAACTGAGTGTGAGGGGGAAATTTCCCACTTTTTATTCTTCTTGTTGAGAGCCTGATGTTACTGGAGCTTAATTACAACAGCATGGGCATTTGATATTTGAATTAAAAATTATGCCAAGGATATTTCAAAATGCATAGATAGATGTTCTCTCTAGTCTGTATAAAGCCAACTATTTGCTATTTATTACTAGCAGTGTGTGATCCATCTTTAAATCACATAATTTCCTTTCAGCTCTCCAGATCTTGCAAATGTATGCATCTGCTTTAACTTTAAGGATGTCAATAGTTTCACTGAGCTCAACAAGACAATTATGTGTATAAAATTACGCACAAAAATTAGCATTTGCCTCTAAATGAGTTCAAATTTAAATCTAAATTATGTACACAGATAAGTAACAACTAACAGCCACAGATAAAATGAAGTAACCTGAAAACAAATTGCCATTAATTTACATTATTTCTGTCTAGGACCATAAAGACGATTGCATATTCTTGTCTGCCTACAAAAAGAGATATTTATAATATTTATAAAGGAGTAAATTCATGGTAAAAGAATACTACAGTATTTTTGAGAAAATTAGAAGCCTCCTCTCCCCTCAGTGAATTGTAGAGAAAGTTGGCATCTGCTTGTTCTGCATATTCTGTCCAAAAAGAACCAAACATATCAGATATCAACACAAACGGAAAAGTAATTGCATTCATAACAATGCCCATGAATAACAAGCAATAAAAAATTCCACCAACACAATCAGCCCAAAACATTGTTTGGAATTCAAACACATATTCACAAACCACTGCACTAAACTCATTCCAGGCAACAGAATATGCTATGATTTTTTGCACAATACCAAGAAACATGCAATTTCCTGGGGACAAATTTTCAGCACAACTTCTAATCTGCAACTGACAAAAAAAGTTTGTGGAAATTGCTTTTCATGTACAAAACCCTTGTGTTTGATAAACCACTGTGAGTCATTGTATTTGCAACATCTCCTTGTACACACAAGTTAACATCTGTACACGCAAATAATAGTTTTGGTGGATGCAAACAGATGTAAGTCTCATTTTCCTGTGTGCAATTAGAGAAGTCTGCTGAAAGCTTTACTCTGAAAAAAGCACAAGATCCGTTCCGTGTTCAAATTTGAGCCGTAAGTCACTGGATAAACTTAAAACACAGCCTGTCTTTTTATGCATCGTAATTTCTCCAAGCAATGTATTTACATTTTATATGTTCTGTTGTAGAAGAGGGAGCCTTAATGATCACAATTTGCCATCCAGAACTTTATAGCTAGTCCTTGCAGAAAATAGCATTTCTGCCAAAAAGCTTCCTGCCCAGGTGCTTAACCAATTAGCTCTTAAGAGGTCTGGCAGTAAAACCAGTCATGGCAAGTTTTCCGATATACTGTATATAAGGTGACAGCTTGCAAAATGTAAGATGAAAATTTGTTTTCCTAACTAGCAGTGTGTAAAATCCTGGGAGACTATTTGATTGCGTAGCCTAAAATACTTATGACATCTCAAATTCCCAATTGATCTAGTGTGGTTTTAGCAATATGTTGTCAACTTAAACATATTGTTTTTCTTTTTATAAATACTTTTAAAATAATTTCCTTAATTGTGATTGGGTCCTGCAAATATGTAGGAAGGATGGAGTGACCCCAGAAGTTTGAGGTTTGGGGCCCTTTGAATTTTTCCAAACATTTTTGCTAACTCACAAAATACATGCAAGCTATCAAAAGCGCCTTTTCTCCACAAATTACATCCACTTTTTATAATGGTATGTTAGATTAAAAACATATTTTTTACAAGGGAAATACTTTGCAATGCAAATAATAGAAGAAAAATATGAAAGATAAATATACCATAGTAAAACAAATTACTTCTCTGATTCTGGAAGCAAGAAGTTTGTATTATGTGTGGATGGCAATGAAAAGACTGAAACTTACTACAGATAATTCTTGAAGTGATAGCATAATAACAAAGTGGGTCTGTCAAAGATGATATGGAGAGCAGCAAAAAAAAAAAAGCCTTGGTATTGAACTGCAATATCCATGTGGATAGTTGTCTTCGTTTCAGAAAGTACATTACAGCGTGGTGCTAATAACATCAAGGTCGTGGGTTTGGTCCCCACGTGGGCCATTCACTACAGTGTTTTACTTGATTATTTTCGTGGGTCCCTTCCAACTCATAAAATTCTGTGATTCTACATTTCAGAAATGTTATTTTCAGGAGTGCCAGGCCTGAGGGAAGAAGCAGTGCACAGCACTATCAGCTCGTCACAGGACTGATTTCTGTAGTAAGGGATGTATTACACTGTGCAGCCCTTGCATTTTCACAAGGTTTTGATACCTGAAACTCAGTGTGTATGAGGCTGCCACAGCGTGGACTCTGAAACGTGGATCATGTGACAGACAAGTGACCTACATATGAGAACATATCCCCATGTGCATAGATAACGCTTGTAGGAGTGAGGGTAACCACACTGCAGGAAGGAGTGAGTCCTAAAGCTCTGTTGGGATGAACAGTCCTGTTACCACAACTCCATGGAGGCCTTCTTGCTGCAATTCCACTGCAAAATCTTCCCAGATCTGGTGTACTCTTGTGCTGACTACCTGTCCTAACAGCAAACAGCAACAGTCCCATGACAATCTTCCTCCTGGATCTTGGGTTGTTCACAGCATCCTGTAATGTTTTCATTTTGCAGCATGAGCTCTGGGGTATCTTGATCTCCCTTATACAAGTTAGCAGACTTGGTGAGCCATAAGCCATAAGGAAGTGCTACAGGCTCTCCAAAGTTGGATTTTCATGAAAACTTTCTCCCTGTAGTCTGTGTGGTAAAAGGAAAGGTCTGCCAGCCCATGTACAAGCAGGTTTCAGGAAGAACCTCTGGCATGAAGTCTACTCAGATGGTATTGTTGATGTCTATAACTAAGGCTTGTGTAAAAACAATTGCACTTGTTATACTGTGGGGTTTTTAAAGTTTAAGGAGCTTTTTTGTCCCTTACTAATCAAATGATGTCTGATCATCTTACAGAGGGAAAATGAAATAGAAAAACACAGTATTAATCCTGATACACAGTTGAATAAGGAGTCAGAAATTAAGATTTCCGAGAAGGCTGAAATGGACACTCTGGAAAACCTCAGGAATTATGGCAATAGAGCATTTCCTTCTGTACTAACCCTGGCAGTGCCAGATGCTATTGAAGAGGATGAGATCACAATTACATTAGAAAACCCAGAAAACTTGTCAAAAGGTACTGTTCTGAAAAAAGTCTCAGCCTCTTAGTCTAAAAGAGTAAAAGGATATCTGTTTAAGGAAAGAAAAAGGGGACACAACTCCTGAAAATGCTATAGAAATATCTTTACATTTTGTTTTGAAACTACAAGTATTTTGAGCAATTGTTTCCCAGGCCCAAGTCTCGTTATAGATTTAATTTTGATCAGGTGAAAAAAATAAGCGGGTGAACATCTGATCCAGTGCATATTCTACGGATACTGATTGCAAATAACTGTTCCATGTCATTGTGCAGGTTAGTTCCTTTATGAGTCACCCTGGGATGGTACTAGTACTGCTAAGCACTTCCAAGAATAGACATTTAAGAGTAAAAAGGAGGCATTTATTTACATTCCCCAGATGAATGTGAGCATAGTGCAAGTGTCACAACTGCAGTATATTCAGTAAAGGGTTTTACTCACATTCATGGCATCATTTTCTGTAGTCTCAAAAATACAGAAGATGCAGAGTACTCGATAATCAAACTCCAGATTTGAATTTATTTCTGCTCCAGTTATTGCATGTCCACAGCTATTCACATGGTTCAACTAATGTAAATATCCCCAGAAGCATAAATGCAGAGGTTGCCTAGAGAAGCTGTGGATGCCCCACCCCTGGAAGTATTAAAGGCCAGGTTGGATGGGGCTCTGAGCAACCTGGTCTAGAGAAAGGTGTCCCTGCCCATGGCAGAGGGGTTGGAATGAGATGACCTGTGAGGTCCCTTCCAACCCAAACTATTCTATAATTCTTTGATTCTATAGTAATCATTAAAATAAAGCCAGATGCATTTATACTGAGATGCTAATAGAAGACTGTTCACCCAACCATAAAACTGACAATGGCCTACCTGCAGATCACCATTTGCTTTAAATAATTGCTGCAAAATTTCCTTCTATGTCAAGATCTACTTTTATTTATGCCCTTACAAATACTGATTTTATTATGGAATGCAGCTGATTTGATATTAACATGTTATTTTCTTGAATATATCATTCCAGCAGAAGCTGATCTGATTTATTCTATATTCTATTTAGTCTCCAAGTTTGCAGGCAAAAAGTTGGTCCACCTTAGGCCTCCTAAGTCATCAAACAAAAGTATGCCATGTGAGCCAATTTATCAGCGACTTTTGGACTCTCAGAAGAATCAGAATGATTTTGAAGACTTGACAGAGGCCAGAAAACCATGTCTTCATGAGAAATCACCATCAGCATCAGCAAATAAGCAATCTCCTTTTTCAAATGTCCAAGCAATGACAAGTACAAGCAAAAGCAAACTGCCTCCACAGTCTCTGATGGAAAACAGAATTATTACCAGAAGTCCTTTACCTTGTCAGGACACGAGGTTTAAAGACCTTCTTAAGGCAGTAGATGACAACATTTACATCCCAATACAGAGGCAACTTGATAAAGGTGTCACTGACCTTCTCATGATTGACTCTCCGCAGTTGCCACCTTTCCCCAGGCTGGGGCAAACTGCCCTGAGAGAAACCCTACCTAGAAAGATTTCCTTGCTGGGGGCATCACAGGAACGTACAAATAACTGCCCTCTTGTTATAGTAAATGGTTCAAAACCATCAGCCTTCCACATGCCCCCGCAGCAAACATTTACCATAAGAAGTATGAGGCAGTTTAAAGAAAACCCAACTCATTTTTTCAACAAGAAAACTAAGAAAAACTTTATTCAGGTCAGACATCTACCTACAACTACAGATCTAAATCTTCCAGTTTTGTGTCCACCATACCAAAACAGGTTGGGGAAAAAAGCAGAGACTCTAAGGTTAAATTTTGCATAAATAAAACACTTACAGAGCATCAGAAGAAAACAGGGTGAAGGGGGCAGGTAAGAAACAAATATGGACAAAGCCAGATACCTAGAAAAGAAAAGCAGGAGAGATTAATTCAATCTTAAAATGATACTCCTCCAAACAAACCAGGATGAGATAATAAAAGCTGTGTATCTCTGATATCAGCAAAACACTGGGCTACAAATTTTGTGGAGGACACTGAAAATACAGAAAAAACAGATGCCACTGTAACAGAACAACATCACATATATTTAGGCAGAAAAAGAGGACACTGAGGGCAGAAGATTAAATATTTGGTATGAATACATATATTGTCCCAGACTTGTGTCACTTCCTCTTACACATTTCATTAGGGAAATAAACCTGGGCAAGCAATTTTCACTGAGCTTTGAACATAATGCAGAAGGTTAACTAACTGCAACAATGGTGGAATAAATGATTTCGGGGGGATTGCCATGATACACAAAATAGTTGTGCTGCTGATCATTTGTTTGTTTCTTTGCTGGTTTATTAGTTTTAACTGTGTGTATTCCAGTTAATGGGACCATACAACCCCTAACTCCCCTGAAAGGAACAAATCAATACATTTTCTTTGTAAATTTAACAACTTAATTAGTATTGCCTATTTGTAACTGTCTACCTTTGCAATGTTTTCCCTTACCATTGTAAACATGGATTTGCTTTCAGTTCCAATGTATTATATTTCTCAGTTAGATTTTTATAGTACTAAGCTTTAAGCCTGTTTCTATCCTCAAACAAGTTTTATATCAGTTTAAATCCCTTAAGTCTGAGAGATTTGAACTTGATTCACACCAACAGAGGTGAGAATACAATGGGAGTCTTCATATTTGCTGTTTTGTAAGCTCCCACATAAAAGTAAAAGATGCACAAAGGGCTTCTAAGTAATACAAGGTAGATATAAAAAGAACAGCAGCAAGAAAGAGTTGCAGCAGAAGGCATGAGCTAAACTCAAGGTTTTTATCCAACAAGCTGCACGGTAAGCATTTGGTGCACCGAGCAGGACCAAACCTATGGTCCTGTTTTACTTTGGCTCACCTTCCCCTACTGTGCTGGAACCACATCACATGGTGGGTGAGCTCTTCATGGTCCACTCAGGTCCTGCACAAAAGTGCCACACCACCCTGCTGAGGGCAGCCTACACTGATCCACATGTGTGCCAGACACGCCACTGTCTCCCAGCTGGACTGGAACAGCTATTGTGGAGCCTTCCTCTCAGCCAGCCCTGAAACAACTTCTGCATAACAGAGCTGTTTTTAACTCAGTAGATCTTTGCTGACCAGGCTTACAGGGCAAGTCCACAGCTGCAGATGAAGAGCTGGAGAGGAAGGGTGGGATGCGTAGGCAGGAATTTATTATGACAGCTTCACCACTGAAGAAAACATGCTGAGTAATTTTGTCCTGTGAGTATGTGGCTGCAAATTGCACATGTCACCTGGGATTGCAGCTGAGCTAGGTGCCTCTTCCCATGCTTTTCTCCAAAGCTTAAAGTCTCCTCAGAGAATAACAGCACATGTAGTCATTCCAAAATCTCTCTGATCAGAATGATCCAGACTGAAAAGAAACTTACTATAAAAATGCTTGGAGATCCCAGCAGAACTTAACAGCATGTGTCTGAGAGGTACATATAAGTGTGGCATCTGCACCTCTCTACTCAGAAGGGAAAGAAAGACCACTGGTCTCTGGACAGGGGCAGGCAGTGAGGAAGCTCAAACTCAGCAGCATTCTTTATGCACTCCTGAGCTAATGACCAGCCCAGGGCTCATTTTCTGTGCTTATAATGCTGGCACCATGCCACCATGCAATTCAGAACCTAGAGGTACCTGAGTGATTTTCAGACAATATTTTTCTCAGAAACCTGGTTTTTTTAGAACTTAGGAAATTTTTATGTCCTTAAAACATTTTAAGCCTTGAAAGGCTTAAATATACTGAATATACTTAAATATGCTTGAATATACTGTTTGAAACAAACGGTTTCAGCTGTAAGTTGACAGTTCAATTCACTGTTTCCTTTCACAATACTGAAATGCTTCATTCTGAACATATATTATAGAATCATAAAATCATAGAATCATTTAGGATGGAAAAGACCTTTATGATTACTGAATTCAACAGCTAACTCATCAGTGTAAAGTCCACCAGTAAACCATGTCTCAAAGTGCCACATCGACACACCTTTTAAACACCTTCAGGGACAGCAACTCCACCTCTTTCCTGGTCAGCCTGTTCCAATGTCTGACAACCCTTTCAGTGAAGAAAGTTGTCATGATATTCATCCCTAACCTCTTGTCAAAATTATTGATAAAGATATTAAACAGGTCTGTCCCCACTGTTGAGCCCTGGGGAACACCACTTGTCACCAGCCGCCAGCTGGATTTAGATCCATTCATTACCACCCTTGGGGCCCCAGCCATCCAGCCATTTTACCTGTTAAACAGAACACCCATCCAAACCATGAGCAGGTAATTTCTCCAGGAGAATGCTGGGGAAAGTGCTGCAAAAGGATTTACTAAGGTCCAGATAGGCAAAATCCATAGTGTTTCCCTCATCACCTTGTCATAAATGGAGATCAAGTCAGTCAAACAGGACTTGGCTTTGATAAACCCAAGATGGCTGGGTTTGATCCCCTGGTAGTCCTGCATGTGCCATGTGATGGCACTCAAAATGATCTCCTCCATGACTCCCCCAGCACTGAGGTCAGGCTGACAGGCCTGTAGTTCCCCACATTCTCCTTCCAATCTTTCTTGTAGATGGGTGTCATGTTTGCTAAGTTCCAGTCAGTTCAGACCTCTCCAGTTAGCAAGGGCTGCTGGTAAACGATGGAAAGGGGACTGATGAGCTCTTCCACCTGAGCTCTGTCAGTACCCCTGGGTGGATCCATCCAGCCCCAAGGACTTGTGTGTGTCAAAGTGGTGTAGCAGGTTGCTGATCACTTCCACTTAGTTTATGGGGGCTTCATTCTGCTCCCCACCCCTGTCTTCCATCTCAGAGGGTTGGGTTTCCAGAGAACAACTGGTCCTACTTTTAAAGACTCAGGGAAAGAGGGCATTAAGTACCTCAGGTTTTTCCTCATAACTTGTCACTATGTTTCTCCCCACATTCAATAAGGGATGAAGAGTCTCCTTAGCCCTCTTTTTGTTTGTAATGTAGTTATATAAACATTTTTTTAATTTTCTTTTATGACAGTAGACAGACTAGGTTCTATTTGAGCTTTGGCCCTTCTAATTTTCTCCCTGCATAACCTCACAACATCCTTGTAGTCTGAGTTGTCTGTCTCTTCTTCCAAAGTTCGTAAACTTTTTTTTTCATTAAGTTCTAGCTATAACTCTCTCTTCAGCCAGGTCAGTCATCTCCACTGGTTCATATTTCAGTACATGGGAATGGCTCCTGAGCATGTAAGATTTCCTTCTTGAAGAATGGACTCCGTGACCTCAGAAGTCTTTTCCAACCTAGTTGATTTTGTGATTCTGTAATGTCCAGTCTTCCTAGACTCCTTTGCCCTTCAGTGATGCCTCCCAAGGGACTCTGCAACCAGGCTTTTCAACAGGCCAAAGCCTGCCTTCTGGATGTCCAGGGTAGCTGTGCCTCTTTACTTCTCCAAGAACCAAAAACTGTATCATTTTGCAATTGCTGTGCCAAACAAGCCTTCAAAAATCACAAGAAGTCAATCTGTGTTCACAAACAGATTCAGCAGGGCACCTTCCCTAGTTGCCTCACTTGCCAGCTGTGTCGGGAGGTCACCTGCAGGAACTTCCTAGACTTTCTAGATGGTTTTTCATCCACATAATTTCTTTTCTGAGAAAAATTTCTGTCCTTGACACTTTTTTAATATTTTGTTTATACTTCCAAATCACAATAACATCAAAATGGTCTAACTTTTTTCACTGTGTTGAAACTCCATTTTCCAAAGAGCTCTGCCACTATCTTCCAGCTTCTCCATAAGCCCTCAGAAAGATGAAAACAAGAGGAGCTTATGCTTCTCTTTCACCAATTCAGTCCAGGCATGCCTATGTGAATTCCAAGCAGACGACAGCTGCAGGAGAATAGACATTTCCCACTAAAACAAAGCCCAGAGAGATTAGTGTTAAGTGATAGTGCATCATGACTCAAGTGCAGAAGAGGCAGCTTCTGAGGGAGGACCTCAGAATTGTGATGCCTTCATTCTCCCATGGCCTCACCTGTCTCCAGCCTATCTCTTCTCTGTCTGTGGCAGAGAACAGTGATTTCCAAGGAGGTGGATGCTTGCCAATGGTCAGAGAAAACATCAAGTCTTTGTAGGGTCCCTGTCACCTGTCATCTTCAGGATAATACATTTTTGTGGTGGGCCAGCCCTGGCTAGATGCCAGGTGCCCATCAAAGGCACCCTACCTTTCCCCCTCCTCAGATGGACAGGGTAGAGAAAATATAATGAAAGACTCATGGACTGAGATAAGGGCAAGAAGAGATAACTCACCAGTTACCATTATGGGCAAAAGAGAGTCATCTTGGGGAACTTAATTTAATTGATTTCAAATCAAATCAGATTAGGGCAATAGGAAATATCAATACATCTTAAAACACCTTCTCCCCACCCCTCCCTTCTTTCTAGACTCAATTTCACTCATAATTTTTCCTACCTCCTCCCCCACAGTGGTGTAGGGAGTCAGGGTGTTGTCAGTTCACGTTATCTCTGCTTATTTTCCTCCTCAGAGGGAGGACTCCTAATGTGTTTTCACTGCTCTAGTGTGGGGTCCTTCCCACAGAAGACAGTTCTTCACAATTTTCTCCAACATAACTCCTTCCAATGGGCTACAGTTCTTCCAGCATGGGTCCCTTCTATGGGGTGCAGTCCTTATCGAACAGGCGTGGGTCCTCCTTGGGGTCACAAGCTCTACCAGCAAAACTGCTCTAGCATGGACTCCTGTCTCCATGGTCCACAGGTCCTGACAGGAGTCTGCTCCAGTGCAGGCTTTCCTCAAGGTCACAGTCTCCTTCAGGCATCCACCTACTCTGCTGTGGGGTCCTCCAGAGGCTGCAGGTGGATCTTCGCTCCACCGTGGACCTCCTTGGGTTGCAGGGGAACAGCTGCCTCACTATGGTCTTCATCATGGGCTGCAGAGGAATCTTGGCTCCAGCATCTGGAGCACCTCCTCCCCTGCTTCTTCATTGACCTTAGTGTCGACAGAGCTGTTTCTCTCACATATTCTCACTCCTCTCTCCCAGCTGCAGATTGTTGAACAGGATTTTTTCCTCCTTAAATCTGTTACCCTAAAGGTATTACCACCATCGCTGATGGGCTTGGCCTTGACCAGCCGTGGGTCTGTCTTGGAGCTGGCTGGCATTGGCTCTGTCAGCTTCTCACGGAAGTCACCCCTGTAGCCCTCCTGCTACCAAAACCTTTCCATGCAAATTCAATGCAGGTTTCTTATTTCTGGGAGTGGTTTATTAAAAAGAAAGGGAATATCCCTTCTTCTGTCCTGCCTGGCTCTTTAAAGGTAACAACAGGTTCCCAAAGAAACAGTTTTTGAAGGAGCATTTAGGTATTTCACTACACCTACAACAGTTGCTTGTACAAACTAACTTCACATAGAGTCTCTGCTGGGACTGATACTAGATCTTTAGGTCCTTCAAGTCAGTCTCTATAAGTGGATCCTGCTATTTTCATGTTCTCTCAATGCAGTCACAAGAGATTTCCAGCCATCAGTTTCATAGGTTTTCCATTTATACATAGGAAATGGCACCTTTTACTTCTATCCTGTTTCTGGGTCATATTAGTAAGTTCAAATGCTTTATGTATTACCAGTTTCAACACTGTTCTGTTTTTCAAATCATAACTGTTTTCATGTCAGCAAAAGAATTTCAAGCCACAGGAAATTCTGAGGATGAAGTATTAATAAACACTTAGAAAGAGCTATCAGGAAGCAGAATCAAACCTACTGTTGGAAAAGTATGAAAAAAATGTCACTGCTTTCATACACCTCCTTTAACTTCGTCATTCTTTAAAGACATAAATGAACAAGATTAATAATTCAGCCAGTAAAGGAATGTCTGTTTAGCCTTTCAAAATCCCTGAATAATTCAGAAGTTCTGACATTAGATAGCCTTTGTCATACTGATCCATCTACCCTGGTAAAAAGCTAAAGAGATAATGAAGTGACTGACCCATTCTCTCACAGCCTTCTTGTATTACAGCTTATGAGCAACAAAACTCCACAAATCAGGAGGTCACAAAAAGGGAAAAAACACCTCGTGTTCACCAGTTGTCTGTGCCAGAAAGATGATCAGAAAGAGCACACAGGAACATTTTGCTTGTTCCATTTAAATACAGTGTTAAAACCTCAACACCTGATCTGCAACACCAGGAAATTCACTCCTTTGACTTCTCTGGGCTCTATTCATAGAGTATGTGAAAGGTTTAAGAAACTCAGAAGATAGTCATCATATAAAAGCCATTTTAAAAGAAACTGAGAGTGAGCCTGAGAAATTTATAAAATACATACTTTTTTCTATAAAGCAGCACTTAAAATTTTTATGCTTCCTATATGTAACATGCATTTGCTTCACCCATTTAACTGAAATTAAAATCTTTCACTATCATAGTGATAATAAACTGTATATACGTTCCTCTTACCACTTTTTTAGTTCGGATCGTTATTTTGGGTTAGAGATTATATAAATTGATACTACAAAAAATGTAAAGTAGTGAATTTAAGAAACACTGTGTTCTTAAGAATAAATAGTTGAAATTTCTGGTAGGACTTGTGGCATAAAACATTTGGAAATAAGAATCATCCACCATTCTCCTGGCTGTAGTCTTTGGGCCCCAGTCTGATATAAACATATATTTTGTAGCTAATCCACTAGAGAGAAAATCAGAGGAGGCTTTCAGAAAAGACCTATTTTCAGCTAGGAAGAAGCTATCACAGAGTTTAAAATGTCTACCAGGAAAGTGGGCAGAGGGGCAAAGGGAGCAAAGAGAGCTAAAAACCATGAGGCATATTCAGGTTAAGATTTTGAGAAGCAAGAATGTCCTGCAGCTAGACTTTGTTTACCCAATGTTAGACAAAGGAGACATCACTGACTAAGCTGGTTGTCCAGACTCTCTTGTAGTCACTGGAGATTATGAACATCTGGAAAAGAGGGAAAGCAAATTCACTTTGGAGGCCCTTGTACAGACTCTTTAAAGGTTGCCCAAGTTCACTGCCGTAAGGATGACTTGGTCCAGTGTTTTGGGCTTTGAGTTTCCACAGACTGAGGATTAAAAACTGGACATTCATCTCATCTCATGAATCTTATAGATGGCAGGACTCTTTCTTGACCTCTACAGGAGCATAATAGTAGAGTTTTAAGTCTTTATCTGGAGCATATATTAAAGGCTCAGAAAGGCAGAAAGGAAGTCCTTAAACCTAATGCCTGCTACTAGGCAAGCAGATATTTTACTTGGGACACCTGTATTTAGTAACAAGAACAGCCTTCTGAGGGCAGAAAGAAGACTGAAATCCACTTTATATAAATCCTTTCTTAGAAAGTAAGTGTTCTGTAAAGCAGAAAGTGTCCCTCTATCTAGACAAAAGAAGGATTTAAGTATCACGCCCATCCATTGTAACAGCTCAAGCAGGCAATGAAAAGTATGAGTGACTATGTTACACAAGTCTTTTCTATTCTAATAAATACTTAACTCAGATCAGCAGTTTCTACAGTTGACTTCAATGGGACCAGAATGGAAAGCAAGTGTTCCCTCAGCAAAGGAGGGCTTTGGTTCAGACCTTCAGAGTGTCTTTCCAGTGAAGTTCTGCATACAAACCCTCATGGGTATGGCAGTATTTCAAACTACCAAGAGGTCTCTTTCACAGAACACAGCCAATACATCTGCCAGAGAGCCACTCTTGGCCAGCCTATACCCTTTCCTAGCAGGACCACAAACTCCCATGTCACAGAGTCCCTCCTCTTTCTAGGCATTTCTACTTGCTGCTTCCCATATGCTTTCATAGCTCAGCATATCTTCTGAAACTAAAGCAAAAAATAACTCCCCATGATGACTGACATATAAGCCACATACATTTGCAGACCTTTACACGTAGGGTAACATGCAGAGGTGCAAAAGCTATGCCGTTACATGATGGATATGAAAGATCAAATGACACACTGCATTTGTCCACAATGCCTCCCTTTGATTGCTGCAAGACCACCCCTTTCCTCAGACATCCAGTGAGACAGACAAGTCATACAGTTGAAGATACAGTCTGATTATTACAAACCTTCTAGAGAAAGAAAATCATGTTCCTGTCACTTCACTATTTTCGTCAGGAGTGAGTGACCCTATCCTGCGTCTGAGGTGAAAACTTATGTTTCAGAAAACCCACCCCAAACTGTCGGAAACATTAAGGATACCCTGCTCCAATTTGCCTGGTTTTCTTCCAATAAGTCAATTATCTTCTTTCTATTAAAAAAAAATTAAAAAAAATAAGAAAGCAAGCACCCCTTGAGTTCCCAAAGGCAATCCTTTGAGAACAATGGACACTTGATAGACTTCTGTGCTCATTAAATACATAGTAAAAATGGCAAAATTTCCCAGAAACCCTGAAAATTACTTAGCAGTGACTGAAAGACAGTAAAACCATGTCTGTCACATAGCTATTATGTTATGCCGATAGACATCAGTATGTGAAACTATCAACTAACTACTGAACGTCTGAGCTCAAAAGGCACAGCCTGCAATTACAGGTCATATATTACACATCTCTATGCAACACCAGGAAGAATTCATCCTCTGCCTCTGCCCTTTCTTGCTGCTTTCTCTGCAGGAGTCTCTCTGCTTCTATGTCTAAATCTGGTTTTGCCCTGTGGATATGATACAAGAAAAACCAAGCACAGATTTCAGTGTGGTATGGTAAGAGAAGGACCTTTTAACAGCACAGTTTGGAAGTACCAACCAAAACTTTGCTTACTAATAGCCAAGAGCTGGGATTTTTACCCTTCTGCAAAAGCAAGGAGGGCAAACCATGGCTTTAAGCTTAACCAATTGCATTGAGCTCAGCATCACTCCAGTGACTGAATACACTCACTATACTTTATGCCCTTGTACCCTGTGGTCTCTACTGACTTTTTCACTTTAATTCATCCTGTGAAAATGAACACCTGCCCACAGCATCCTTGCTTTTACTTTCTTGTGCCTATTGTGGACCCAGAATCATATGTTGGAAAAACCAAGCTCAGTTCAGTTTCTGAAATAAAAACAAAATATACCTTCAAATGGCACAAAGTTGCTTAAAAATGTTAATCTCCTTAATTTTATGATGTGTTTAAAATTAAATGTTCCCATATGGGTACAACACGGCAAACCATGTCCTTCCATTTAAATAGCCTGTTTACTTTAAAATCTGAAACTAGCTACAAATTTAAACCCTTTTGTTTTTGTCCACCTGGAAAAAATTATTACATTCTTAAGTCTGCATTGTAATAGAAGCAAACACTGAAGAGTGTGAATTCTTAGGTTTCAATATCTATTTTTAAATTGTTTTTCATATTAGCTTTTCATTTAGATTTAATAAGAGTCTAATTGCATTTTTTTTAAATACCAGTTGATTATTGAAGACATATTTCTGTAGGATTAGCTTAGACAGCTTAGACTTTTAAAATATTGTTTTAAATAATAATTTAGTATTTTATGATTTATGCTACCACATCTCAATATAGTTAGAGTAAAATAATTACAGAATGATTGCAAGAAATAAACTTATTGAAGATTAACCATTTTATGACAGATGCATATCTATGTAATGGTTCAATGTCAACAAGTGTCTCCAAAAAGCTGTGGGTAATTAATATATGATGAGTGTTTAGTTGCAGTTTAACACATTGTGCAATTAGAAACAATCAAAAATTTTACCATTTGCCATACAGCTCCGAAGCAGGAAGAAAATATATTAGTGTGTTAAATGAACTGAGCTGTGCAGCTTCAATTCTCAGGTGTGCCTCAGCTGATTTTTGCCACTTAAGTGGTGCAAAGGAGCCAGAGACCCAGCAGTCTTGCTCTTCTGATGATTCTCCATCAGGGGAAATACTGGGTAATTCAAAGCAGGAATAGTGGCTGCATGCAACCTTCCCTTCTTCAGCTGGAGGGTGTAGTATCAATACCATGTTCCTCCCTCGCTGCCAGATGTACTCTTCAGGCTCACAAGTAGCCAAGACTAATTTATAATAGCTTTACAGCAGCCTAAAGATCTATAAAGTAATTTTTGCCTCAGTAATCTGGCACTGCCTGCTATAGAGGATCAGGGCCTTTAACCACAGGAAGGTCTTAATTAACTGTTGTCTAGGGCTAACTGTAGGCTTTAGACCTGGATTGAAAAGGCATTAAAGTCACCTGGAATCCGTTCCTCAACCTTGCTGGAAGCCGTGCAGACCCTCACTGTGTTGTGTGCTCCATGGAAACACCACTCTTTTGGCAGGCAAGCAGCTCCTGGAACAGTTATTACAATGGATATTATAGGAAAGACTGCACTGGCAGAGAAGCTAATGAGATAAACTATTTCTTCTTTTTCACCAATTTATTTTTACATTCTCATAAATACTACTTCTTATTCCACTCAGTATTATCAAGACACCCCTCCACTGCACTCCACAAATATTATTTGGGGCATTCTCTTTATGAGTTTGAGGATTGAAACCTCCTTTTTTGCTCAGCTCACATTAAATCGCGTTTTGATTTTTACCATAACCTTGATGTCTAAAACATGGGCTAAATCAGGCATCCAAAAGCACAACCCAACATTCAAGAGGGATTGAACACTGGAGGACCCAATAAAGATAACATCTGTCTTTACTCCTGTGAGTAAAACTGCCCCCAAAAGAAAAACATTGCAGAACAGCAGCAGAAATACTTCTCTTCCCTTAAGTGCTTCTAAGTACTTTAAAGGCATCTTCTATACCACCTTCCTTTAGTGCTAGTTCAGAAGATGTGTAATCTTTGACATCCTTATTTGACTTAATACCATTTCATGTCAGAAGTCCAACCCCACAAGACTGCTGTATCTGACAAGTAAGCCAAGCACATGTCCCTCTGCACACCAGCAGGAACCTCCAAAGAGCTGGAAGACTGGTGATCCACACCATTACAGGCTCAGAAACTGCTTGAGACTGCACTAATGATGGGGCTGTGTTCCCCTGCCATGAATCACTCTTCAAGTAATTAAAACCATTATACAAGTCAGAACACAACAAAGAATAAAAGCTTGGAAACTCTGATGCTGATGCTTGATCAAAGCCCTTGCTCCTTGTGCAATATGGTGGCACTAGCCTGCCAGGCTGCTGAAGGCAGCTATCAACCACTGCAAACGTGCCACCAGCCCAGTGCAGGTTAGTAATGGCAACAGTCAATCACAAAACAAAGGTTTATTTGGAGTTGAAATATGATTGAAGTAATTGCTTTCTAGGCTTTTTAAAATTAATGAAGACTAAGCTAATCAGCCTGCTCTGTCTTTATATTTACTGAAGAGAAATATGTCCAATGGGCAGAAGATTAAAGTGCATGTGGGTATGTTGCTCAATGGAGAAAGGGACTGAGTGACAACAAGCATGGAGAAGGGAGAGGTATTCCATATCTATTTTTCCTCTCAGTTTTCACTAGGCAGCTGAGTCCTCAGGCTTTGCAGCCCCTGAAGGCTACCAGCAGGGTCTATGGAATGACATGCTACCTGCAGGGGAGGAAGGCAAGTTCAGGGACAACTTAAGCAAACTGCGAACATGCAACCCATGGGAGCAGATAAGCTACATCTGAGGATGTTGAGGGAGCTGGCTGACACCATTACTAAAAGAACCATCATCTTCAAAAGGTCTCTGCAGTCAGGGGGTGTTCCTGATGACTGCGAAAAGGTCAGCATCACACTCATCTTCAGAAAGGGAAGGCAGGATGAATCAGATCAGTCAGCCTCACCCCAGCCCCTGGGCAGATTACAGAGCAAATCCTCTGGGAAGCCATTGCTGATCACATGAAAGGCAAGAAGGTGCCTGTGATCTAGAAAGATCAAATCTTGTCTGACCAATTCCACTGATTTCCATGATGAAATGACCAGTTCCCTGGACAATGGAAGAACAAAAGATGTTGTACGCCCTGATCTCAGCAAGGCTGGTATTGTTCAGTTCTACTAGTGACTCGAGACACTGAGCCTCTTCACAGGTGACACCAGACTGGGGAGTGGGGGGAGTAGTCAATATGCAGGAGCACAGGCTGCTGTTCAGAGGGACCTGGACAAGCTGAAGAAATGGGCTGATAAGAAACTAATGAGGGCTACGGCAAATATAAAATCCTGCATCTGTGAGGGAATATCTTCATGCAGCAATGAAGGCTGGGGCTCAAGCATCTGGCAAACAGCTTAGCAGAAAAGGACCTGGGCATTCTGATGGACTATATGGTGACTGTATGTTGGCAGTGTGCCGTTGTAGCAATGAGGGACAACTGAACTGTATTAACAAGAGTTAATACTGCTTCTGCAGGTCAAGCAAAGTGATTCTTTGCCTCTATTTTTTTTTTTTGCCTCTATTCTTTGCCTTGTGAGACTGCATCTGGAGTAGTGCACCTAGTTTCAGGCCACTCAGTATGACAAAGACATGGGCATGCTGGAGTAAGCCCAGTGGAAGGCCACCAGAATGGGCAGGAGGATGCATGAGAAGAGGCTGCATGAATGAGGTTTCTTCAGTCTTTGGAATACAAGGTTTGGAGGGACCTTACTGTGGCCTTTAACTACCTCAGGAAAGGGAACATGAAAGACAGAGGGAGCCTCTTCTCAGAGGTGCACAGGCATAAAATTATATACAAGAGATGCCAGTTGGAGCTCAGTTGTATCAGAAATTCTGATTGCATAAAAGGAGAGAACTTTTTACCACTAGGCTGATCAAACACTGGAATAGGTTTCCCAGCAGATTTTCATGAACTAAGCTGGACAAGCCCCAGGCAACTGGCCAGGAACTGGATTAGATGAGCTCCAGAGTTTGATTCTAACCTGCATGATTCTGTGGTTCTGTTTTAGGAAATGATAAGCACAGATTACAAGTGCTCCCTGGGGATGCCCATTTCTTTCCATTGAATATAAATGGAGATGAAGCTGATTAGTATAGACATAGACTATCTGCATTCAGATGGGGTCAATTATGATGAAAAATATCACTTTTAGAACAGAAAACTTCAATAAAATAATAAAGACACTGTAAGTGTGGTATTGACCATTAAATGCTAATTTTACTGATTTTTAGGTCTGTTGTACATCAGTTTTCCCCCAAAAACCCTGCAGTGAGGCTGACTGGAAGAGGTCTGCGGGAAAAATTCAGTCTGTGTGATTGAAGTAAACTATTAAGGTGTGTATTTTAGTTTAGTTGGTAAATTGCACGATTTTTTTCTATTTTAAATATATATTCAGGTTTGATTTGAGGAAGCCAACACTACGGTTTAGGCTTTAAAACCTATATTGCCTTCTAGCAGTGTCCATCACTCTCCATTGACTGTAAATAACTTTTTGAAGGACTTTGCTCATTATTTAGGCATTTCAGCCAAGTACTTAAAGCAATGTAGTAGAAATTAAGCCCTACAAGGTTGTGTGGCAAAGTATTGTGATTTTATGCTATGGAGTTGTGGGATGGTCCCATTTTATTAGATTTTCCTTGCTGGTATTTTTAAAAGGGACATCAGGGAGGATGGGGATAGGGACAAATTCCAAAGAAGTTCTTTTACCTATTGACCCTTCTCTGAGGCATGAAGCTTTTCTTATATGTTTTCTGTGTACATAATCTGGGAAAAATAGTTCCAGGCTCATCCTCACAGAGGATATTATGGTTAGTTCATTTATGAGCAGCAAAGAGCAGAAGGTATGGCATGTAATTATCTGAACATCTAATTTCTACAATAATCACTCCTCAAAATTGAGAAATTGCATGCCTACTTTTAAAACTGTGTTTACTTACTCATCAAATGAGTCTGATTTTGGACAAGAATGATCCATGTGTATTCCAGTACTACACTTCCAGTAAATGCTAATACTTACATGGGAACTGGACTAATTCTGAGATTTTCTAAAGATGGTATATTTTGCTTTGAATATCTAATTTGGCCCATTTCCCAGACCACTAAACACTTTCTAGACTTGGGTAGCATTTTCCTGATGTCTCCCTTCATTACCTGATACCAGCTAGAATATGGGATTGAAGCATCAATAAAGCCACAAATCACTTGCAATGTAATTACACCACCCCCACCCCCACCCCCAATAATTAAGTATTCTAAACATGTCTTAAGAAATAATTTCTTACAGTATTCCCGCGGTAGTTTTGCAGTCTTTGCATCTTGCCTGCTATTTTTATCTGTTAGGACAGTTTTCTGTTGGTAGTGTTTTACAAGTGAAATTTAGTTAGTTCAGAGGAAACTTTGGATGCCCATACAAGGATCTGGGGCATAAATTCTGTATTTTTCAAACAAACTCAGTCTATGTAGATCACAGAACTTCAGCTGCTGCAAATCAACACAGCACTACTGCAATCAGCTTTACCAGCAGCTGGCTCCATGGCATAGATAAAGCCTTTCTTGTTGAACTAATAGTACTTCTTGTCAGCATTTCCCTACCAGACAGTCATTCTCAGGAGCACTGACTATGGCTGCCCAAATATTTTGTGACTAGAGAGCTAGATTAATGACAGGCCATAGAGTAATGATATTTCTTTCATAATTTATGTCCTTTTGTTTTTTTGTTGCAAGGAACAGGTGGACCCAAGTCCCAGCCCCATATCCATCAATTTTGTTATTTCAGGTAGCAAAAAGGCAACTTTTAATCAGACATCAAAATTATGCAGGTTGAAAAATAGAAAGAGCCTTTGAGCAGGATTGCTTTGTAAGTACTGGAATAGATTTTCTGTACGAATTACAGCCTTCTTCATGGACACACATAATAACAGGAAAGATAAACTCATCAGGAGCAACAGAGCTATACTGCATCCTACCTCTAGGCAGGATAATGGATGATGTCTTAGACCCTTCTTGACTTACTTTTCTGATTCAATAATAGTACCAATTATCCTTCAGTGCATGTGAATACTACAACTCTTTCCTACATGACATGTCAAAATATTTGTTCCATTTGCATCTTCTTTGACATTGCAGTATCACATTTAGTCCTTATTTGTTGTTGGTTGTTATGCTAATCTGTGATAATTGATTTCCAGCATATCTTCTAAAATTTCTAATTACATATATTTATTAATTCTTAATAGATTTATTAGTTCTTTATTAAATCTTTAAAGTAGTCCAAAATGCTGGTCTCATTTAGCTGTAATTAAAGATGTGCTACAAAGCACCAAATTATCATAAGTGAGAAACAACCCAAATTGGAGTTCATAGCTAGCTGTGTATGTGGTCACAGATACTGTACCAGAGAGCGAATAGTAAATGACTCAGACTCCCTCTGGGGGGGGTCGATTATAGGGAGGAATTTCTGCACAATTCTGGTTACTTTAATACCAGAAAAAGACAAAAGAATGATGGGTATGTGAAGAAAAAAAAAAAAAGCCATAAAAATAAGTGAACAGCTGGAGGGTTTGATTTATGAGGAGACATTAAAGGAATGATGTTTGATTGTCTGCACAATGTCCAAAAGCCATATGTTATACACTTCAAGTATCTGAAGAGTGTAAACACCAAGAAAGGGAATAAATAACCAGACTGGAATAAGAAGGTTCTAAAATAAAAATACTAAAAAAAACCAGAAAAAAATATACTAGGGTAAGTTTTTAACAATGAGCTTTATTAGAGATAAGTATCTGAAGAAAGGCAGAAGGAGTCTTATTGTTCCTAGGAACTTTCAGAGTAAACTGGACAAATCACTGAAAAAAATATTAGGTATCTATCTGGGGCGGGCTGGCAAGACAGCTTGACAGATATTATTGTTTGTTAATTTCTTCCTTTGTGATCTTTATAAATCAAAATGCAAAAGACAAGTGGTCACTCATTTAATTGAAATAGCCATTTATCTCAATTACCCTTATTTGTCTAAAATATTAGAGAAAACAAAATACTGCCCTTAGATAAACTTAACTCATAAACAGTTCCTTAAGGTATTTTCTGTCAG
The DNA here is from genome assembly GCA_035222235.1 of Margarornis squamiger. Lineage (NCBI taxonomy): Eukaryota > Metazoa > Chordata > Aves > Passeriformes > Furnariidae > Margarornis > Margarornis squamiger. Next base: position 80,542,558 of record JAWWTY010000106.1, on the reverse strand, counting down.
ATATTTTTCAAAATAATAAAACCCCATAGCACTGCACATTTAAAAGAAACAAACAATTTTTCCTAAACAATTGTTTAGGAAGCAAAGTTGGAATTACTAAAAGAAAACCTCTATCTTCTGCATTTGCAATCCAGAATTCAGGCATTCTCATTTTCCTCTGCAGCTTCAGAAAACGTTATTTTGTACTTTTCCTTTGGTGGTCAGCCTTCCTGTTATAACAAGAAAAGTTTATTCCTTGTCAAAAAGCTGGAATTCTCATTTATTTGCAAAAGAGGAACTTGATATTCCCAGTATTCTTGCACAAAGCCATATCGTTTATTTACTAATTCCCTCTTAGTCTTGCTTCTGTGTTTTAGAGATGGATTAGAAGGTGCAAAAGATAAAAATGTACTCAAGATGAACTCCAGGGAAAATTCCCCTCACAAAAAAAAAAAAAAAATAATCATCTTGGGAAATAATTAAACTCAAGTTCAGCCAAATAAAGGACATACAAAACATAGAATCATTGAACAGTTTGGCTTGAAAGGGACTTCTAGAGGTTGTCTAGTCCAACCCTCCTGCAATGAGCAGGGTCACCTTTCACTAGGCAGGTTGCTCAGCCCCTTCCAGCCTGGCCTTGAATGTTTTCAGGGATAGGACATCTACCACCTCTTTGGGCAACCTGTTCCAGTGCATCACCACCCCCATTGTAAAAAATATCTTCCTTATATCCAGTCTAAACTGATCCTCATTCAGTTTAAAGCAATTTCCCCTTGTGCTATGACCACAGGTTCCTGTGAAAAATCCCTCCCCAGCTCTCTTGTATAGGCTGCCTTTAGGTACTGGAAGGTGCTTTACTGTTTCCCCACAGCCTTTTCTTGTTCAGGCTGAACAACCCCAGCTCTCAGTCTGCCTTCACAGAAGAGATGCTCCAGGCTCTGACCATCTTTGTGGCCCTCCTCTGGAGGCACTCTAGCAAGGCCACAGCCTTCTTATGTTGGGGGCCCCAGAGCTGAATTTGGTTCTCCAGCTGAGGTACCACAAGAGCAGAGTGGAGGAGGAGAATGACCTTCCCTGACCTGCTGGTCACACCTCTTTTGATGTAGCCCAGGATGTAGCTGGTTTTTTGAGCTGCAACCACACATTGCCAGCTCATATGCATCCTCTCATCCGCCATCACTCCCAACACTCAGCTTGGTGTCATCTGAAAACTTGCTGAGGGTGCACTCAATCTAGCTGTCTATGTCATTGATGAAGATATTAAATGGTACTGGTCCCAGTACAGACCCCTGTGGAACAGCATTTGTCACTGATTCCCACCTGGACATTGAGCTGTTGACCTCTACCCTCTGGATACAACCACCAGACCAGTTCCTCATTCACTGAACAGTCCACCAATCAAACCTACATTTCTCAAATTTAGAGTGTGGGTACAAGCCAAAATAACTTTTCTGACATACTGATACTGCCTAGAGTACATGCCTATAGCTTCAGCTGAGGGCTACAGACATCAAAATACAAAATGCTTCTAAGAGCATCTAACACAGAAACAGAAACCACTTTTTCCAAAAACCAATTTGAACATGTATAGAGAAATGTTGCCTCAATCCAGTTACCAAGATTACAGCTACCAACATTCTTCATTCAAATAACCTGTAAAAAGCAGAGATCACTTTCAAATTGAATTATTTTGGGGTTTCACGGTGTTCCTATTTCTTTGCTTTTTTTTTGTTTTGTTTTGTTTCCTACTTTCCTGCCTTTTTCTTTTCCATGCCATCCCTGAAGGAATGAAGGAAAAGAGAGAAGAAAAGGAGTAAAAGATCTGAGGGAGAAAAAGAAAATCAATCTGAAATTTCAAAATATCAGGAAAAGCTAAAAAAAAAATAAAAACAAATGTGGAGAGTTCTCATCAAGATCCCATGTGGGTCTTTCAGTTTGCTATCTCATCCTTTGGTGAAACTACTTGCAGAAATCTACCAAAACGTCAGCAGAGCAGTTAGTCAGCAAATGAGTGAACAAGTGGAAATCTAGGACTGTGAGAGAGAATTCATCCTGTCAAGTTGGCATGACAAACATAATCTGCTGGGTCTGACTGCCTGCAAGGTTTAATACCCACATCCTTAAAAGCACTCAGTGTGCTTAATAGGAGTAAGTGGAAATGCAGCACATACGTAATTGTTAGTCACATTGGCAGATTGAGGTCTTATTTCAGCGAAGGGCACTGTGGGTCACTATTTGTTATGGAAATCAGGATTCACCATAACACCAGTGGCATAAATTGCCACAGAAAGTCCCACGCCGAGCAGCTTTATTTGGAAATGACCACATCTACAGGAGCAGTTACTTTTCTGAGCAAATGTGCACATTTACACTTGTTTCCCAGGGAAACAATTACAAGAATGCTGAAATATGGAAAGATTTTTAATGTGTTGTGTGTTTTCATAATAGAAAGTTTGTCCACAAACACAGTCCTCAAAAAGAAAAAAAAAAAAAAAAAAAAGAAAAAAAGAAAAGAAGTGTGACTCAAGGAAAATGGCATCCAGGGCAGAAGAGAAACAGAGCTGACAGCCCTGTGAACCCAAAACAGCCCCCAAGAAGATGTGTCTGCCAGCAGAGCCAGTCGCAGCGTCAGCCAAAGAAGTCAGCCACAAAGCCAGACACGGTTGATGGAAAAACACATTCCAAGTCCGACACACTGCTGCCAGGTCCACCCCATGATTATAGCCACGGACTTTGGAGAACCCAGAGGAAGAAGGTGAAAAGGAATAGGATCAACATTGCCTACAGTGGGAAGAGGTAGTGCAAAGGCAACACTGAAATTACTGGTTAGTCCCATTTTACTTTGTTCTTGCCCTATTTTAATACAGAGTCTAGCTATAGTCTTTCAAAGTTTAAAGGAGATTTTGTCATTTTTGGCAGCGTATCTAGCTTTCCTAGCAAACATGATAATGGCCTTACATTACATGCCCTTACGTCCCAAAGGATTCCAAAGTGTTTTACAAACTTCAGCTGATATATGGCCAATGTATACAGGGACCTCTTCATCCACCGCTGAAATGTGCTCAGCCTCTAGGACAACCTGTCATAAATGCTTAGCAAAGCACAGAAGCTCTTCACAGTATTTTAAGCCAGGATGTGGTGAATGTGTTACAATACTGAGTCTGAACAAGAAGATGGAACCTAATTATGTGAGCAGAAATTCAGCGGCACACCACACTTACTCTTTACATCTGCTCTTACGCTCCTACTACAGTGCCCTTTAGTGTTACAGTTTGATGGCAACCTTTGGTTTCCAAAGTCTCCTTGGGTAATGTCCTCAGCTACACAGTCGGATTCTCCGTCCCTTCCTTCCTTCTCCTCCTGCAGTAGGACTACGCATCTACTGGATCCACATCACTGGTTACTTCTTCATATAGGTGTCCCACCACAGTTTCCCAACCAGATTCAACAACTTCTGGGACAGAAATACATGAAGGCCCATAAAATTCTGGCTGAAGTCTTGCAGATCTCTTCCCTTTTGGTTATTTACCGCACAGTGATAATTGGCCACATATATGTTTTTTTCATAAGCACTGACGCATTTTAAGTCTCTCTTCCATGAAAAAAAAAACCATTTTACAAGCAGTACAAAGTTTTCAGGCCCGATATCTACCTGCTAACAGGAGCATTCATCTTAACCACAAATTGATTTATTTTCATAATTCTTTAAAAAATTACCATTTTTACTCTAAGATTAAACACATCTCGTGGCCTTTTCAAAGTCAGGGGAACACCAAATGACTTAACCCTTTAAATACAGTTTTCTATAGCTAAGCAATTTGTGCAAACGTCTACAGAGTTTGAGGGATTTTGAAGTTCAACAAAAAAAAATATAATACAGATTTTTAGACAAAAAGCCACCACAAATTCGTGCAATGATGACTGTGGCTGCCTTTTTTAAAGGAATAGCAGAATACCAGACATTCTGAACAAAATAAAACCAAGCACACTTTTAAAGTTCACCTCCAGGACAGGGATATAAGCACATATTTCTCTTCAAGGGACATTAGGTATAAAAAGATTTCTAATTCCAGCTGCTTTCAGCTCTCTCTGAGGGGCTGAATTTTACAGTTGTCACTCACACTGCATCTAATTCTGGCCCCTCCGGTGCCACCATGGACCTGTGTCAGAATAATCATTGTAAGAATGTCAAACCCTGATTTTTATTTTTTTATTATTTTTTTAAGTTTTGAAAATGGTATTTTCTAAATGTAAAATGTTTCTGTTCATGGGTGAGTAACAAATATGAACTGTCAGGCTGACTGAAATTTTCATCCTAATACTCAGCAGATGCTCCATCCATTTCAGTTCCCCTGAATGTGTCACACAGCCCTACATCATGCATCCAAGAACAGATTCAGGCTTTCTTCACTTAGTTGATGAACTTTATGAACTTTCTCTTCATAAGGATCAGACAAGGTTCAGCACAAGTGATAAAAATATGACAAAATTGACTATGTTTGCCTCAGGAAATATCTATAAATTGGGTACACACTAGCCTTGAGAAACTGCTTTCACAAGCTCACGCACCTTACAAGACTTGAATTAAACATATTTACAATACGTCTTAACTATGTCATTACAACATCTTGTAAAATCAAGCACATGTATTAGAGTTGAGCCTGTCAGTCTCAAGACAGGATGACTTTCAGTGTATTCAGTTATTTTCCATGCAAAGTTTCTCATACTCAAAAAGTGAGTAGGATGCACTAGAACTGGATCTTTAAATCACATGCAGTTACTCCTGTGCTGGGCCCATCAGGCTGGGCTTGGCTGAGGCATCTGCACCTGACATCTGTGAGTGCAGCACAGAGATCTAGCTCTGAGGGGTCAGGTTAATTGTGAAGATGTCCAGAGATGGAGATACTAACATTCCCCACAGTGGTATTTTCCAAAGGATATTTTCCTTGTTAAAAACTTGAAAACGTGTGTCTTATTTCCAAAATGACTTTGTCTGGATTCTGTTTCAGGCCATTGGTTTTCATTATTCCTTGGACAAATAAACCTGTTCATAGTCCTACACACAGATATACAGCCCTGACCCTCCTATACTGTCTTATCTGCAGCTCTCAGAAATCTGAACAGATGGCAAAGGCAAACCAGCTCAGGTTTTAAAAATGGGAAAAACCAGCTAGGGAAAATATTGAAATTAAGAAACTGTATTTTTTTTTCTTTTTTTTTTTTTTTCTTCCCCCAGAAGACAACAGCACCCACAAAAACACGCAGCATTTTGAGACTGCAGGTCTTTGAACTTCTCACCATCAGCTCCCTGCTGGAGAGCCGTCTCCGCAGAATCCCTGCCCACAGCTGCTAGTGGTGAAAATGCTTTCCCTGCTCAAATTTTTCTTGATAGGAGATCCAAATTTATTCCTCAGTTTGCCACATTTCAAAGGGTATTATACAATGCCAATCACTTCCAGTGTTTCTTTGTTGGATTGCTACTCTCAGCTGACGTGACTGTAGAAAATCACAGCAGTATTTTAATGAGGAATTCAGAGAAGTTAAAAGGCCTTTCCATTGGTGTTTAAATCTCACAGAAATGCCAGGCTGCAGCTGTAGCCTTAGCTGCTTATGGATAAATGTATTATTTTATAACATGGCCAAGACCTCCTTGTAGGAGGTCTAGCAGGAGTGAAGCCAACAAGTGATTATGAAAGGCAGCCTAAAGAACATTTGACACTGTTTTCTGCCTACACTTAACAAGCACCTCGTAGTTCGGGCTGCAGTTTGCACGATTTTGGCTTTTAGAAAATATGAAACACCTTAGTAGATGGATTTTACGTCTAGGAGATTCCATCTGAGGCACTGAACCCACCCAGTTTTATTACTTTCAAAGGGTTGGGAAAAGCTTCAAAGTCGCATCTGAAGAATTCATGAACTTATTCTAAAAAAAATACCTGGAACTTTGGCATCCACTCACTTTTTTAAAAAATAAACATAGACAAAAAAATATCTACTCTTCAAATAAATCTCACTAGACTTATTTTCTTAGGCTAAAATTAATGAATTTTATTCATTATTATGTATTTAATTTCCTTTGAATAAACAAGCCTTTATTTACTACCTTTGGAGATACTACTCAGTGTGTTGCATGCCGCCCTAGTCTGCCTCATGATCCAGTCACTGGGATGGGAGAACCAGCTGGCAACTGAGAACATTTGAGTAAAATAAAAGCAAAGAGCAGAAGCTACTGGGCAAAGCTACAAAGGTGAAGAGAAGGGTATCTTACATTTCCAGAGAGAAGATGGGGAACAATCTTCATCCTGAGGACTGCAGAGGATTGCCTCCCTCTCTGTGTCTTTTCTCGTTATTGTAATAAGACACACAGGGCTTGACCCACAAAGGGACTCAGGTAAATGATGACAAGTCTCTCAGTTACTGTCTTATACACTGCATGGCCATTAGTCTCAAATGCAAAACAATAAGCAGCCACTGGTACTCTATGCAATCTGCACAGGACTATCAGGCAGGGGGAGATTAGCTTGATAACTGGGACCATACTGGAAAGCCGACAACAAATGCTACATAGAAGTGTCTTATATCCATTTGAGATTTTAATTTTGGTTAAAATACTTAAGAGCCCTAAAATAATTTATTAGAGCTCAGCTCTGGTCTCCCTCAAGAAACACTCATTTGGATACAAAATCACCTATCAAGGTCTGTGAAATCATGTTTATCTCTACAGAGCAGTCCAGTTTCAAAAGGAAGATTGGAAACTGCTCTTAAGTTGGTGACCCTCCTCCTTCAGTACTCTCTGGAGGGAAAAACTGGCCTAGGTTTCCCTTTTCCTAGCAGAGAATAACAGCATACTTGTGAAGTTGTGCTGACCTCTGGGATTTTTTTGTCCTGACTGCACTAGCACTGTTTTGTGCTGGATGTGGCTTGGACACATTTCCTGGGCTGGCTGACTCCCATGTCTCCATCAGAGAAGCACTACCAAGTCTGAGGATCCCCAAGTGATGGAGGTGATGTCTCCTGTTAAAAAAAAGTAGGAAGGGTGGAGAAAGGTTTCACTTGCAAATTTTGACCACTGCACTATATGAACTGTGCTGATGAGCTGTCTTATTACGTTTTAGATGTATTGTAATTGTTTGCCAAGGTGTTTTCTGCAGCATTGCCTGCTGCTCAGAACTTTAGCCCAGAGGAACTACAGGTGGCAGTGCATCAGAGGAATAGGAAGGAACTAAAAGTCCTTTACAATGTCCTGCCTCAACATCTTGGAAAAATAGGTGTTCATCCACAGGAGGATCAACAGAAGTGTAGGGGCAAGGGACTAAAGAGAAGGAGCAACCAGAAGAAGGTAGCACAAAGTAGAAAGGGGGGAAAGCGCACAAACAAAAGGATCATGATAAATTTCCACACAAGCTTGAAGTCACAAATGAGAAAAGAATAAATTAGAAGCTCCCTTTGAGATCATTAAGGAAGAAGCAATCTAACATATGAGAGGCAAGGCTGGACTTGTGAAGGCCTTCACCATTCAATTAGGAATGGAGCAGGATGACTCTATCTGAGAAGGAGCTCAGAGGCTAAAAAAGAGCATGGAGGACAACATATACCACAGAGTCCTGTAGGGTTACTAACTCTCCTTTCAGAGATTTGAGCCTGGCAGCAGACATCTAGACATTGCAACACTTCAAAGACATGGAAAAGAGCAAGACCGCTGGAAGGCCAGTTACTAAGCAGAAGTCCAGATCAAGAAAAGTCAGCAAGCCAGACGATGATGTGAGGAAAGAGCTCAACCTCGCCCACACATAAAGAAAACAGTAACATCACATTTTTTGGGCCAGCCAGCTCTCCAGTGTTCCAGCACTTCTTGTCCTCTGGTATCTGGCATCAGATAATATGGCTAATTCAAGAAATTAAGGTAGTGAACAATCTCAGTTGGCACTGCTATGTTTCTAAAAATGCACGCTGCTAAACTTAGAGTTCAGCGTCTCCACAAAGTCACTATGCTACTCTACCTGCAGAATGAATTATTGTGAAACTACCTGCAAGAACCAGGTAGTAATTTCCACCATCACACTGCAAAGTCTGGAGCTTTACACAGACTTCACAGAATATTCTGAGTTAGAAGGGGCAGCACAGAGTCCAGCTCTTAAGGGAATGGCCCGTACAGGGATTGAAGCCATGACCTCGGCATTAGCAGCAGCAGGCTCTAACCAACTGACCTAATCTCAGGGTTTTCTGTGCCTAGCTTAGTTATGCAGGTTAACCAAGAACAGGCTAGTGCTAGACAGTTTTAAATCATCATTCTAGAATTCAAATACAAGATTCAGCAATTTGTGATCAAGTTGTTTCAGCTTTCATCCTTCTGCTCTGCTACCCTTGGGTGTGTTACCAAGCACATTACACATTAAAAGTAAATCAAAACAACTGCTAGGCTGTGGCAGTGAAATTAAAAGTAACTGAGCATTCCTTTCAAAATAAGGTAAATAATATATGGAGCAAGTTAAGTCAAGTATGCTTGATTCTCAGTTGGGGTGCTAATACTATTATTTACTCCACTGTTCACAACTAGTTGCCAGCTTACCTAGCTCTCTCTTTGTCATTCACTTTTTCCATTTGATCTGGAATATCAGGATAGGTAGTGCATTAAAGTTTGGAGAGGGGGATGAAAGTGTTGTTTTCTTAAAATGTTCCTTTTCGGGCACATATGCAATGCCTAAAGCAGGACTGTAATGGAAATTAGGGTTAAAATATTTTCTAGAGCAAAAGGTCAGGCTAAGCAAGAATGAACGATGATCTCATATTTCTGACAATTCAGATGCAAGCAAATCTTAGCATCAATAAGTTATGTCATCTGTTAAATTCACATAAGCAGAATGCCTCTGTACATTTTGCACTGTTATGACATGGCTGTACAGAGCAGGGATAAATATTCCACAAGAAACAGCTATCTATACAGGGTTACTTGTATCTATTATTATCTTTAAATAAATCAACTGAGAATTAAAGACAGCATAGTTTTATGTTCTGTCTTCAGGGACCTAATATGTGCCACATCAAACAACATAGTAAGAATAAATTTGTGTTTAGCCAGAACAACACTGAAAGTCATACCTTAGTATCTTACTCACTGAGATACCGTCCATCCTGACCTTGGCTACAGCTTCATATTTTACACACCATTACTGTCATAGTAACAGACAGAGCCAACAATAATTTGCTCATACAATTTACAATACATTGTCTCCCAGCCACACTGAGGACTCTAACCACCAGCAGATGTGATGCTTATATTAGCTGTATTTGAACAAAGCAGAATCTATTCAGCCCTGAGGTCCCCATGGCTCCTTGGCTGTGCCTTGAGCTTACTGCATAGCTAATTTGGTGTTCATACCACTGTAACTATTTACAGCACAGCTGAGGAGGTTCAGAAGTTTTAGCCCACAATCTGCTGACTAAACTTTATGTGTTTCTCTCCCTCCTGACATCTGAGTTTTAGGAGTCCACTCTCAGAGAGGTTAACAGTAATTAATACTGTAGATGCTCTGTGATGTTCAGTCTTTTAAGTTGTTTCTACGTGATTAATATCCAGACTTTCTTTCACCACAACCCTACAAACATTAAATGTCACTTGTTAAATGCTCAGTATTCGTGCTTCATTATTGAGCCACAAAATCTTGTACAAAAATCTGCATGTTCATGTTAATATTCATAAAAAAAGAAAGCAATGTAAAGAAGAAAAAACACCATCACTGTTGTCTCAAATGAAAGATGGAAGAACTGTGCTGTTCATTAAGGTGTAGGTAGGAAGCTACTCATGGAGACAAAGGCACTAAAGAAAGGGGAATGTGGATCAAAACAAAGAGGCAATTCTTTAATTCTAGGTTTAGCTTCCTGATGAAGCAATACAAATGTATCCAGCACAGTGCAATAAAGAATACAGCTATAATTACATCTTTTTTTGGGTATAAAGTGATCCTGACCTGGTGAAAACACTCAGCTAGGATCAACAAATTACTTAAAGCAGTATTCTATGAATCCAAATTCATTTGGGCAGAGAAGTTGTGTGGCTTCAAGGATCAATAGGCTGAGAGCTACAACTACTATTTTTAACAGCTGAAGTAGACAAAGAATTGCTTCCCAGAAGGTTCCCCAGAAAACCTTTGCTTCCCACTAAAAGCATATGAAGAAAAAAGAAACAGTTCAGAAAGCTGAAATATATTTACCTTTTTTTTTTTTTAATTTGTTAATTTTTGCTCCTTTACTTTTCAGAATAAGAACTAGAAAACAAGGAACAAAGCAAGTCTGAAATAGATGGAGTTGACTTAAGGAGTCTGTATTTTCCTCTGCCTGTTTACCCCTTCTTCTATCAGTATTTCCTGGCACATTTACCCAGTGTACAGCCTTGTCTTTTCAATAACTTCATCCCATTATTTGTCCATAATATCCATCTTTGATATTTGGTTATAAACCATGGTAGCACAATGTAGAACATGGTGTTTACAAAGCTTGTTGCCTGTTTTGATGGTATGGCTTCACAGACCAAAGATTTTGCTCTTAAGCCTGACATATCCAGTCTGCAAGGGATTCACACAGCTGTGGAGGTGCTCTTATGCTCACTAGAAAATGAGAAATTTTGGTTCAGAATTTCCCCTTCTTCTTCTTATTGCCTCCACAGGAGATAGTATTTCTCTAAGCTGATCCCCAGCTGCTTTATTGGCCCCTTGAGTCCATTGCCAGATAATACATAACCCCAAACAGCCTTAAGTTTGCTGGAAGTTCCTCCAAGGGTCTGGATGCAGAATCACTGCAACTCAGAAAAAGTCAGCTTTACACTTCCTCCCCTGGGTGTCCTTTTTGCTCCTTGAACACAGTAGAGTATCCGGACTTCATATTTCACTTCTTTCTCTCTGCTTCCCTTTCTGGAGTGCCGATGTATGTCAGGCCTCCTGCCTATTTGCAAATTCGAGGTGAATTTGCTATTAAGTTAGATGTTGGTCTAATTACTGCAGACTGGTTGTTTAATCCTTCTGCTGCTCCTCTTTGAAGGATGACAATGCCTGAACTGTCAAGCACTGGCAATGTTTCTCTGGGGCCTTTTGTTCTTATATAATAATATCCATCTTAGTTGTGATGATTATGAAACGAAGGACCTTATTCCTTTTCCTAAGCTGGTTTTGCTTAGTTCCAACGTGTCTCCAAATTTTCTGAACTTCAGGGTAGTAATTGTCATCAAAATAGATAATTTTGTTCTTATACAGCTCTTCATTGTTCTACACAGCTGCCTGTAAAAAATTATTGCTGAGTTTGATAATTCTGGAAACAGAAAACAACATATCTTAGTTGGATCTCAGGGTTTTGTGTTTCTGCCCTATAAGATCTTTATATAATACTATCAGAATGCAAGGATTGTGTAAGTGACATAGACAACATTCCCACATTTTAGTTATTTTCTGTGTTTTTAGGAACGCCATAAATCCTGTCATTGCTTCTCCTTTGAGCGTTTTCTAAATCACCACATTTTACTCTTTGGAGCCTGTTCTGTTTTACCAGGAAAAATGAGATGTGTGTTCCCTGCACAAGGTTAATCGATAAAATCTTTGCAGTCTTTTCTCATCTGGCCAGCCTCATTTTAATTTCAGGAACACTGCTAGTCAGCTCACTCAGAGAGGCAGTTTAATCTTTTTGAAGCCTTTCTACTTCATTTCCCCATTCTTCTACTCTTTTTTGCTAACCCTTTTGAATCTATTTTCCAAGTTTCTGATAGCCAGTGGTTTTCACAAAACCCAAGCTCTTCAAGTCATGTTACCTGGTGAAAATCTGTTTTTATGAGTATCTGTCAATCCTCAAGGATGTGGAAGAATACTTAGAAAATATGTTGCAATGTACAGGAAAGACTGAATAAACAGAGTGCAACAAAATTTTCTTTTTGGCCAGCTGAGTATCTCAAGACAGTTCTGGACAAGAGTCACCCTTCATCCCACTGCCTGAGCCACTTTTCCCCTGCAGTGCTTCATACTGTACTTTCTTTCCTTTTCCCTTCTGATGTAAGAGACTCTTAAATACTTTTTCCAGTCCTTTTACATCTAATTTTTCAGCAACCAAGTGTTGAAATGAATAAAGTGAGGCAGGTAAATTTATTTTTAAAACATATTTTGCAATATCAGTCACACTTACACATGCCTCTCTTCAGCAGATATACAGAAACACATCAGAAAACTGAGTGATCAGACACAAGTGCAGCAATGTATGCTCAAAGACAGTTAGGATTTGTTTCTGCCAGATTGGTGCTTATGCCAAACACATCACCACAGCCTGAGATGTGATGAAGCTGAACGTTTTGGAGAATATTGAGGAAAACTGCCAACATTACCTTAAAATCAAAGTAGTGCATGAAATATTTAATTTTGTGTTGCTGAGAAAAGAAAGCCATTTATGCAGGATAAGCTTTATGACTGAAATGGCTTTTTTTAATTGGTCATTTTGCTGTACTTTATTTTTTCAGACCTACCTGTCACACTGTAGGGAACAAGAACTGAAACGGTACACAAAACTTCAGCAAGGTACCAGCGTTATTTAAAATTTGTGATATTAGCATACGAAAAATTTCTACTCTTTTTTCAGTCCTGTCACTGTAATATTTGAGAACCTGAGATTTTATAGTCATAGAATTCTACCTTTTAATTAAGGAAATTAGGAATAAGATTAAATTATGAACAAGGAAACAAGAACAATGAAAAACAGTTAAACATAATTCAAAGTGAATCTTCTTTCTATTATGGCTTAGAGATTGCTGCAAAGGCAGAAAACTCAGGTCTATTATAGGTTTTTCAAATACAAATTACCCTAGACAGACCTGAAGGGAAAGCTGGGAGCTGGGTTGTTAAACACTGAAAACAGTGCAAACCATAAAGCATGAAAAGGTCTCTTGGGCAAGTCTGTAAACAATATTTTTAAATACAGCCTGAGGAGAACTGGGAATCATTGCAGACATTTACAAGGTAGGTTAGGATGGTTTATCCTGAAAAGTGGGTCTATAGTTCTGGATAACATGAAGAAAGTTTCACCCACGCGTGGCATTTACCACTACAAAGAGCTATCAGCCACCAAACACAGGTGGTAAGAGCCACAATCAAAACAAGCAGAAAGAAGTGGCAGCCACCTGCAAACTTCTCAACAAGGAGTATTGGAGATAAGGCACATGTACATCATCACAAGGGAAGTAAGGATACATACTTAATGGTCAGATCCACTGAACATTACAAAACAGACAAGCTACGAATCCAGGAAACCTGAGCTGACAGAATAGTTGGAACGGGGAGAGTACAGTGTTGGGACAGTACCAACACATCCTTGTCCTGTTCCTGCTCATTCCTAGCATTTGCTTACAGTCACTGTTGGTGCCAGGACAATGGTAAAGGCGCCCTTGCTCTAAACTGCTAAAGCAAATCTAATAGTCTTATTACTTGAACACAGATATTATCCATTTGTATAAACCTGCCAGACCCCTGAGCAATCCACTGCAATGATTTTTTCAAATGACTTGTAATTGGAATGAATATCCAACAAATTTTCGATTCTGCAGCATCACAAGCCTACATTTTCATTCAAATAAATTATTATTTCAATAGTCACAGATTCCTTCATTAAAAATAAAGAATTTTTAATTTCCAAAATATGCCTTTTAGAGAACTTCTTTTAATTAAAAAAAATACCTCAATGTGAAGGTCCTTCTTTAAATAAATTGCTAATGTTAAGGACATGAGGACTATCATGTGTTTTAAAAATTACCAGCATGGTGTGTTAAATAACAAATAAATAATAGAAGAATAGATCTTTTTCTGTTCCCAGTTGTCAAAAAGTAACGTCAAAAATGTTTTTAAACAGCTGGATTAAAATACTGCACATTATTTATTATGCTGTTAGCAGCTGCACTATCCTCTGCAAGCTTAGCTTTTCCAAATGATTAGAGCAATATATTACAAAATCACACTTTGTTTACTTTTCTATCTAATATCTTTAACTGGCACTCCGAATAGAAGTGCTTTAGGTTCCAACTCAAATAGCAGTAGGTCTTGAAGCTGTAGCCACAAGCACTTTAATCATGTGCTGTATGAAACAAGTTCTAAATATTAAGGAGAATATGAGCTTTACCGGCTACATAAAAGGATAGTATCCAGCAAACATAAACTAAATCTCACTCCCTGTGTGACCTTGAGCAAGCTATTTGATCTTTTTGTGTCTTGTCAAGACAATTATTTAAAAACTTGGACTTCTCTGACCAACAGATGTTACTGTACATCAGCATAGAGAATACTAGAGTAAATGCATTACTGAAAACATTCACGACAATAGAAGAATGCAGGACCAAATTTCTTTCATTCCCTGTGATTTGCATCTTCATAATTCTTACTGCACTCACTGTCAAAGCCATTGAAAACATGATATCACTTGTTTTCCAACAAATTAAGTCTCAAAACTTGCCAATCATTCTGCTTTGCAGGTCAACAAAGATAAAGTCCTTCCCTTCCTTGCACAGATCCTTAAGGCCATTAGAATTACATCCATTTGCAAGAAGTACTCACAAAGCTAACAAGTTCCAAATGTTTCCTTTTCTTAAAAATGCTTGTTTGTTTCAAGTCACATGTTTTTAATCTGTGCAAACTGCCCACTTCTTATTTATCTCAAGTGTATGCTGTCCAAGAGATAGAGTAATTAATACAAGTTAAGCAAATACCTTTGAATGGCCTATTGCACAAACTGTCAAGATAGATGAGAAACCACTAACTTCTCATGACCAGGTTATGAAACCTGTAGCACAATTAAGTAAAATGCTAATTATGGAGAGTATTATCATTAAAGCTTGTTACTTAAAATAGGCATAGCCATAATTAAGACTAAATACCGATATGGTAATAGGTTTTAATAGCCTGGAATTACAATTGCATTTACCTAAACAGTGTAAGTTCATTACATGCTATCTCAAGGTGATCATTCAAAGGTTAAATACTTACTCAAAGCTCGTCTTAAATTCTAGCTGTAGTGAAGGGAGGGAAATGCTTCTTAGGGTAGGACATCCCGCCCTAGACCAGCTGTTTAAAATAAGCAAGAGGAAACATGGCAGTGCCTGTCTCAGTGATAGAGGCAGTCTAAATTAAGCTCCAAGTTGATTTTCAAGGTTGAACACCTAAATTTAGGTGAGATGCCAGCCAAAAGTAAGACAGTGTTTTTAATGGTCTCAGGCAAAGAATGTAAAAATTAACCAAAGACAATAGGTCTCTTAGAAAATATTTCTAGGTCTCTGTTTCTTTCAGGTGCATTGCTTGGTCATTCTTGCTTGGAAGAAAGAGCTTTGAAGCATTTAAAACTGTATGTTTTGGTTTACATTTATATTAAAATGAATATACTTTATACAATTATGACAGCATATAAGAATATAGAGAAAGAATGTGCTTCAACATGCATCCAACAGTTCTATTGTAAAAAGAACAGTGTTGAAAGAGACAATGCACAAAACAGGGTAGGGAAAATGTTAAAGTCTGGACTCAGGAGAAACATTATTCCATAATTAGTGTGACCTTTGGTAGATTCAGATTCTTACTCTTCAGGCTAATGTCAAAGAAATCCCCTTTAGAGGTTGCAGACTCAAGATGGCCCCATGAAACTTGCTCTCCCAATGGACATCATTATAGAATCTGGACATTATTTTCATAGCATTGATAAACTTTTATCACAGGGCAGTTAAAATACAAGTGTTTAAACAGGGTTTGGGCCTGCAGAGTTTTGAGGGGATTTTTTGGCTTTACTTTTGGAATAGTTAATAGAAAAATGTCCAATAAAAATTATCACTTTCACTTAGGGTAGTATACGAAAATCCATGTCTTTCTAAGGATATAGTGCAGGTTGCTTAACAATTCAGGTTTGAAAAATGAGTCCAGGTGAGACAGGGACAAACCAGAGTCTCTCTGGTGTCTCAGACTGATTCCAGAAGGTCATCCAACAGCAATTATGTTATATGCTACATATTATACATGGTATCTTGTCATATCACAGCAATAGCCTATTTCATACCAAACAGAATACAAAGAGATTTTGGCAAGGAAACAAAAGGACATGTACGTCAGTGTGGCTCTAGTGGTGTCCATTCTTCCAACAAATTCATGGGGACTGGAGCTACCTGTAGAGCTGGGAAGGAAAGATGAAAGGGTAATTAAAAAGAATCTTTGATCAATATTGATGGAGTTACGCTTCCAATTTGAGTCTGGTGTGAAGTCTAATTAGGTTTCCCTCGGACAAGTGGGAAATCATTTCTTTTCCACTCCTTTTGAAACAGCTTCAGCAGTTTTGTGCTTGGCTCTTGCCGCAATGTCCTGAGTTTCTCTCTATTCTTATCTAATTCTTAAAGACATTAAAAATCTAACAATGCCAAGTGCTTGAAAGATGTCTTCACAAAGCAGATTCTGGCACATAACATTTCAAGGCTGTCTGGTCCCTCACCCATTTCTATGCTGTAAATGAAATACTGACATGTAAAGATGTTAATCTGATAAGCATTTTTCCACTTCTAGCTTAAAAGAACCTCACAATCAAACCCTGTGGTATGTCAATATCGCACAGGCAGCTGTCATTACAACTGGCTCTGTCCAGCTTTTTTACTGTGATCAGAGCTTGATATGAAACCCGAAGCCTTTAGCCATACCTCTCAAGAAAAGAAAAGAACAAACCCAAAAACCAAAACAGCTAAAAAACCTTACTTAGGTTTCCCAAAAATGTAACTGCACAGTAATGCTAGTCAGCAGGTTTCTAACGTGTAATTAATCAGTTTTCTCTGAGGCAAAACAAGACTGTAATAGTAATACTGCTGACTAGAGGAAGAGTTGTTTTTGGGAGGCTTTTTTAAGACAGTAGGAGTAGAAAACCACATGGACTGTTCCTATGGATTGCCTTCACACTGCTGTATGTGGATCTAAACCATACAATTCTTTCCTGGGTAGAGATGTCCAAACTAAAATGAGTCTCTGACTCACTGTCTCTGAGAGCCCTACTAGAAGGCACCTTCACCAAGTCACAGAGCTCTCCTCAACAATCAACTCCTGGCCCTGGCCAAGCAAGAATTCCAAGTCTGCAAGAGGAGGATATGTGACAGCAAGGATCCAGTAACCTGGGGGCTGGAGTGTGTGACGTGCACTCCCTCCTTTACCCCCATTTTTGAGTAGAGCCCAGCACACCAGGCACCCAGTGAGTGTCCCCCATCCCATCCCTTAGCAATCTCTTTCCCAGCCTTTCTACCATGTACTTTCAGTTTTCATCAGTTTTTTCCCCTGACTCAATTCTTCTGTTTCATTTTTCTTTGGCCCCTTCCCAATTGGTGGACACTTGGTTAGGACTGGGCATTAGTCCCAAAAGGAAAAGCCAAAATAATCACAATCTAGTGGTTACAGATGCTCTTCTAACTTTCAGCCCAAATGCATCTATATCACTTTTCAGCCCTGTGCTTTTCTTCCAGAGTTAGGGAAGACTGAGTAGTTCCCAACTGTATTTATTCTCTATTCTCCTAACCCACAAAATATATCTATAAACTATTTACATCCCTTCTCAGCCTTCATCAGTGAGGCTAAAGATTGACTATTTTTAGTCTGCCATCCTAAAGCAGGTTTCCTCTTCCATCCTTCTCTGCACCTGTTCCAACTGGAATCTTTTCTGTATTTTTTAACACAGGCAAATAAAATTGTATGAGAATTCAGCTCAAGTCATATTGGTACCACACAGAAAAATTCCTCTTTTGTTTAATGCCTCTGCTAGCAATACTTTGCTTGAGATTTATATTTACTTATTCCCCAGCTGTGCCACATCCTTGGCTCAGTCGGAAACTTTTGTCTTTCCCTGCTTTCAACTGCAGCTTCCTGCTTCACATAAAATTTAAGAGAAGCTATGGCAATGAATTGAAATGTGTTTAATAACGTCTTGTTTCACTTAATTTAGTCACAATGAAGATTAAATGTTATTTATAGTGCTATTTTACTTGTTTAGATTAGAAGAATCTCTTATTCTTGAAATTCTAATAACTCAAAAATTATGCCAACAGTTATAAACCAAATGCAGGGTGAAGAGCAGGCATCTGTGCCAGGTTCTGGGGCTGCAGTTCCAGAAGCTTCAGCTTTGCTACTGTCAGCTTCAAAGCCTGACAACAGTTTCAAAGATGTCATCATCTCACTGTAAAAATTAAGGCTATTTTAAGAGGTTCCTCAGCTGTTTATAGGGATTCAGATCTCAGCACACTCAGTTCAAGAGGTGGGAGCACATGTCTGAGGACATCTTTGGACTCCTCAGACATTCATTGGGCTGTCCCTCAGTGCCAGTTCAGTATCCTGTAGAGCCTGAGAGTTATTTTGGAAATTACCAATAACTTGAGCACAGAAAGCCACAACCATTCTAACCTAACTCTGCCATGGTAGTTGAAACATGAGGTTCTTTGTTTTTTCATATTCCTTGAAAAGTTCATGGCAAAAATGACAGATTTACAGATCAGATAATCTTTCTCCAGCTGTTGCTGAAGCTCTGTCTCCTCCTATGCTTGATATGGCTGGTTAAGCTAGCATTGTGGCTGTGAAGTATCAGTACAGCAGTGAAGCCAGGGATCAAGGTCTTGTATAGGTTATGATGCCAGATAGATTATCCTTTTTAACAGAGGCAATAAAATTCCTCAAATCTATATATATCACAATTGAAGTAGCTTTGTCAGTGTTATTTAACTCTTCCAGAAAATGCATCATATCCTCTGTTATTTTACTGGCTTACTTTGCCGATCACTGAAGCGTGTGCACATTAGGAAGCTGGCCTTATGTGCCATGCTCTCGATTCTGTTTTTATTTCAATTCAATGATTTGTTATTGGACAAAACAACTGAGCCATGGGACCATGGCTGGAAATCCCAATTCTGCTTGTGGTCCAGGCACAGTGAAGGACTAGAGTCCGGCTCCCTTCTGCCTCTTGCTCTCCACCTCCCACTTCCCAGGTGAGTGTTGTAGCACTAGCTCATCATTCAAGAGGCAGATAACAGCATGTCAGATAAGGTTAGTTTCTTTCCTGATAAGATACAGTACCAGAATGCCTACATTTTGAATATCAGGACACTAATAAGTGGAAAATTAACTCCTCTTTTGAAAATGTGAGAAATGGACTCAGGACTAAACATGAGTGGCTAAATAAAAGTGTTCAGGCTGTCTGGGTTAGTGTCTAACAAATCTCCATGCCTATGGGGTTGTCAGGCAAAAAAATACGTAGATTGGATGACCACTTGGTCGGTTCCAGAATATTTCTGCCTTTTATCACTCCACTTCAAGGGTTAATATGATATGGGCTGTAATGAGCTGGCCAGCTCCTGACATGAACAGAATCTGATTGATTATATGCATAGTACACTAACTCTCTGCAGATGATAATGGCCATTCATGTATCATGCATTCAGCAATCACCAACATCTTTAATACAGATGTAAACCTTTGTATTGATGCCAGTTAAGCTACAATGAAGAGAGAAAGAATGTCAGAGAACATTCATTTTATTTCAAAGGGTCACTCCCAGCAGTGCAGCGTGCCATTTTGCGCTGCCGTTGTTTCTCAGAAACATAATTCCCAAGAATGTACTGTTCCTAGTTTCAGAAGTAGGGATACAATTAAACAGAATTATTGCAAACAGATAAAATCCACTGCAGCACAGCTCTCATCCTTCATGTAACAGGGTGACAATGCAATAGCATTTGTGACAAAACATTAAAGTGGAGATGGCGACCCCTGTGCCCTACTGGACCAGCTGTGATGAGTTCCAGTAGATTTTTCTCACCTTCACTTCATAAAATGCATTTTCAGGTACAATTCCCTGGAGTTTTCAGAGGCTCTGAATAACGTTTCATACTTCCGTAATCAATGGGAGACACAGATATCACAAAACAAATCTGCAGAGGAACTCAAGGTTTTGTGCAGGGAATTGAAAAAAGGTATGGGTGGAAAAGAGGATAGCATGAAAAGAAACAAGAAAAGTTCAACAGCAAAACAAAAGAAAGACTGGCGAGATTTCTGCATTTCCTAGTTCTCAGTATGGTGACTTCACATAAGAACATGCATGACAGACTAGAAAGGGAGGGAAAGTAGAGCAAGGAAACATGGAATGAGTCATAATGGACAACTGAAATTACCAGGAGAAGTAGGCTGATCTGAAAAGAGAGAGGTGAGGCAAATAATAGTTTCAAAGAAGATGTTTCTCTGCAATATAGGCTGAGATCAGTACACCTACATGCGAGTTCTAAATCATATGGCTAAACCCCAACTTTATGTTGAACAAAGGCTACTGCTGGAGGTGGTGTGCCCAGACCCTGCCCTTGGCTCGGTGTCAGCCTTCTTTTCCTCTGTTGTGTCAACAGCAGCATTCACAGGCAGCAATGCACCAAAGAGCTCACTGACTGAGAAGTAAAACACAAAACACAGCCATTCTTCACCTGCATTGGTTTTCTCATCTAATTCAGTAGAAACCATTGCAAGTGGTTCTGTCAGTAGTCAGCAGACAGCGACTGGCATGAAGGATGAGTGTTCATGGAATGGGGCATGGACACATGCAATGAATTACACCCTTGACGTTTGCTGTTTCTGTTTCATATCTGAAAGAGGGCTTGTATACCTGAAAGCTCATCTGTGTTATTTTATCAGTTGGTCTAATAAAAACAATAGCAGAGAAGGCTCAGATGAAGATTTGGAGCAAAACCAGCTCTATTTTGTAACTAAAATAGTTGCTTCCTTAAAGAATTAGATTCATAAAGTTACCTCTGTTTTGTCTGCTGGGCTCTGTACACTATAAGCCAAGTTTTGCAGCAGTTAGAATTAAATCACAGAAATGGGATTGGTCAAAAAAACAAATGATAGCTTAAAGGTCAAAGTTTCAAAGAGTTAAGAATTCTCTGAGGAACATTTCCATCCTCTGATGTAAATGGGTGTAACTCTCAGGCTTGAAGTCATTGATAGGAGTGGCTGATTGCATCAGGTGCATGAATATGGTCCCTGAGAGGCCAAGGTATCCCATGACACGAAATTAGATAAATGCAAGGTCTGCTTTCTCTTTCACTCTCCGAGTGACACTTCTTGCTTACTTTCTCTCCCTCACTACTCTCCAGCAAACGTGTAAGTCACTTTTCATGTCAAAATATCCAACAGAGCTGCTTATCTTTCCAAGATAAGCTCACACCATCTGATGTGCCATCTCAAATAACATGAAAGACATTTATCAAACCCAAATTTGCCCACACTGTATTTAGCCCAATGTTTTCACAGAGGTCTCACCAGGACGAATGAGATGGTCTTAGGTGTCTGTATTATATGAAGGAGGTAGAAATATTTGGCACCATTATTTTTATACACATGTAATTCTGACGGATCTATGTATTCTGATAATTAACAGTTGTATGTCCAGAAGACAAAACAGTTACCAATTCAGTTTATTCAGTAGTTCTTGCTATATTAAGACATTAAGAAAAAAAGAGAAGTGGGGAAAAAAACTTCCATGTGCTGGAAAAGAACGGCCTAGGACACCAGAAAGACAAAGGAAAGCAAGTCCACTTAATGTATAATCAATTCACCTCATTTTATAATGGAAATTAATCTCATTTCCTCCTACACAATAGAAAGTATGCAAACAGAAAACTGTGCCTAATTGAAGTATATGAAGAAATGTCAAATTTTTCATGGGTGCAAGTTGGGAGCTCAATCTAGTTGGCAAAACACAATAAAGAAAGGAAACAGATTTAAGGACTTACTGAACTTCTCTATTTGTACACCTAATTCCCATGTAGGTTTTGACACTTTTCAAAAACTATTTGGCCTTAAAACTTCACAAGTAAAAATCAGTAAGAATTAACTGGCCCTTCTGTCTTGAAGATGTCATTTTAGAAGACTAACTAAGGTTCAGCATTTCAACTGCACAGCGGAAGCATTTAAAGTAAATCCATTGGTCTGACTTTTTCTAGAGGAGATTACTGAAAGTATGATCAGTCACTTTTTTTCTTTTTAAATCTACTATGGGAATTTTGGATCTCTAAGTTTCTTCCTCTAGAAAGTGTCCCATTCAAACCTGGAATTCTGGCATGGATTCAGTTGCCTGTAGATCTGTCCAGACACTCAGCACTTCCACTCAAGCAAAGACATATTCAGCCTTCCTACAGCCACAAATTTACCCCTAAATCAGCTGAACATAGTTACTGGGAACACAAATAACACTTCTGTATATAACAGTGTTGGTGAACTTCCCTTTTTCTCCTCCTCCAGAATGAATCACAGAGAAACTGATGACAATACTGCCCCTGATGATGATCATCAAATCATAGAGTCATTGGGGTGGAAGGGACCATAAAGTTCATCGCCTGCCATGGGAAAGGACACCTTCCAGTAGACAGGTTGTTCAAAGTCCTATCCAACCTGGCCTTGATGTCTGTCAGGGATGGGGCATCTGCAGCTTCTCTGGACAACCTCTTCCAGTGTCTCACCACTCTCACAGTAAAAGAATTTCTTCCTAATATCTAATATAAACTTACCCTCTTTTAGTTTAAAGTCATTACCCCTTGTCACTGCATGCCCTTTTAAAAAATCCCTCTCCACTTTTCTTGTCACTCCCTTTTAGGTACTTGAAGGTGCTATAAGGTCTCCCAGGAGCCTTGTCTTATCCAGGGTGAATAACCCCATCTCTCTCAGCCTGTCTCATAGGAGAGGTGCTCCAGCCCTCTGATCATCTTCACTGCCCTCCTCTGGACTTGCTCCAGGAGATCCATGTCCTTCTTATGTTGGGAGCCACAGAGCTTGATGCATTTCTCTGGGTGGGGGTCTCACAAGAGCTGAGTGGAGAGGCAGAATCAACTCCCTTGACCCTTTCTCCCTTTCTTTGATGCAGCCCAGGATACACTTGGCTTTCTGGGCTGCAAGGGAACATTGCTGGATCATGTTGAGCTTCTTATCAACCAACAGCCCCACGTCCTTCTCCCCAGGGCTGCTCTCAATCCATTCACCACTCTGCAAGTATTTGTGCTTGGGATTGCTCTGACCCAGATGCAAGACCTTGCACTTGGCCTTATTAAACTTCATAAGGTTCACACAGACCCACTGCTCAAGACTGTCCAAGTCCCTCTGGATGATGTTATTTCTCTGCCATGTGTTGACTGCACCACACAACCTGGTGTCATTGGCAAACTTGCTGAGGGTACACTAGATCCCACTGTTAATGTCACCATCAAAGCTGTTAAACAATGCCAGTCCCAATACCAATCCCCAAGAAACGTCACCCTTAACTGTTGTCCACTTGGACAACAAGTTCTTTGAGTCCAACCATCCTGCCAATTCCTTATCCATTGAGTGGTTTATCCATAAAATCCATGTTTCTCCAGTTTAGAGAAACAAATCTTGTAGGATGAACATCTGAAATGAGGAATGATTCATGGGCCTTGAGTTGTCCACTTATCTTGCTTTTGAACAACTAGTTGAGATACAGAAATCTATAACCCCTTCAGGGCTTGGGATGACAGCCAGCAGCAAATTTCCTTGCAGCTGACAGTTATTTTTCAGTGACTTTCTGTCTTCTGCAGAGCAGTGGGTAGCAGAACCCACACTGAGGTCTCTAACATTACAGTGAGGTGGAAGCTTGTTCTTCTGCTGTGCCATGTCTCAGAATATCAGTGGAGAGCTCCCTTGCCTACTGCAGAAATTGTTGAGCATCTATTGCGGATCATTTTCAGCACTACGTACTAAAACTGCAAGTCCAAATGGAGCCTGTGAGCATCAGTATGATATCCTACTATAACAGTCATCCTCACCACCACAGCTTTCTTGGCTAAACAGGAGGAAGAAATTTCCACAACCAAAATTTCAGAACGTTCTGCTTCTTGACAACCACAAATTACTTCTCCCCTGAAGCCCTTTAAATTTCATTCTGGGCAACCATGGGGAAACATCTCAGGATGAACTGCCTGAGCAGCTCAACACCTACCTGAGGCCTGAACCATGTTCAGATCCACAAACCAGGCACTCTCTGTCAATCTCTCCTGAGACACTCAATGTAGCAAGTACTTGAAGGAACATGCAAAATGCAGCAGCAGTCGCCATCCTTTTTCAAAACAGCTCAGTTTAACCAACATCGTTTTTGCTCCCTCTCTTACTGCTGGCTGTGGAGACCCACCCTTCCCTTTCACCAGCTCTTGCATTCATTTGACTCCTCTGAAAGTGAATTTAGCTCACTAAACTGTCAGAAATCTGACCCAACAAAACAAAACAAATCGAGAAAAAGTGAATAGTTTTCACCACTTTAGTGAGTTAATGGATCAGACACATCCCAGAGATGAAGATGAAGAGATGAAGGGAGATGAAGGGAGACAAATGCAGCATGTGCCCAGGAATGGGTCTGCCCATTTCACCAGCGGCAAGTTCAGGTACTGACTCAGCTGCCTCACGAAGCCTCACCTGCAGGACAGGAGAAAGCCTGTTGGAGAGACCAGGTACACTGAAGAGGATTAGGAGAGACAGAGTGAGCTCCTTCCAGTCCAGCTGGAGTGCTGGAGGGCCCGAGCTGCTAGGAAAGCAGGGCTAGGTAAGATTGTCTTCTCAGAGGAGTGCTCTGACACCATCTGCTTCAAAATTAGTCACCCAACAGCTCCAAAATGGAAGGAAAGGCAGGAAAGGTGAGGGAGGTTGTCAAAACCTACCAGTTCCTGGAGCAGGGGTACTGCTGGGCTAGTTGTGCCTTTGAAAGGATAAAGCTAGAGTTGGCTGTGAGCACAAAAAATGATGTGTTCTATAATAAGAAAATTAAGGACCAATCACAAGGAAGTTTACTACAGCAACTGTGGACACTAAGGACCGAGCTGAAATAAATGCAGATCTAACACAGCAAAACTGGACGACATGCAACACTTTCTGGTCAGTATATACAATTGAGAAACATCAGAGAGCGAGAAGTCTGGGTTGACAAAGCTAGTAAATAATTTGTCAAAGAAAAGAACCTGCCCCATGTTATATCCATGTACGGATATAATTGACCACATTTCATCTTAGGAGAAAAGAAAAGTTGTGGCCAACTTCAAAGGGGACTGAACAAAAGTATCTCTAATGATTAATGAATTAGTATCGTGGAAGTAAACGAGCTATTCTGAATGCTTGCCCAGAGGCAGTCATGGGAAAGTTTCCAGAACTATTGTCATTTTTCCTGGAACTCGTTGACTTTAAGGACTCCACAGCTGCAAGAATTGTGTGAGCATTTCAAGACTGTCATTTTCACCACGGATTTTCTGAAAAATTCTTCCTGAACTGATTTTTATTAGTTTCAGCTGGGGAATCCATTGCACCCAGCCAGGAAATGCCACATGCCTCCTAAGCTACCGCTCTATTCTTCTTGCACTGATACTATCAGAGACTCAAATTCACTGCAGGGAGAACACTGGGGGCCAAATTTGCCCTCTGATGTATGCACATAGCTCCCAGAGAGCTAATGCAGAATTTTTTCGCCTTTGATGCCTCTTATAAAGAAGGCTGGAAGTATTGCATTAGAACAGGGAGTTCACACTATTGGTGGTCCCCATTGTCATTAACACAGTTAGTGGCATTCCAGTGAAAAATACAGAACAACTCTTTTGTTTGTTTGTTTTATAAGCAGATCTTTCAGGGTGGGATCCAGCTTGCTCAAATCCTGCCAAAGATGAAACTTCAGCCTCTAAAATCCACGTACACCAGCAGTGATCCATTCTGCCTGCTTTCCAGAACTGCCTAACCTTTTAGGCACTCAAATTAATCAGCACTTTCCTCCTCTGCCGGAAAACTCTCCAAGCAACTAATTCACAGCTACACGCTCAGCAAGGCCAACTGAGTGTACTCCCAAAAGGAGTTAGGGAGGGTGTCTCACTCCTCTTCCCCCTCTTACTCCCAGCCACACAAAGCCATCCCTTCTCTTGTGCTAACTGTGATGCTTACAGGACACTTGTTGTGGCAACTTAACTCACTATACAGCAGAAAATAATCCACGTCTTTCCTGGGCTTGTTTTCTGCCACTTCAGTAAGCTGAATCAACTCCCAGGGAGTCTCAGTCCCACAGCCATTCTAGGTAAGTGGTTGCACACACAGAGAGTGAGTGGGAGTGGGACCCCTTTGGCAGCATTTTTGTCTCACAAAACCAGTGGCTCAATCTCCAGTTTGTGTTCAGAATGTCCATTTCTGGGGAGAGAGAAGCTCCCTCCAGCTAAGACATCTGCTGCAACCTGCAAGCAGGAAACCACCCGGGATCTACTTCCAGCCTCAGCAAAATCTGAAAAACGAAGTAAGGCCAAGGCTACAGCTAATATCAGTCACTGACTCTTGAAAAACCTATATAAGTAAGACAAGTTCTTTCAGTTGGCTCTGCTTTTTCTTTGATACAGTTTAGATTTTTTTCTATGAAGTCTGACAAAAACAGACAAATTCAAGTAAATAATAAAGACAGACAAATTAGAGTAAATTGTTAAAGTGAATAAAACACATACAGACATAATTTCACATTGAAGGAAACTTATGTGAAGACATGTAACTTGGAGCACAACTGAGACCCACGCCCGCCAGCTGTAGTCAGCTCACCTCTGCCTTCCCCCATGAGCACATGCCCCGGGTGTGTTCCTCTGTGGGACAGCCCCGGTCCTCTATCCAGATTCCCAGTTTGAGTAGAGCTTTGATCACAGCTCCTTCCTGAATGCTTTCTGTGTGCTGGAGCAGCCATGTGAGGGCCCTTGATGGGACTGAGTGCTGAGAGCAGCAACAGAAACTCATTTAGTTTGATGTGACAAAAACTGCTCCTCAGACAAATGCTCCATGGTGGTCCCATGGTAGGATCATGTGTAGAAGGCTGTGCTGAAGTAATAATACTGAAGTAATTTCATGCCTCCACCCACTTCCAGGCCTTGAATGTTTGTCATCCTCAACTGGTATAAATGAATGCAGCTTCTCTGACCCCAGTGAAGCCATGTCAATTTACCTTTCACATTTGCTGAGGGTCTGATCTTTGTGATCTTACAGTAAACTAGCTTAAGGAGCTTTATTCTGAGACCTATTTATAAATAAAAACTTGTTCTTCAGAAATCCAACCTTTCTCAAGTCACAAAAATGCTTGTTTTTTTCTAGCCTGTGTTTAGAGAATAGACCTACAGACTGTATTTATAAATATCTAAACACTTAAACTTTCTTGTTTCACAAAATTAAGGACCAAATTCAGTAGGAGACTTCCTATAAAAGTATTCTTTCCCAGGTCTGCAATTAGGCTTCAGGCTAATCTGATATCCATAAATTACAGAGAAGCTACATTGACACCTAAAGCAAGGAAGTGAATATGTGAACTTTTACAATGCTTTATTGAAGTGCTGTTATTTTGCACACATGAATTCAAGTTCTTATGAGCTCATTTGTTAAGCAACTCCATCACTTGCATAACTGCCATCAGTAACCTCTCCTTCATCGCCTCATACATACACATGTCATTCTTGGCAGTCTACTAAACCACTGACAGCAATTCTTCAGCAATTTTTCAAGCACAGAAAGAGTCTAAATTCCCATGGCCACCACTGGCACAGAAGAAAAGAGGATACAGTAGACTCCTCTGCCATCAAAAGACACCACCAGTGAATCCACCAGGAGTTTTGAGCAGAACAACTCACAAGTGAGTTTAGACCTGATATGAGTGATATCATTCATTACCTCTAAAAGCACTCAGAATGTTAACAGAAAAAGTTCCATAGAGTTTGATGTGACACATAGGCTGAAACTGCAAACAGCTTTGCCTCTAAGCAAGAAAAGGCCACTATGGTCCTGTATCTTACTTGCAAATCTGGTGTTCAAACAAGCGTCTGAAATTCTGAAACTGATGCAGAACGTTAAACCTGTTAAGCTGTTTAAGTCTGATGGGATGCATTAGGTGGGGCCAGTTCTCTAGTAACTGGTTATGAAAACTGAAATTTATTGAAGCTAAGGTCTCTTCCAACCCAAGACATTCTATGATTCTATGAAATACTGCTTAACAGCTATTTTATTTAATGAAGTACAATCACAACCAGGTTTGCCGTTTTTCTGAGGCCAGTGGAAAAAATTAGAGCATTAGAGAATTTCATTGGCTGCCTAGAATGCAACATTTCACACTGGAGCAGAATGGAAATCACACAGATCGCTGCCTGGCATGGGGATTTGTTCTCATAAGATCTCTCAGACTCAAACTAATCTTAGAAGAACTAAGAAAGACTACCTTGCAATACAAAAGTTCCAGTGACAAACTTCTACTCTGTTCTTTTATATTTCATAAACGCTTTCAAATTCTTCACTACTACGCTGTCAAGTTCTGCATCAGCACACTGTGAAAAGACTGGAAACAAACCACAAGAAAAACTGTCTTGCTAAAATAAACCTGATTTTTCTTTTCATATCAGCTGACTAGCATTTTTTAAAACTACTATTTTACTCTATTTTAGTGAAGATGTTTGCCAAAACTGCAAAATTTTGGATAGAAACTTTTTTTCTAATTTTATTGTTCAAATTTCTGTTGAGAAATGCTTTCCAGATCAAACAGTTCAGGGATTTTATTTCAATCTCTCCTAGATGTTTTCTGCTCAGTTTCTCCCAGTATCTCCCCCCAGATCCTAAGGTTTCTGTTAACAAAGAAAAATACATTTGCACGCTGGCTTGCTCACATAACAAGCATAGTTTTAAACCAGAATTGTTGGACAGTTGAATTCAAAATTCCCAAGGAATGGTTAATTGAGGACAACCACAGGAGTGGCTTAAAATAATAAAAGGTAAAGTTACACTAAGGTTATAGGGGCCAAAAGAGGATGGCGGGCAATGAACCATCTCCTTCCCGTGAACCAACTAAGGGGAAAAAGATCACTGATCCTAAAGTCTGATCAAAAGATCAGAATTATGATTTCATTGGCATGGCAGAAGTCATTGGACAATATATAGAATTGGCATATTTAAAAAAGGTTACAGTTTGTACAGCAGGAAGGAGAGGAAAAGTCTTACATATTAAGCACATGTACACTTCCTCTGAGGTCCAGAGAGAGACCTGCTGCTTTAAGGCCTTTGGATAATGTTAAAAGGGGTAGAAGACTAGTGGGATTGTCATGGATTAGATCACAGCACAGTATCATGTGGGAAATCCACATGGCAAAGCTTGTGATGATTGCAACCAAAATTACTTCAACTGTATAATTTGGTGTTTTGAATTTCACAACCTTTAGCTGAAAAAAGAATATGACAAGGCCTGCATCATCCAAGTTGGCCAAACACTCAAACACTTTTATGCTCAATGAACAGATACAAATATTTGACAAAAGCTATTAATGCTAGGCTGATATTGTAAATGGAATCAGTCATTCTTGGGAGTGTTCCTTATTCACTGACTGGAGACACAGCTTGGTCATCTGGTCTAGACACTTATTGTCTAGATGTCTAGGGTATGTCAGCTAATTCCTCCCCACTAGTTCTTGAAATGTATCTGTCTTTGAGCAAAAAGGAGAGGACTTGCCTGAACTCTAAGAAGTAGGGAGGGATGAGGTAGGGAGGGCGGAAGTAGATTTGTGACTGGATTTTTTAGAAGACAAAATGGCAAATAACAAAAATGATGACAGACTTCAGAAAAAAAAGCCATCAAGAAATGCCACTTTAACAGGTTAGAAAGAAAAAAAAAAAAAAAAAAGGAGTCCAGGAGAACTGGCAGTTCTTTAAAGAAGCAACAATGAGGACATTGTCAAAAAGCAGCCATTCTTCCAATCTATATCTCACTGTCAAATGGTGACACAGCACTTCACAAAAGATGCCAGCCTCCTGTGGGGAGTCTGAAGAAGGTGTCTAGAAATATGAGGAAAATTAGTAATTGCTGAAGGACCACAGGTTATTTAAGTTTAGGAAAAAAACCCAGACTGATTTGCAAAATTGTGATAGCACTTCAAAGACAGAGTAGTGCAACATGAAGGGGATTAACCAGCTAACATGAACATGTCTGATTTTGAATTGGCAACAAATGCTCTGAACTTACAGCAAAAGAGGTTTAGATTAGACATTAGAGAGTTCTTTCTCTGGCAAGACTAGTGATGTGGAAAATCAGCAGTCCCAATCTATTAACAGAGTTTTACGAACAGCTTTCATCAATGCCTGCAATAAATGTAGGTAATTGCCTTTGAGTAAGTGGTGGAGTAGATGAGCTCTCAGTCATTTCCTAAAGCAGACTCCAAGACTTAGGAAGGCTAATTTTAGCCTGGAGAAGCTAATTCCTTTTGGCTCTCTCCATAGTCAGTTGAGAACAGCTCCTTTGAGATGCATGCAGAACAGGACTCTCCCCACTGGCCTAACATGAATAGCCTTAATATTTCCCCAAATCTGGGTACACCCATCTTGGTCCCCTCCTTCTACTATGGCCACAAACAGCTTTGTGCTCCTTTCATTCCACTTATAATCTTCTCTTCCTGATCTTCTCAAATACCAGACCTCAGCCTATGAATCCCATACAGACTGCCATTCCTTTTCACTGTTATCCTTGATCCTTCTTTCTGTTTTGAAAAAAACAAAACATCTCAGTCTGACAAGGTTGTGTATGAGGAATTCTCTGGTTTCAATTACAGCCAGGTCTATTTTTCAGGAAGTGCAATTACAGTATCACAAGTGTCCTTCATCTTCAATATTTTTAATCAACAGTAACTCATTGGTACATACTGGTGCTCTCCGCAATATTCCCTCAGGTTTGAAAAGTAGCCACAAGTCAGCAATCATTCTTAAATACTTGCACAAGAAAAAAAGTGGCCTCTTTGCCTTCCAAAAATGCCTCAGAGTGCCTTCAGAATAAACTGTAGTTTAGTAGGGCACATTGCACAATAGTGAAAACAAAACAAAAACATAATCTCTGACAAACAGAGGTCAACAGCAACGACCAGCCCACAGTCACTCTCAGGTTTCTGCCAGTGATAGGGTTCAACTTTCACTCTGCAGGTTATGTGCAGGTTCAGTGACCACAGAACATGACCTTGAGCCACCCACTTTCCTCAGGGTAGACTGGCTGCAAAGTGCTTTGCCTACTCCTGTCATGTGCAGATGCTTCAGTCTCTTTTGCAGGTGCAGGGCTAACTGACAAGTGACAGAGATCACTCAGGGTGAGACCATAGCCGCTGCCTCAATATCAGATGCACGCATGCAACTCTCCCACCACTTCTCCTAGGAACAAGGCAAAAAAACATTCTGGTCATCTGGTCATATTACAAATTGCTTTTGCTTGTAAGAAAACTCTCAGGGACCTCTTGCTCAAACCATCCTCACTTCAGAAATCAAGATTATATCTACAGCCTCATGAGATAAAGCATACTATAAGGTAATCCAAAAAAACATGCAGGTTTCAAAATTATTAGAAGAGTCAACACTTAAGTACTGCTCAGCCTTTACTATCATGGTCTGCTAACCCCATTCAGCTGTTATTCAGCTGCAGTTCCTCTTTATCATTTGCTTCTGTCTTATAAACTACCATACTGGGAGTTCCTGGGTGAGTGACAGCAGATGATGTGGCAAGGGAAGACCACAGACTCATAACAACACAAGCAGCATAGATAGGCCCACTACTCAATCCCCTTAATTTACCATTACATTCCTACTAGCCTGCTGGAGGATAAGAAGGTCTGTGGATATACCAGGGGGGGCTGGAATCATAGGATCATTAAGGCTGGAAAAGACTTTTATGACCATTGAGTCCAACCTTTGACTAAACACCACCTTGTCAACTAAACCACAGCACTAAGTGCCACATTCAGTCATTTCTTGAACACTTCCGTGGATGGTGAATCCACTACTTCCCTGCGCAGCCCATTCCAGTGCTTGACAACCCTTGCAGTGAAGAAATTCATCCTGAAGTCCAACCTAATGATTTGGAAGGAAGCAAAAAAGATTTTTACCCTGTCAAAAAGGTCCATAGGTCACAACTCCTTCCTTGGGAGATACTAAGCAGTATTAAGGCAAGACAGACCACTGGGCTGAAGAGTTGTCAGCAGGAGAGACTTGAGGCTTGGCAAAGGAACCCAGCTATTCAAGAACTGTGAAAAGAGTAGAGTGAATATGCATCTACAAACTCATTCATACAAGAACACTAATCCTGAGTTAGATACCTTGAAAAGGTAAAACCATGTATCTGTTCACAATCCTACTATGTCATAAGGGGAAAAAAAGCCTGAAAATGGCAGAGAGAACACCTGCATTGCTTTATGTAAAAAACAGAATGAGAGACAGAAGTGATGGTTTCCTCAAAGTTATGAAACAGTGGCCAGAGAGAAGGAACTTGCTAGGAGAGAAAAGCAGGGCAACACTTGGTGAGGAGAAGGTACAGGCAATGGCCATTTCTGTAAGTGCCAGAACTAAGGCTCAAATAAGGGAGAGGTCAAGATGCAAGAGCTTATTGAAATGGTCCTTTTAATTGCACCCCCAGCTGGAAAGGGGAGACTGCTCAGGAAAAAGAGAGCAAGCAGTAGATAAGTACAAAATATACTAAGTAAACAGATCAGCAAAAGTCGTCCAACAGACACACTTAGTTTATTTTTCAGCTCATTGAACTGAACTCACTTAAACAAGTTTATGATAAATATTAAGACCCATTCTGCCTAAGAAAACCAACACTGTATTAACATAAGCCATGCCAACTAAATACTGAATGCACCATAAGAATGCTATTGAATAAGAATGAATAAGAAATATTGAATGCCTAGAGATAATTATCTTGGTGATGCCTTCATTATTCATGTCATGACCAGAGTTCAACATTCCTATAGAATAGCCCTGTGTAGCTCCCAGCAAACTTCTGTTTCTTTTCTATTCCAAATTGTGATTTTTTTTTCTCAGTCCTGTGAAGGACAGATTATACAACTTGCTGAGGTATAAAATTGGTCACTGACACTTCTGTAAAAGATTCATCATATTTATGATTTTAAAACCAAATTGCTTTGAAACATTTTCAGGTGCTGGTCTACAGTTTTCCACACATAAATTTTAGATACAAATAGCAGCAGATTCAAACACTGTACTGGCATTTCCAGTAATCCATAGTCATCAAACCACCAGCTCTACAGCACCAGCAATACCACCTGTAATTTAAGATGAGAAACTAAATAGTCAAGGGTGTAAAAATGGACTGTCTGTTTCTGAATATGAATGCTAAAGAGTAAATTGTTGCAGTCCCTTTTCTGAGGTAATTTGGACTTATAATGAACAAATTTCTCACGAATTCTCAGCAAGTATGCAGACAACTGAAAGTTAGCCAAAGATCCAGCACAAAGGTAGGCTGAAACACAGGAAGAGAAGTGTAATAGTAGCAATATATAATTTATTCCAATATCCCAGTTACACTTGTATCTGCTTTCATCTCCACCCAGATATTTTCCTGCACCTTATAAAGAAATGTCAAGCACATTCCTAATCGGGTGTTGAGTGTAATCCGACATTTGGAAAAGTTTGGTAACTGGAAGGTGAGGTCACATACACCCCTGAGAGAATCTGGATACTTCAAAGGATGAAGTTACCAAGCAAGCAGAAATTATTTTTGCAACTTGCACCACAATACTAAGATCACATCTTTCTCCATTATTACTGGATGGAAAATTATCCTCATCTAAAGACTACTCTTCCAAGACAAGCAGACAGAGGTCCCCAGAAGATAGCAGGGCTTTTTCACCTAAAAAACATGAAAAAAGATATTTTTTTAATACTGGTCAAATTTCTAAAAAAGAAATCTAAAAAAGCAGGAGGGGTTTTCCATAGAATAACACAAAAAATGAGTGACATAGGAGGAGGAGAATGGCTGTTTATGATGGTAGAGTAGCCCAGCTCCTTCCAGTGGGACCACAAAACTCCCAGTAGGTGCAAAGTCTTCCTGTGATCCTCCCTGCCCACAGCTGTGCCAGACGAGCAATAGTGCCGCGCTCCACACCTCTAACCTACCACCAGGTTCCTGCTGTCCTTTCCCTCTGTGCCTTCCTCCTTTAGCGCCCTGTAAGGAGGACTTCTTGTATCTTAGTTTTCAGTCTGGCCAGCATCTTTCACATGCACACTGTGCTCTTCCTTGGTAGCTCCTCACAGCAGTGTGGGCCTTCCTCAGACCCTTTTCCATCAAAAGCCAGCTCCACACAGACTTCCTCAGCCTTTCTTACCCTTCCTTGTCTTCCAGCCCTTTGTGAAAGATCCCTATCCCACTTGATGAGAGTAAATCATTCAGTCATCACCATTTCTAGCCTATCTTTCACTAGAGTTCAGATCACCCTCCCCCTGCTGCTCCACAGCTTCATTTCCATTCCTGTCTTCCCTGTTCACAATTTCTTTTGTACAGCAGGAAGCTTCAAACCTCATTTTTGCCATCTGGAAGACAAGACAGCGTGCTTTGAAGAGTTTCCCTCCACCATATTTAATCCAAATCCTTTAACCTTCTGGGGATGAGTTGTTTTTGTCAGTAATTTGAGTAATAAGAGCACAAACATAATTGTTAACTGAGACAAACTGTTTCTGAGCTTTCCTCAGTAAAATTCCTGTCCTAAATCACAGCCCCCTGTGTTCTAGGAGGTAACTGCCCTACTAACTCCATCTGTCTTAAAATCAGGGTAAAGTCAGTGTCTTACACATGCAAATAGGGAAGAGATTTGCAGGAACCAGAGGGTTCAAAATTTGCTAACAAGAGGGGTTGGGAAGAAGAGCAGTGCCAGCCTGCTGTAGAAATCTTAATAAATGAGAACAGTCCAATAAATAATGGCCTTTATAATTTTCGTTTCAGATCTATCCCTTTAGTATATGAAAAATTATTTTCAGGGAAGATATTCCCAGCTTCTGGTTTGGAATTGGATTCCTTGGCTAATATTTTTCTTTAAATTCCATGGCCTGTTTGCCTTCATTCCTGAAGATCTTTTTTTCTCTTTTCAAAGTGCATGAAAGCTCTTATTAAGTGTTCATCCAAACACACTCAGTAGATCTTGCATGCTGCCTTCTAGCAGAATGCTTTTAATTGAAAGGAAAACCCTGCCTCCTGCTAGGTTTGGGTGGGCTGCAATTAGTTCCATACTAGTTAGTTTTTCCAGAAAGTCATATAACTCTGCTACACAGGCATTCCCACTCTGGTCCAGCTGCAAGCAATATGCTGAGTCAGCAAAAAAGGAGGCAAAAGGAATTTTTCATTGAATTAAGAATCCAATCTGTCCTCAATCTTATAAAGTATGTGTTGGATTCCATCTGCCCCGGAAAATCCCCACTCTGATCATGCCAGCTACTGGCACTCACACGGGACCCACGTGCCTGCAGCAATACTGCAAACTGCCCCACTGCAAGGGTGCTTCGGGCTCCATCAAGGAGGGGCAACATCTTACAAGCTAATAATGTGGGCCCCTGTGGGGAGTAAAATACAAACACCCACTTACTCCTGAACCACACTGCTTCGCTTAAAAAAAATGTGTCTTCTGTCCCTTGCTTGCAAGGAAAATGATATCCACTGCCCTACTATTAAGATGCAGCAACTGAAGCCAAGAGCAAAGCAAGCAGAACATCTGAATTTTGGCAAATTCAGACACAGACAAATGAAAGTTGGAGGAAACCTTTTTCTGGGTGCCTCTGGTTTATTTGAAGCCAACAAAGCATGAAATGGTCTTAACAGTTTGTTATGTTTTGATGTAACACGAGGATCTAGAATCTCTTGACAAGTAGAGTAGAAGCTTGAGTTTCAGTTCGTTGATTGGTGGTTTTCTGGATTCGTCCAAGAAATGTATTCAAACAGTATGTGCACCAGAAACCATTTTAAGTAATGAATGTTAAATGGCAAACATATGAAAGTGGACATCAGATAATAAAAATAATCGTTAAGTAAATAATCTTTATAAGTTCCAAAGACTGTTGGAATTGGAAGATGTTTACCCTTTCATGTG
Organism: Margarornis squamiger; assembly: GCA_035222235.1. NCBI lineage: Eukaryota > Metazoa > Chordata > Aves > Passeriformes > Furnariidae > Margarornis > Margarornis squamiger. Next base: position 80,506,638 of record JAWWTY010000106.1, on the reverse strand, counting down.
TACCTAGGTATCTGCGAGATTAGTCTGTGTTCTAACAGAAATCCATGAGTTGCAGGAGCATTCACTGTACTAAACCTAAGAAACACTTACTTCGAGACCCATGGATTTTGTAGGGTTTCACAGCCACAATTTAGATCAGTGCAGGAAGTCTTCTAACACAATGTCTACTGCATAAAAATTCAAAAAAGTGGGTCCTTGTTTAGCTTATTCTTTCACAAGCTTCTCTTGGTAGTAATAAAAGACACCAGGTAAATTCTGCATTCTTAATCATCTGTAAATGGGAAAATTATGGATTTTTTTCACATGGGAAATGTTTTATGGGGAAAAAATCTCTGTTTGAACTTTTTCCTTTGAAGTTGCAGGTTTTCATCATGAAAAATTTTTGAGAATTTTAAAGGAAAGTTTTACCTTCACTTTGACTTAAAATACTAGGGATTTTTTTTCAAAAAACCCTGAAACAGTATAAATTAGAATGATTCAAAAATATTTCTTTCTGAAACATTGATTTAGCATGAAAAACACTTCTGGATGTATTTGCTGCAGGGAAATTGAAAATTTCTAGTGGAAATAAAGTAACACCATTAAAAAATCAGCATTAACAAAATAGTATTTTTTGCTAAGAAAATCTTCTGCCCTAAATACTGCGGCCAACAGTAATTACAGTTTGTCCAAAACCCTAAGAGAGCTACAATGGATTCCTGGAACCTTTTAAATATCCCACCTAATGCAGTAATAAGATTGCACAGTGAGAGTGTGAAAAGATTATAGTGAAAGGTTTGTATCCCAACAGCACCTCAATATAAACAACATGTTTTTTTAACTGACAACAGCTTCTTCCATACTCAATTTCAAATTTGCAGAAACTATAAATAGATAGCACTTTCACTGAAAGCATTAAATTAGCCAACTGGGTACTCGACTTTGTAATGTGGAGCAATGTGGAGTGATAATGAACACCATGTGTGTGTGATAATGGGGGTTGTAGAAAATAGATCTGGCCAGCTGAGTGAAAAGGAAATGCTCAAGAAGAAAAAATCTGAAGTCCAAGCCAAAACAAGTGACCTAGAGGAGCAAGTAAAGGTTTGTATTTGGGGCAGGCTAGAGGCCTGAGAGGGATCAGCAATTCAGCAGGGTATTTTTAAGCATATGCTCAAGGCCCTCCTTATTCGGCAGGAAACTTAAGCATATGCTCAGAGGTTAAGCATCAGCTAAAGTCTCATTGATGTCAATGGGTCTTAAACACATGCCTAGAGATACATATGTGCTGAAGTGCTTTTACAAATAAGAATGGACTAGGGATCAGGGCCTCAGTCCCCTGGTATTCCATAGCAGGCTAACCCTGCAACCTCCTGGCTTTCCAAATTCTTCGGAGTAGATCTCATTTATTATACACACAGGGCCAGACTTAAGTGTTAAGAACTTGCATTACTGTACATAACTGCCATTGGCCCTTTGGTCCAGAAATAAATAGGACAGTATAGATGCATGTACAAAACATCAGTAACCTCTTGATGATAACAATGAAAGCACAAAATAGCAGAAATGCAACTTTTGAGCAGGTCATTTAACATTTCCATTACTGATGTAAGAAAATTTCCACAAGAATGAATTTAAAGGTAAAACTGGATCATAACTGAAACCTAACTTAAAGAAACTTCTTCTGAAAGAGTGCACAGTGCTCTTAGTTTTTGTGCAACCAATGGATTTGTATTTCCTTAGGACCTTCTGTGCCTGAGTAGTCCAGTTACCAACCACAGAGCTGACTGGGCATCACTGTAGCAACAGAAAAGTCACTTTCTCTGCCGATTCAACTTCATGTAGGCAAAATGCAAAGCATTATTCTGCCATGATATAAATTTAGAATTTTAGGTAAGTTATGTCAGATTCAAGTATGGCTTCTCCTTCTTCCTCCTTTAAAACTGCATGAAAATACACCATTAAGTGGCAAGAGGAATTATATAGTCAGATTAGTAATGATATTAGATTTTTCTTTCTGTGAAGTTAGTACAGAATTTGAAATTATCAGTAAAAATCCTTATGCTTTTCAGTGAACCTCAACAACAACTTGGTCTCTGCATTTTGTAACTCTCCAAGGATAAATATAAGGCAGAGGAAATGGTCATAAAGACGAGTTGCAGGGCCAGCTGAGAACTACTTCAGATGGACTCTGTAAATGATGGCCCATTTTAAAACAGCCTTAGTGTGACAGGAGCAAACTGGGGTGCATCTGAGCAGGAGGACACTGCCAAATTACTGCTCTGTGTGCAACCACTGCATTGCTGTCCTCCAGTGTTGCCACAGCAGGGATTATAGCAAAAAGATGACTTCAACAAACAAAGAAAAACAGCTACACTAAAATTTATTAAAGTAGGCAGAAAATACACTATTTACACATGAATTTTATTTCTGTCACGACTTGTGTCTTAAACCGGAGAGCATTACTGTTCGGCATTTCCTGCAAATGCACTGAGGAAAAGCCACAGCAATACAGTATTCCTTCCATAGATGTTAACATTTAAAGACTCACAGAAGTGGCTAATGTTCAATTTATGGTTAACATTTGCTCACTTTCTTGCTTTGTTTTTTTTCAAATGAAGACAACCTGGTGAAAGCATTCCCACATTCCTCTTTACACTTCTGCTATGACAAAACTTAGCTGATGTAGGCAAATTCAAGTTCTAAAAGCATATATCTTAGTCTGATTTTGTTTCAAGTTCCTGCCTCTTTATTAACTATGGAAGAGCACCTCTTCCTTCTTGCCCAAGCAAGCTGCTGGTTTATCATTCCCATCCCTCCGGTCGGTTGAGTAACACATGATGCTGGCCTAGTATAAATATGAAACAGGTTCCTATGGAATCCGAAATACTGTTTGTACATCCTACCACTGACCACAGCGGAACAATGGTGTGCCAGTGATATGGAAAAAAAGTAACTCTATTTACTTGCTCTTTCTCTGCCTCTGTCTGAAATATACCTAGCTCCAAAGCTATTATTTATAGTTATGAGGTGACAACTGAGAGCTAGCAGTCTGCTGAGTGAAAAAATGTTTGCGTTTATCCTTTTTAGAGATATCCTATATATACACACACATACATGTGCAGCAGCTATTCATACTGAATAGGGAGAAGTACCTAATCAACTACAGTGCTTATTCAGTGGCATGAAAAGTTCTTTTTATTTTGTGTGAATTAAGAGGGGAAAAAAAAATTCATTTTTAAAGATTTTTCAAAGTGAAAATAATATTAATCAAAGCCTACAGCTGCACTAGCATTGTTTAAAACACAGTGTTGTAAGTTTTCTGTGAACACTTAGAGAAAATTTCCATTCTAACTTCCATAGTCGCAATTTGATGCTGTGTTCCTTTTTTGGCAACTGGAAACTATCAAGAAGGGTTTGGCTACATCATCTCCCATAGCTTGCCTTCAAGCAGTTGCAGACTGCCCATAGGTGCCTCCTCATCAGGCCCTACAAGCACAGCACCCCTCACCTTTCTGCAAAGGGCTCATCCTCCATGCTTCTGGTCATCTTGGTAGCCCTCCACTAGTCTGTCTCCAGCATCTCTACACTCCCAGTGTTTCAACCAACCTCACACATCACTTCTGTAGTGCTGACAAATAGGATGAGCTCAGCTTTATCAGAGTTGCTTGGAAGATTGTCACTGAACAACCCCTTTACTGTCCTTGAGCTCTGTGGATCAGCTTTGTCAGGCCCAATTGAGGCAGTTTAAGACACCAGTGTCCCAGGGTGTGCCTTTTCCCATTTCCAGAGGTGACTATCCCTAGTGCAGAGATGGCAGAAACTTGTGCACCAACAGCTCTCTCCTCTTATCTCTGCTCCAGGCAGATCTTGAGGACCACAATGACTGCCATCACCACACCTAAATCCCTTGAAGGGCATTTTCAGGTGGACTTTACCTCTGAATGCCAAACAATCTCATTATTCCTGGATCATTTTTCTCCATGAATGGATCATTTCAAGGAAATATAAAAAACAGTCCTATGATCAGCCGCAGTCTAAGTCCTCTGACTGTTGCCCTTGATTTAAGAGGAGAAGAAATCCCCTGCACAACACTTTCCAGCAGGCAAGCATTTAATAAATCTTGTGAAAGTGTGAGGAAAATATGGGGGGGAGAAAACATTGATAAGAGAAGTACTTTCAAAATAGACAGCAACAAAAGACAGTTCAAAATAATTTTTCAGCCAAATAATTACAATAGTTCTCTGTCGTAATTTCCCTTGGATGAAAAAAGTCAAAAACAAATAAGTAGTAATCTGCAAGTCTGAACCACAGAAAACCTGTTGTATTGTTCTTCTAAGAGAAGGCTAGAACTTGTGTCAAAATGGGAGGGCTAATCACACAAACCTTAATGATCTGTATCAGTTCTTGTCCCCTGACCACATGAATCTTCTTGGGTACTAACCCTCTCATGAGCAGTGTGACTGACTTTGGCCTCTTCTTCAACAGTTCAGCTCTGTACTTCCCTCCTTAAGTGGGAGAGACCGCTATTTAACACAAGAACCACAATCTAATAGCTGCAATTCCACCCAAATCTCAGTTCTCAGCACATTGGGAAACTCTGTCCATGTTTCCTATTGAGTATAACCAACCCTGCTTCCCTATTCCTTTAGGTATCTCCCTGCTATGGGCCTTGTTTAGACTTTATGGGATGCTCTCCAGAAGCCGTCAAAGCTGTGTGGCACTTCCCACATGCTAGGCAGAGGGGCTGAGGTGGGATTTAGGTTATCTGACCACAGCCTGAAGAGTCCAAGAATCCTGCCAGCAGGTGACAATTGCTTGGCTCTGCTCACCTTAACCAACACATGTTCTTGATCCAGCCCAAATTTCACCCAGTCCGGGGGCTATCCGTTCCTTTGGGAGCACAGTGTATACACACACACACACTCCTCAGGCAGTTCCCTGTGAGTGTGCCAGGCCATTAAAAATGTTTCTGGTTCCCAGCCTGGAAACATTTGACCTGCTGAAGAGAAATCAACTTTTGGCATGTACTCCTAACCCACACTTTGTTTTCGTATTCTTTGCTATCAGTAAAGACATTTTAATAAGCCACAAAAACGTTCTGGATGAATTTGTTTAGTTAAAAGCATTTCTGAATCTACACTGTAAATAGAGAGCTGACTCAACAGCAACACTTCCTAAAACCCCAAGTACTCAACAGTAAGTTACATACAGGAAACAAGACAGTTCTAGTCATAAAAAAACAAACTCCACTCTCATATTGAGTGTTTCTGTCAACTCTATGAGACATGGTAATAAGTAATCAGACCTCTTTTGTCTTATTTAGCCATTGCCTTAGCATGTAAACTAATTCCAGAGAAGTAAAGTCTAAGTTAATAAGCCTATTATGAAGAAGGAGACACCTTTCCCTTTTGCACTCTGGGAAACTTAAAAACCACCTCTGAAGATGGCTACATCTCCTTGATTTCCAGCCATCAGCTGACATGGAACAGCAGTGGCAAAAACCAGAAAATTCTGTCCAGAACTCTTCTGAAGACACACTGTTTTGAGATGGGATTTGGGACTTCGGGTCAAGCTAGATGTCAGCCCAGTTTGTACTGTCACAGCAGCATGGAGGCACTGCTTAAACCACATGGACACTGAAGCTCAAACAGCAGAGTAGTGGAGATAAACCAAATGACAAAACAGATCTCTGTACACAGTCCAAAACTGTCTCCCCAAAAAAAGATGCAAGAGGAACTACCCAGTAGAATGGAAATCTTTTTCTGAGTTCAAGCACCAGCATCAGTGTGATGAAACACAGAGAAGAACACTGGAACGAATACAGAGTCCAGACCAGAAAACAGACTAGGAACCCACCCCTGAGGTCTTGGATCATACATGTAAGCAGTGCCTGCTGTTCTCTCCACTTGGATATGTTCCTATTTACTGCATATCCCTCCACATGGTCTTGACACTGGTACAAGGAGACTGTGTATAACCAATTTCATGAAGTTGCCTCTTCTCAAGGAATAAGCATGCTAGTACACAGTGGGACTGAGGCTGGCAAAAAAAAAAAAAAAAAAAAAGATTCAACAGGTTCTTCCCATCTTTTATGCCTCTCTTAGAGTCAGGGATTGCCATCAGGCATCCCTTTCAACAGAAAGAAAAAACATTCTGAGAAAACGTTTGTTGTTTTTGTGAACATTCTGTTATAAACTCAGAAACTGTGCTGCTTTAAAGTTTTTGCTTTTTCTAGGAGAAAAAAAGTGCTTCCTTTCAAAGACAGGATAGAAGTGCATTAAAAAAAGAAAAAAAAAGAAAGAAAAAGAAAAAATAAATGCATACTTTAGGAATGTTTCTCACAGGAAAAAAACCCACTCATATGAAAGGACATATAAGGCAAAATTCACAGGGGTATAAACAATAAGAAAGGAGATATTAAAGTTTACCAAAGTTTTCTGCTAATCACACACCTAACCTATTTGACTGCCTCTCCTCTTACATACAGACAAGCAAGCTGCTCCTAGGTGAATGTCAGTAAGAATGGTCTACACCAAACACAGCATCTTGACCTGGACTAACACTCTTACACGGACACTAAGGACATTGTTAAAGAAATACAGACCCTACTGTTAATTATTTCTTTTAGCAAACTTCCCTTGCAGCCTGAGCTAACTGCTAGACTAAATTGTGAAGAAACCACTAGAACTACTATGCTGCAAGTGACTTTTAAATCAAGTGCATCAGTTATATGGTATTTAGCACTGTGCTGTTAAGGGTGGTAAATGGAGGTGTCATAAATATCTGACTTTATCATCTGTTGACTCATAATCCAGATGCCAATGGGATATAAATCATGTAAAGCATGTTTCCAGATTAGGAAAGTCTGGCTCTTCACTATTGTTCTAGCAAACCACATTATTTCTTTGTAGGATCAGGATTGCCCTCTGATGGACAGCAGCTGTTACTGGGAAGTGAGAGCTGACTGGAAAGCGGCACATCCTAAATCATCTGTGCAATACAAAATGTTCTCACTTCCTGCACTATATATTTACAGTCTTCTGTATGCTTAAATATAATAATGACTAACAACAATAACCAACTTTGGCTTGTTGGAAATAACTTTTTGCATATTTCTCTTTCCATTTCCCTAATTTATATTGATGTTTAAGGGTGCACACACCCATATATTAGGGATGCAATCAGAGTACTGTATATGCGTACTTTTAGTTTCAAAATAAATAAATTGAAAGAAATTTGAGAAATAAACTGCAAGATTTCTATACCAGGCTATGAGAAAGGCCTTGAAAGGCTCTGAACAAATTCAGACACCTAGAAATTCAGATATTCAGCTGGATATCGAAAAAGAGGATATAACTGGAAAAAACAGGTACACCCTTTTAAGTGCTTATGTGCACATACAAGCCCAAGAGTTTGCATGTGTTTTTCTAACTCTGTAAGATAAACTGATAAAACATGTTAACTCTCTCTGCAAATTTTGTCTCACATCCTTAGAACATCACAAAAGAACTGAGAAAACAGGAAATAATTTTTTTTCCCCCTCACCTGTTACTTTACCTGTCTGTCAGATATTGAGCATCTTAGGACTGCGTGTAATTTTAAATTTTATCACCTGTAATATCAATGGACCTTTCAAAACTAAGTTGGCAGCTGGAAAAGAATCACAGACTTGGAGCTTTCTGTGATGATAACCACTATGTCCACTACATGGTGACATCTCTCTCTTCCACTAGGATACAGGACTAGAGCTAACACCTTTGGTGAGAAAAGATCCCCCCAAAGTGGTATCAACTGCACACTTTCCCTATTATACATTGGAAAAAACGCCACAAATTTGCAATATGCAAGCCCTTGCAATACTCATAAACAGCATCTTAGGGTTAATACTAATTAATACTAATACTGACTGCCTGAAGACCCTTAAAAGTCAGGCAAAATCCTAAGGATTGCACATTGTTTAATAAGTTACAAACGCAAACATCCACAAGTTTCAGTGCAAAACCCACCTTCTTAGATGCGTAAAGGCAGATGGATGGCACCAAGGGCAGTAGCCAGGGAGCTGTGTGTGTTTTCCCCACTTCTCCATTGCCACTGCTGGTGTACAAAGGCAGCAGCCATTTTGTCCTATGTCTGTTGTACTCTGTTAGCAACGAGAGACACGCAAGTTCTGCTTTCTCACAGCTACTTTATCTTGCTATTTTTATATTCTAAACAAAATAGCATTTTTCGATTTTCCCTCTGATGAGGAAAGCAGGAGGAGATAACAGCTTCGGATGAAACAGACCAGCAGCAAGTCTTTTCTGTGACAGCTTTTATTCCAATTTTACATCTACCGCAGAACCCAAAATACTCTGAAATATGGCAATACTTGGATATTATGCTTGGAGTGTCCTTTTTCTACATGGAATTGCAACCAGCTGAGAGTCAGGCTGGGATTATCCCAATGCTGAACTGGACGGAGTGTGAAGCCTCCTAACAACATCAATCTCTAGAGACCGCTGGCCTCCCATGTGAAGCCCGGCAGCCTTGGCCAGCTCTCAGATGAGCGGGCACGATGCCGGGAGCTCCTCCAGGCCCGTGAGGTCTCTCCCCCGCAGGCCTACCGCTCGTTCTGGCTCCGTATGAGGAAAAACTGCTCAGCCCCTTGTCCCTGAGGAGTTTCTGCTTCCCGGAGGGGGTGCTCGGGCCGCGCTGCCCGCCCCGGGAGCGGCTCTGCCCCGCGGCCGCTCCTGCCCCGGCACCAGCCCCTCAAGGACGGAGCTGCAATTCCTCCGCTAGCGACGAGGAAGGGGGAAACCTACTGCTGTTTCCCCTCCGCTGCCCACGACCCCCACTCAGCTGCATGCCGCCTAATGAAGCTTCACGCAAAGCGCTCCCTCTGGGCATCCCTTCCGAAGGCTGCAGCCTCCCCCGCGGACCGCCCGGTCACCCCGGGCTGCGGGAAGGAAGCAGCGGTGGGAAGACTAAGCCAGGCGAAGAGCCCGCGCCCCCTCTCATGGAAGTCGGGAGAAAGGCGCCCCGAGGGGCCGGCTCTCCCTCCGTCCTGCGGCATCCCGGAGCCCGCAGAGCCATCGCCCTTCCCAGCTGGGGCTTGGGGGCTCAAGCGCCGGGGAGGGCGAGCAGGCGGAGATCCGCCGCCCCCTCGGGGATCGCCACGGCCAGCGGGGGGAACGCAGGTGAGCTGCGGACACGGGTGAGCTGCGCGGGCAAGGGAGGCAGGGCCGGTGTGGCAGCGATGCTGGGCACACACACCGCCTGTGCATCCCTCCCGCAGGGGCGAGCGGAGTGTCCCGGAGCGCCCCGAGCCCTCTGAGCCGCCTTCGAAAAGGCAGGGAAACGGCCTGGGAAATCATTTGGACTTCTACATAATTTGTGCTGAAATTGGTGGGAAAGTGTTAAGGTCAAAACAAAACACCCTTTCCATTTTTCAGTGGACCTGTTTTATTTTCTATGCAGATTACTGATTCTCAAAAAAACAAAACAAAACAAAACAAAAAAAAACCCAAACAAACAAAACCAACCAACCAACCAACCAACCAAAAAAAACAACCAAAAAACATACAAAAAGCTGTGCCTTTTGACTGGTTTTAGAGCAGGACTTCAGTTTACTGCTCCAAACCTTTCCCACACCCCTATAGCTGCCACCTGCACCGCCCTTTTGAAGACACCGAGGTGCTATGCCAAGCCTCTGGGCCATGCTGTGTCCTTGGCACCTCATGGGCCTTGATCCAAGTCCATCCGAGTCCAGATCCAGCCTTGTGGCCAAAATGCCCCTCCACGTTAATTTTGTACCCTCCTGTGTTGTCCCGTGTGGAGCTGGCGAAGGGTTTGGAGCATAAGTCTTATGAGAAGCGGTTGAGAGAGCTGGGGTTGTTTAGCCTGGAGAAAAGGAGGCTTACAGGAGACCTTATCACTCAACAGCTACCTGAAAGGAGGTTGTAGCGAGGGGAGAGTTGGCCTCTTCTCCCAGGAGACTAGTGAGGGGACAAGTCTTAAGCTGAGCCGGCTGAGGTTTAGGTTGGACAGTTAGGAAGGACTTCTTCACAGAAAGGATGATTAGACATTGGAATGGGCTGCCCAGGGAGGTAGTGGCAGTCACGGTCCCTGGAGGTGTCTAGGGAAAGACTTGTCATGGCACTGAGTGCCATGGTCTAGTCCACATGGTGGTGTTCAGTCATAGATTGGACTTGATCTCAGAGGTCTTTCCCAACCTAATCGATTCTTTGATTCTGTTGTTGTTACCCACAGGCCTGCCACTGTCTGTGAGCCTGGTGGGTAACTTGAACATACATGCCCAAGGCAAGTCACATTGCAGCTGCGTGGGAAAGGTTTATAGCACAAAACTGGAAGTCCTGCTCTAAAACCAGCCAAAAGGCACTACTTTCTACATTTTTTTGTGAACCAATAATCTGAATAGAAAATAAAACAGGTCCACTGAAAAATGGAAAGGATGTTTTATTTTGACCTTAACACTTTTCCACCAATTTCAGCATAAATTAGCTAAAAGTCCAAATTATGTGCACTTTCAAAGTAAAAAAAAAAAAAAAAGGTTTACATTTAAGATGTGAAGAGGTTATGCTGGTATCTATTCAACACACTTTTCCATCAAGATTAACAGGAACTGATCCTTTCGGCTTGACATTTTGTTCAAAATGTCGAGTGTAATAATAATAATAATCATAATCATCATCACCATTATAATGTAACCAGCACTGTTTGGCAACACAAGTACCAAGAAATTCCAGTTTTCTTCTGAAACCCCAGTGTCTCCAGCATCTATATGTAGCAGTGTGCAATACCTGCAGTTATTGTTTAGCTAGGGCGGTACATCTCAATGGGCAAAATAAGCACACAGCTGCAAAATAAAAACTGTTTCCAAAATGTGAGATTGGTGGTGAAAGGGATGGGCTAAGGGGAAATACTTGCAGTTTTCTAAGAGGAGCATCCTGACGGGAATAGCTCAGAAACAGCAGCTGGGTCATGAGTGAACAAAATAATATGGTAAAAGGAGAGGTCTACTGGGTCCTTCCTGTGTTCGTGGCCTTTGGTGATTGGGAAGTGCTTACATTATGAACAGCGTCAGAAGGGAAGCTGGAGCCAGGGAAAGAGAGTTACAGATTGTTGAGGTTGTCCTTTGGTGAAAACTTTATTGCTTAAAATTGTTCTGGATTTCTGTAGAATAAATCACTATATTTTGTTGCTGCATAGCACAGGAGGAGCAAAATTACTGCCATTTACAATCTTAAGAGATCAGGGTATTAACAGCTAAATAATATGACACTGTTCAAGGGTTTAATTTTTACTCTGAAGTTTGACTGGGCTTGCTCTTTATAGGTGAAGCCTTTCAGATCCTGCATGCTTGTCTCTGCCATAAATAAGGAGTTAGAAGTGTGCTGCTGTACTTTTTGTTTCGCTTCTTGTTCCACTGATGGAATCTTCTTTGGCTTTGCTGACAATTCAGGGCAAACATGAATCAAATGCGTAAGATATGAGAAATGCAGAATTGAAAACAGTCCAGAAACAGAACTCCATGGACCAAAAGGCAGTGAATTCCTGAGCCACTGGTATGGATGGACTTTAATTTGTCAATAATTCATTGGTGTTATGGAGGAGAAGTATCAATAATAAAATGGTATGAAAATACCAGTGTTGTTCCTTTATGGACAAATCGACCTAGCCAGTCCAACACCTTGAATGAGGGGAGACTGACATGCAAACCACAGTCTACACATCTTTACCCTTCAGGCATGCTGAGGTGATGGCAAGATCAAAGAGGCTTTTGAAATGCCAAGTTCTGAGAAAGGAAATTGGGAAATATAACTCCAGAGTTAGCTGGAGGGGGCAGGGATGAGGGTCATGTTAGAAGGTGTTAACCACTGTATAGAGAAGAGAGACTCTTATCCCAGATGGTGCAGCCATTTCGTTGTTGAAATACAACTGTGACCAGCCCATGTTATAAGGTAATGAAATCTGTCACAACTTGAACATCAAAAGTGGTCACAGGCTATAAAGGAACGGTGTTTGTGGGAGCAGTAGGGGCAAGAAACGTCGGACACTGGCGGCTGTGTCTCTGAGATGCTGTAGTCAAGAGGATCAGAAAGAAGAGGAAGGAAGAGATTGTCTTGCTGACAGCTGCCTGAGGATAGGAGCAGAGGACAAGTAAGATATTGCTTCCTGTGTAATGAATCCAAGATGTACCTCCCTAGCCTGACATTTACTGAATAAACCGAGTTAGTTACTCAGACAAGTCCTTTCAGTCCACTCTGGTTTTCCTATACATTCTTAGTACATTCTGTTTTAATTAGACCAGTTGAGTCCTTGATTGTTTGCAAATTTCATGCAGACTTTTCCTTAGCGGTGCTTCTAAAGAAGAGGAGCTACAGAAAGATGCCTGGAGCCTATCATAGTTGGGATGTTTGGTCAAAGGGGCTTGGACTATGGAGAATTCTCACAGGAGATGGCACTTGCAGAACTGAGGACTGGCAAATACAAAGGAAACACCTGGATGGTCAGATCTATTTCCACCCCTTTTAATCTTCCTTTTATTTTCTTACATCGTAGGATTTGAGTATAATGGAAGTCAAATCAGAAAGAGGGGTGTCAGTCAGTTTTCATGAAAATCAGCACTGCAAAGCAGAAATATACTGAAAAGTGCTGAATACAAAACTAATTGCGAGAAAATAGGGGAGGGAGGACTGAAAAATGCAAGTGGCAGAACCGGCCACATCCAGCAGAGTGCAGCATCAATCTGGATGAACTATCCATGAGCACGACGGCTGTGAACCGTTTGCCTTCTGATAAAATAATAGGTGTCAGTTGCAAATAAATCTCCCAGAAAAATAATTACACCTTTCTATTTGTGACTTTTTGATTAACACTTAGATGCTCATAGGTCATTGACTCTATTTTTCAACATAGATGTGTTGGGGTTAGAAAGTAGAAGAAAGAATCTGGAACTGGAACTGGAAGTGGAAGCCAGGAAGATTCAGGCCAGACGCACAGGGAGGAGGGGAGGGTTAGCCAAAGAAATAATGAGTTGACTGATAGCCTAGTGGTAGGGCAGGACATTGAACATAAATGAACTCACAGGACTGACAGAGCAGAGAACATAATGAGAGACAGTATAGGCAAATATAATAGGACTAGCACCTGGAGCCAGAGACAGGGGAAGGCAGAAAGCATGCTGGAAGAGATGAGACAGGAGGGAACAGTGAGGGGAAGGAACAAGCTGAAACAGTATACTGTTAATCAGTAAAGCCCATCTCTACAGAGGCCTTGGGATGAATGTGTGATACTATTCTGCTCCCTGCAAGTCTCTGTGAAACCCCACATCTGACATAATATAACATTGCCCTAAGAAGGATGAAAACATGCTGTCATTTTTCATTTTGACAAAAGTCAGCAGGAAGAGGTCAATACTGTGGATTTAGAGGTCCTGAGCCAACTGTGGTACCATGGAGATAATAAGATGCTGTCATATGATAGAATTTCTGCGTTTGTTTTTAATTTCATTTTCTTTCTTAAAAACACTAGGACATTGCAGACAAAATTATTTTTTTAAGCCTTGTTAAGGTAATGCCAGCATTTTACCCCATCCCCTGAGAAAAGACATTTTTATAGGGTCTTGAAGTACATGGCTACCTGCTATTTCTTCACTGGAATTCTTTTAATTTTCTGTATGGAAAAAAATTTGTTTTAGAGGTGATCAGGTTAGTGAAAGAGGGTGCTTCTCCTCCCGTCATACATCATTTGTTGCAGAAGTACAAAGGACACAAGACCTGAGCCAGAGGTTTATAGAAGAAGGGTGGTATCGTGGTTGGAGTCACTGGACAAACTCTGAATAAGAGTACTTCACTTCAGCACCTTAGCACCTCCTCCATTCACCATAATATCTGGAAATTCACTTAGTGAAACTTCCTAGTCGCCTTTGTTTTCTTTTGCTTTTTTGCTTACTTCTGCTTTCTCAGCGGTGATCATGTCATGTGGTGCTTGCCTTGAGGATCAGTGGTCTGCAGTGTGTAGGACTACCAAAGTCTACAACTGAAGTTGTACCATGCTTGAGACAAGGACTACACCCACCTGCATACTCTGAAAAGCCATGTCTTAGGAAACTGAGGCTGGAGAAAATGAGAATTCAAATCCTAATTTCTGTACTGCATAAATCCCTGATTTATAAAATGGTGATGGCATCACTATGTTATTCCAGAGGGGTGGTCTGGAAATTAAGCAACATTTTGGTAACACTAAGGCACAGCAGTGAGGGATTCCATAGTCCACTTTGCACAGTATATGAATCAGAATTCCAATTGAAAACCATATGTTACGATCTTTTCATTAAAATCTGGTCATAACACATATGCATGGTGAAGTGTAATTAATATTGTGTAGCCAACATTGTTTGTGAGATTTTCTGTCATCTAGCATTATTTTACATACTAATCTTAATTTTGCATACCATTATGATGCATGTTATATGTGTATGTTTGCATATGTATGTTGAAAGTCATGCTTACATCCTGTATGCACATGGGATCCATCTGACCTAGTTTGAGTCATCTAGACTGGGTCCAGTCAATACGGATTTTATTCCAAACTAGGTGTCCATGACAGGCAGGGTGCCTGTCTCTCTGCGTCTACTTCCTAGCCGTTTTCTCACAGACAATTTATTTAAGAACTAGGTATTTTGCTTCATGGCTTAAAAAATACAATGATACTTCACATTATTAGTGGCAACCAATATACTTTACTAATGGCAGGTGCAAAATACACAACTACCCATTTTAACAGGTCAGGCAAGAATAAATCCAGCTATTCTGTGAATTTGATTTCCAAACTTTATTTTCTGACCAAAGAATAAAGGCGTAAGTAAAATCCCACTTTGGTCTCAAAATTTATTTTCAATTTCTGCATTATCTTTTCCAGACTCTTTTTTGCCATCTGATACTTTTCCCTGGCCAGTTCTTTGTTTAACAGCCTGCTCCATGTACTCTTAATCTGGGCCATAAACTCTGACCTAAGGGCTCTTTTTTTATGTGCTGTCTCAGTGACACCTAATATCTGAGACACTTCTTGGGTTGGAAGCAAAGCACTTGTGTAGAAGAGGCAATAAATACTCATAATACCAGTATCATAATGGTTGCCAATCAAGTAGAAATGAAGTAGTTTATGCCAGAGATCCATGGCTCACTAGATTTAGGCACTGCATCCAGGAGATCTAAGAAGTGCTGGTGAAAGGCACCGGTCAAATGTTTATAGTGAACCATGGTGCAGATGCCATGGGAATGGGAACAGAGACTGAGGAAGTTACATTTGTTTTCAGCAGCAGCTGAAAATAGGGTTCTACCGACCACATGAGGTTGCTGTTCCAGTCTAAGTGGAAAAAGTAACCACTGTTCCTTACCAACAGGGAGGGATGCTGTTAGTCACTGGCACTTTCCCACTCCAACACTACTCTGCTGTGGGAAGAAAGGAGCCTTTTTTCTAGAAAGTTTTTTTGCACATTTCCAACTAGCCATACTGCTTGATAAACCTCTCTATAGAGCCCCCTCAAAAAATCTGCAGTTGGTGGATAGCCACTCTCCTTTCCCTATGTCCCTAATCACATGCACAGAGCGGTTAGTGAATTATTTTCAGTGAAAGCAAAGTACCTTTTGGTGTTATTAAAGTAAAATCACAATACCAGAGATAAGGCAGTAGATATTACATCAGTTAATGCCACAAGGCTAACAACAGTTAGTGATACTGGCAGAAACTTATGTACAGAAGTCTCAACTGAATATGAGGAAGAACTTTACTTTGCAGGTGACCATGCACTGGAAGAGATTGCCTAGAGAGGTTGTGGAGTCTCGCTCATTGGAGATATTCAAGAACCATCTGGACACAAGCCTGTGCTCTGGGATGACCCTGATTGAGCAGGGAGGTTGGACCAGATGGTTCACTGTGGTCCCTTCCAGCCTTACCCATTCTGTAAGCCAGTGATATCAATAAAAGTAAGAAATACAGTTGCATCAAAAGGGACTTAGTCTGTTTGGACTAAGCATTGCAATGAAAATTCATACTTCTAAGACACAGGAGGAAGAGATAAGGGATCAGGATCCCCACTGCACCAGTATGGAAATGAGAACAATGCCCAAAGGATGCACTGAGGGAAAAAACAATGTGGGGGATTGTTCTGTCTTCTAAGGCATACCTAAGAGCCCACTGCCACTATCAAGAGAGTGTTCCCAAGGAGGAAGTGTATCTTGTTCAGGTCTGGAAAAGCAATGACAGCATGTCTCAGAGGTTATGTGAGCTGGGGAAAAATGAAGCTGCTTGTGGAGGTGATGAGCTGTATGAGAAGCTGTATGAGAAGTCTTCTGAAGCTAGTTGAGACAGTTCATTGTTCTGGGTTTTCACTTGGGTAAGAAGTGGCTGACATCAGTTTAGACTCTCTAAATCACAAAGCTAGAAGGATAGCAGAGAAAGACCCTTTCTATGTCAAGGCTGAAGAGGGAAGTCTAGTTATTCCTGTAACACCTCCAAGCAAAGAAATGCCGTGAATCATGATTCCTAGCAGCTTAGTAGATTGTTGAGCCAGACCACCCTGGAATGCTTGTGGTAGAGCATGGGAAATTCCAACCATGTGGAACATTTACCCAGCTGGCTGGCAGAGTCTGTGACAGCTTTTAGTCACTTCAGAGCCATCCGCTAAAGAGAGAGCTTCCTTGGCCTCAGTGCCCTGAGTTTCTCTAGAAGCCAGCCAGTGCAGCTGAGCAGCCCAGTCTTGGCCCATTCCAGAATATTTTGAAACCAAGTGTTTTGTAATGCCTGATGTAAGCTGCTAGGCCCTATGACAGAGACGCCAGGAAGAAATGCAGTGACAAAAGAAGCCATTTACTGGAAGCCCTTTGCACACACTCCCGAAATTACTTCTAGTAACATTTATCCCCTAAAGTCAAGATGTATTAATTATCCTTTGTTCCATGCTGGCCTCCAGAGTAAGACTAAGAGTTCATTTACCATACAGCCCTTCTGAGTGACCTGGAGGAACAATACAGAGCAACCTCCTTCCTAGAGGGAAACTACGACAAAATAGAGGAAATACCTGTGTTCTCTCAAGGTACTGCTGGCTGGCTGTGGAATTTACCAGCCAATGTTTGCAACACTCACCTGTGGCAGAACTCTGTGAGAGGTTTGGGGATAGTTAAAGAAACTTCAGGAGAGCTTTTGTGGGATATACACCAGGACTGAACATGAAGACTGATCTCTGCTGCCATGGGATGTGCCACTGACATCCTGGAGCAAGTCTTGATCACTTCTTTCAGAGACACAGAAGGGCAGAATGGAAAGAGTCAACTGATGAGGCCCTTTTTCCTCTCTTTAGCCCTCTCTCTCTCTCATAGACTTGCTAGACAGACCCTCTCTGGTGCTCTTTTGTCTTCTCTAGCTTCAGTTCCAGCAATCTTCAGTGTATTTCTGTGCATTTTCACAATGTTTGTCTTTCCTTAAAGCATCAGTGGTAGGCTGGAGAGACAGTGATAAGGAGCAGGTGCATTAGATATTCAGTGACATCTTGTTTTAGTAGCACATCCCTTGGCTCAGGTATCCTTGCTGTGGGCATCCCAACATGAATTCTGGAATGGACCTTTTAGCAGAAAGCTGGTCCCATATATTCGCCCTCTTACTGCCTTAATTAATATCCAAGAAGCTGCTTCCAAGGATGAAGACAGCATCATCAAAGAGCCCTTCCCATGGTAAGAATATGCCTATTTACATCCGATCACCTTGTAAATGGATGTTGCATGAGATGAGATCTTCACAGAATCAGAATGAGAAGCTTCGTAAGGGAGAGATCATGAATGGCCAAGGCCAGCAGACACAAGAAAGAGGATGACCCCCCACGAGTGCCCCATTGTCCATCCCTGTTCTATGAGGTGCAGTGTTATGTCAGGACACATTTCAGGTGTTTCTGCTATGCTCTCCATAACCATATTAAAGCATGCCTGTTCCAGACATGAAGAGCTCTGTGGAGTTTGGGGCAGGGCTGTGCCACACAAGCCAAAGAAAATATTGTGTATGCAAGTACTTTCTGCTTCCTTTGGGGTTTTGCTGTGTTTTTATGTTTGTACATAGCTGCAGCAGGCGGAAGCAGCATCTGTTTAGAAATGGTGTGGCTGTGGACAGTGACTGATGAGGGAAGGAGACAAGGTCAGACAGATGCCAGTGAAATAAATGTTCTTGGTGCACACATATATGTGAGTTTGGCCATCCAGAAGCAGAGTGACTGGCCAGGGTTATCTTTGTTTCCCACACAGATGAATTCCTAGCAGATTTGAGCCACTTGGTAATGCTAATGTTGCTATTTGTCTAACAGGTTAGAGCAGGGTCACCACATCAGGATGAAGTGGATGTGACTGAACTTGGGACATGCATTTACTTTCAACATGTTGTAAGCTGTTTAAACTTATCAAGTCAGTGGAGATCTAGTCAATACAGGGAATGCACCCCAAAGAACAATCCAGAAGAGCAGCCCTGGCATGAAACACTTAGTTGCCCAGAGACATCCAGACATCCAAGACAGCCACATGATGCTGCCAAATATGGCACAGGACCTACACAAGACCCCCCCTTTCTGGAAAGGAACCTGGAGACCACTAAACAGCACCACACTTTCGTTTACGCGATGAATCCCAGCTGGTGTGTCTACTTCAGGGTGACTGGATCCCTCTCTAACTGCCAGTGATTGTCCCAACAAGATTTCCATTGGCCACAATGAAAACTTAAGCAAACTAGAGCACATATAGGCACCTCCTTGTGGACACCTAAATGTGTTTTGGCTTTGAACTGAATCCCAGGCAGGCTGTCAGCACAGACGAGTGGAGAAAGGAAGCATAGCCAGAGAGGATGTGAAAAGGACAGGAGGAAGCACAACTCTGCATTTTGCTAGTGTGCAGCTCGTGCCATTAGGGATTCCCCTGGGGTAGGATGGGCAGTGCACAGTGCAGTCACTCAGGGGAATAACTAGGTACCACACAGCTGTTTTAATTCAGGTCACGTATGGGAGCGCAGGGACAGTGGAACATAGCCATCATGGAAGAAAATACAGGTTCATTCACTTTCCAGCCATCTGAGGAAACAAGCAGACCAAATGAGTTCAGATTCCATTCCATGGACTTCGGGTGCCCAGGAAACTGGGGCATAACATCATCCAGCAGAAAGGAGACAGCAGCTTGTACAGCCTCTGTAATGCCCTAAGAAACTGTCACTTCTCTGCACCGTGGGTAAGCTTCTGTTTTTAAGAATAAAGTGACCAGTCAGTAACTGCTTACAATGTGTGATTGTCCAGAAGTTGCAAGGAAGTGTACAGAAGTGACAGCATTTCAAAAGCTAACTTTGAAAAAAAAAATTCTTTCTCCAGATAATTTTGTCATTTAATAGTGGAAGGTGTGGACCCACACTGCGAACGCATGACTTAAAGGAACAGGTGGGGCTGCTAGTCAGTTTAATTTACCCAAGTGATGGTCACCCCACTCCATACCCCTAACGAGTTGTTTATTTAAGGCATTGGTGGATTTTCCCCTCAGCCTGCATGTGCCAAACCACAACTGAAAGCTTTGCATTTAACCAGGGAAAGAAAATCTTGAAAGCAATCTACACTAAAACCACTAGAGCTATAATTAAATCAACTCTTAAAGTAGTGTAACTTTTTATGGCTGAAATAGCAGTCTTTATTTTAAGCATCGCTGGAGAAAGAGAAGAGAGGCAAACATTTCCATGTGAAGGTTTGGAAACTCCTTTCAGCATACTAAACATTCACCAAGGCTTCCTGTGAGTATTGGAGTTTGTCCTTTTGCTGCTAGCTGCATTTTCGTCCCGTTTGACCTCCAGCAGCTGGCTGAAAGCCCGTCTCCAACCCGACAGCAGCTATCTTCGGGTGAAGGAGATCGGTGGGGCAGACGGGACAGCGGGGGCTCGGGACAGGCTCAGGACACCTCCTGGGGCCCGGAGAGCCCTGAGGACGGGCGGGACACGGGCGGGACACAGCCGGCAGCGCCGGGCGGCCGCCCCAAGCCCTCGCACACGCCCCGCAGATGCGGAGCACCTGCGGCTGCCGCGCCCGACGGGCGGGTCCGTCCCCGCTGCTGCCCGGCGCAGCCCCCGGCGGCTGCCCCGCTCCCCGCCCCGCCGCGGCGCTCCCCGTCCCTCCCCCGCCGCCGCAGCCGCCCCCTCCCCGGTCCCGCGGAGCGGCGCGCACCCTCCGCGGCATGGCGGGACGGGCGGCCGCGCCCTGGCCGTGGCCGTGTCTTTGGCTGTGGCTGTGGCTGTGGCTGTGTGCGGGGCTGTGCGCGGCGGCGGAGCTGCGGCTGACCCTGCTGCACACGAACGACGTGCACGGGCGGGTGGAGGCGCAGGGCGCGGGTCCGCGGCGCTGCGCGGGGGATGCGCCGGGATGCTTCGGCGGCGTGGCGCGGAGAGCGGCGCGGGTGGCGGCGGAGCGGGCCGCGCACCAAAACGTGCTGCTGCTGGACGCCGGGGACCAGTACCAGGGCACGGTGTGGTTCTCCCGCTTCAAGGGCCGGGAGGCGGTCCACTTCATGAACCTCCTGCGCTACGATGCCATGGTAAAGCGGGACGGGGAACTGCGAGCGGAGCGGTGGCGGGGGCTGCTCCCCCTCTGCCCTTGGGTGCTGGGTCTGTTCCTGCCTTCCCTCGCCCGCTGCCGATTTTTTTGCATTGCCGCCTCCTTGAGTGCGTAACGCTGCATCAGAAAAGGCTGTAGGTCGTGCTAAAATCGTGGTCAAAAGCAGCTGGGAGGTAAGGGAGCAGAAGTGAAGTGGTGTGCTAGGTGACGGGCTCCCGGCCGAATTAAATTGTGAGCTGGCAGCCCCAGGGGCAGCCACAAACCGGGACACGGTGACAAGGCTACAGAGTGTGATGCAGTGGAAGAGCAACTCTTGGGAGAGGCGGGGGACTGGACGGGCTCTGATGGAGAGGGGCTGACAAGACGTGGAAATGACCCCAGCAAAAGCCGGGCGAGGACTGGTTTGCGATGGAGGGGTTAACCCTGCCTGAGGCTCGCAGCCTGACCTGCTTCGGTCTTGCGGGCAGGGACAGATGTAACATGTTGGCAATGCTGTTTAAAAGGATGAGGATTTTTAGTTTTCTTTAATCCCACTCTGATAATCAGTGTCCAATCCCACCAGAGCTGTGGTCATGGCAGGGTGTAAGGGGTCGTGTGCAAGTGGCCCAGAGACTGTAACAGCGAATCAGTGAGATAGCTCTCTGAGACTGTGCCAGTCCTGCACCTTTACTCCCTATCTTTTGGTTGTCCAAGTACTGAGAGAAAGGTAGAATTTGAGACTGAGATTTGGGGGATGTCACTCCATGTCCTTAAATCTTTTGACTCAGGGCAATGGCTTATTTTACTTGTGTGCAATCCCAGAGAGGAGTGTTTGAGAGTGACTGCATGTTTATTTCATCCCAATTGACAGCTTGAGGGGAAAATCTGGGCATATCACATCTTCCGTCTTCGTCTTATTTTGTTTTCTGTGGAAAGGACTGCACTTTCCCAGGTTAAAATGCCTTCATCTGTTTTTCCCCTCTGCATCAGAACAGCTATAGGAGTGAAAGGCATTCCCCAGTGCACTTTCCTGGGCTATGCATGCGTCATGCCATACAGACAGATCTGTGAAGGATACTGCTCCCTGTTCACATGGCCTAATGAACAGGTTTTTTAATTGTAAAACTAACATTAACAGGGTTTTTCCTCCCAATGGTGAGGAGGAGGAGGAGTGTGTGCATTTAGGACTCATCCTCACAAAGAGCTGGGGAGCACTTTGGGGTTCTGCAGTGCAGAAATAGCTGGTGGTGTTTTTTCCTACATTTCTTCCCAAAGGTTTCTATTGTCTGTCTTTTCTCAGCCTTGTGTTTGCTAGTTTAACTGGTTCATGGGCAGCCTGCGAGCCTGTACAGTTCCTGATCATATCAGAAGAAGAAATTCTTTCAGGCAAAATCAGCAGTGTTGAAGCAGTGTTCAGTTTTAGAAATATGTTGCATAGAAAGTATCTGGTTTAGGAGAGACCATGAGCTTTTTCATCAGAATAAGCTTTAAAAATAAACCCATGCCATACCAGATATCCAGAAGCTAGTGCCATATGCTGATGCCTTAGGTGAAGTAGTCAACCACTTGTTCTCTGTGGAAGTGCTGCTTATTATAATTTGAATAGAAGGACACTGGATAGACTATATGATAAGCTATAGAAACTTTAGCACCTTTCTCTGCTACAGAGAGCCTGAGGACAGATGCTGAGTGTTGGGCAGTGCTGCAGCATCTATTTTGATTCTTCTGTCTGCAGACAACGGTGGCCATGCAGTGGGGATGATGACTGGGGGGGCACAGGGAGCAAAGTAAGAGCCACACTGCAGAAGGGTAAGCTAGTGTTCCTTCAAGCAAAATTTGGTAAGACACATCCCTAACTGAAGGGGTGGGGATTACTAAAATATTTAGACGTGAGATACAGGAGTAGGATTGCAAACAGGATGAAGGAGGGAGCATGAGTCATAAAAGTTGCTATAGGGTGCAGGCAGGAGCCATGGGAGGATTTAGGGCAGCCTGGAAATGTCAGAAGTTTGCTCTACAAATAGGAGAAATTTCCTTTTTTGATTTTGCCTTTTTCTCATTTATGCCCATTATCACCTCTGGCCTGTTTTCTCCTGCTTAACTAGTTATTATGTTCCAGAAATTTTCTTGGCGTTACCCTTGTTTTCTGGTGTAATGAAGACTAAAATCCGATTTAAATACCTGAAAGGCAGTAATTGGAGGGGTGTTGGAAGTCTCCTAGCTTTACTTTTACTTTGCATCCTTCTGTTAATTTGTATCCTGATCTTGAAATATTTTTAGCTTTGCTTCTTGTGCAAAGGAGGACTATACAATCACATGCTGTGTGCCTGAATATTTCTCTTTATTCTCCCTTGTGACTTATACTTATGTTGGCCAACAAATTCAGATTTGGTGAAGGAATATTGCACAGGTACAGAGTCCAAGAAGCTCTGGGTGTAAGGATAGTTAGGTAGAATATAGGAGCCCAAAACGGTCCACATCCTCCTCCCCAAGGGAGGAGTTGCATCAAAAATAAAGCAAAAAATTAGCCACCAGTGATTTCTCATAAACAAGAGACTTTATAACCACCCACACTATGGGAAATTTTTGATCAAAGCTTGTATCCTAATGGACATGAAATAATCCAAATGCAAGATACAAAGCCAAGAGAAACAAGGCTTCGTAAGTGATTGGTTGAGTTGTTTTGTTTGCTTTTTTTTCTAAAAAAAACTAGTGACAATTATATCCAATTCAATTTTTTAATTAATTTTCAACCTTTTGTGTTGGAGTCTAATTGCATATTTAGGAGGAACACAAAGTGTGTGCATCAGCCAATAGGAAATAGCTTCTTACCATTTTGGATGTTCTACCTGTCCATGGACACCTTTTCAGAACATCCAGACAGTCAAAATGAGGGTCTTTTTTGTTTGGTTGGTTTTGTGTTGTTTTTTTTTGTTTTGTTTTTTTTCATTAACATGTATTTTTATCAGAAAATTAGTTTGCAATTATAATAGAAGTAGAAATGGAATATGGTTGGAGAGCATTGTGCCGTCCCAAGTCAGGATTTTCTTAAGGATAGTTCTTGGTTCTCTTGGAAAAGTGCTGCAGCAGCATGCAAGCAAACTGGCTCTTTCCCTGGGGTGTGAGTAGTGTTCCCACAAGCTGTCAGCGGGAGCAGTTGCTTTCCAATGCAAGTTACTGCTCATATCCTGATTTATTTCCACAGAGTCATTAACTACCTGCCTGTGAGGATAAATGCATTTGGGAGTCTTTGTCTGTCCCGAAAGAAAGACACCGCCGATCAGTTGATCCAAATACTGAGCCTGTAGTGGCCTCAGGGTCCCGGTTGGGTTGGAACATGATCAGGGTTAATATGTTCATTTGGAGAATAGAAGCTGGAGCAAGCATACAGAGGTTGTTTATCAAAGTCAAACAGAACGATATAAAAGTCTTCTTAGATGATGAATGCAACCTTCCCCACTGAATCTCAGAGTGAAATTATGAGCACACTTTTGCCTGGAAGAGTTGGCCCATTGGCTTTAACATTGCTTACATGCCTTGTTCCCGCTGCCACCTGAAAACTTGTATGAAGTTACTATATACCAAGTTACGCTATTATCGTGTTTCTGTAGATACATATTTTCCTTCACTAACACCTAAATGTGCTACAAAGTTCTTGCATGAATTATTCTTCTGCAAAATGCCATCTATGGAGGTTTTGCTGGCTTATCACCAAACATACAGGCACAGGCATGTGGCAACTTAGGCTGAGCATGAAAAAGGGGCAGGTAGGAGATATTTCCCTCGAGGTAAGTCCCTTTTTGTCTGCTTAACCAACCTGGAAGAACTAAATATTCTCATCTGTCTGGTGTTACCATGCCAATAAATAAACTGGACACACAGAAGGACCTGTACTAAATGCATAGTAAATGTGTTTAAAAAACTGTATTCCAGGGACAAAACTCTTAAAATGCACTTTTTGCTTAAAAATAATAAAATACTGTCATTGACATTTAACATTTTCCTCAGCATTTAAACAATGTATTTTCCATACACAAAATACATAACTTTCCTTTATGGTTTTCTTTAATCCACTTTTTTACAGCCACAGGATGAAAAAATTGTGGGTTTCAATCTGGTACATGGTTACAAACACTTAGGTTTCAGATTGTGCTGAAATAAGAGAGTCTGAAAAGCAAAAACCTTAAAAAAAATAAAAATAGCATTTCTGTGTTCATGAGAAACAGGAATTTGCTCGTTTATACACGTTAGAGTTTTCTTCCCTAGAAATAGACTTTGTTTTCTCAAACATGCCATGTATATCCTTAGGAGGCTATTTAGACTGAATATTTGAATTAGAGTCTCATATTTTCTTCTTGTTTTTGCAGGCTTTGGGTAACCATGAGTTCGATGAAGGTGTGAGTGGATTATTAGACCCTCTTCTTAAAAATGCTAATTTTACAGTCTTGAGTGCAAATATTAAAGGGAGAACTCCATTAGCGAATGAAATGATGAAATATGTGCATCCTTTTAAAATAGTTCATTTTGACTCGGAATCAGTGGGAATTGTTGGCTACACTACAAAGGAAACTTCCTTTCTTTCACAGCCAGGTATGTTTTCTTTAGTGTATAAGTTTATATCCTTTGTTACTGTTTTGTTACTTGCCCACTTTTTTGAGTCCAAAGAGGAATGTTTTCAGCTGAAAAGTGATAAGTTTGTTGTTTTATCGGTATTTACTTCTATTACTCAACTGTGCCTGATTTTTAACCTTGAAAAACCTTGCTAACATTAAAAGGTGTTTTTATATATACCTGGATTATATCTAAGAATAAAAGAAGGTCAATGAGATTGCAAGAGAGCTGTGAGGCCTTTGGGAGTTTTATTGGTTTTTGGGGTTTTAAAGTAATAGTGTATTATATGTTGTTATTTATCCACTTAAACAAAAGTTAAAACATGAATACAGATTGTCTCTAGCATGAAATGTGACATTTCTCTCTGTGATGAAATTTTGCTCTTGGATACCTCCATGCTCAAGCCTCAGTAAAAACAGGGAGAGCTTCATTTGTGTTTTTGAAGCAAAAGTTGCCCAACATGTTTTTAGACTCTCAAAATATTTGCAGAAATTAGTCTACAGAAGGAACACCCATTCAGCTTTTACCACAATTGCTTCATTCATGAGTAAAATTAGAATCAATAAGGAAAAAGTCTTCTCAATTTCTGACTATTTTTTCCAACATTTCAAGGGTTTTGGTTTGATGAGTGTTTGGGGGTTTTTTGTTTGGTTTAAGTTTTTTGGAGGGGTTTGTTTTATTTTTTAATAATATAAAGTGATCTACTGGAATGAGAAACACATTTAAATCAGCTGTAGGTGATATGAGTCACTGCCTGCTCAAAGCTCAGCCCCCTTCTGATAAAAACAGAATTCCTTCCCTGGGTTTTGCTGTAGGGATGCCCTAGGCACTGGTTTAAAACATTTTCACACCAAAAAGGGACTTCATATTATTATTTCTCATTCCATTTCTTAATAATACAGAAATAATGTGTGGTTTTCCTGAAAAAAGAATACTCAATACTTTGAGGAAGTATTAGAATGTAAAACTGTTCCTTCTATGTTTTTTAATTCCAATGCTGTATGTTTAAACTGTCAAGAAGTGGATGCCTGAGGTCTGAATAGAATTCATCTCACTTCTGTTTTACAGTGATGTGGTTTTGGATTCCTTTCTTTTTTTTCTCCCTCACAAAAAAGAAAATTGATCTGTATTTTGTGTAGACAATAGAATTTTATCTATACTTGAGAGCAGGAGGGCAGATATGATCTGACACCATGCTAAGTTTAAATAATAGACAGCCAATATTGTCCTCCATCGGGGATTAATAAAATTAATAAAAAATAATATTGCCACCCTTCTTCCAAGCAACAACATTGGTGCAGTGAGATCATCAAATTAACTTTCTTTCAAATAAATATACTAGAAGAAAATGCAAACAGTGTTGGAGTGATTCTGTGAAGCATTTGAATACATTTCCAATAATGTTTAGACATCATATCTAGTGCCTCAATGTCCCACAGCTAGGAAAGAAAGCAGTGTTAAAAGGGAAGGTTTGTTAGCTCCATAGATGGATCTGAAACATCCCTAAGCTAAGTATATCCCACTGTGTAATTGAGCAACAAGCAGAGCAAATTCTAACCACAACACTCATAGTGATCAGAGTTTTTATAATTTTCTACTTTGGTTTCTCAGTGTGTGGAGGGACATTTGGAAGCTTTGAAAAGGTGAATTCAGGATATGTTAATATAACTCAGTGACTGTATAAATCACCCATGACCCAGCAATCCTTCAGACTGATAAAATCATGGCAGAGGTAGGTCAGTGGCCAAATAATTATCAATCTAGTTCCTTCATCCAATTAATAAGAAAATTTTAAATTCAGCACCTTGCTTATCTCTATGCACTTCTTCCAGATGATTCAGCTTTCTCAGCCTTTGTATACTTCAGCATGTTGTACACTCTTAGGGCATTCTCAAGGCAAACAGGAAGCCTGAGAATGCTGAAACGTGAATTCCTACATTATGATTTTACATGGAAGCATTTTGTGAGTGTGATTTCTTCTATTCTTAGATCCTGATAACTTTCACACAACTATGACATTACAACTTGTACTTTTCATAGTCTGCTAAAAACAGTTATCAAAAGACTTGAACAGAGTATGAAGTCTTTAAATCTCAGTGTTTCAATTGGAAGGGAACAATTAATCTCTGCTGAAGTTACTGTTAATGTTACTGTTTGGAAACCATAGGGATGGGAAACACATTTATAGATTACAGCCAACTGGCAGTTTTTCTGAAGTTCTCTGTTTTGCTATATACAGTTATCTCAGCTGAATGCCCAGCCAATTTTTCCATGTCCTGCAAGAATTGTTCATAACTTGGCACATAGACAGAGTTGTCCCTGCCTTTGCTTTGGACTGATAATCCCAAGACCATCTTTCTAGTTGATGACAGCTGCTCACTTGCTTTAGTTCTGAAATGATGTTTGGTCCAGTCTCTTTTTGTATAAGGTTGAAACCCAAAGCTGCTTATTCTGTAATACTACAAACATCAAAATATTTACCAAACCTCTCAGCTTGGGAGAGTTTTCTAAAATGGAGTTTTAAATTCCATTTATTCTATCATATTCTGGTCATCTTGCATAATATTTTTAATAGGCAGCCAGTTCTTTTCCATTGTTCATTTGTAGCACAATCTGGATGTTTTTTCTGAAACTCTTCCTCAGCTATAAAGAGAAGAGAATGTCACATCAGTTTAATACCTTGAAAGAGAAGTGAAATATTGACATGAGCAGTAACTAACTCTTAAATAAGTTAGTTTTTTCAATTCAGATTGTTTGGGGAAATGCACAGATGAGTGCTAAACAATATATTGGTTTTTGCCTGGTTTCTTAAAGGACTGAGAACTGTGTCTCCCAATGTATAACTTTTTAACCTGCTGCCCCCTTTCATCTTAGTTACATCAAGTGTTGAGATGATTAGGATACAAAGCTGTATGTAATCCTATGGCTAGGTTACAGAGAGGGGGTGCAAGAAGCCCCTGCAGCCCCAGACAGAATTCCTTTTTTGAGGGCAAGGTGGACAGCAGGTGATTGGTAGGCAGGTGGCCTGGCAGTGGGATGACCCCCCACAGCACTGGTGTCTGCCTGTGTCCTGTCATAACAGTCCTGGGAGAGAGATGGGCTTACTGGCATGGCACACGCCGTGTTTTTCCCCTCATTATGAAAGTAGGTTGGTTTGTTTTAATATGTGTTTCACCACAATTGCCTAAAAGGAGGGTGTAGCAAAGTGGGGAACAGTCTCTTCTCCTTACTGACAAGCGACAGCACAAGACAAAATGGCCTCAAGTTGCACCAGGGGAGGTGTATATTGGATATTAGGAAAAAAATTCTGCATGGACAGGGTTGTCAAGCATTGGAACAGGCTGCCCAGGGAAGTGGTGGAGTCACCATCCCTGGCAGTATTTAAAAGTCATGTAGCTGTGGCACTTAGGGACTCTAGTGGTGGACTTGGCAGTGCTGTGTGAATGGTTGGACTTGATGGTTCTAGAGGTATTTTCCTACTGAAATGACTTTGTGGGTTGAAGATTAATGATAATATGTCTTCAGTATGTGGTACATTTGTAGGCTGCAGTGGCATAGAGGGGTAACAGAGCTGGTGGTCCATGGCTACCATGGACCACCTGGTTATGTGCCATGGGAAAAGTTAGCCTGCAGGCAACTGCGTGCTAGCACAGCTAGTCAGTGGGTCGCTCTTGGTGTTTGTTTAGAGAGCTCAGTTCTCTTTGTAGAACTGGTCCTCACACCATGGAGCACATGGTCATTGCAGCTGGTCCATGGTGGGGAGATGAGCATGTGAAGAGTGTACACTCAGGGAGCATTTCTCAGACTTTCTTTTTTGCCAGTAGCTCTGCATCAGGCCCAGTTTCTGTCAAATACAAGGTTGTACAAAGCGGAGCTGAAGCCAGTGGCTTCCTTCAACCTGGAGAAGGAGGGCTAAGAGGAAACCAAATGCAGTCATCCACTGGCATCAGGGGGTTTAGAGAGAAGACACAGACAGATTCCTCCCAGAGGGGAATAGAAAAGACAAGAAACAATGGGCTCAAGTAGTACAACAGGAAACCATGGTGGGATGTAAGGAAAAAATTTGTCATGGTAAGGCCAGTTAAGCCATGAAACAGGTTGCCCAGAGAGATTGTGGAATTTCAGCTTGCTTGGATGAGACCCTGAGCATCCTCATCTGGCTTTGAGTTCCTGCTTTGAGTGTTTTGGATCACATGGCCCCAGAAGGTCCCTTCCAACCTCAATTAACTTATGACTCTTTGATTCTAGGAAGAGGTCCAGAGGAAGAAAATGTGGGGATGCACTGCACAATTCACTCTGCAATGTGCAGTACAGTGATTCCCTCTGGCAGTAACAGAACTATTCAATGGGTGTGGTGGTAAACCAATTTATGTAACCCTCTTTTATCTCTTCCATTGTAGCAGCTTCCTCCTCATTTCCTGAGACATTTTGCAGTGGATTGTGAATTTGTTTCACTTCTCCCTTTGTTATGAAATAACGTAAATCTTTTGACTTTAAATGCATATTTCAAATGATTTGATCAAAAAACTCTGCAGGAAGGAGAGGAATTAGGTAGGGAGGAATTGGTAGAAATGTTACTCAGTTGTCTTCACCAGAAGGTTTGAGTTTACAGTTGGTTGAGTCTGTTCTTAAACTCTATTCTTAAGACTTTGTTAAAGAAATAAGCTTCTTACTAAGGAAGTCCTTATGTGCAACCTTAAACACTGTGCCAGGATAGAAGTGCCTGTTTGTCAAGTGCTCGTGTAACTGTTTGTCATGTTAGAATACTTTCAGCGTGCACAGAAACGTTGCAGAAGGATTGTGAGATTCCTTACACTGTGGTCCAGAAAAGGTTTCTCCTGTCAAGCCTTTCTGTTCTTTATCTTCTCGTTTCAGTATGGTATCTCAGATGTGTGCTGTCCTGGACTGGTATTGCTGAGGATGGTTCCCATAAGATGAGATAATTTGTATAAAAAGGCAATTCAGAGTTTAGTGGAAGACTTTGAAGAAGCTGCTATTTAAAGCTTCAGGGAAGGGAGGGGGTAACAGAAAGAATAAAATGAGTGTGGAGTAAAAAAAAAGAGATATTTAACATGTGAGAAGATAAAAAATCTCAAAGAAATGCAGTTTGGGAAATAAAAAAGCTTTATAATGGAATACAAGTGTTTATGTGCAAACACTGACATATTTAGTTTCCTTTCTCCAGTTAAATAAAAAAACCTATTCAATTTTTGATCCTATATTTGGTGTCACTGAATTTTTTATGAAGTTATAACTTATTTAGTCTAGGCAGGTACATACTGCTTAGGGCAGGAATGTTGTGTTAATCTAAGCACGCAGGTGCTCCTGAAAGACTGGAGAACATCAGATCAGATCAGGAGTCTGAACCAGCCAAGGACATTTGAAAGCCAGTGACTTTCAAAGTTCCATTAATTATACAAAATATTACCCAATATCAACTACTTTTTTTTTTAACTAGTAATTAAGGTACTTTATAATTTATTTTTTTTAAGGGGATGATATAATCTTCGAAGATGAAATTGAAGCATTGCAATTGCAAGTGAATAAACTTACTGCTATGGGAGTGAACAAAATAATTGCACTAGGACATTCAGGTTTTACTGTGGACAAAAATATTGCCCAAAAAGTGAAAGGAGTGGACGTTGTGATTGGAGGACACACAAACACGTTTCTCTATACAGGTATTTTACCTTTTACTCAAATGTTGCTTCTAAAACAAAGCTAAAACTGTTTCTCTTTAAACTCTGACAACTTTAACCAATATAGTTTATTACTGGCGGCTGTCAGCCAGATTCATAGCTGGTATGTGTCCATAACTTCCATGGAAGAAACCAATTCAAAACATCTGTGCACACGAAGTACCATAACTCACTGAAAGGTTCCTTAATGCTGTGGATATTCAAAGTGACCTATACAAACTGGGACAGAGGAGGAAAGGTAGTAATACTGATAAATTACTGCTAAACATACTGTATCTCTTTCAAGCTCATACCTCTAATGAACTAAATAAGATGTCTACTTTTAAACTTGTATGTGGCTTAACCTGAAAAATCAATCATAAAAGACTTCAAAAATGATACCAACATCAATTTTGTCTATATTCTGATTCTATATTCATAGGTCTCCGTTAACCCTGCCGTTGAAACACTTTTCCTGAGTTTCCTCTATTGATTTCAGTCCCTCTTTTAATCTCTGACTTTATTCTTCTTTTCTGTAGAGGTAGATGTCATTCCAGAGATAAACATTGCTGATGTGATTTCTCCTGCAGCAATGCTACTTTAGGCAAAACCTGACATCAGCAGCTTCCCCAGCACTGCTGCCTTCCCCATGCCAGTGTGTAAGGACACAAGCAAAAGAAAGACTGTTTTGTTTTTTCGTTTGTTTCAGTTTTTTAAGTTCATTAAATTTAGCAGAAACTTCAATAACTCATTGAGACTATAATGGGAATGTTCTGTAATTTTCAGAAAAATTTCCCTGAGGATATCATCATGTACTCGTGGAACTTAAATTCTTAAAAGGTTTGCACTGTCCATCACTCCATCTTCTCCCTGCTCATCTCCTCTCTGTTTCTCATGCTTTTTTTTTGTCTTCTCTGGGCTCTCACCTTTTGTTATCCCACCTGTTAAAAAGAAACAATTGCATGCCACAGTTATACATTAAGCAGATCAGAATATCTCCTGAATGTGACCACAGGAATAACTTTGATGACTAAGCTAGAGGCACAAAGCATTTACACACCTACCTATCAGTAAGAGATGGCAAACACTTTACATGGGGGTGCAGCAGAGAAGTGGCTGAACTGGAAAAAAACAACGGGACAGATCATCCTAATATCTAATTTTGAAGACTGACCAAGGGGGAAGGGTAAGGGGACTGGACAAGCCTGTGGAGACACCTTACTCAGCTCTGGCCCTGCTTTCCCCAGGAGCATCTTAGGGACTCCCAAAGCCAGAAGTGGTATCTTGATATTTACTAGCTCCACTGGCACTTCTCTTTCCTGAACTTGCCTCATCTCCTCTTGACTACATTCAACTTCCACAACAGCCTGTAGCAGGGCATTCCACCACTGACCTGCACATGCTGAAGAGACTTTGGTCTTATCTGTGTGCAGTCTGCAGTTTTGTTGAATTATTTTTGAGATGGGAAAACCAAGGATACATGCCATATTCAAAGTGTGCATTCATTGTGGGTTTACACAGTGTAACCCAGACTCTTTTGCATGGTCTTGTTGGTCAATGCCTTTAGGGAGTTTGTGTCTCATAATGGTAGCCATTATATGCCTCTTGTCACGATTTGGAATTTGATCTGAAGCGGTGTAGGAGTTGAGTTCATATCCTGTCTAGATCTGCAGGAGTTCACATGCACATCTCTTGTCATCCCAGAGAGTACCCCGCTGTCAGACTAGACTAGGTCAAGCTGTCCCATCCCTTCCCATTTGAAGCTGTCCAAGATTCACAAGGCCAGAGAGATCATACA
The DNA here is from genome assembly GCA_035222235.1 of Margarornis squamiger. Classification (NCBI taxonomy): domain Eukaryota; kingdom Metazoa; phylum Chordata; class Aves; order Passeriformes; family Furnariidae; genus Margarornis; species Margarornis squamiger. Next base: position 80,473,973 of record JAWWTY010000106.1, on the reverse strand, counting down.
ACATGAACTGCAGCCTTCAGGTTAAAGTGTTCAACTGGGAGTGAGTTCTGAGTCCCTTTTCCAAGGGCTCTATTGTTTTGATAAAACAAGACTGTCTTACTGTTTTTATTAAAACTGGCAAGGTGAGAAAATCAAAAAAGTAATGTCTGGGGGAGATACCCCAAAAATATATATCTGTTTACTTAATCAAAATATGATTTTGACATAATGTGGTCTGAGCATATAATTTTTATTCCAAGTGTTGTGAAACACATACTGATCCATTCAGGAAGTTCATGAGTGCATTTGTGAACCATTCCCTGCTGAGTCAAAGCCATCAGCCAACAGTCACAGCAAAATAGCCACATCTGTGAAGGTGATTTCACTGCAGACTAAAACATCTATTTCAAAGTGTGTCTGTGCGTGTCTCTATGTGTATATTAAGCCCATAAGCTCTCATTTAAATCAAGAGGTGTAATCAATAACTGGCAGTGGAATTTGGGAGAACGTTTCAGCTCAAAGTGGAGATATACAGGCTGGTGAGCCAAATCTCTGTCTGTCGTGGAGGTTTAGAGACATACTGCCCATGCTGACACCTCCACAGAGATACCCCAACGTAAGGGCTTAATGTTGGACTAGTCAAACCTGTCTGTAAGACATTTGCCAATCGCTGGTTTATCCACAGATTATATGGCAAATGTTGTCTTGACTTGTTCAGGTGTGCCAACATTGAGTTTGTAGAACTCATTTGAACTGTAATAGTAGTTTTGGATTAGAGCAGTTTAATTTCAGAATGGATGCTCTGAAAATGCAGTGTGTTGGCTGAAACAGGGTAAGAAGTTAAAAAAATGTTGCAGGTTCTTCAGTTAGCCAGCATGAGTTTGTGCATTTGTAATGAAACCACATCTCACACTTTGACTGAGATGAGTACATGAATTCTAGTGCTGTGTTCTTTGGGAATAAGAGGTGCTGAAAAGTCTTTGCATTTGAGAAGGAACACATCTATCCTACAATGGAATAATGTCATAGTGGTGATTAATCCTGCAAGGAAGTATCAGTATCAGAAATTATTTCTTCAGAAAGCAAGAAGAAGCACTTAACCATGCACAGCTGATGTAAACTAAAATGATGACTAGAAAGAATAATTTCTCTTTTTAATGCTCTGTTCATTAGGTAGCTACAGAATGCCAAGAGATCCAAACTGATTCCTTTTTCAGTTCCAAAAACCCCAAAGCCACTTTTGCAGGCATACAGCCTGCACAGTTCTCATTAGCTACACGTTTTCTTAAATTCTTCCCAAAATTAATGAATAGTTAAATGGCTCCACCACTGCGTCATCCAGGCTGAAACTAGAAAAACTAGTTCTGTGGTAAGTTTGGTTCAACTTGTAGTTTATTACAGCCATTCTCCCTGGAGAATAGGGGGGATTAGAGAGAAATATGAATCATATTGGAGTTCGAGGAGGAACATTTGTCATGCTGCTTATCCTAGGACTTCATATTATATAAACAACTGTAAATGGAAGGAAACAAGTTGTTCTGTGAGCAGTGGAAGTAAAGAGCTTGCTTTACTCTGGATCCACGTTCTCTGTACCTGCTCCCTCATGCTGGCATGGCTCCCTCCTGGTTGCCCCACTGGCACCCCAGTTCTCACCAACACATGGATGGGAAATGCCACCGGCTTTGGGACAGGAGCAAGCAGCAAACTTTGAGAGGGCTCTGTAGTGGGGCCTGCCACGAAGCACATGATGCCTCTTGATGCTGCCCAGCCTTGGTCTTTGCTGGCAGTGGGGTAGAAATACTGACAGGAATAACAGCAGAGAGAGACACCACTCAGATAATATTGTCAAGGAGACAGGAAGAAAGCTGGTACCCTTGACACAAGATGTTTTGTGTAGTTCTAGTTTTCTTTGCTGCTTTCCTCACTGTGTGGTTTCTAAATCCTGTGGTAGCCTATGCTCATTGAGGTATCTCTTTTCTCTGTTAATGCCTTGTTTTAATCTTTCTGATTCCAAGTCCTACATCTGATCACCTTTCAGACTTTACACATTGACCACAGAAATCTAATGCTAATTAAGTTTGTTTTTGTGAAGGATTTGCAGCCTGTTTGTAATTTTGTAGGCGGTTTGGTCTAGTGAAAAAAAAAATCAGTTGGCTGTATGCACAAATTCATGGAAGTGCTTGTAGTCATTCTGACTGCATATTAACCATAAGAATAGCTTAGACTTTTTCGTATCAGGTCCAATGTATGTTTTCCTAAGATTCTCATTTTCTCTCTGACTCGGAATAAAGTAGTGTGAGGGCTCAATAATCTTTTCACCCAGAGGCTGGTACGTTTGCATTACTGACAGTTTTAGATTGCAGTGATTGGAATGAAAAGTTCCTTTGTTGCTATTGTGGCATGATGTCATGGAGGACTGTGCTGTCACACTTCACTTAAAAAACACTGTGGCAGTTACTCGAGTTCAGGTCCCAAAAACAAAATTGTCTCATGAAATAACTGAACTCTCAGATGTGTGCCTGTCCAATGCATTCATTGTCATATCTGCCTAACATTCTACTTGATTTTTTTTAAGGCTGAGAAACATTCGAAAGGTCATTCTAATAATTCCTTGAAGGTCACACAAGCTCAAGGCCCACTTTTACATGCTTGTTCTGTGCAGGAACCCCACCCTCTACTGAACTGCCAGCTGGCCCGTATCCATTCATGGTTGACTCAGATGACGGGAGGAAGGTGCCAGTTGTACAAGCTTACGCTTACGGAAAATATCTTGGTTACTTAAATGTTACATTTGACAAGAAAGGAAATGTAGTTGAAGCAGTTGGGAACCCCATTTTGCTGGACAGCAGTATCCCTGAAGGTATGTGCACTAGACATTTGAATTTGCCTGCAGCACTCTGCTACAATTCAAGTCTTGTTAAGTACAATGTCAAAGAAGAATTCAGCTTTCTTCCTGAGCTTGCTTTTCTCTTCTGGGTAGGGTTCAGGCTGTGTTACAGTTGAATATGCACATGTTCAGTGTATGTTTTTATCTATTTAAAATCACTGAAAGTCCTTTTGTAGGATTTCAGGTGATACACTACCTCACCATTTTGTAGAACTCGTTTTAGCTAGCCCTATAATTATAATTTAAAATAGTATGAGGACTAATTTACACTGTTTTGGCAGAGGCTGGGTTCTTCAAAACAGAGTTTAGTGCAATAGAGGAAAATGGAAATGTTCCAGAAAAAACTTGGAATACTCTGCCAATATGCAAATATAGTATACAAACTCATGACTTCTTGTTTTCAGTGGTGTGTTCAATGTTTTAGCTCTGAAACACTCGAAGAACTGAGAGGAGGAGAGCCTCTCTTTTTGTTTCTAATTCCATCTGAGCTCTGCTACCTGGTTTTTGGGGGCTTTTTTGTCAGCTCTGTAATCACATGGGACTGGTTCTCTAGTCTTTGTTTCTTCTCCAGTGTTTGCTGTATGAAGTTCTGAGCTTTTATAAGACTACCTGAGTATTTGTGAAATAAATCCTTTAAAAACTATTTGTTCATAGATATTTACTGTGTTATTCTCAGTGATCTACTCATGTGGTAAGATGATGTGAAGAAAGTTTATGTTCTCTCTCTGATGTCAGTAAAAGTAACAATTCAGATACATCAGTGCTCTCGTTTTATGAATGTTGCTCTTGCTGACAAATGTGACAAAATTGATTAAAACTAATAGCTCATATAAAGCAGTTGTGACATCTGTCTGCATATACAAGTATCCTGGGTTTTTTTTCTAAAATACTTAAATTTGCACCTGACAGACAAATGTGCATAGAGAACTAATTTCTATAAAAGTTTATTCCTTGGCATTGGAGCTTGTTTTCCTTTTAGCACAACATTAAAGGGAGAAAGTTACAAATAGGAAAAAAAAATATGATGCCAAATAAAGACCAGTCTTTCCCATATATTAAAAATTCTCTCACCTCTCAAGGTAGGTACTAGAAACCCTATCAGTCAGAGGTTAGAACAGGATGGGGCAAAAGTATTTTGAAGTGTTACAGAGGAGATAACCTTGCTGTGGCATAGGACTAGGTTGTTCACTTCTCCCTTTACAGGCCTTGTTTGAAGTGAATATAGATGTCATTTTCTTGAGAAGCCTTTAGGGATAGTGTAGCAGTTTAGAATCATGAACAGGGTCTGGGTTTTTTTCCTAAGGTTTATTCACTGAAGTGTTGCTAATATGAGATACGTGTGATGCTTATTTTAGACTTTTATATTATTTTTTAGATGAGCACATTAAAGAGGAAGTGGAAAAATGGAGAGAAAACCTGGGAAATTATTCTAAAGAGATTGGAAAAACTAGTGTTTACCTGAATGGTACAACCCAAGCATGCCGTTTCCAAGAATGTAACATGGGAAATTTGCTTTGTGATGCTGTGGTAAGATGTTTCCTCTGCAGGTGGCAATTATGTTTAAGGGTTAATTAATCCAGAGCTATCAGATGAAATGCACCCAGCCTCCAAACTGTCAGCACATGGGCTCTGTGCTGCTTTTCAGTAGTGACCATCTAACATCTAGCATGTCCCTAGAAAAGACCTGGCAGAAGCGAGGCTGTAATGAATCTTGCTGTGTGGAATAAGGAGCAGTTTATTCTTGTGTATGGCCTCACATAGAGAACAGCTTATTCACAGCTGGCTCTGGGGCTGCAGTTTTAAGTGACGTGGCATTCTGATCTAAGAGCCCATTCCTCAGGCAAGGAGAGCTCATCTCCCCAGCCCCACTCCGGGCCCCTGCTCACAGCACTTACTTAGTGCCCCTCATTACTCACTGGGCTCTGCTGTTACTGTAACGCACAAGCACAGAAAAAAACCTGGGTAGTTTTCTGCCAAGTTGCTGATATGAATTGTCCCCCCAAAGAGTCCAAAAGGTGCCAGCTGAAGCAAAGTGGGGCGGAAAGGCCGTACCCACAGCTGGGCACAGAACACCCCGGCCCCTGTGGCATCCTGACAGGTACCACTGAACTTTAACAGTCCCAGAACACCAGAAAGTCTCTTCACAAGAAGTTGCTTCCAGTTTTTAAACTATCTGGTTTTGATTGTTTTACAGCCCTGCCAGCAGCACCATTTCATTTGGGTGTTCCAGGGAAAAACATTCACTAATGTGACTGTTCCCAGAAAATGAGCTTTGCCGTAAATGTCCCGCAGTATTGCCACAAAGTCAAGGGCCAATTAATAATCATGAGTTTTCACTTACGTATGCCCCCAAGCTATTTCTCCAGTCCTTGTGGTTGCTTTTATTGTAATCCTTCAAATAGTTCTTAGTTCATGGGCTAATCTCCAAATCAGAATAATATTTGGGAATTTTGTGTACCATTCTACTAGAATTGCAGCACCTTGCTTTTTCTTTCTACTAAACTTTTTTAATATTTTTATTTGAAAAAATATGAACAAATGTTTTTGGCACTTTTCAAGCTTAAAGAAAGTAACTCTGTAATCTTTCAGAAGTCTATAGATTTGCTTGCAATACATTTTGTCTTAGGGGGCTCAAATTCTACTTTAGTTAAATCCATGTCTTTAGACAACCACCTGCAGTCATCAGTAGATACATTGATGTCCCTTCGTGTTCTTTGCCTTGCCAGTTCAACACTTGCTTTCTTGTCTACTGACATGTTTTCAGGGGTATAAAGGCAAAAACCAGACCTGGCCATTCCACAAGCTCTAGTATTTAGAGTCGTCCTGAGAAATTGAGAGAGAATTGTAGAAGCCTTATTGAATGTTTGTGCTAAATCAAGAGATATGTTTTGTTCAATGATGCACCTCCAACAGTGGCCCAAAATCTCAAAATAAAAGGTTGACAGGCCCAGATGGTGTTTTATGAAGGACTTTATAGGAATTCAAAAGTGAAATGGCTGTGAAATTGGTAAAAGCACTGTGTGAGTTCTTCTTTTAAATTGTCTCTGCTCAGGGCTGGGGAGTTGCAATCCATTCTTTGATTATGAGCCACAAATGTAAGTATGGATCTGGCCTCAGGGAATATCTCTGACGACTAAGCTGGAGGCACAAAGCATTTATGCACCTGCAAGTCAGAGATCACAAACACTCCACACAGGGGTGCAGCACAGAAATGACCCACCTGCAACAGATGACAGGATCATCCATCCCAATGTTTTGGCTCTAGGAGTGATCAAGTGAGGACAGTGGGAGAACAGTGCACTCTTGGCTTCTCAAATATTTCCTTCTGTTATCTCTTTACTAGATCAGACAGTCCAAGCCTACATCATTCTATGTTCAGAAGCTTTTCTGTGTAGTTGACCATCCTCATCATCCGCTCTGAATCTTTCTTAGTTTTTTATCATTCTTGAAACAAGAAAACACACAGATTCCTATCCAGCCTCCACATACCTTCTTCATTTTATAGGCTTCTGTCATGTACTTCCTGTACTTCTCTCTCTGTGAGACTGAAGAGTCATGACCATAGTCATTCCTGTACAGAAACCAGTCCATCACTTCCATTACCCTAGTTTATTTTCTCAGCCTTTTCCTGTTCTATTCAGTTATCTCTGAGAATTAACACTGTAGGCTTATTATCCTTATGCAAGTGAGCAAATACTTAGGATGTCACAAGCAAATATTATCCTGTTCTTGCGTTTTGCCAGAGTCTTGCCACTGCTGGAGACACATTGCTGATCAAAAAATCACCTTTCCTTTGTTCAGCTGGCCTGCCCTGGCCATGACATAGAAACACACAAACTAGGGGAGAGTTTTAAAAAGCAAAATACTTATTTGGGGTTTTAAGTATTTTACAATAGTGCTGAAGGTAATGTCAAAGATATAAAACCTTTTTGTCTCTTTCTGTCTCAGATTGTATTTGGTGTAAATTTCCAGAGCCTAGAATAAGTGAAGATAAAATCAGTTTAAACATTTTCCTTTGGTAGCTTTATGAAAATGTTGGGCATCCAGATAAAACATCATGGAACCATGTTTCATTGTGCATCCTGAATGGAGGTGGGATACGGTCACCCATTGATGAACAGAGTACTAATGGTAAGTAAAATTACAAGCTGAATGACAACTTTATCAAGGAGGAATCAAGTTATGCCAGCCTGAACACAGTTTAGGTGTTTGGGCTTGTTTTGATGGGATATGCACAACGTTTTGAAGCGATTTCAAACTTTCTCAAATGGTTATACATCACTAGAGCACAACTGCACTTAGGGTGACATTAATAGAAGACTCTAGCATTGTTTGTACACAATGCTTTTTATAATTTCCCTCTCTCTTTGCTGCCTTGGAACAAAGAAAGACCTTCTGCAGCATAGGGTCATCCGGTATGGTCACTGGGAGCCTTCTGTAGTCTGCTGTAGAGTAAGTAAATTCTGGGTTTTTCTGAATGCTAAGGTTTTAGCACTCTTTATTTTCCTGGTACCAAGTAAATGAAACCTGAAAACAAACAGCTTTTTCAGTTTAGCTGAATCTTTCTGTAGTACTACGTGAGTAAATCTCAATCAGCTGGAAAAATTGCCTGACCTAATACAAATAGCTGTGTTTCTTTATCTTGGGTCAGCAGTTTGTCATCTCTTTTAGTAGCACTGTTTGAATAGGAATAGATAATGTTACACCAAACTCTGATTTATTGGTCTTGATACTTGCTAAGTGATAAAAGATGCAGGTCCTTTGATTGGGACAATATATCTGATTCTCACCTCTACCACCCCTCATTTTCTTAAATTGTATTTGACACATTCCTTGTCAAAAACTTGCTGTTAAACAATCCTAAAATAGTTCTGTAAACAAACAGACAAAAAAAGCAAAAAGTAAATAAAGTCTCCTTCCTCCAGGTAGCATTACTGTGGAAGATTTGCTGTCTGTTTTGCCCTTTGGAGGTCGTTTTGATATGGTAAGGGTAAAGGGCTCCACTCTGAAAGAAGCTTTTGAGCACAGTGTGCATAGATATGGAAGAGGAAGTGGAGAGCTGCTGCAAGTTGGAGGTATGTCCTCTTCTTTCCTCTTCTCAGCTTTCCAAACCAGCTGTCCCTCCTGTTGGCCTTGTTTATTACACCTGGGAGTCTCTGTTTAAGAATGGAAGTCAAGCTGTCCATATATCTTAGCTCTGTGTCTCGCACATGCTGGCCAGCTATCACTGTTTATCCTGTGTGTGTTTAACTGAGCCACTGCAGCACACAGGCCACTGCTGCTCCCTTCAGCAGAGCTGGTTCCCGAACCCATAATGGCATCAGTTTGACACTTCAATTAACTAGAGGAAGATATAATTTAGTATAGCTGTAACACAGAAATAGCTACAACAGACTCCAATTTCCAGTTCTTCACTGGGCAGCCTACCTGAAAGCCCAGACTGCATGGCTGTGCCAGTTAGTGCCTAATTTCAGTTTATCAAAATAATTTTGTGCAATTTTCTAATGGTTGCTGACAATTTGTTCAAGTGGGTATGGAATTGCTCTAGTGAATTTCTAAATATTTTATGAACAGTTAATATTAAAAACCTAAAAATTTCTTGAATTGCAGCTCTCTATATGTTTATCCAGATGTGTATCAGGCTACAGTCATGTTTATTCCTGGTCTCTCCATCACGTTGTGCAAATTTTATAGTTTTGTTTAAGCAGAAAAACTAAACTTCAGGGGCAGGGGCGGATGCATTTCCCCCCTTCATGCCTCTCCCCCCACATAGCCCAGTGAGGAGGGCACTATCCCCACCATGTGATTTAGAACCCTCATGTGCCACAGACACAACTCATGTCTTGCATTTTCACCAGTAAGTTACCACGTTCTTAGGTACCACTAAAGTAAAGCAGGAGCAAGCTCTGCTTGCTGCCCCCTTGCAGAAAAAGAAGACAACCAGTAGCTCTGGAATGGGTTCAGGACAGAAGATTCAGAGCAGGAAGAGTGCCAGAGCTGGAAGAGCCTCCGTGCTTTGGATGAGCTTTAGTGGCTTCCTGATCTGCAGATTCTTGGCAATGCTGCTGTGGGCGCCTGGCTCTCCCCAGGCTTTGATCAAGGAAGGCTCATAACTAGAAATGTTGCTTCTCCTACAGTGAGTAGAAACTGCAAAGTAGAGCCCTGGCCTGGCTTTCTTTTTTTCAATACCTATTATCCACAACAGCCACGAAGTTAGGGTGACTGGCTGGCTTTAAAAAAAGCCATTTCAGCCAACAAGCCAGGGGAATGAGAAAACATGTGACTGCAGAAATAAGGAAAGGTATTTTTATCATGCAGTATCCTAATCCCATGACTAGTAATTTCCTTTTGTGGAGTAGTGATGAGAACAGACAATCAGATAAGTAACTAAGGTGGGACAGTGCTTCAGCAATTCTTGTGCTCTTGAATTTTCTTGCATAAAAGTTGAGTAGTGTACAAAGAAAGGCATTAGCTGGTGTAATTCAGAGCAATACAACCTCTCAGTCACACAAACTAATGCAAAGAGTCAGCTAAAGGTGAGGGAGGGTGCTGCTTCTAGCCCTGTGTGTTCGATAGGCACTGCAGAAAGTGACATTCCAATGTGTGTTTTTGTAGGCATCCATGTGGTCTATGATCTTTCCAGAGCTCCAGGAACCAGAGTTGTTAGCTTAGAAGTGCTCTGCACAGCCTGCCGAGTCCCAGCCTACGTCCCACTCCAGATGGATGAAATATACAATGTGACTCTTCCGTCCTATATGTTATTTGGAGGAGATGGCTATTATATGCTGAAAGACAAAAATCTGGGATACGCTAAAGGTAAGTGGGATACAGTAAAGCTGAGTATGGGCACTAACAGAGTAGCAGACAAACAATTTCCAAAAGTTAAAAGATCTTTCTATAGGACAGGTCTCAGACCTTTTGCCTTTACTGGTTAGATTAAATGTACTTCTAATCTGACAGCTGTGGATTGCTAGTTTTGGCTGTAGCTGGCAGCTTTTTTAACTTTTTCAGTTAAATCACAGAAGTTTCAAAGAGAAATTGAGCTTTACCAATACAGCAGTGCTCAGAGAGCAGTTCTAAGATCATGATAAACCAAAAAAAAAGGAAGAAAAAACACACCATGGAGACTGCATCTCACATGTACTGCCTTGGACTTGTACTCATTACTGAACAATGAATCAAAAAGAAAGGAGCTATTTTCTTTAGCCCTTGAATTTCCACTGTATAGAAGTATTTGGAAAAACAGAATCATCACCTCTCCTACTAAAGGACATGCAGCTCAGGTGAGCAACACAGGGTGAGGGGAAACATGCTGACCTGCTCAGCAGGAATTAGCCTGCCCATCCAAAACCAGTGGGATTCTCAGGAGGCAGCAGTATGCAGGGTGCCACAGACACCACAGGTAGAAAGGCAGGGTTTTGTGATGCTGGGTTAAGGTCCGCTAAAGTTACATGCAAAGTGCTAAAAATTCAGCATTTGTACAGTTGACATGTCCATCTTCTAGGAGGAAGAGAAACTAAAAAAAAAATTTTGAGATTAAAAGAATGTAGTGCTGTATTTAAAAAAAAAAAAGTATGCTCTGGGATCACATCTGCATTTTGCCAAACTTTAGTTTCATATGTTCTGCTTCTGGATGATAAAAGCATGCTTTTACCCCCCAAAAATCTTTTCTTTTGGACCTTTGCTATAGACTAGGTTTTTTATTTCTACAGGTATTTCAATTTAAAATTGATTCTCACAGGTAGAACTGGGGTTTTAAATCAAATTCAGCCTATAGCTTGTAAATTTAGAGAGGCTATAATTTTCAGTGAATACCTGCATATGTAGAAATAAATACACATAGAAATCATTAGGAATAATAAAAGGAACAACTTGTAAGGTTCTGGTAAAGTCTTTCAGTACAGCAAAGGGGTAGAACTATAATTATTGTTAAGATGGAGGATTACACTTTAGGATTGTAAGAGCTTGGATCAGAAGGGGCTGGGGACATGGTTGGCAGCAGTGACTGGAGAGGGTCTCCACTACAGAAAGTCCACGTAACACTTCACGTGCACACAGCAGCACAGAGACTAGAAATTCCTCCTAAAAAAGTAAAGTTAAATTTGAGAAGGTTTAAGTGATAGCTTTGCCAGGTCTACAGCCCTCTACCCCAAACTCTACCCTCTACCTAAAACTGACTGGAAATGACCATTGTAACAGATGTAAAACAAAACAAGACAGACAATGCAAAGATAATGTAAAATAAAAGTAGCTACCAAAAACTCTGGCTACAAACCATCACAGATGATTTTCTGTGCATAAGAAATCCCTACACTGTCTTGATGTGTACTGCTTAAGCATGGCAAGCCACAGAAAAGAGTTTGCAATTTTAGACAGGTTCTTAAAGAACTCTTAAGAGCCTGGCTTTTGCAGAGAACAATTTTTTATTTGTTTGTTTGTTTAGGTGAATCTGATATTGAGGTTGTTTCCCGCTACCTACAGAGAATGAAGAGAGTTTACCCAGCAGTTGAAGGTCGAATAAGGTTTTCTTCTGGAAGTGTTAACACAGCAAGTCTTACCCTGATCTCTGCATTGTTCACTGTAACATTCATGCACACTTGATTTTTGCTATGTTTTTGTTTGGAGGAAAACAGGAGATGATGCTGATGAAGGGGAAAGTTGTTCTCTTTCCTCTTTTCTTACCCCTTACAATGAATGAGCAGTTAGGTTGCTGCATGTCAGCAGTAAGCAGCTCAATCCACCGTCTTTAATCTAACAGTGCAATAAAGGACTCTGTGCAGAGTGAGGGGGCAGAATTCATGACTTCTCTTGGTCTGAATCAGCAGGTGCCCACAATTCAGTTCAAAGATTCAAGAAGCAAAGTGCCAGTGAGTACGTAATTCTCAATCATAAAGCAATGACAGATGGAAATAGGATATTTTTGTCAAATTCTTTTAGCTGCCTTAGATACCTGATTCCAGTATTTTAACAAGCTTCTAGAAATGGATTTATTATAGGTGTATATTCCTTTCTTTCATCTCCACTCAGGGTTAAAGTATTCAATCTAATATTTCTACCTTGCTTCCAGCCATATTTATCATACCTACACCAGTATCTGAAAGAGCTGGATTAAATTCAGTGCCATTAAAATCATGAGGTCCATTTAACATGCAATTTAAAAAAGTTTTTCTGTTTTACTTTTGAAGTTTTCCATTAATAAAGGAAATGGAAGAAATGAAAGCTTGATTTTGATCAATTTTAACAAACTGAGTATTCTTCATTCTTTAGTATGACCAGTTTGGGGACTGTGTCTAGAGCAAGAACACAATCTATGATTACGTTTCATATAAATATGCTCAATTTTATACCCTTTTCAAAGAACAGGACTGCTGTCTATTACTCTGTATAAGCAACATTCAGGGAGAATGTCAGACACAGGCACTGACTTCTGCAGCACCATGGCATCCTTTGGAAATAGCCAGGGCTTTTTACAGCATAACCTGGCTTTACCATAACTGTGATCATACCTCAAAAGCCCATCTCTCCTATGGGAAGGATGTGTTTAAAAAATACAGTTGGAAATAGAGGCTAACAAGTATGAAACCAGAAATCAGATTAAATGCTAAGTGTACATTTCTGATGCTTTATCAAGAAATGATTGCTTATAAATGAGTGTGAACACCATTATTTTTCAAAGTTCATTCAAACTGGGAGTTTTGACATCAATGTATTTCCATGTTGTTCATTGCTGTTTCAAACTATCAGTGTTTTGAATAAACCTGTTTTGTTTTTCCAAAAAAGCTCATTACACTCCTTTTCAACGCTGAAGCTACTTGCCTCTTAAATTCACTGCACCAGCAGATTTCAAGGAGAAGGTGCACTAAGGCAAACACTCATTAAGTCTAAATTTCAAGACTTAATTTGTTTCCACATACATTCAAAGGTTGTGCATGAAAAGCTCTGGGTCACACAACTGCAATAGGTAAGCGATGGTAGAACAGGGAGACAAATGATGACTGACTTTGATGCACTACTAGTTATGCCCTGGCATTGATAGTTTGCCAACACCAGTCCCTAAAGTAATTAATTTAGAGAATGCTCTTTCCCAAATCAACATAAAACCAGTAACAGAGAGAGCCCTTACAGACCAAGGTGTACCCGCACACCACACCAGTTTTTAGAGTTGTAACAACTCCTTTGGCATAGCCAGAGAGAAGAGAAATAACACTTTTACCTTCCTTTGACAAACATAAGGAAAAGATTTGCAATAGTAATACAGACAGGTAACACAAATTGTATTGACAAAGAACAGCAATGCTGCATTACATTGGTTCGTTGGCAGCAAAGGAGAAAATGGGTATTGTCTGAAAATAAAAACTAAGGAATGCCTATTAAAGTATCGCTGTATTTTTCTGTGAATAAAACTTGTTAAAAATCCACACATGAAAGTTCATTTCATTTCTTTTATAAAGGCGGGACCAACAAATCAAGATTTACAGGAAAAGTCTCCCATATAATTTTATGTGAATATATTTTTTTAAAATGAGCTGAGCAGACTTGCGTCCTCTTCTCTGAGCCTCTAAAGAAGATGTCAAAAAAAACCCAAACCCAAACCCAACAACCCCAGGGAAGAAAATGCAGAAAAATAAATGCTAAGGTAAAGGTCAAAACCACTTTTCACACCCATTAATTATTTTAAGAATGCTTTAGGTCTGATGGTCAGGTATTAAACAGACTAAATTCCATGTTATTTTCCATGATCACAGAGAGCATGAAAGCTAAAGATAGTTCTGAGCTTATTTGTATGCAGTAGATTCAATCATGTCATTTTGTTTAAAAAAAAAAAAAAAAGTAACATTTGTTAAGACAGTTAAAAATAACTTAATGGGAGCATTCTACAACTTCTTCCCAACAATTTTTCTACATATCCTTTAAGGAAGACATCCAGTAATTGCTCTTTTAGCAAAGTGTAAGTTGGCTGACCTCCCAGCTGTTTTATTTAACGTCATCCTGTAATTTCATATATGGAGAGATTTGTGGGAAGTTAATTTGACTTACACTGGTAAGAGCTAAAACAAATTTTAAATAAAAAGTACAGATATTTTATTCACTTGCAATTGGTATTAAATTTTAATGTCTTTATTGAATAAAGATATCTTTTAGAACTTAGATTTTATGTTATTTACAACAAAATATACAAGGCAAAGTTAAAAGGTCACATGCCCATTACAAAAGTGCACGTCAGATGCTACTGGGTGTCTAGCAAGGTCCCTTCACTCACATCCAACTTGACACAGAGCTCGTTTCCTTCGGACCCTGTTAAACAGCAAGGGAGAAAAAAAAAATACTTTTTAAGTTCAAAAATTCAACAGAAAAGACTGAATAGAGCTGCAATTATTAATGGTATTTGAAAACATCCACTTGAAACCAGAGTTAAAAGAAAGGAAGGCTACTGGGTTTTAATACTGTTTCTCTCTCTGGAAGTTCTCACCTCCCCCATTCCTAACTGCTAAATATACAGTTTTCTTAACAGAGCAATTTTCTGCTCTGGAAATGGTAGTGGAGCAATATTTTTTCAAGTGGATTTCTTTCCTTCCTCTGCTAGGAATACTTCTCTCCTCTCAGCTGTCCCTTTTCTTGTATCCTGTCTGACAGACTTCCAAGGGACTGGCTGTGCGTTGTATCACACGAGTTTTTCAGCTCTTAACCTCATGTTGCCATGAGACACATCAAGTGATCCAGCATGTATCTGCATTGGTACGTGTAGCAGGAAATACCTCCGAGATACCAATCTCAAGATTAGGAAGCAGACTGACATCCCTGATAATGAAAATTTCTCCCATTTCTGTTTTCATGGCCAAAGGAGCAGTGCTTGAAAAAAAACCTTTCAGGATGCTCAGTTTTCCCTTTAAATGATGACTGACCTGAAATATTTTTCTGTTCTTCACTGTAACTACAAACTCATTTTGGTAAAAGCAAGGCAAAAAGGACTAGTCTTTGCTGAACGGAGAGAACAGGCATTGGACTGATTCCCCCCACTGCAATATTTTAAACTTCCCCGTTACAATGGTTAGGATGGAACAATTCTCTTTCCAAATGGCTTTATAGTCTGTTTGCAGTGATTTGGGGGAAACGTTTTTCAGGGCTCTGGATGAAAACCACTGCCATCCCTCCATCCATATCCTCTCCACCTTGCATTTTCCTTCTCAGTCCTGGTCCCACTGCTGAACATCACAGATTCAGCACTTCATTCTGTATTGCTTTCAGTACATCCAAAATAAGAAAATAGCTGAAGTTCCTAGCTGAAGTATTTTTCTTCCTTTCCTCTACTGAAATCTGGGCCAGTAATTCGCTTGCTCTGTTCACAAAGGAACAGGGGGAGTCCCTCAAGTCTGCTGTTTAACCAGGAGCAAAGGTGGCATGAGAGGTCCCTCTTCAGCAGGTGGTTATGAAACACTGCAGAGCAGTCAAGCAGTGTCACAGTTACACAGAAAAAAAGAATGGATTATGAAGTACAAAACGTTACCTTGATTTACATGAAATAATCTTTTCTTGATTTGTTTTTGAAGAAAAAGTATGTTACCTCATTAAATGTACACAGTTTTGGAATCACAGCAGGGTTGGGGTTGGAAGGTACCTCTGGAGGTCACTTGGTCTAGACCTCAAGCAGGGTCACCTAGAGATGGCTGCCAGGGCCATGTCCAGAGAGCTTTTAAATATCTCCAAGGACAAACACTCCACAGCATCCCTGGGCAACCTGTGACAGTGCTTGGTCACCCTTACAGTGAAAAAGTGTTTCCTGATGTTCAGGAGGAACCTCTTGTGTTTCAGTTTGTGCCTCTCACCCCTGGTCCAGTTACAGGGCACCACTGGTTCTGTCCTCTTTGTACCATACCCTCAGGTGTTTATATATATAAATTCCTCTGCACTTTCTCTGCTCCAGGCTGAACAGCCCCAGCTCTCTCAGCGTCTTCTCATAGGAGCAATGCTCCAGTTCCTTCATCATCCTCATGGCCTTCCAGTGGACTCTCTCCAGTATGTCCATGTGTTTCTTGTACTGGGCAGCCCAGTCCTGGACACAATACTCCAGATGCAGCTTCACCAGCGCTGAGGAGAAGGGCAGCATCACCTCCCTCAACATGCTGGTAACACTCCTGATGCAGCCCAGGATACTGTTAGCCTTTAGTCCAACTTTGTGTCTACCAGGACACCTAGGTCCTGTTCTAAAAAGCTGCTTTCCAGCTGGGTAGCCCCCAACCCCTCTTGGAGTTGTTCTTCCCCAGAAACACAACTTTGCCCTTCCCTTTGCTGAAGTTCACAAGGTTCCTGTCAGCCTGTTTAGGTCCCTCTGGATGGCATCAGGACTCTCTGATATATGAGCCACTCTTCCCAGTTTGTGTCATCAGCCTTGCACTCTGTCCTATCATCCAGATAATTAATGAAGACGTTAAACAGGACCGGAATCCCAGCTGACCCCTGGAATATCTCTGTACGTACTGGCCTGCCTCCAATTAGACTTCATTCCATTGATCACCACCCTCTGGGCTTGACCAGTGCTTTAAAGACTATTTAAATGCTTTAAATGCCACTTTTTTTTTTCCATCATCAACTGAAGAAAGACCAGTGTTCCTATATATATATATATATGTGTGTGCGTATATATACACACACACACACACATATATATACACACACTATTAGCTGCTGCATCTATTATTAGACACAAAACCAGTTCAGCAGAGTAAAACAACAGGGTAAAGTCAGGTCTTTTTTTCAGCACACAAGTCTCCATGCTAATTCCTTGTTCCCTTGGTCAGCTGGGTCTTCTTTTGCTTGTTTTTAGCTGTCTGAACACTGGCACAAGAAGGGCAGCTACAGAGCTGAAGCACGAAGTAGGCCAGACATGCTGAGCCAGCCTCATTTCAGTGAAAACAATGGAAGGTGTCCTGGCTTGTTCTGATAATTAATATTTGTTTCTGTTTATCATGCAAAACAAATCACTGCTGGCATTTCGAAGTTCTCAGACACAAGGTTCATGCAACCAACACTTTTTGTTAGTGAGAGGTTTTTTCATTTGTTTAGGGTTTATTTTCTATCTAACTAGCTAATACCTCCTTCTT
This sequence comes from Margarornis squamiger, assembly GCA_035222235.1. Classification (NCBI taxonomy): domain Eukaryota; kingdom Metazoa; phylum Chordata; class Aves; order Passeriformes; family Furnariidae; genus Margarornis; species Margarornis squamiger. The sequence goes on along the minus strand of JAWWTY010000106.1, from coordinate 80,457,008 downwards.
ACTATGAAGACCAAACTGTAAAATTACTATGTAAAACTCTTGTGATGGTTTGATATACATAAGCACAAATATCAGATGGATCCCAAACCTAATGATATGCATTTATATAGTAATTTCTCTTGTGCAAGTTTTGCCTCTGTTATCTGCATCGCTGGAGTTACCTTTAGTTTGGTCACTGCAGTGTTAAGAAACCCTTTTGCCAAATATTCTCAAGAAAAATGCTGCAGTTTGACCTGAGCTCTGCATGCAGAATTTGCTTCCTAAATCGGGAAATGCATAAAATAGAGTGGAGACAAATCAAACAGAGAGAAAGGCACAGAGATCGCAATCACTGACTGCTCTGTCCAACTCTGCTGAAAGCCAGCTCAGACTGCCTGTCTGCCTGGGCTGATTTGGAAATTTAATTAACCAAAATGTAAGTAATCCAGATTTTGATGATTTCAATATATTGGAAACATACAGATTTTCCCTAAAATTTAAAATTAGTATTACATGGGAACAACAGCAAAAATGCACCAGCGATCACACTCAATAGCAGCTAGGAGAATTCTGCATTTCTTGAACACAGTTAGCACATACCTTACTCAGCTCTGGGAAGAGTTCTTGGATCCCAATGTCCAGCAGAACATAGGTTAACTAAAAGAAAACAAAGAAAACTAAGGACATTCCACGACAACACTACAGCTCTTTATTTTTAACTCTGAATTAGAGCCCACTCCTCTGCTATACCAAACATTCACTTCAGGAAATCCTGTGTCAAAAAACAAACTCATGCAAGTTACCTGTTTGTTGAGCACTGGTTGCTGCAGTCCATCAAACAGAAGCCTAATACCTTCATATTTAGCCTCTTCCCCAATGCACTTCCCTATTAAATCTAGACCAAATTTCAAAAACAAATACACAAGTCACAAGGAAGCACTGCAAAACAGCTATATGATGCAGTTATGGTAGCCCAGTAATTATCAACCAAAAAACCCAAAAGTTTAAATTAAATAGAGTTCAAATTTTATCTATCTCAAGTGGTAAATGGAAAAACAAACACACTTTTGGTTCATCCTTTTTTCCTCCCTTTCCTTCAGAGCTGCACACCTAAGTAATCAATACACTTTTTGTAGTATCAATATATTGTCCTAATGCATTGTTTCATAAACCACAAGCTGATTTTTGAAAATTACTTTCTGATTAAATGGGCTCTTCTCTCCTACTTTATAGAGTGTAAGGAGAGCTCAGATGTACCTTCCGGCTTAATGATGTGCCTTTTTTAACCCATTTTTCATCTGGAGAAAATACAAAACATAGGAATATTTTAAAGATGAAGAAATTATGGTATTAAGTACATTTGTAAAGCTCTTGATTTCCACCAGCATGTCTTTATTAATTACTATATGCTACAACCTTAGTCAGCAACACTTCAGTACAAAACTAAACTGCCTGGATTTTTTACACCTAGTATTCCAGTCAACTCAAATCTCAGCAGCTTAAGTATTACTTGATTTGGAAAGGTAATGTGACTGCATTTGGGTTATATATCTGCTTGAACTATTAATCACATTCATAGACACACTCATGAAATACAGAACCTGGAATGTATCTCATCATTTCTTCAAAAGTCTGCTTTGCTCGCTTCTGTTTATCCTGGACAGAGCGAGGCTCAGTGTTCTCACAAAAAACGGCATCTGCAGCAGAGACACATTGAAAAAAGGCATTTAGGCAGCTACACAGCATTGACAGAAATGTGTTATGGATCGTGGCTTCAAAATTGGCTTTGACTGGAAGGGAATTTTAGCTTTGTCAGATCATAGTCTTTTGCTTACATTATCCTGATCAAATCCAGAATACCTCACCTGTATGGAGAACAACCATCTTTTCACAATTTGTTTCCATTCTTTTATAAACTTGAAAGCCCTATCTTCTAAGTTTGGATCAATTCTACCTTAGGTTAGTTATGATCTCCTTACTCACAATTTTCCTTGAGCATTCAAAACTATAAGCAGTATTTACACCTTGTGCCAAAGCACTGCCTGAAACTGTCAAAAATTTCAGATTTACCTATGAAGAAGAAAGCAAGAACTGCTGTTCATCAGAAATAACAGGCACTCAGTTTTGGTTTTAGGCTCTGAAAGACTTATTCCTCTCCTTTTTTGTCTTTCACAAGTTTCATTTTTGTCTTGATAAGTACAGAGCTCCCTTGATGCCAGAGTTTTGGCAAGATGTGGTGTTTCAGATCAGACTGCCTTCAGGTGCAATTGTGTGGTCATTTTTTAACATTTTTTTAACCTCTCTCCCCTTGCCCTTTTTGAAGGTCAAGAACAGTCAAGCCCTCTCAAAAGCCCACCACAAGAAAGTGTGTGTGTGGGGAAATAACAGTAAAAGACTATTACGTAGCACACAAGTGAAGTAACTTAAAGATTGCCTGAAACATTTGTGCTGTGATACATTAAATATACCTTAAATATACCTTTATTCTGTTTTCCGTGTTCCTTGCACAGCTTAGCAAATGACTACTTATAATACTTTTTCCTGTAATCATCACTAACAGACAACATGACCAACTCAGCATCTTTGCAAAATGAGCTTTTGCAGTCTTTTTATAGGCCCACTTGATTTTTAATACTCCATTAGCTTTAATCGAGCGTTGCAAAGTTTAGTACTTAGAAACTTCACAGAAGGGATTTCAAATATCAAACCAAAGCAGTATTTTCACACCCAAGATGTAACTACTACTAACCTCTCAGCAGTGTTATCAGAGAAACCAACCGGTGCTCCTCAAATAGTTGTTCTAACTTGTAATGCAAATAATAGTCTGTGTACAGTTCCAATGTGTTTTTGAAGAGAATTCTTCCGCCCATCAAGAGATGATGCAGCCAGTCAGGAATGCGGAAAACTACCCTACCTGCAAAGTTACAGGAACACACATATATGAGGCTCTCTTAATACTCGTGATAAAGGAATCATTTATTCAAAAGCCAAAAAAAAAAGATTGCAAGCAAGTAATATTTTAGTTTTGTTAGTGCAACATCAAAAAAACTGGTATTCTCCACAGTGCTTATCAAATACTTCCTTTAGCTATTTTTATTAATTAAACAATTCCCATCCCCAGAGTGCACAAGCAGACTAGGCACATCTGAGAAAAGGGACCTAAACCTTTAAGCTCATAATACTGAGATGCAGAAAGGAAGACATAACAAAACAACTAATCAATAATGAACAATAAAATATGACATTTTTGCACCACAATAGTCTTCTACAGAATGACTGTATTACTAAGTCCTATATTGATAAGTTTGAAAGTGCTGAGTTTTAAACAAGTCCTACAATGTTTCTTACCAAAGAACGTGAACTTCACATCTGGCACGAAGTATATGAATAATTAAGAGAAACCACTTCTTACCAACATACATTAAGTAGTCATAGACTCCTTCTACAGTCAACATTTCCATGAAGTAGTTCTGATTTTGTCGTCTTTCTGTATTCTCAGACCGGTTTGCATTATTCTTGAATAAATCATTAAAAAGCTAAAAATAGAAAAAAAAAGACTGAAATAATTGCATTCAAAGGCAAAAGGATAGTTCTTTGAGTTGGGGTTATTTTCATAGAAATAGTTTCTTTCCAGAGCTTTCAAAAAACTAATCATGGGGGCTGACGTTTCATTGTTTCTGGTTTTGTTTTTTTGAATTCTACGTTGCCAAGATATGCAACAACCAAAATACCCTGGTTCAGAACAAATTGGCAGGGTGACTGAGACATCAATACACAAACCTTTTTGCTCCTGCTACCTTCTTCCAACCTAAATGATTCTGTTCCTATGCATCTAGACTTTTATCACAGGCTTTGATTTCCTCGATGCACCCTATTCTGACAACAAGGGGCAAAAAGCATTTGGAGTTTGTCAGCCTTAAATCACAGGGGAAGCCTATGACATTCACGTATTGCTAAACATTCCTATTGGCTTCCATCTTGAAATGGATAGAATCATTTCTGGACAAAATATACAGCTTTTTATGTAGAGAAATACCTTTTCTCCCTGCAAGCTTGATTACTTATAGCAAAACCTTCATTTTGTAACATTCTATTGGGTTTCTCTCCATTTACCTCATTTCTCAATTATATTCCTTTAGCCTTCTGTTTTCCCATGTCATCACACCCCTCCCTGATCCCTCTATATTTCCTTGTCTTTGGTTCTTTCTCAAAAGATGTTATAATCCTTGCAATACCCCAAGAAGCTCTTCCCTGCACACCGTAAGAGGTCCCATACCATCTAGGCAGTACTCCTTGCCCCTTCCACCCCCAAGTTTGTGCATTCCAGAAGCTGTAAAGGAAAAAGTCTCTGAATCCTGGTGCTTCCCACATTTCATACCTAGCAATCCCCATTAACAGTTCATTTTAAATTATCTTACCCCCAAAATAGTTGATCTAAAGATAAAATAGGATTTATACAAAATACTCTGTATTATGAAAAGAAAGTTCAAAAGTTTATGCCAAGGTTTAAAAAAAAAAATATTGCAAAACTAGAAGCAAATCCAACATAATCGTAGCACTGCCTGGGTTGAGATGATTGCCACTGACACAGGTTTTTCTTTATCACTTCCAAATTAAAATTAGTCCCAAGGAATAGGAAGTAATTTGGTTATATGTGGTTCACTTTCTGTACAGCAATTCTCCCTGAAATAAATAAAGCCATAAAACATTCAAATCACAAGCTCTGAATCATGCAAGTCTCTAAACAGAATGCTTTGCACTCTTAAGAAAAACTACATCAGGACATCTGGCAAGACTCAGGTTATGACCTGTACTTCTTCAGGCCCTCTCTTTTGTTAAGTGCTGAGCTGCTGGTATTATCTTGACAAGGTTCACTCAAACTAAACAACACCAGGTTATTACATAAATTACATGAAAGGGCAAATATGGTTAATGCACTGGTGGATGACTGGCATCCAGGAATGTAACAAATCTAAAAAGAACACATAATTATTCACGCCTACTGTATGAAAGAGTCCCTGGTATGTTGTTTAAAAAAACCGTATAAACTAAAGTCTATATCCTCTGCAATATTGAAACAGGAACTCCAGAACAATCTTAGCTGAATTATTCTAACTTAAACAAGAGCCTCCTTCATTTTTTAGATACACCCCACAACCTGACAGAGGCAATACATACTGAGCCAATTCAAAGCAGCCCATTGTGCAAGGTTCAGGAGTGTCAGGAGGCCAAGCTAAATCATTAACAGCAACCTGGTAGGTGAAAACATCAGGCCAGCTTAGGGCAAAGCTTTTTAGGGAAACGCTATTTCCACTTTCATCCCAAACCAGAAACAGCATCTTTTGAATGATATATGTATCTCTGCACATGGATAATCTATCTTGCACCTTAAATATAATGGTTCCCTGATCAGAGTCAAGCTTTGAAAGCTCAGACTCTTGCAGATAGCATTACAGAATGCAACAGCAGTACAACAAAGGCCAAAACAGCTGAGCCAATGAGCAGTTTTTATAAAGTATATTTTATATTCTTCCAGTACAAGGGAGTATTCTACAGTCATTTGCAAAGCACACCAGCAGCCATAACACAAAGTGGCATTATATTTCTACGTCTATGCTTGGCCTTTCCAGAACTTTGGCTCAGAGGAAATTTAAATGAAAAACATACAATTGGTTATCTGACACAAAAGTTGAGATTACATTCACAATTCAGATAAGCACAGGATTTTGCTCTGAATGTTTCTGTGCATGTTAATATTTGAGAGTGGCAAGACAAACCTCAATGCAATCAGTATTCACAAGTATCTTTAAGATTAAACAGTAATTGCAATTATAAACATGAAATAGTCTTAAAAGGCTTTTGATAAGAAAATTGCATGAATTGGTATTGATTAATAATGGGAGTCAAGCTCTTGAAGCAAGTGACAGATAAAAGGCCTGTATTAAAAGACTGAAGTAACCCCTTGTACAATAGGCTATTGGACCTTGATGGGAAAAGCAAGCAAAGCAAGCATGAATGCTCACATAAAGTGCCTAACAGAAAAAAAGAAAGGAAGTTACTCAATGCTAAACAAGCACATATGCAAACATACACCTGTACATTCCAGCAGAGGTGAGATGTATAAAAGCAATACCACGATTATGAACAACATCCACACCCAGTGGGATGAACCTCTCCCCTATTTTTTCTGCTCATTTGCAAAGAACAGAGGACAAAATGGTGAGAAGAAAGAATGTATGTAGTGCCTGAATCACGTCAGTCAATGTACTGAAAGACAACCATGTCTTCCTCTACAGAAGAAACATAACTACACAGAACAGTAACTACACAGAAACATACATTATACTGCTGGTGTTTCAAAAGCAGTTTTTATTGCTGTTGGCAGGCCATTACAAGACAGCAGAACAATGCCTTTATAGGTGTATTTTGAAAAGTCTACACCAGCTGAGAAGTCCTGACCTATTCCAACAAGCCTGACAAACCTATCTTCAGAAGGTGGGCAAGCAGCTTACAGGCCTTCAGAACAGAAATACGGCTGGGATAGCCAGAAACCCTGTTAGTGCCCCTAAGAGGAGGGAACAGGGGATTCTATTTGGTTGGTTTTTTTAACCAGGCAGTTTGCAACTTTTTTAAAGTGAATCTGATATAGGATAAAATCCAACTCAGGTTGTCTACCCACATTCTTTGTGCATTTTTAACTAGAAGTCTTTTCACCAATATTTAAAACACACAAACATACACACGCACCAGGAATATTCAAAAGGAAGCAACATGCAGAAAATCTGTCAGAGCACTAGGAACATTTCTGACTGAACTCAAGCTTTCACCTGCCCTGACAGACCTGCAGGCATTTCTTACTCAGCCTGCTGAGGTAGCCTGGGTGTACTCTACTTATGGCAACAAAGTCAGCAGCACAAGCACTGGGGAAACGGGCACTGTATTCTCAGCAGATTCCAACATGTTCAAACTGGAATAAATAGATCTGCTTCACACAAGGTATATGAGAAGATTGTGGCAATACAAGCATCAGCTGGAAAGCAACTGTACCATTTACCAAAAAACTGAAGAACTTTCTTGCAACAAAAGAACATGATTTTCTCACAGATGGGCACTCAGAAAGAACAAACCTTCTGTCTCTTCAGCTGCCTGCCAGATCTCACTGACTCCACATAGGCAGCTCACACAGTCCTGGTAGACATCCACCTACATCTCCAGGAGTGAGGGTGCCTGGCTGCTGCACAGCACTTATATCATAGAACAGAATGGTCTGGGTTGGAAGGGACCTCAAAGATCATTTAGTTCCAGCCTACACCTACCGTCCACTGCACCAGGTTGCTCCAACCTGGCATTAAACACTTTGAGGGATGGGGAATCCACAACCTTTCTGGGCAACCTGTTCCAGCACCTAATCACCCTCACAGTAAAGAATTTTTCCCTAACATCTGTTCTGCATCTACTCTCAGTTCAAAACCATTCTTCCTTGTCCTGTCACTAAACATGCTTGTAAAAGTCTCTCTCCAGTTTTCTTGGGGGCTCCCTTCAGGAACTGGAAGGCTGCACATTTCCACAAAAATACCACATTCTCACAACAGAAGTGAAACTGCAGAACTGAAGAGCTGAAGTCTCTGTCACATGTATTTGGGGAGTAGGGAGGGGTGTTACTCCAGCCTACCTTTATCTGGCCTTCGAACATCCGTGGTGCCTGCATTCCTAGACTGCATTTTCCAGTTTAATTTCATCTGAAATAAATCCAGTTAATGAGTTCTAAGACAGCTCCCTACTATGAGAGAATGTGTGAAAAGCAGAGATGATTAGGAGATTTGCTCCCAAAAAGCATCATTGATATGAACTAAAGTGGTCTGGCAGATGAAACCAGTGCTGCTTACAAATCAAATCAAAGAAGTGACAAGATGTAAATGGCCAGGTGTTCTGGCATTTTCCAAGAGTGAGCTGGCTTGAGAAGGAGAAAACCACCTTCCTCAGAAGGCACAAGAGCCCCAGAAAAAGCAAGAGCAATGAATTTCACAACATGCGTGGGAAAACTCAGTAGAGACCACAATCCAGCACAATCTGGTCTATCAGATTTCTAATAATTACCATCAATTGTGTAAGTGCATGTGTCCTGGCTGAACTGAGAGACTGCAAATTAGTGAGAAAGCAGTCGGCACAAGAACTCCTCATGCATACATGCCTCTGCTGGTCAAAATTAGTAGTATAATTTGAGCACAGATGCTCAGTATCTGATCACAGAACTGTCTTGCAGCCTCCCCCAAGGCAAAGTGTCTTGAGTGCCCATGATTAAATAATAATCACAGCTCTGCAGAAGATACACTGAAGTCCAAAACTTTCTTTTACAGAAAAAGGCTCCCCAAAACAAAACAGGTTTCTTCTGTGAAAGGAAAAAAAAAATTCAAAAACATATTCAGAATCAATTACTTATTCATGAAAGAACTAACTGGAATAAAGGTGCTCAGAAAAACAGTGAACTCAAACAACAGACGGTGAGAAGGAATGGGGAGCTGGGGCTAGTCTCATCTTTTTTGCTCTTTGCAAAGAAACTCATGTCCTGTGACAAAAGCATCTGCTACACGCTAAATGACAGTGCTAGGAACAACTTGGCCTCGGACTCTACAAACTTGTGTCTCCAATGGACTGCATACATGGACACTTAGTCAGCAGTGATAAGGAGTTTTCTCCCACAATGCTATTTCTGAAAATGAAATTTGAAAACAGAAGGCAGTAAAGACCTATGTTTTGCTTAAGGAAACATCAGTATTCCAAAAGGAAAGCCAAAGCACAGACAGGTCTTTGCTTTCCTGGGACCACCATGGTTGAAAATCATTGGGAAAACCTCATTTCAGAGACTGAATTTCTGTACACATGTTCTTCTACAAGAATAACATGCTGACACTTCAAAGAAAGTGTTTACATTTTAACTAAGCAGTGCTTCAGAATGCAAAGGTGGTAGCTCAGGTATTTAAGTAAGTTAAATGTATTAAAACTGCTAACTTCCACAGTTCTTGTCAGATCACAGTAAAAAAATTAACTGATTGTTCATCCTCTGCTGGAGTGTGCTGTCAGCTGTTTTATAAATAACATTTGCATTATTTATGCATGTACTGTTTCTAGCGGAAGTCAAAAAGTACATCTGATTTTTAAGACTACTGATACATTTATAACCCTCTGAATAGAGAGCAATAGCAAAATATCTTAACCCTGGAAATAGAATCTGAGGTGAGAGAGAACTTGAAATGAAGGATACTAATTTTGTATATATGCACATGTAAGCTAACACTAAATATTGGGTGTAGTAATTCTTCTTGTTCAGAAGATGAAAACCAAACAAATTTACAGATTTAACTGCTATTGAACTTAACCAGTATATATATATTTTGTGGCCGCAAATTCTGTAAGTGTCATAACACTATAAAAATGTCCATAGTGAAGGAGATGAAAAGGTCCATTTTTGTAACAGCCCATCACTACCAAGAACCATTAATGGATCCTGGGAACAAGCATCCTAGACAGTACTTTTCACCAAATTCTTCCAGTTTCCAGTTGTTTTCAACTGACAAAAAAAAAAGGTCAAGATCTGGATTCAGTCTCTCTACAGGTAATCAACCTGAATATATTTCCTTTTTGTGGATTTGTCCTGTCTCACTTCATAATTGCTTAACCTTCTAGTATTCACAATATCTTTTGGCAAAGAATTCCACAAATCTACTAACCATTGCAAGAGCTACCACTTCTTGTTTTGAACCCAGCTTCTACCACCTTCATTTAGTGTCTCTTAGTTTTTGCACTAGAGGAGAAATATGTCCACCCCAATCTTTATCCCGTCCTCTCATGCTATACATTACTCTTCAAACTATCATACAACTTCATTTTATCACTTTGCAAGATGAAGTGTCCTGGCTTACACTGAGTCACAGAAATATTTAGGTTGAAAAAGACATCTAAGATCACCAAGTCCAACTGCCAAACCCAACTAAATCACGTGCCACACCTACACATCTTTTAAACACCTCCAGGGGTGGTGATTCCATCACTTCCCTGGGCAGCCTGTTCAGTGCTTGACAACCCATTCTGTGAAGAGATTTTTTCCTAATCTCAAACCTAAACCTTCCCTGGCACAATTTGAAGCCACCTCCTCTCTTCCTGCCCCTTGTTACTCGGAAAAAGAGACTGACACTTGCGTAGTCCAGCCTCATATGTAGGCCAACTCCTCTTCCCAAGCAAACGAGACAGCAGGGAAGCACATACTATGGACTTTTCCTTCAGAATCTCTCATATGGTGAAGTGTATGCACATTATGTATTTTGTGCCATACCATAACAGCTCTGTAACACTGAGTTTGGGTCTTTGAAATCCTAGACAAGAAACAACGTTCCTCTATAAATTCCACAAGTACATTATCACTCTAATGCAGTCCAACTAAGAAATAGGAAGATCAGCATCTTTCTAAAGCCTCTGAATCTACCAAAAATCTTTAAGTTTTACCAGGCTCTAGCTACAAGTACAGGAAAATGAAGAAAGGAACTACCTTTACCTGCAGTCAAGTAGAAGGTTAAAATTGGAAGCACTAAGCTTTTGCTGTGCCCGTGTAGGAAAACACAACTATGCACAAAGTGGTACAGTTAACCTGTTATGAACATCAGACAACAACAAACATTTTGAAGACAAACAAGTACCTTGCCAATTTTGGCTTGTAGCACTTTGACAAGTCACATTTTCATCAAACACTCAAGCTCTCCACTTTGGAAAGGAAGCTTCCTTATGGCATTAAAACACTCCCCGTTTTACACCTCTGCTTTCCCCTCTTCTCTCTGCACTTCCCAGTCTCTCTACTTTGTATCCTGTTCTCCAAATACACTGAGATTTAAAAAACAACAGCAACAACGAAACTCACCCACGACTCTCAAAAATCATGCAGACTAAGATATTTAGAAATCAGAAGATAACAAAGATCTCTCCACTACTATTCTCAATCTTGTTTGAAATGACAACACAAAATAGGTAAGTTGTTATGAGGGGTTTTTTTGTTTCTTCTTTCCATTTTCACACTATGGTCAGTTTTCCCCACTCCTATGAAGCGGGAAAGGAACATAACTTACTGTACCTTCTTATTATTTTCGGAAGTGGGACTCAAAATGGTAAGTTCAGGCCTACTTGGTTTAGGCTTGGGAGATTCACAGGAGTTGATAAAGTTCATGATGAATGGCTCCAAATGCTGACCTTTCTGAAAAAAAGAGACGAGTGACCTGTCACGTGCATAATTATAGGAAAATGAAAACCAAACAACAAAAAAATGAATTTTCAAAGAAAGCTTTGACTAGCCTGTAAGTTATTAATCTTGTAAAATTAGTTATTGAAGTTAAAATGTTGGCATCCTGAAAGACTTACCTCTTTCATCAGCTTTCCTGGAACAGATTTTATGATTTTACCTATAATTAGAAACAAAAACTTTTTGTTATCACTGTCTGATCTGAAAGAGATTTCTCTGTTAGATTTTATCTACTTACCATCTAGTCATTACTTCAAAATGTAATTCTCAAAAATCTGATTTTTTTTTTTTAATTTGGCCTAAAAAGCTATGAAAATAAGTCTTGCACATAACCATCCTGTAACTTAGGGCTTAGTACTCTTCAAGAAAAGATATTTAAAATATTAAAAATATACAGATTATTATCTGAATACTTAAAATATCTCACAATAAAGTATTGTAGGTCTACCTTTTAATTGTTCTAGGGGCTTAAACATAAATAGCTCTAGTACCATAATACCAGTACTACTACCACAGTGGTACAGGCAAAATTCCCTGTCTTTAAGTTCTTCATAGAATCATGAACACTTACGACAAAAAACCAAGATAACTGAGGCTCTCCTCTTCCCATGAAAAGATCAGCTAATCTGGAGAGATTCTGGCCAGATCCAGCCTTGAGAACCCTGGTGAGTAAAACTTTACAAACTGGACAGGTTATAGCTGTGGCCTTAAAAATCATCTCTTCTGTCCTGATAAGGCTATCAGGATACAGTGCAGTAACTCTGAATATTGAAAAATGAAAATGTCCAGGACTCATTTTATTTTAAGCATTACATTTACTGTAATTTTTTATCTACAAGTAATTAAATTTGGAATTTACATCGGAAAGTATGCACAATGATCAAATGATAATAATAAAAACTCTCATAAAAAGTTCTACTGAAATGCCAAGGCTTGTTACAGTGCTGTTTATGGAAGTGAAGCACAGTTGCAAGACAGGAAATACATTACAGTAAACACCATAATTATAAGCTTTTTTTAACAACATACACTTGTATCTAGAAGGGAGGTCAAAAACAAAAACAAAACCTTTCAACTGGAGGATGAAAACTGAAATCTCATTAAATAGCTCATAAAGGACGCTAAGGGAATGGCTGCCCCAGCAGGTTCACACCAGGACCAGAAGACAGTTCAGACATGGCTTTCTAGGACCACTCCAGCGCCAGAGCCACAAGTGGTACAAGACATGAGACATCCTGAGACAGGACAGTGACATTGCAGCCAAGCTGTAAAGTCATGCTGCAGTCTACTTTTTTCATTTATTATGAACTCTTACATTAGATATCACGAATTTCTCAACTTTTAAATTTCCATTTGACCTGCCTATATCACACATATTGCGGCCTCAAATTCTATTACGTAGCTCGTGTTAAAAAACACTTAACACTAGCTAACATGAGAAATATCAAATATTGTAGCTTTCAGAATAAACGAATTTTAATCAACTAAAACCCAAAGGCAGTTTTGTATTAAAATTGTTCATACCATCTGTAAACAATGCCTGACTCGTGCAGATTTGATTTGTGACAATACCATAAATCTTCTTGAACTATGAAATTTATTAAGAGAAATCTTATAATCTTGCTTGCTGACACAAAAATTTAAAAGCAAGCACTTAAACATTTTTTTTCGAAATTCCAAAAAGGTCTTTTTTTCTTCAAGGAAGAAGTATCTTCCTTGCTGAGCTCTAATTTCAGGGGCTGTGAAGGAGCAGGCTATTGGCCACATACACAAGAATTATCTATTCATTACTCCTATCATTCACAGAATCGCAGAATTCAATCACAGCATCCACAGTATTACTATCTGTCAGCATAAACAAGTAGCATATTACATACCAAGATTCACATCAGGCAACATTTTATCAAGAAACTGAGTCTCTCCTCCATTAGGGGACAGGAAGTCAGCTAAAAGCTGGCTGTTACTTAGCTCTGGATGTTGCAGAAGTTTCTTTGAGATGGAAAGAAAGAAGTATATTAAAACTCATCTTTAAAAATCAGTTTTCTCTATAGCGAAAAGATATTCAAAGAGCATTATACTGCCATAGATATCATCATTTGTAAGAGATTTCTGTTTTCAGTCATATGAAACTTTAACAAGTTTTATTTGCCCACTTGAACCCTTTCTCTAACTCAAGTAACTCAAGTTACTTGGAAACAAACAAAAAGAAGCAGATAGTCTTCTATTAGTTTTGCATTGTTAGTTTTAGAATATTCTTCGCTCCAAATGTTTGCTTGATACCTGCAAATATTCCTGAAACTCCTCTCTTTTGGATTTTAAGAACTCATAGTTCTTGGGGCCAATGATTCTCTTTGAGGGAAGCTGAGCATCAGGAAACGTACCTAATAGAGATATCAAGGAGATTAAATTATTCTTATAATGCAGTAAACATTGGTTTTGTTATTTTAAATTTCAGCTCAGTAATGAATGGGAAAAGTGGCTTTCCAGATTACTGAGAACATACCATGAAATTCCGTAAGCTTTGACTCAAGCACATAAAATTCAAGATACCTCCTGTAAACAGACCAGTGTTCAGGTTCATGTCCAACTGGGGAAAAAAAAAGAGTTAAAAATAAACCAGGTTTTATGCCATCTGCAAGACAAATTAGCAACATGAAACAAGCTGCGTTGTTACAGGAAAAATCTCAGTGATATTAGTCCCCCATACTGCAATAGCAAACTTTAATATATTTTTAATGTTAAACTGAAATGCATACCTAGACAGATAGATATGAGATATGACTGACAGATATATATGGTAGACAGATAAGGTCCTAGCAAGGAAGTTATCACCTCATTTAGCGGATTCCTAAAATCTAAACAATGGAGTGCTGCAAAAATTCAAAATGTATGAGGGATGACTACTTTAGATCTATTTTCAAACTTTTAACCAAATGATTTACAGAAACAGTACTTTGCTGAACACAGTCCTCTGCATCATCAGCTTGAATACTGATCATTCTACATCCCTCACTACATTATTCTGAAATACTTTCTGCTTCTTGTGGAAGTATTAGTCTCACCAACACAAATCCACGCAGCCTTTGGATGATGCTATTTTTCTCCACTTCATATGGATGTATTGCTATCTAGATACTGATAAACTAACTGCAAGCCAGGATGGTTCTCAATAAGCAAAACATTTTCATTTCCTAAGAACTATATTTTAAGATTATATAAAAAGCTGTTTATTGTTCACTATTCCAAAGTTCAGAGGAGGGGAAAGAAAAATATGCCAGGTGCTTATTAATATGAATTGGAGGATAAATATTTTTGGAATGAGAACATCTCGAACTCGGGCACAGAGTCTAAATAGAACTGATTCATGCTGAGGAATCAGTTCTCAACCTGCAAACACTGAATGTGATCATTTATCTCTCAAACACATTTCCTCAGAACTTTCAAGCCACTATTTCAAAATCAGAATACATATGCAAAACACACTGCAAGAGCCAACAGAACAGAGTACGCTAGAATATTTTGAGTTCACCTTTAAATGACACTTTATCCACAACATTGCATACCTGCTCTTCTATCATTTCTCTCTACATCAATGCAGAATACAGGAATTCTCTCCTTTCTGTCTTTTCTTTCCAAGGAGGGATCATCAAAAAAATCTACATATGGGATGCTAATTTTCCACGCGGCGAGGTTGCGGGGTGTATTTGGGGTAGTAACAGCCTCCTCGGGAGAATCATCTTCCATCACCATAACGCCTTCCTCAATCTGTAAAGATTCAAACACAAGGATCTCCAGTTCTATTTTAATTGGTGCAGTTGACCTCTGCAAAACATCTATGAGGTAATGAAACATAAATCAAGTTTTAAGTGTTACTAAGTAATAAAAGGACAAAAGATCATTTCACTAATGGAGTTTTCATGTAAATGAATTTCTGGGTTTCGATCCACTTTAGATTCATTTGAAATTAGCAACTTTTAGTGAGATCAGAAAAATTTTACAGTGCCATCAAGTTCCATAGCTGATACTTCGGGAAGAGGAACACAGAAGTACTAAAGGAGACAGCTGGGAAAAAAAATAAAAAAATCTATATAGAGTTCTAAGTTGCTGAGTGCTTTCACCTTCTTATGAAAACAATTCTGAGCCAGGTGAATAATACAAATTCATATTTACACTTTTACCTTCAGGCTAATGAGCATGGGAAATGAGCTACCATTTTATCAAGGTAACAAACACTTAAACGTTTTGTTTGTTAGGAACAGGTCAAAAGACTGAACTGATAGGCATGTTGTAAAAAATAAACGGCTACCTATAGCTTCTGACCAATTCCCTCCTCTTCCCTTTATAAAATTTTCCATTTGTCTCCCACCTGTGCTTCACATAACAATGCCCCATGCATTAAAGTCTATCACTGGCTCTATTCATGGCTGCTTAGCATGAAAGAAAAAGATTAATTGAGGGAGACACCCAAGACAAATGAGAAAGGACTACTGGTCCGTGATCTTTAGAGAAAATAATGCATCACAGACTAACTTGACAGTAATTTCTCCACTACTTTATGGTTTTAAGGTCTTGTGGCAAATTTCAGATGAAGAGCCATGCATGCAGTCCTATGCATGCCTTATTACCTAAAATTATAAGATGGCATGGTAAGTTTTTAGAGAAAAACTCATTGCTTACAAAAATGTCTTTATACTTCTAGTACTTCTCTGTACTAAAGCAATAAGCTCAGAGGCACACAAACTGGGGATGTGGCCTTGGCTTGTGAATAAATATAGAGAAGACACAGCAACTTAATCAGATGCCAGCACATGAAAACTGTGCAGTGAGAACAGTAGAAACCTATTTTCAAATAAGAAAGGAAAAAAACCCCAACAAATCATTCAAAATGAACACAGACTTAAAGTCAAACTTAACACTTTTACTCACAAAGTCATCTTCTCCTTCGTTTAAATTATAGTTTGGCAACATAGCTCCTTCCATTGCAGAACTCTTGAATACACCTTTTATTTTGTTCCCTATTTTGCTGATTCCAAATGATTCTCCTCTCTTCTGTGTGGTCCTAGGATCACAGAAGCCACAGTTCACAATACAAGGCATATGATTACACAGCTGCTCAGTAGGCCATTGCACACCATTTGCAGATAAGAGAAACAACTCTATAAACAATTAGCCAATCTAGTTTCCACTTAGATTAAAATTCATTTATGCTAATTCTGTTCTCTGATCAATCAGCAAAATTTCTTGATTACACTTCTAAGAGAGATAAGATCCCCATATGCTTAATCACAAGTAAACTCTTAGAATAGTATCCTAGTAGTTCAGGACACAGAATAAACAAATAGCGAGGTAAAAAAACTTTGTTTTGACAGCAGAAACTGTGGTATTGCTACAGGCATGCACATCCAGAAGGTCATTGACTCTGTCCTTTTCCATGTCCTCATATTTAAATATTTATCCACTCCTGCCAAGTACTTTAACTGCTGCAGGTAGCTGAATTTTCTTAATGGAATTTTACATGCACGTATCATTCAAGATAGATCTCAATTTTTAAGCAGTAAGGACAGACAAAAAGAATGTGCAAGAACCAAGACTGAGCATGAGAGAAAACAGACGCAACTGAAGAATCTTGACTTGAATATCTTTCAGTCTGACTGAAAGATGAAAACTTTTTAAAGTCTTGCCACTTTTGACAAAGCATCCAAAAAGCAACAAACAAGGTACGGAAAAAGAAAGGTACTTGGTCAGGAAGCATGCTCTGTGCTGAGAGAACAGATTTTGTAGCATTCTTATGTCATTATGCAAGTCCTGACACCGAAGATTATTCCTTGTGTAGAAATGCTAGTAATTCCGGAAAGAAAAATGTTTCTGTTGAATATGAAATCAGCCTGAGGCTGATTATGGTGATTCAACATATACAGTTGACAGGTAAGTTAAAAATCACTGTAGTGGACTGCAGAATCAAAGACTCAAAAGAAATTTATGGACTGATATTGAAAGCACAATTAGTACTTTAGAGGTCAAAAAAAATCCTGTTTCTCCTTTAAGACAAAAAATTTTTTACTACTGTACAGTAGTACCAATATAACAGCAGTGACCAGAGGTAAAGCATCTTCATCACCATGCAGACAAGATCAACTGCTGACTCCAAACACATGTGTGTCTTAGTAATGATCTTCCTGTTTATAATCTTACACAGGCTGTGTACATGACTAAAATTGCATAACTTCCAAACAGTTCGCTTTTTCTATCTCATATTATCATCTGCTCCAAAGTAGATTGGCACCATCTATCTTACTTATCTCTGCTATGCAAAGATAAAGTTGCTTGGCTGTTTGCAGTCTAAATTCGTGCTTGAACAATTTTACTCAATTTTCAAACACCTTCTACTACATGTTATGCTGAACTGAACTCTTTCACACTGGGGACCTTCCTGAATCTTGTTCAAGTGCTTCAACACTGGGCTAGAAAATACAAATCTTAATGAGACGAAACTAGCTTTTCTGGAAGGTTAACACTTCAGACCTCTGGTTTGACTCTTGAAGGAAGTTTTCATCATTCCTGTGAAAACTTGTGCAATCCTCAAGAGCTTCAGCAAAAACATTAATTTGCACAAGTTCAATGATTTGACAGGAGTACTCCAGGCTCAAAGCAGTTCTTTCCCACACTGATCATGCTCCAGCTGAAGGCAGCACAATGAGTGTCTGTACTGAGCTGTGTGGAGCCAGGACTCAACCTGACAGCTAGGAACCAAAGCTGCCAGCCCCAGTGCTGAACCCAAACGTGATGCTGAGTGAATAAAGAACAATCATTGAACTGGACAAGTATAAAGTGACAAACTAGGATGGAATTCTCTTCACAGGATGAGACAAATTCAGAACAAACACTGGTGAGGAAGAGGGTACATGGACATTCTCCTCAGTATATGGAGGCAACATAGGACTGGTTTAGCAAGTCCTTGAGCAAGCATACAGAGCACAAATCACATTAGATGAGCATAGCAAAAAATCTGTGGATGTCAGCAGAGATGGACAGACAACAGGACAACTGATATTTGAAGAAATGGAGAAAGATAAGAAAAAGGTATCAGGATGAAAGTCTAATAGATTCACTGGCTAAGGAGAAACAGGAGAAAGAACCTGAGGCTAGATAGGAGGAAAGAGACGGAACTAGGACAGGGGCAGGTTCAAGACATGAGGGGTGACAGAGGACAGGAGGTAGCCAGTTTGGCATAGAGACCAGATTTTTCAAGACCTATCAACTCTGCTACTGTCAGAAAATATATATTAAACAAAACTCGCTGGAAAAAGTATCCCACTCCCTCTGGTGCTAATCCACTTAATAGCAATATTAGACCGTCATTCTACAGTTTACTTTCTCAGCAGGGCCCTCCATGGAGAGTCTATAGGTTCCAACATTCCTGATAAATTATGTGACAACAAGAAGTTGGAATAGCTTTTTTTTAAAAACATTCCAGAAGTTACACATATCTAACATTAAAAAAAGATTAAAATAAATATTCACTCAATAACTGGGAATTGCAGACCAAAGATCGCAGTAGTGCCCCTGTGCACTATGACATTCTTTAATCATGGATGGTTGCAAAATCATTTTCCCACAGGATCCCTGCCTCATTCAATGCACTGAACAGAACTAGGCAAGTGATGAGCCAGAGCTATGCAGCTGAAGAATGTTGTTGTGAGCCTCTTTGGGTCAAAAAGTACCAGACCAGTTGTATATACCAGACAAACCTAGATATTAACATGCATGTGAAGTCACAGTACCATTTCTTTTTGGCTGACTAAAATCCCTACACCCAGTTAGGTGAAATGCTGAACATATATTGCTGCACTTGAAAATCAATGAGCTGCATTCATATCTCAGGTACTTCTTATTGCTCAAAAATCTAGCAAGTTTTAGCTCAACACACTGAACTGGCACATAAAACATAAGGATCTAATTACCTTGATTCCTAACCTGAAAAATTAAGTTGAAAGGTTACTCATACTAGTCTTGAGGGAAATTTGTCATACTGATGCTCTGATAAATTTTAAGGAATACTCCATAAAGAAAAGATTGTTTTCCAAGTTTGGGTAGCATGTATTTAAATAGGTATGAGTAATGATAAAACAAAACACTGAACAGCTATTAAGGCAATAATGAGTGGTCACAGACTACCTACAGTAAATTATAAAATATAGCAAATATTGTAATCCAACCTGTAACAGCCACAAAAGAAACTGAAGAGAGAACTAATTTGGGGACCTGTTGGTTTTGACTGCTTGACACTAATCATTAAATGGTTATATACACATGCAATGTTAAGACAATGATCACCCTGAATACAGCTGTGCAAGATAAAACTAGCTCTTAAGGGGACAAAACCTCAAACAGGATCAGGAAATACGACACAGAGTAAAGGAAATTTTGGGGCAGCCAGCAGTCACAGGCCAAAAAAAAGGCTTCAAGTTCTGCAAATGTATTTCAAAACAAATGACAACAGACAAACTGTTAGTAGCAAACAATGTTCATGTATTGCAAACCGGTGAAATTAGTAATTAAGCACTTTCTAAACACTTGTGAAGAGGACATGGGGAGTAAAGCTTATTGTGAGGAGAAATGCACTTTAGTCCAGAGAAGACATTCACATGTTTTTCACAAATAAAATGGACAGTTAACTACTGTTATAAAGGCTGTGTGATGAAGTCACGAGAGATGCAGCACAACTAACACACATTTATTGAGTGTTAGACTTACCGTATGTCATCCAAACTCAGGCTACTTCTGCAACAACAGGCACATAAATTACCTCCACAGCCCAGCAGAAAATAATGTTAAAATCAAAAAACAAGCCAACAAAAAAAAAGCTGACAGACCTATCCCAACAAAACTGAACCAGCTTTGACCATCACCACAGATTAACAGAAAAGGTGATACAATCAGGAGTTTCTGACCTAAAATCCTAAGAAAGCAAAACATGAACAGTACCTGCACATTTCATCACCCTATGCTTGGCCTTTGAATTTAAAACCTCAGTTACTGAATATTTCAGGTCTTCACTGACATTCAGCACAAGCAACTTCCAATTTATAGAGAACAACTTTCAATTTTAGAGTTCTCTGTAATGCCAAACAGACAGATAACTTTTTCTACAACTTATGTTCAGAAGTCACATAGGAATCTAGTTAATTTGGCCAATAAAATGAAGAGGCTGTGGACTTATTTTACGGAATAATACATGCCCCCTCTCCCCCTTTGTATTAGCTATAGTAAAAACCACTATAAAAACTAAAATATATTTTGTAAATTTTTGTTTTATAGATTTTAAGAACTGTCATATATTTTTGACCTTCTACATAACCTGGTACATAGAACCAATGCCTCAGACATCAACTCAGTAATTTCAACAGGGATGTTTAAAAGAATTAACTATTAACACTGTCACCACACACAGGACTTTAATTCTCCGGAGCTACTGAATTCTAGACAAACTGATATGGGATTAAAAAGCTAAAATTTTAGATTTTGTTTTACAAAAGGGTCTGATTGTAAGACATCTTACACTGTCTTTAGCCATGTTAGCTGCAAAACTGGAAACATAACGTACCAAGTTAGAAATTATGGTGACTATTACATTGCACAGAACTGTTCACAGACTTAATCATGCAGGTTTAACTTCTAACCACTTACTGAAATTGTTCCTATCTTTTCTATTTGGTCCTTTAACTTAAAAAACCCTTTCACATCACTGCTATCCCAATGATGAGAAATGAGGATGTATCTACTTCTATTTGTGGTCACAGCATGTAGAAAATCAAGACAGATATACAGCTATCTAGAAATTTGTGCTTTTATACTACATGACAGCTTTTCTTTCTTTTTTAGACTTCCAGTACAGAATACCTTTAAGTAATGTATTATAAATACATAACGGTGAGAGGGGAAGACGGAATACTTGTCATCTCTTCCACACTATCTAACCCAAAGTGACAGAATTGGACCTTAGAGCACCAGTTATCACTGGCCATACACATTAAACATTACATAGAAAACATCCGTTATGGAACTAAAACTGTTGACAAACAGCTGGTTATCAAGTTGTCAGAATATCCTCAATGTGAATTCTTTACACTGCAGAAACACTTGAGACTTCCCATCTATTGCCTTAGCACACATTATTTGTCCTATCTGTCCTATCCTAGTAATAGCAAAAAGCTATTACTATTTTGTACAGATCAAAGAAGTGATTCAAACCAAAAATTACACAGTCACATCTTCCTACCTTTCTACCTGTATTTTCTAGAAACTCTGTAATTTTTTTGTCCTATAGTAAGTGAAATGTTTCAACACATGACCCACATGCACATCCACAGGGATTTCACACCTACTCCTAGCTGATTCTTTCAACCAGCAGTATCTATGTAATATACACACAGTACCCATAGCAAAGTATCAAAGATATGGGAAACAAAACTCATCTCTTTGTGTGTAATTTCTTTCAAGTGGAACGAATGCTTGAATAGGGAAGAGAAGGCAGGACAAAGTATATGGACTGACATCTGGAATAATTCCATAAGTAGCCTTCTTTCCCCCCTCTTGGCAGTGACTGCCTGTACCAAATTCTGCAGTGGGAAACTCCAAAGTAGCAGGCAAACTGCCTGCAGATAGGGTCTGTTTCAGGGAAATAATCACTGAGGCACCACTTCAGGAACATAATTCTGTGTCCTTATGTATCGTAAATCAGCATATATACTGAGAGCATTCAGATTGTTCCAATATGTAAACCAAATACATTTTCACTAACACTGTGGATACTGTTTGAGAATATGCTGTGACAGTCCCCAAACAAAATCTGCTGATTTTGTAGCCAGAGATGTATTTCAAAAACTCCACACGGAGACTGCCTGTAATTTCATCCTTTATACTTTTAAAAGGAAAGCACCGAGGAGATGACCTAAATTTTCATACTTTAACTAGATTTAAGAAGCGTATGACAGGGTATTTCCAACACCTGACCTGAATAATTTTGGGAAAGAAACCAGAAAGCAGCTTTAAAGGTCTAGATGAAACCCTGCAGCCATCCTCAACAGAAGGTGAAGTGTGTTTTAAGGTCACCATTCCTAGAGGAGCATCATGTAGGAAAGAGATGCTGTTTGGTCTAGCTGCACTCCATGCCTCTTTGCTAAGAAACAGAAGCTTACCAGCACCAATGTTAGAAAGCACTGCACCAAACCTCCAGTCCTGCATCTACAAGAACTAAAAAGACTATATAACAGATGTCACCAATGGAGATATATTAAAGAGAACAACCAGGTAGTTTCTAAAGAATGGGTGCAGTGAAGAAAGGTACATGTCAGTAATACAACTCACAGTAGGCTGCAAAACAAGAAGGCTGCTGCTAGGCCTATCTCAAATAAAAGCAGAAAAGGTATTGCTGTTACTACTCTAGGAGAGTTTACCATCTAAGATGATAAACACTAGCATTTTTCATTATACCACAGATTTTATTTCATACCAGGAAAGAAAGCCCATCCAAATTAAAGACTGTCTCACTGAAGTTTTTGTTCATTTGACTAGGCTATAAGAACAGCTCAGTTGGGCTAGTCTATGACTGAGGCATCTAACATGAAATGAAAGACACAAAATCATGAGACCTCAAGGTTTAGTAAACCCAACCCCACAGTGGAAGATCACCCGTCCACACCACAGGAGATGATGCTCTTCCCCACAGGTCCTAAGGAGCCTGAAGGTGGTCTGTAAGTACATAGTCCAAGCCCAGAAGCAAGGCTTCTGACACTACATTTCTGCAATGGATTTGGGGGATAAAAAATGCATTTGACCAGGGAGAAGTGGCAAATCCTCCTGGTCACAACATGAAGAGATTTCCATTGTATGACCAGGTCAGTCAGACACAAGGTACACTGTACCTATCACTCTAACATTTGAAATGCAAGAAGACCCAGCTTTGCACCACTAAAATGCTACTATATATACACAGTCAATTAAATCACCACTATATTTCCATGTTATCTTATTCTCACTGTACAATTAGTTTTCCCTTTCCTCTTCTCAAATGTTGAGGTCTAAATCACATTTTAAATTCTTTAATGTAAAATACTTCAAAGTGATGAGACATCTTGTATAATATTGCTTCCTCCTCTAATATGTAATTTCTTCATTCAAAAACAATAAAGTTGAGCTACAAATTTAGTCAAATTAATATCAAGCAGTAGCAAAATTCCTATGATTTAATATTCTGATGTTTTAACCAACAACTGAAGAAAAACACTTAAAAACTCTACCATACCTACCTGTTAAACTTTGAATTGCGTGTCGGTGACTCTGCTCCTCTTAAAAGGTGTCTGAAGTACTATAGCAGTCAAATAAGGTATCAAAGAAAACACTGGATTAATTGAGGTAAAGGCTACTATGCAACAACACTGAAAAATTTAGGAAACAAAAAATAGACAAGCTGACCATAGGCAAGCTGACCATAATCACACCAAGTGTTCTGTGATGTGGCATTGAACTAGAATAAATTCAGTTTTCCTACTGAGATTGGCCCAGCTCTGGGATGCTAACTGAAGTGGAAAATGAAGCCATATTTTTCAGTCCCACATAGACATGACCGTTGTAAACAGCGTATCCTAAACAAATACAATCTCACTTTTAACACTACTCTTCAAATCTTTCACACTTACCTCATCACTGTGACAGAACATAGGAGTAAAAACATTCTCAAGCAGAGAAAGTACATGCTCATAAGCCTCAAAAAGACACCGCATAGTTTGGAGTTTCACAACATCCATATATGGACCATCAGCAACTATAAAAAAAAAAATTATAAGTATGAATAGAGACATACATACAGACACAAAAAGTGCATGTTTTTTCCCGGTCAGAGCTTGTGATTATTTTGCAAGCCACTATAAGTTTTATAAATAAAAAGTAGAAATAAACTGACAAAACAAGGCACAAAATAGCAAGGGGACAGCAATTTTTAAAACAGACAAAAAAAGACAGATGAGAGCAAAATTTGCCTTCACTTTACTACAGAATGCTGTTTAAATTCCAGTGTACATTACCCTTTCAAATTTAAACTTACTTCTTTGAATCTCTTCCACAATGAAAGGGTCAAATCTAATTTTGTCAATGCTTTCATCCAAACAGTAAGTTTTGTAAATTTTCTGTACTTCCTCATGAAGAGACATCTTTTCAGTATCTGATAGTTCTGGTCGCAGAATTCGATCATTGAATTCCTCTGGGAAGCAGAGGAAAGAAAAAGCATTTCTTGATCAACTTGGCAAACAAACAGCGTCTTAAAGCACCCTACACCACCAACTCATTTTCCAGCAGATACAGTAATTGGTAAAACTTTAAAGTTAATAGAAACATAAAGCATCGCAAAGTCTTAGGTAATAAGGTAGCTGCCTTCTTACTAGCTATAATTCACATTTGTTAATAAAATTAATACTAAAAATATATTGAAATTAAACCAAAGTATTTCTAATCACAGCAAGTATAAATCCATTGAGTCATTCCTGGCATAATAATGAACCAGATGATTTTTTTCTTCCTAAATTACCCAGTTGTAGTTTTTCTTTAGCATGATTTCATGCTAAACACACATGAGACAGAGAGGCCCAACAGCCCTTTATGCCAATCATCTGCCCATCTGCCTATTCTGCTATTTCATTCCTGAGACCAAATTGACTGTAATAATTTCAATAATATCTTTAGTACTGTTCAATCCTCTTTGATTTTTTTAATTATTTATTTTCCTCAGTAAGTGCTCCTTATCTAACATATTTCTATCAAGTGAAAAACCACCTACAGCAGACAATTTGAGCCAGCATAGGGGGAGACCCCTAAATCTCATTTTTTGTTTTGTAAGCTAATACACAGATCTGCCACCTGTGAGAATGCAAGAGAAGTTTACAAGGCAAAAACGCCGAGTTTTACCCAAAAAAATAGACTAATCATGGGCAACAGAGTAAACTTTCTGCTAAAGGATTATGGGCACATAAGAAGCACAGAGATTATCTGTATTTCTCTTCTGCAATGATTAATGATTTCTGCAGTATTTTCTAAGATTAATTCTAATTTCATTTCACATGTTCCCAATATATGTATGGGCCTGGGATATAAAGGCACATCCATTATGCCCTATGCAATATGAAAATACTTACTTACCAAAACCAAAGAGTAACATTACTTTGGTAAGCCAGCAATTACTTGCTGACCAAAAACCTTGAAACAAACAACTCAAATTTATAAAAACTTCCCAGAAAACCTTATCATGGGAAAGTAGATGGCTTTTCAAACAACACCTGTGTAAAGCTAAAATCAAGTGCACACTTCATAACCATGGTACAGGTTACTGAATAAAATGTTTCAACACCTTTAATGTTACATTTCTGTTCTTTACAAAAATCAGAATTTTACAGCTAAAAGAACATGAGAAGTTTTTAATGATGAACAGCTCATTTTAGAAATACTTTAGTAACAACATATTTTAAAAAAGGCAGCTGCACTTTGTATCAGTGGTCAGAATTTCTTTTCCTACACAAATATTCTATTTTAAAATGTACAACTTCTATCAATAAGCAGAAATACACTCAAGACCTACAGTTCACACCAACATTAATGTTGCCAAGATTAGCATTGAAGAACTGGGACACACTGAAGCAAGTGAACACAGATTCTGAAAGGTAATCTCATGCTGAACAATGCCACCCAGTCCTGAGACTGAATATTCACTTCAACCTGCAAATGCTTAAAGATAATCAAATAGGTTGAGCACACGTATGCAATCTTACCCACAGTCAGGCAGAACTGCAGCACATGTACTGCCCCTTCCTGTTTCAGGAAGTTCATAAACCGAAATAAAAGGTCTTGCTGATCTCTGATCTCCTTTAGCTCCAGTTTCAGTACCTGAGGAGGTTAAAAATGCAGTCGGTCAATTTTCAAACTTTCAGTGAGTACATAAATAATGCCAGGAGTTGTAGAACAGAAACAGCAGGTAAAGCAAAACACTTATTCAAAATAGGAAAGGAAATAAATGTTTCCTTTGCTTACAGATGGTTTTTTATTTCTTGGCTCCGCAAATTTCTGAAGGAATGGAACCAATGAAGAAGTAGGCTCAGTTGCTATCTCAGGCTGCAAAATAAAATTGCAATTGTTAAGAAAGCTTTCTTAATGGGTGAACAAATTGCTACTGTTTTAATTTTGTCAGTACTCACTGGACTATCATCAATGAAGATCAGCAGCAAATGGTTGACTGTGTCCTGCAGGAAAACACAATACAAAATTAATATTAAAGAAATCCAACAAAATAGATTAAAATAATTTCAATACTCTGTTATGCCCGAGTTTAAACCTGTGAGTATATTAATACTTTTAAAAAAGCACAGCCTGGGAACACATGTCTGAGAATTGACCTTCAACTTCACGTTTTTACAAGTCAAGGAACTTCTGAAGACACCTGCACAGAAACATTCTTTACTGGTGGAAGAAAGCTCTACAAAGTATTTTTACTGTAAGCACAAATCTAATGAACTACTAATACTTCCACAGATATAGTACTTTCTGTTTGCACCGAGGTGGTGTCTGCATAAGTATTGCAATTTTGCCTATTAAAATACATGAATAAGCAAAATGAAAGACTAGAGCATTCTATCTTTACAAATGCCCTTTTATTTACAGAATTAAGAACAAAAGCATTTATTTCAATATGGCTGCAAAAAAGGCTGTTTTACTTAGACTGCTATAAAGATCCACACAACTAGAGCTGAAGTACTGGAGTCCTTGTTTAAATGTCGCAATAGCAATCAGCAATTTGAAGAAGTTTACACCAGCCCAGCATTCCCCCATTTGACAGGAGATGCAGTCCTTCGTTAAAAATACATTCTTAAGAGATTACACCTATACTGTTATTTTAGTTAGTTCAGTGAGTGAAACACTCAAACCAATTACATGAACAAACAAAACCATTGTCCACAAGATTCCTTTTCCTTTTTCAGTCAAAACGCACAGAAAGTCAGTCATTCTGCATCATTTGCTTTACCCACAACATACTTAGTAGGAAAACAGTAATATTAAATAAATTAAGATTATTCTTGTGTTCCAAAGTCTTACAGGATCAGCTAAGAAATCCATTGAGGGAAGGAAAACAGAGCCAGGCAGAATCTCTCTTATCAGAAGAGCCAGGGATCTGAGAATAAAGGAAATAAAAATCCAAATGAATAATATATTATATAATTTTCTAAGTGAAGGTTCCAATGTCATTATATACTACTGGAAACATTTTAGGGTTTAAAAATACCATAAGAGTGCTATTTTAAATACAAATCAAAAAAATCATAAACAAAGGGATAAGAAGAAGGGTCGAGGAGGATGACTTGGAGTTCATTCTTTCACTTCCCAAAATTATTGTACTACATAATATATAGATACTTTAAAAAATACAATTCTAAATAATTTCTATACCTGCACTCTGTTGACTTTGGGGGCAAAATATAAGGAAAAAGTAGTTCAGTAAGTTTTCTTAAGTAGTGAAGTTCATCTCTTCGGCTTCTCAAAGCAACATGGAGTTCTGGTCCGTATTCTTCCAAAGCAGCTTGCTGCAAAAATTCTGCATTTTTTACTGAAGGTGAAAAACAGTATTATGAGTTGTTTAAATGTTTTCTTACTTTGAAACAAAAGGCAGTTGCTTTTCATTTGAGCTAAAAAGTAAATACTTTTAGTACATATACAACTGCCAAAGGGATAAAATATTGAAATGTTACGAAAGAACCTTGGCTGAGACTCTGAAGCCTGGCTATGTAAAAATAAAATCTCACATCGAAATAAAAATTCCTTCACCAAACAATTGTCGTTTGCATGGTATCCAGAATGGTTTCTCATTTATAATTATCAAATAACTCATTTTCAGCTGCTACTTCACATATCTGCCCTTAGGAAACAAATCTTTTCCTTTAAAACACTGAAGAAAATGGCCATATTTTCCACGCTTTACATGTCAAATACAGTTCTTCACTGCTAAAGAAAAATGTTTCCAACTCCTTGGTAGAAGTCAAAGGAAATATGAAATTTGGCATAGAGAGCACTGCAAGATTATCTAGTATCTTGAAATTGTTGTTGTGCCATGAATGACATCCAACGTGATTATGCTATGTTTCATTATTCATATTATTCATTACCACTAGTCATAGGACCAATGGCATATATTTATGGATATCATGCAGACGTTTTGAGGGAAGGAAGAAAAGTTCATGACTCCAGTTAAAGTAAACATCTATGCTTAAAAGTTGAATGAAACCACATTTAGTAGATACAGCATTGTGGAACACAGCCAGTGAAAAAAGTAAAGATAACAACAGCAAGTGTTTCCCCATATTCCTTCAATGTGCGGTTTTAATACAATTTTTACACTAGGCTTGTGAAGATACTTTGACTTGGATAATAATTAAATATGGTACTGGTCAAAGTCTCGCTGTGGCTTATAAACATGAACCTAACTTTTCAACATACTGATCAACTTGACTAATGCACATGTGAAATCATTCTAGCTATGAGTTAGTTACAGTACAGTGCAGATGTACAAATCCTTTCCCCTATAACTGCTCATCTGACATATAACAGAAAAACTTCAAAAAGCATTAGTAAAGGATCTTGATTTCCCTGAATAGAAAAAAATGCCCACATTCTTGTTCACTATACAGATAGAAATTTAGTATTTTTAATGTGGGGAAATAAAAATTAAAACTGAGTACAAGTATGTACTGCATATGTTCTCCCTATTTTTCTCTGCAACCACTGGAAGAAAAATTAAAAGGATCACTTTTTTTCTTTTTTAAAAAACAAGGCATAAGTATGAAAAGTCGTAGTAATATAATCTCAAACATGCATAAATAAACATTCAAACTTGCCCTTTGAAACTGACAGCATAGTAAGTCTTTACATTACCTTTTTGCCTGGCCTTGGCTATCACTTCAATGTGTTTCATTGCTGCCTTGAGCATCTTCTTTGTTACAACAGTTGGAATATCCACCTAAGGAATAGTTTTAAAATAAAAGCAAAACCATTCTATTTTTTCCTCAAAAATTTTTAAGACAATTATCAAACATATTCCTTCACTCTTATGTCCCCATTCTAACCATAAAATGAATCAAGAAACAATCCATGAATTTTCTAGATGAACTGACTGTATGCCCATTCTTCCGGGCAAACAATATAACAGCATGCAGAACTAAATGTCATAAATGACACCGTTAACATATTTATTGTCAACTCATTCCCATTATGATTTTTCCATTGCAACAAATACAGAAATGCAGCAAGATTTCTGAGTCACAGTATAGGAAACCTAGTTCTGTGTGAAGATTTGATCACCAACAAAAGCAACAATTATGCTCTGCTTCTAGTACTTCTGTACCTTAACACTGCAATCATGCCCACAAGGACTAAAAGCAAAGAGAAACCTCATACACACACAGAAAAAAAGTCACACCTCAGGTGATGGCAGAACCAAAAGAAAATCTGAGATACAGAGTCAGGATGAGCATTAGTGCCAACAATGATACCATGTGATCATAAGCCGAACAAAAACTACATATGATTTAATCAAGGACTGTATTAGGGTCCTGCATTTATATTTTCTCTGATGGCTACGAAAATTAAAGGAGAATTGTAGAACAATTCAGGCACAAATGGACCTCAAAATGTCTTAGAGCTACTCCAAGCAGTCTTTGATAAGGATGCTCAAGGCTGTATCCACCCTAGCGCTGAAAACCTCCTGGGATGAAAACAGTCACCTCCTCCACCTCCAGCCACCTTGGTGGCCCTTTGGTTCCACCTGCTCTACTCTCTTGTAAAAAGGAGACCAAAACTGGATCAGTATCCTAGATGGCATCCAAAGAGCATCAAGTAAAGGCAGATAATCACTTTCCTTGATTGACTGTCTCTGCTTGTGTTATTACAGCCCAGGATGCTGTTGATGTTGTCAGCTGCCACTGATGGCTCATATTCAGCTCAGAGCCTACCAAGTCCTTTGCAGAAGGCAGAGCTTCTCTCAGCAGCCAGTCAGTCCCCAGCCTGTACAGTCTCAAGGAATTTTTCTTTATCTGCTACAGCAGTTTTCATTGAAACTCATCTAGAAACAGATTTACACTTTACACGCTCTTTATTTTAAGCAAAAGATGTCTCAGAGATGCAAAACCACGCACTTGTAAATGTTCAAAATCTAAGACTTTTGAACAAGTTTCTGTCCTAATGGAATTTGTCCCTCCTTGATACAGGATAAAAGTGCTTCCTGCCAGACAAGGAAAGAGTGAAATTCCAAAGGCCACCAGTGCTGAGAGAAAAGTTGTTTGTTTATTCAGTCATACACATACACTAACACATATTCCTGCACACTCTCATGCAATATTTGAGGTGCCCAGCTACGATCTGACCTGGCCAGCCCAGACAAGCCAGTACAATTGATTAAAACTGCCTAAAAGTAAGGTCAACTCCAATTTACAAGCACGAAAGGAGGAACTCCTGCTTATCAATGGAAAATCCCTTCTTTTGTGCCTCACATTTCAACAGTAATTTCTATAAATCAGGAATTTCCTATGGAACACAGGGATAGGGCAGTGTTTATTCCTGCAGAAGTCAAAGAGCACAGCAAGCAACTTGTTGACACTGTAGTTGACACTGGGAACTTTTGACAAAAACTTCAGTCAGATGCAGGGCTATCTACACCACACTGTACAAAGAGAAACCCTTTCCTTTCCCTTCAAAACCCATAACCAACCCAGAAACGGCCACAACAAGGAAAACCCAGATTTGAAGTATTTCAGCATACACTTAAGAGCGGACTGGTCTGAAGTGCTTGATACATTATTCAACAACCATGCTTCAAAAAAATCCACCTATACAGCTTTAAACAGAAAACAAAAGCATTCTTTTCACTGTAGCAATTCGTAATTTTACATCTCAATTCAAAGGCAGAAGATTCTTTGGCAAAAAAGCATTATAAAGATATAACCTAAAAAAGGAAAAATAATCTGTTTTTTCTTACACAATTCTTCCTTGATTTGAACACTTCGTCTGTATTAGCTAGAACTATTGCTTTCAATTATTTAGTAATAAATCTACATCAAAGTACAGCTTCTTAGCCAAGGTTTATGACTATTTTATTTTGCAACTGGTGATGAACTTCTCATCAAATGAGATCATAAAGGACAGTGTATCAGAGCTGAAAGGCTAGAAAACATTGCCATAACCCTTTTGTGCTAAATACTGAAGCTTTAAACTAGGAATCCTGAAATGACACAAAGTTGGTACTTTATTTGCAACATGCATATCAACTCTAATTTCTACATACAACATTTTTCATAGTCTATGCAGCACAATTATTGAGGCTACTTGAATCTGTATGTGGGTGTGTGCATATACAGACACACTTATGCAGCAGTAAAAAAGCCTGAGCTCAAAAATATAGCATAGCATAAGACACCATGCTCCCCTGCACAGCTGAGCATGCCAAGTTTCAATTTTGTTCCAAAACACAAGTTATTATGAGTATCTTTTCGCTTGAAGAATCTGTACCACTTCACAGAAAGAGACAATATATTATATTATTTTGTAGAACACATGCAAATAAATCTAAACATTCGTAAAGAACAATGCATTTCTGGGATTACCTTTATTTTCTACATCCCCTGACAGTGCTTAGTACTTGCACACATCTTGAGTCTGCTGCACATATACAATACCAATATACACAGAACTGAAGATATTACATTTAAATCATTACTGTCAAAGGCAGATATGGTAAATTAACACTCTACTTAAAGATGCTACAGCTGTTCTAATACAATTAACACCTTATTACATGATCAGTAGAGAAGACACGACAATTTTTTGAGTCATCAACAGATCCACAAACAGTGCAACTAACAATGGCATTTATTACAACTCCAAACTGAATTTTAAGACCTTGGTCTAAATTTTTGCTTTGAAAGATTTACTGCACTTCCACAGCTCCATACAATGTCTGCACTACATGGACATTTCCTAATCTTCCCCCCATGTTCACTTTAAAAAGCAACATGCCTGAATTAGAGTAAACAAGAAAGTCATCTGGATTTCATATATAACAAGGAGAGAACCAAGCTGTTAATCAGTCATGACAGAGTACATGTACAACTTGTAGCTCAGGAAATATTGCTGTTACTAAGGCGGGGGGGAAAAAAGACACACATTATTCTCCAACAGAGAGGCCAGCACTGAATAATTCTGGAAACTGACTTTAGCAACTCTTCCTGCTTAGAACAGCCAGAAAGTCAGAAGCAGTTCCTGTAAAACAGACTTGAAGCACTTTACCAGAAAAGAGAATGTATGTGCTAATAGA
Organism: Margarornis squamiger; assembly: GCA_035222235.1. Taxonomy (NCBI): domain Eukaryota; kingdom Metazoa; phylum Chordata; class Aves; order Passeriformes; family Furnariidae; genus Margarornis; species Margarornis squamiger. The sequence continues at coordinate 80,424,348 of JAWWTY010000106.1, read as the reverse complement.
TTAAACACAGCAAACAAAAACTTTTATCTTTAGTACTCAGGATGTTTCTTAAGAATTGCACTAGCATAAGAACCGTATCTGTTTTAATTCTTCTAGTAAGCTGTTCACCTTATAATAGTCTATTCTTTACAGACAATGTATATACCTTGTTTGAATTTTAATAAGTCAAGCAAGCAGCAGCTACAAGACAGGTACACTGCTAACCATTTGCTAATAAGTCTTTGTCAATAATTCTCGAAATTGTGTCCACTTGGATTAAGTGCTAAAAGATCATCACAAGGTTTTGATAATGCCTTGCTCTGGTGTGAAAAAATAGATCCATTTGCAAGAATTGGAGAATGATTTGGGTCACAAGGGACCTTCACAGATAACTTATTCCAATCCCCTGCCAGGGACATCTTTCACTAGAACAGGCTGGTCCAACTGCACATTGAACACCTCCAATGATGAACCTTCAGAGATGGTTTACCACTGGGAATGCAATAAGCTCCAGAAGGAGGGAGCAGATACCACAAGGATCTCACTTAGATGGTCAGAACCTGTCTACACAGTTTCTTACTCTGTAGGACTGACTTACACAGTCTTATTCTGTAGGACTGACTTTGGAATCACAATATTTTAAAAAAATTAAAGAACTCACTACAGATGGGTATCAATTATATCTGATGGAAACACATGAATACCTTTAAGTTACCATACCTTGTGAATTCTCCGCACTAACACAGATGCAAAAAACCGCAGTGTGCCTCTCAGTTCATCCACTGAGGATTCATCATCAGTAATATTTCTGCAGTTGTAAAAGCACGCCATGTAAAGAAACAGAATAAAACACATTTCTAAAATGCATAAAACCCAGTGACACTATTAAAAGCAGGAATAAGAATATTTGACAGTGATATTTCAACTGGTATTAACTGAAATGAAAGCTACCAGAAAGTAAGTAGTGTTCTATTCAAGGAAAATAAAAAATAGTGCAAGCAGCATTCCCACTATGTCTGTGTGCACAATGGCCTAAGAAATATGTCAGTAAATTGGAATGATATACCAATTCTTGCTCTCATATACTATCTGCATGATTTTGATTGAGTAAAATGTAACTTAGTTTCTACATCTGTAAATGTATCTTTATTCAGTGGCATAAAGGAAACTGAATTAAAATTATTTGAAGTGGTTTCTGCTTGGAAACAAAGAATTTAAATAGATTTCCAGTACGCCTTTCAGGACCATTTTCACAATGTCAAAATATGATCTAAACTTTTTATCTGTTTTGCCAGTTTCCATATGCTGCAATAAAGTATGTTCAGTGAATAATCATGGCAAAAATAATTCAAAGCTGACTGAGGAAGAGAAATACCTAACTCCATGATTTTTTTGGAAAACTGAAAGAAAACAGGAAATACACTACGTCGAGATGCAGAAACGGCAACTAAACTGAGTGAAAAAAGAGACCATGATAACAGCATTACACACAAGGCAAGCAAAAAAACAAAAATCTACCAGCAACTCACAGGAACATCAGAGTATGACTAACAATATTGGTAAAACTGCAGCATAACACTAACAGCTGAGTAATGACACAACAAAGAAAGTCACATCCAGCTTTACTTAATGACCATATGCAAGAGTCAACACACTTTTTGGTAATGAGTGTATATGTAGTAAGTACAAATATTATTTGTGTTTAAAAAAAATCACTACAAGCAACAACAGGACATTTAAAAATAATAAAAAAAATGCCTAAAACATCATTTTACATTATTCAGCATCAAATTTTGTAAAGCAGTGTTTGGTTGGGTCACATAGTGTTCAAATCCATGTAGAAGATTAAATGCTGGGTACACATATTAGTGACCTGACAGTCAAACTATGCAATTAATTGCATGAAAAAACGCCTCAAAGAAAGCAGCCTGGCATAAGAAACATAACCATCCTCCAACAGCTAATCATACAAAGATAAGAATACTGTAGGGGAAAGTTTAGTTTGTTTTAAGATCAGCAAGGGATTAGCAAACAAATTGTATTGCTATATTACTAGTATTTGACAGACAACAAGATACATGAAGTAATTTGGACCAAGAAGTTGATATATTATTGGCACTTGGATAACCAGAGTCTTGGCTAACTCTATTTGGACATGACTTTATGTCACGTACTCTCACAATGTGCCATAGGTTTGCAAAGACTTTCTTTTAATCACCAGCAGACTGAAGACTGGTGAAAAAAAAAAATCATGAACCTGTAAAATCTCAAATCTCTGGTGACACAGTGGAAGGTCCAGACGACTTGCTTGGAAACATTTTTAAAATTGGCTGCATTTTTCCAGAACTTTAGGAATAACTTAAAAACACAACTGTCAGTGTAACAGAGAGATGTGCTAAAAGAAAAAGGCTCAGTCTTAACTGTAAACAGTTACAGAGTCTAATGCCTCAAGAAAGATACACCCATCTGCTGTTGCATGCAAAATCTTACAGGATCTACTTATAAATGAAAATCACATAAATACCAAAGTGATTTTTTTTCTGTGTGTCAATTCTTACAAAATTTGGCTAACTCCTACAAAAAAAGGTTGCAGAAAATAAGTTCAAGAAAATAAAAATGTAAAGCTATGGTTTGTAACTCAATAAAAATCCTGAACTTTTCTTGCATTACTTGCATTTAAAATAGAAGCAACTCCATATGTGAAAACATTAGGTTTAATCACTATCAAATAAAAATGTTTTAATAGTAATGTGTTACAAAAATATGGTAATTACTGAGTTCTAATGTAATCTGAGAGAACTGGAGTTGCAATAGCATCAATGACCAAAAAAATTCACTAAGTGTAGAGTGACTCTTTCAAAATTTACACTCTTCTGTTTAAAATGAGATTGGTATAAGCAAGATATTACAAGGTTTTACTGTACAGCACAAAGCATGAACAGTAGCCTCAGATCAGTGTTTAGTACCTCTACAAACTTGGATTACTATGCTCTATTCTTCCCACACAGCAGAAAAAAATTCTTAAAACAAATATATAAATATAACCATATGAATACTTTGACAAATACCAAATAAAAATACATAGAGGTATAACCACCTATTTCAATAGAGTTTGCTGGATTTTAAGTATTAATTCTCATTCCCCTAAAGTGATCCAAATTTAGGGATGTTTGCCTTTAAACTTTAACCTGGTAATAAAATACTACAAATTCTTACACAGTTTATTAATGAAACAAACATGAATCACATCTTTTCTCTGATATGGGACTTTATTTCCTGAGCAATAAATCTGTGATTTTATCTTGCAACATACACTTCTGGTAAACATTACACTTCCCAGGCTTCTGAGCGAGATACATCCTAGTAACACTGATGCCACTGATTTACAGAGTGTGCAAGGTGCTGCAGGACAGCATCAGTTGGCACAACACCAAAAAAAATTGTTTATATATATATACATATATATATATAAAAAAAAGAGGTAGCTTCTGTACAAATTCCAATCACGTGAAAGGCGGGCAGTCAACATAAGGAGTTATGCCCAGACCTTATTGCAAGGGAAAGCAGGAAACAGTTTTACCAGCCTACTCTGGAAAGTATGAATTGCCTGCTGGTGGTTACCCAACCACGCTGCTAAATAAGGATAGTCTGGATGCAAAAGCTTCTGATTTGGCTCTGTGAAGAATTATCCTGAGTCAGTGAGGTTTGTTAGCTCAAAAAAAAAAAAAGTGTCCCAAATGCAGGAGTCCTTTGTCCTGGGTGAGCTGAGCTTTGCAAACAGTGCAGGTACAGCTAATTAGGAAAATTCAGAACTGGCATGCTCTACAAGCCAGACCTCAAATGGTGGCACACAGACACACAGTGCAGGTCTCCCTGCACAACTGTTGCTGGAAACACAGGGAAGAAGAAGCAGGGAAACACCTGAATGTCTAGATGAAACCAGGCAGATCTGACATTACTGTTAAGCTGAAACCAGTAAGCCTTTCAGGGCCAAGTTGTTTCCTGTAGAGTTATTCAGATATCACTGCACTCACTATAGCTCACTGAACCCCCAATACTTTGAGTTCATGGAACACTTAGTAGGTTTGATCAGCATGGTGTGAATTTGTGGAGCTAGTTCAAAAGCTGGAGGTGCAGCCAGGCAAAAGTAAAGACAGTGCAGAAACACCTGTACTGCTCACCAGAGGGCAAGATGTAGCAGAATCTAAGCTGGTTGGCTCCACACCAAACATATTTTACACCACACTTCAAACTATCCATATTACTATCCCCAACAGATGATATATTCCAGACTTCCACTGTCTTGGGTGCCAGAGATGTAAGCAATTGGCAGAAGCCAAGTTTGTTTGTCAATCCGTAACAAAGACATTGAAGAAGTCTTCCACCAGCCAAGAAGAAACTATTTTCAAATTATGGAATACAGAAAATGGTTGCCTTACATATTTGTTACTTTATCAAACAACTCAATAGAACATGCTTTAGCTTTCTGTATTTGAAAGTTTAAAACCTTGAGGTTTCCAACTTGAACATTCACAATACATGGTGCTAAAGCTCCCTCTGCTGTTTGCAACAGCAAAGTTTTACACTTCAGTATATTCATCACACAAAACCGGAGCTGAGCCATGCAGGTATTGGCCATGATCAAAAACCAAAGAGGTAAGTAAGTCCACCCAGAAAATTTTAGATCCCAGAGAGGCAGGGAAAAAAAAATGCATAGAGTAAATTAAAAGAAAGTATATACTTTTTTTTAGCACAAACTGAATAATTCCATCCAATGAAAAAGTCGAATTCAGAATTAAGGCAAGATGTTTTAACACATTAATGTCAGCATGATCAATTAGATATATTTTAATATCTTCTTACAAAGTACTGCACAGCACTAATTAATATACAAAAGTACAACAAAAAAAGCCCCAAACCAAACAAAAATACTCCCAGAAAAAATAATTAGCCACAGTCTTTTCTTTATTTGCTATTTTAAAGTCATTTACACAGTACTATTCTAGTCAGTGCAACATAACCACTCAGTCTTAAAACTCAGCAAATCACCAGATGATCTCCAAGAACTTGGCCACATGTATTCAAAATACCCTTTCTATATTAATTAAAAGTGGAATTTTTGTCTTTTTTAAAACTCTGTGAAGTAATTAATTTATTTTTTTTTTAAGCAATATGATAGATCAGTATGCTTCTAATCTGGAAGCAAATTTCAGAGGGGGGAGGGGTTGCATTTTTACATAGGTTTTAATCAATCCATACACACTTCCAAGTAACAGAAAATGAACATATAAAAATAAGTAATATAAAAGTGTTTTTAGGATGAAATACAAATTTCAGAACCATCTCTATCATACCTAAATTGTTAAAAGACCTGTTCTACTCTGCTAAGAGACAATAAAATGATGAAACCATAGCACTCAAAAGCATGCTGTTTTTCACTAAAGAAACAGAAATGTTTATTTTCAGGGGACTATTTCTTAAACAGATTGACAAATATTTATGATATTAAAAAATAATAACCTTTAGGTAAAGCTCATACCTGTACCATGGATAAATAAAGTTTTCCAGCACCAACTCAAGCACCTGTGCAGAACAAAGACAACCATGTTAGAAAATAAGCAGTTTACTATAAATTCCTGTTAGAAGAGTTAAAAACACAAACACCTTCCAAAACTCACAGGGCATAATCCATACACCATGAAACTTTAACAAATAAACGTGTAAGTTGCGATCTTATTGGGAGATCAACTATTTTGCATCATAATCAGTACTTTGGTCAAATAGCAACAAAGTGATGGTTTCATCAGATGCAGAAACATCTGCCACTAGTACTATCAGTAACAGGAAGCACAGTGCCATGGCCGCTGTCAGGTGAATGCTATGAAACACATAATCTTATCTCAAACAGCTCTTCCCTAACTTTTCAGATCAGTCCCCATTCTCTTCTGACCTAGCATACAGCATCCCATAGGCACAGTTACCCATCCTACACTAGCACACATCTCCATCCTTTTTCATCCAAACCACCACCCTTTCCAGCTCTCCCCCACTCTCAAGGTGGCACAGTCAATCCTGTATGCTCATCACTCTCAAAGAAAGCAAAATTAGGGTCATAAAAAGCAATTCCTACAAAAGTCATCTGCCTTTCTCCATATCCTGCATCACAGCTTTCAACAAAACCTGCCTCATGGTCCAGCCATCTCTTGAAGTCCTAACCAGAGCATTTCTCAAAGTCCTTGTCCTATCTGTATCCTCCTGACCTCCTCCATCCTGTTCCGAGCCCCTGTAGATCTTGCTAGAAGATCTCTGTAGAAGAATCTCTTCCACCCTTTCCATCCAACCTGTTCAACACAGGTCAAGCCTGTGGTTGCCTTTTCCATGCCAGAAAACCTGAGTTAATCAGGAAGAACCAACACTACTGCAGTCACATCACAGGCACGCCCTGGTTCAGCTCAGCTTTCAATGTGACAGAAGAAGGGGGGCAGAGGAGGTGACAGTCCCTGTTCAATCAGTGGGCTGCCATCATCCCATTCACGTGTTCTGCTCGCAGGACTGCAGCTTTGACACCTTTCCTTATGTCTACACACAAGCTTCAAGTACCTGTTACAGTACTTGATCAGTAAACAAAAACTTGTTGCAACATGATCAGTAGAACGAAAACTTCTGAAACAAAGGAAAACAGTGCCAAGACAAAAAAACATGAGGAAGGAGAGGGAAGGATGAAAATTTCTTGAGATTTCCCCTCCTTCACTATAACGTCAGGTATCACCCACACTACCTTTTCCCATCGCAACCTGTTCCTTATTTGAATCACTGCTTTAGAAGTCAGTTTGTCCCCAGCAGCACCAGTAATGATCAGGGGAGTAAGACGTAATATATGTGTGGCTATGGGAGGCTGCTGTGACATACTCTATAGAAGGAAATGTTCTGTAAAGCCACGGTGTATAAAGGAAAATAAAAAATCTGTTTGAAAGGAAAGCTGAATGTAACAGCTGATATATAAGTGTCATTTATGACAATAACTGTTACTCTTCTTACAAGATCTGCTGCTGCAGTCATTCACACTGTATGCACTGCAAGAATTCAAGATTACCTAAATTTATGCATCTTTAGGGCACTACATGCCTCTGCTCCTCTCATGATTATAAAAGCACACTCAAGAAAAAGCCTCTTTAATCCCTTTCAGTTCTTCAGACTTGAGCAGCTCATGAAAAAATACTCTTTCTGTCTTTACTACTAAGAATATCATCTACTCAAATTTGGTAAAATACTCTCTCTTTTTCAACTGCTCCATTTCATTGTTCTTCCCCCTCTCTGGAGAGATGTTTTCCACCTTGGGATAATTTTAGATATCTGTGTTATGGGCCATACAAAGTCAACAATGTCTTTTCTCCCACCTCTGTGCTATATTATGCTATATTATGTGCTACAGCAGTAATAGATCTTGCAAATGTAATACCATCACGTGTTAATGACAGATGGGTAAGATAAATGTTCTGTCAAATTGTCCTGTGTCCTGTGACTGGAAAAGTGGGGGAAGATGACAACAGATGCTTTAATTCCCAGTCTAGAAGAGACTAAGAAATCCCAGAGAACTTTCTTTGGAAGTTAATCTTCAGATAACAGGAAGATCACATCCAGCTCCAGTCAGCAACCACAGGACACTGGCCTTAAGAACGTATTAGGCCCCTCAAATAAACTTTCCTGATGCCTTCCATAGCACTGCCAGTATATCAGACACCAATTCACTCCACAGAAATCTCAAGTCTCACCAGTACTGCAATATTATTTTTGTTCATGCAGAGTTTCTAATGAAATAAACCTCTTTCAAGGCACAAAATGCAGACTCTTTTTAAAAAGTGCCTTACAGAAGCAGAGGCCTGATGTCCTACCCTGGACAAAGTCTTCTTGAGACTCATCCCACATCTGTAGTAACTGAGTTCCAGCTGAACCATTTTACAGACTTTCCAGTGTTTCACTTCCACAGTCACACTGTAAGGGCAAGCTTTATGGTACTGCCTCCACAGGACAATGCCTTGCAGATAATCCCACTAAACAAAGACCCAGAGATAGCATGCACAGAGACAGACAACTAACTCAACATGCACTTGGAGTCCACCTATCACTGGTCATGATATCAGAAGGCAAGACATGTTCTATTAGAACTCAAGTGATCTATATGGCCTCAATAAAAAAATGCATGTTCACACAGGAAGCTGCTCCTATTTCCACATTTACTAAACACATGGCACGGCAGAGGCAGTTATGTATAATGCTCCAATGCACCAAGGTGCTGTACAGAAGAGAGCTACGGTGTGAAATCATCTCTACTGGAAAATACAAGCACTCAAGGAGTAGTAGGCCATGGACTGTCACTAACTGGATTTCAAGGCATGCAGTTTATACTGCTTTCCCTTGGACTCTATGAGCACTCCAGACTCAGTGTGATTCTGTAAGACAGAAAAAAAGCTGTCACATCATCTACTGCACTTTGATGAAGCATTGGGAAAGCAGGACATGTGCACCCACTTCCATTCTAGCAACATCAACAATATTATTCAAGCTCAATTGCTCATACTACACCATGCCAAAAAAGTAGATGGCACATTTCTAAGAATGACAGCTAATGATAAGACATTTCCTTGTCTGTAAGTTATTCTGCAGTTTTAAATACAAATGATGAGTAATTTCATTTAAAGCCTACCTATTTTCAAGCATTTTGCAAAATGACTGTTTCTACTATGTGTGGGCAGCTTTGAATTAGAAAGAGATTACAAGTGTAAAACCAAATGCAGCAGGTAGCAATATAAGCAGCAGCTGCAGAAAAAAAAAAAAAAAGAGAAATTATTCTCTAGGACACACTGCAACACTGCAAGCTAGTCAGTCTTTGCTGCTGAGACAAGCTTTCTGGGGACTGCCATACAAGTGACCCCAGCTGTCAGGAGGAGGAACTGCAGAGCAGAGTGATGACTGAGTCAGTAGCAGGCCAGAACTACCAGGCCAAATTAGAGTGGAAAGGAACAATAAACCACAATGACAAGTATAAAGCCTTAAAAACCAGTCCAACTAGATAGCCGAGACCACTTCCTGAAGGTAGAACAAGCCATTCCCAATAAGAAAGCATGTAGCCCATTGTGCTACATGCTACAAGAGTTCAGGAATGGCAAAGAGCATGTTCAGATAGTAACTGATTTCTTATCACACATTTGTCCATTTCTTACTTTTAGAAAAGAAAAAAAGTCTAGTCCCATAATCGAGTCAAGAATCTGAGAAGTTAAGAATTAAAAAAAAAAATTGTGAGATCAAAAGACAGCAGTGCCTTGATCCTGTAAGGCATTTCTTTCATGATGCCCATCAAGAGTAGGCAAGAAGCTTTCCACAGATTTGACTTGCAATCATCCCTCACATAGCAAAAATGAGATTGTAGGGAAAAAGATGAGTACATTAACAGAACAACAGAATTAAATTCTCCTCTATACAATATGCAGCACCTGGACTATATACAACATAAAACTGACCAACAGATATCATGTTCTTCAACACTGAAGAAATCAACGTAATGCAAAATGGATTAGAAAGGAGAAACAAAATTATATACTTAAGTCACTGCATTATTTCTGTGAAGGATACAGCCCAAACTATAAAATATTGATAGATGCACGATTGAGACAGTTTAGAGTTCAACTATAATAATAAACATAACTGGAGGCAGAGGAATATCCAAGTATGGATTTTTCTTATTCTTCTAAACCACATACAGCAGCTAGGTAGACTAAAACAAGGCTGCAAAAGATTAAGAATTTGCAAAGTGAGACAAACTGTCATCACAACCCAAGAGAGAAAAAAGTCCATACTTGTGAGAAAAACTTGGATTTCTTCTGATCTGAGCGTGTATTAAATTATTCTGAAAGCACCTGAAAACACGGGCTTAAAGGTTATACAACTGGTTCAAATTAGAAACATTTGGAAATGAGGATTTTGCCAAAACTCTTCAACCTACAAAAGAAGAACTAGAAAAACTAATACTTAATAAAAAAATCCCAGAATTATTGCAAGTATTTGAAGTATCTGCTTTTTAGATGCAGGCTGCACTGGGTACTCCTTTAGAATCTAATTAATCTTAATTCGGTTCACACTGTATCAGCTTCTCTCTAATGTATGACTAACCCACAAAAGAAAATAAGAGCAGTCTCTCCTTCCAACCTGAAGCAGGCTATCCAATTCCAGGCCAGCATTACAAGCTGCATCCTCAGAGTAGATGGTCAAGAGGAATGTGGTGTGGACAGAACCCTGATACCCTTTTAACCAGTAGAGAAGAGCTGTAATGAGGAACAATGCAATGGGATTTCTCATTCCCAATACTATCTATCTCACAGAGCTGAAAAAGGTGCCTCAGACTGCTCCTTGGGGTCCACTGAAGAGGATTACCCTGGCTCAGCACAGAACTCAAGTCTGGTACTTCCCTCTAGTTAAGCACACCAAGATAAAGGAATGAGAAACACAGCACAGGTACACAAAAGCCATGTCTACAGTGCTAAATAAAGCAGGGCCTGGGACATGCCACTGAAGTACAAAGCAACAGCAAAGAAAAGCTCACCACTTTGGAAAGGCAGAATTACAGCAACAGCAATCAAATACAAAATGCCAAGGTGTAGCAACACCTTTTAAAGATCAGTCTTAGAAGGTAACTATGGTATCTACTCATATCTCTTATGAATAAGATAGTACAAAGAACCTTTTTAGCATTAAATTCCCATTTAAGCTAAGGAGAAAAATTTCCAGTCCTTCAGCATTTACCACATCCTGTCACATCTATTTGCTCCTCAAAATTCTAAAAATGTTACATGCATAGAACTGTTTATTTTATATTCTATTATTAAAGCATGAGCCTTTTGCAATGATATCCAGCAATACCGCCATTTTAATACATTTAAACTTATTTTGAAAAAGTAATAGATTGCATCATTTGAAAGAACAAATGTTCACTTTTGAAATAGCAGAGAAAGTCACTTCATTAAACTAAAGGAAGTCAATGAGTTATCTGTTCTTTTTTAAAAACATTTCTCAACTGTCCATCCCTCCCTTCCCTTAAGGTTTTTATTCTTCTCCTATTCCTTCAGTGGGCCATGTCTGGGACACCGTCACACAGAGCTGAACTAAAGTAATAGCTTATACCACAAAAACATGCACTTCATCAACCATTTTGTTAATTGCAAGAACTGACATGCAAAAACCTTCTCACTTCTGGCATGCCAATTGTTTATCCTCCTGCCACAGAACTCCAACACTGGAATTCTAAATAAATGGATGTTAAGGGACATATGTGCTTCTGTATCTTCCTAGCCTTAAAGAACAACAAAAGCTTATCTGTTTGCTGCCAATATAGTTCATCAATTATCAATCAAGTAAAAAAAAAAAAGCCCAAAGAAAAAATGCTCCTAAGATGGCTCTTTTTAAAAAGAGATTAGAACAAAACAAAATTCCTCGTTTACAGCCTTATTAAAAATATACCTATGCTATTCTTCTTTAGGTAAATCCACTAATTTTTTTTTTTAACCAGATTTTGTTACAGTTTTGCCTGATGATTTTAAATAGACTGACAGAATCATAGAATGGTTTGGCTTGAAAGCGGCCTTAAAGATCATCTCGTTCCAGTTCCCCTGGTCATGGGCAGAGACACCTTTCGTTAGACCAGGTTGCTCAGAGCTCCATCCAGCCTGGGCTTAAACCCCTCCAGGGACAGAGCATCCACAGCTTCTCTGGGCAACCTGTTCCAGTGCCCCACTTCCCTCTCAGTAAAGAATTTCTTCCTAATATGTAATCTAAAACTACACCCTTCCAATTCAAATCTATCCCCCCTTGTCCTGTCACTACATGCTCTTGTAAATAGCCTCTTTCCACCCTTCTTGTAGTCCCACTACCATCAAATTATCATCTACATTACAGAAATTTTGTGGCTGGAGCAAATCAGCTCTTACCCTCCACTCCAACAAACCAAGCTGGGCAAAATTCTCAGCTTTTCAAGAATCATACATGTTCAGTTACAACTGTTCTTACCAATATTCTTCTAACATTAAACACACATATTTCTTCTGTGTTCTAGGTGCACCACCACACCAGCAATCACATCCTTGTTAACAAAGAGGCCACCTCACCTCTCTGCTTCCAGCACATGTTCTTTTGATTTGACTTTCACATGAACAAGTTAAAATACCTGGGAAGTAAATCTGAGATATTTACTGAACCAAAAGAAAGAGGTCTAAAAGACATGTAATAAGAATGCACAGAACTCTAAGGTACTAAAGAAATGATGTATTAATTACCTCTGAGAGTGATGCATCAACCTTGGAAGGCACTTTCAGATCCAGCCATGGCTGATAGTTTTCCAGAAGCAAAGTAGGTCTGTGGGAGAGCATGGAGAAGTTTATGTAACAATATGCAATTGAAACTTTCCTACTGTGATGTATAAAATGTCAGCAATACTAAGCTTACTGGTGCCACAGATTTAATTTACCTGTGCCTCTTGCATTTGACCTTGCCACATACAGCACAACTGTGACCGTGGGGAAACAGCTCCGGCAATTCTAACTGCTAAAAGAAGATACCTGGACAAGTTTACATTCTTCAAAATAATAATTCTATTAACATACTGACACATTGCTGAATCTCCTTTTAGAGTATACTATTACAGAACACTGAATGAAGACAGTGTTGCTCTCCCAGCAGGAAAACAACGTAACAAGGCGTATTAAGAGAAACAACTGAACCAAACAAAAATTGCTTCCACTGAAACAAAATGTGAGGAGAGAGAGACCCTTTCACATCTCATCTCTCTATAGGTTAGTCGGACTAATAACAGATCAGCTGGGTTTTCTGCATAACCTGCCTTACTCATAGCATTGAACTACTGCAACTATAACTTTCTAGCCCTATGAAATTCTATATTAAATCATTTTAAGACAGAAAACAGCAATTTGCTTTGGGAATGTTTTTCCCTTTGAAATGCAGTACCACTTATAGAATTCTGATGACAGGGAGCAAAGACTCAGCACTGGCTTGCCAAAGGAAGGGCATCTTTAGAAAGGGAAAAGCCCCACTAAAAGAGCAAACAACTACACCATTTCTCCGCTGCCTGCTACTCAAATGCTCAAAAGGTATTTATTTACAATTACTCCAAGCCATAAAATGAGCAAGGCAGGAAACAACATCCATGAAACACTCCCAACAACGGGCTTTGCAGCCATACGTGGATTTGACAAGGCTATGCAGAAACATGTGAAGAACCCAAAGTCCTCATCATCACCTGCTTGCTATAAAACACCTCTCAGCAGGAGGATATGAGCTGTACAGATGTGCAGTATTTCCAAAAGCGCCTGGAATTACACAAGAACTGCTACCCAGTATAAACGCCTATCCTTAAACGCTGCTCCCGACCTACTTACCTTGGGCTTATATTTTATTGTGAAAAGAATATTGGGCAGGAGGGAATCCGGTCCTAGGGAGCAGTAGAAGGTGACGACACCAGCCACGAACGACCAGAAGACCATCAAAACGTGGAGATACCTTGCAAGCACAGGGGAAGGGTGGGTTTACCATTACCTGGGTGATGGAGGGAAGGGAAGGGACGGGAAGGGAAGGGACGGGAAGGGCCGGGAAGGGACGGGAAGGG
>JAWWTY010000106.1:80389556-80410600 GCA_035222235.1 Margarornis squamiger | reverse complement strand
GCGCGCGCCCGCCCCCCCCGGCCCCCCCGCCGCGAGCGCGCGCGCTCTGCCTCCCATGCGGGCGGCGCGCCCCGCTCCCTCCTTCCCTGCTTCCCCCTCGCCTTCCCTCCCTCCCTCCTTCCCTGCCTCCCTCCCGCCCGCCCGGCTGAAGCGCTGCCGAGGGCAGCAGCAGCAGGAGGAGGAGGCGGCGGCGGCGGGACGGTGCCCCCGCGCAGGCGGTGCGCTCCCCCGGCGCCTCCCGCGCCGTGCACCTGTGCGGGCGGGCGCGGCGTGGCCGGGATGAGGATCGGGATGGGGATCGGGATGGGGATTGGGCGAGCGGCCGTTCCCACGGCGCGCAGGTGGCACAGATCGGGAGCGGGGCGGCCCGCGGCGGGGGCACGGACGGGCGGAGGAGACAAAGCCACGCAGACAAAGGGAGGGGGGGAGAGCCGCGCTTGGTGCGGCTGCGGCCAGCGCAGAGCCCGGCTGCGCTCGGCATTCCCGCACCGCGGCCGGGAGGAGCCGCCCCGAGCGGCACCCGCGCTCGGCACCGGCCCCGGCCCCGCCACCAGGGCCCTGGGAGTTCTTCAGGGGGAGCAGGAGGTCCCTTGGAGGGGGCCCATCCCCGCCCCGCTGTCCCGCAGCCATCCCGGGAGCGTCCCCTCGCTGGGCATGTCCCCAGAGGAATGCGGGTCTGCCCGCACAGCGCTGCCAGCCCCGGGGGATCATCCTTGGCTGCACGCTGCGGAATTCCAGTGCTGAACACGCCGCGCTCGCACAGCCCACACGAGAAACTTGGAAGCCAAGCGCTGAGCTCCGCCAGACCTGTGTGTCCAGATAAAGGCAGCGAAAGGGAGGCAGGAAGGCACGCACAGCATTAGTCACTTCCCCAGAGGCAGCTCAGCCACAAGCGGAGCAGCGGCGGCCGCCCCTGAGCCCGGCCGAACTCCTCCAGTGCTCTAAAAACACTTGAACTTGAGCAGTGTGGCAAGCACGGACAATTACTGAGTTAGTTCGCTGTCAACAAATGCTCACAGGCTGGTGTATAAGTATGTGAAACATACACCTGGTATTTGGCGATACAGGAAAAAAAATAGATATCCTCAAGTATTCAATGCCACAAGACTTCAATTAAAAGCACTCCAAAGATTTATCTGAAACAACAACAAATAGAAGGCAGCTATACACTAGCAAATTTTCCAGCTAATTACCTTTATTCAATCTTTCAAATTAAAAATGTTTACCCAAACTTTTCACCACCTTTAAAAAACTGACACTTTCTGGGGAAAAAAAAGTTAAACAAAACCTGACTTTTTTAGTGCAAACCTGTGCGGTATTTTTAATTGTACTCTATAAAAATATATTTTTCTCCCTTCAAAGGAGCATAGCTGTCAGCTGCGCAACAACAATATTCTCAGAATAAGTCTAGGGAATAATTTTCAGTGAAAATACTGCACCAAAATATTTTCAAATGTTCACAGAGGGTGTTTCAGTTTTGTGTGCATAATACAGATGTGGTCCAGAGTATTATCTAAATTCCATAAATGGGTTTGTTCTCTGGAACTAATGAAAACAGTGAAAAATCACAGAATCTTTAGGATTGGAAGAGACCTCTGGAGTTCATCCAGTCCAACACTCCTGACAAGGCAGGGCCACCTCGAATGAGTTACACAGCAACTTATCCAGGTGGGTTTTGAATGTCTCCAGAGAAGGAGACTCCACAAACACCCTGGGCAGCCTGTTCCAGTGCTGTGCCACCCACAACATCAAGAAGTTCTTCTTCATGTTGAGGTGAAACTTTCTGTGTTTCATTACAATTCTCAGTCAGTGAATCTGACTAACTATAGGTGACAAACTCCTGAGGAACTAATTCCCACTTTCAGGCCCATTTTTAGAGGAAAACCTCATGCACTGAACTCTTTCCTCCATAAAATGAAAGTAAAAGCAATAAAAAGACTTGGATAAATGCAGTGAACAGATTTGCACCCTTATTTAAAAATCACAGCTGACCCAGAGTCAGAGTTGCAGTTATTTGATCCTTTGAAATTTAACATAGAAAGCAGGAAGCAGAAAGCCTGACATGCAGTTCCTCCAAATATAGCTCAGTTATTAGCCTTAATTCAGTAGGACAAAGACAAAAGCGGCATGTTCAGTAAAAGATCCGTGAAACCAGGTTTTTTCTATTTAGCCATGTAGAACATCAATTGAAAAAAATACCCTGCCAAGAACATTTACAGGCACTTTATTTGATGACTTAGATTTACATGAGGAGCTTCAGTTCACATGCCTGAAAGCTGAACAGCTTCTCACCATAATGAAAGTTGTGTTCATTCCTAAATTTCCCCGGTATATTAAGCCCCTGCCTGCTTCTGGTCCAGTTGTAACCATTGTAGAGCCACACTGAAGCCACAGCTGGACTTTTGAGTCTCCCCAGCACATCTACAGTAAAACCAGTTATTACAACAGGAGCAACTACAGAGTAACACATATAAAGCAGTGAAAAATAAATTTAATTTTACTATAAGATTAAGTCTTAACTTTTGCTCCGGAGTTACTTATGTACAGGTAAATAATCATACCATAAACAAAGAATGAAGATCTAGAATACTCAACAGGAATCTTACCTTCAGTTTCTATGATGCCTTTCCAAGGTGTGTATGCATTGGAAATTTAGACTCTGCTGTAGAATTTGCTATACTTGAGCTATGAAACACACCAACTACAGCATTAGAGGGGCAGATCACTCCGGTCACACAGGCAGTATACTAACAAAATCAGCCCCCTCTGCTATGCCTGCCACAGCACAGTTCTGAAGCAACTGAACCACTCCTGGGGTTTTCTCAGCAATATATTTTTCAAGCCATTCTCAGCCCTCAGCTTTGTTGGTAAGACTGCCAAATTATTAATACATCTGTATATTATAAAGATATTGAACTTCAGGAAAAGATTGCAGTCTGCAGTTTATTCTATATAGTGCACAGCTGGCTACTGGCCTATTGCCCTGCAAGATCCTTGGTAAAATAAGGCTATTTGGGGAAATACCTGCTTAATTTCTTCATCCAATCAGTCAAATGCTGTGTCTTAAAAGACAGGTTGAGTTATAAAATACAAGTCAGAAATTAACAAAAAGGAGAAAACATATTACATTTTCTAAAGAACAAAGCTTTATATATATGACTATCTCAGTCTTTAATAAGCAGATTTGAGTGTTTTTCCATTCTAAAAATGTAACTTACAATCTAAAATTGTCACATGATTTCAGCAAAGAAAGACTTAAGTAATGGTAATATTTTCTTTCAACATTCTTTCCAGTTATATCCTCTGTACATGTCCTGACTTTTCCAAAACTAGGCAGGGGTAGCACTTATTAAAACAAAATCAAGGTTAATCCCCCTTATATTTAAACTATTTCTAAAGTTCTAACTTTGACCCTGCTAACTCTTCAAACGCTCCACTTCTTCCAACTAAGTCAGGAAAATAAAAGGAGCAAAGAAAATGCTTGCAAATCCAGTGTGATTCACGGGACCAGAGGCAATGGGCACAAACTGAAACACATGAAGCTCTCTCTGAACACCAGGAAACACTTTTTCACTGTGAGGGTGACCAAGCACTCGCAAAGGTTGCCCGAGGAGGATGTGGAGTCGCCATTCTTCGAGACATTCAAAAGCTCTCTTGGCAACTAGCAACTTCTTGAGCAGGCAGATAGATACTGTGATATGGTTCATTATCCTGTTCTTCACAAATCCAACTCTATCCACTGACTAATTGATGCTTTTTTCTTGAGATTGGAAAGGCTCTCGCCCCACTCCCAGCCCAAAACAACTAATTTTTCACTAATTTTTAATTGTTCTTCTAGTTCTACAAAATGGTCAGGGAATCTGCTCCTACAGACTTGACATCATACATTTCGGGGCTTTTGAGGTTGAAATCACCTGCATTCAGCTAAATACGTGCCCAGAGAACAAGCCTGGGGATGAGGAAGGATGGGAATCTCCTAGGAATTATTTTTGTGTTGAATTCTACATGCAGACTGAAGGTCTTAAATTCCTTCAGAACTGCTTTTCTCTCTTTTGCTTTATGTCTGTGCTATAACAGCAGTGCCAGTGAAAGAAAGAATATTGAATTGCTGATTTCTGCAAAGTATGTTTTAAGTCCTTCTTTCCAATACCAGTCACTACTTTTTCCTCTTCCCACTCACCATCATCCCCCTACACACAGGTACATTCACCCTCAAATTAAACACTCCAGCACTGACATTGTAAGAGAAAGACACAACAGAAGTAGTAGAAGGTAGTTTAGGTCACATTCCATTAATACCTTTAGGTTTTTTTCTAATTTAAATTAGAGGATTTTAACTCAGTTTTTTATCAGACATGGGTTCAGAGCAATCATTGTAGAATTCATTGTATTTTGCAGTACACTGCAGGTTAATGTGTAAGCATTAAAAGAGGAGTGGAGGAGGAAAGAACTCATATTTTTGCAAGCACAAAAAACAGTGAGGTCACTTCCATGTGCATGTAGAAATGCCAACTCAAAGCCATCCCAAACTATTATCACTAACAGGCCCAGAACTGCAAATGCCCTATGCTCACTG
Source organism: Margarornis squamiger (assembly GCA_035222235.1). NCBI lineage: Eukaryota > Metazoa > Chordata > Aves > Passeriformes > Furnariidae > Margarornis > Margarornis squamiger. The sequence continues at coordinate 80,406,024 of JAWWTY010000106.1, read as the reverse complement.
GCAAAAAAAAGCAGTGCTAAGAGTTATTCAGAACCTATACCTTCAACATGGACAAGAGACAAATAAGGAAACCTAATACTGGTCTACAAGTCAGCAGTGGCATGGGGAAAACTAGAGAATAACTGCTTACTCTTTCTTCCAGTGGAAGAACTAGGAAACACCAAATCAAACAGGCAGATAGCCAAGCAAAAGAGCTACTTTTAGACACATGCAACTACGCTGGGCAATTCGCTGTCAGATGAAGCTGTAGGTATTTCCATGCACCCCTCCCGCAAGTAGTTAATTAATACAAGAAACTCCCATCTAAAACTATTAAATGCAGACCTAGAGATATTACCCGAATTTAAATTTTGCAGAAAAAATTAGTGGAGACTTGGGGACCATACAAAAACATACTATCCTATCTATGCTTGCCCTATCTTTGCATTTTTCCATTAGACAATACCCACTATTGGAGACTAAATACTGGTCTTAACTGTTCAGTATGATAGTACAAATACCCTGTCATTGCAGCAAGCAGAACATGCAATCACTGATCTGTTCCTTTCATCCCAAATCCTTCCCACTTCCTGCAGGAGTATACATGCAAATGTTCCCCTTCCTCCAGATTCCCTCTAATTACGTATTCCTCATCCCACTGTAGAACTATAAACTACAGGCTTCCTATACAAATAGCTCACAAGATTACCAAGGCTGAGGAAACTATGAAAAGAGGCTTCCCAATCTGACAAAAAAAAAAAAAAACAAACCCCAAAAAACTGTTTTACTATTGCTGTGGGTACAAGAGTGAGAGGTAGGACACAACTGCTGCCTTTTCCACTCTGTTATCCTAAGCATCTCACGCTTTAAAGCTCTTAGAGGAATGCTGCCATTAGGTCAGTGCCTGGCAAAGCTCCATGGAAAAAGGAGACAAGATATTCAGCAAAGAAGCGATGAGACAGGTGATCACACACACCACCACCCCATTTTCATCAAATTAGCATGGAAAGGCTGGAGAAAGAAGTTTCCTCCATGTCCCAGTGCATTCTGCTTACGAGAAGGACTCAAGCAAGAGAAATGCAGAGAGCATTCCTCATCAGTATCCATCTTCAAAATGTCCCAAAGTCATCTCAGGGCAGTAGTGCTATCCTGTCCACTTGCGCAGTGTGAGGTAGCCAAGTGCTGAAGCTGCAACTCACTGAGTACAGCCACAAATGAAAGTGTCAATAGAGAACTTACTGCTGTACTTAGACCTTGCTTCGCCCCAGACACTCATCCACCCCTGCTCTTATATCCCTGTACTACCTAGCAGTCATCAGGATTCCAGTACTTGGCACACTTATAAAAGCCAGCTGAAGGGTGCAACATAAGGAAAGGGACCCTTGGGATATACTTAACCCCATGTAAGTTACTTACTGCATTAAGCCCATCTCCAAAAGCAGACAGCATGTCAGTAGGTCACAGAATATTCTTCTCCAGCTCTGGGCATCTTTCCCAGGAGAGGAGAGCACAGCACACCAGACACAATGGCCACAGCCATACAGCAGATGGGAGAGGTCATGGGCTGTTCTCCAGCTGTAAGGCAAATGCAGAGAGCATAGCTTGCATTCCCCCAGCTAAGCTCACTCACCTTAACCTCTAACCCATGTCCAAATATTACATGTGAGAGTGTGCTTGCTGCCCAGGCTCTAGCTGTCAGACAGTATTAACCCTTAATGGCATGAACGATCAGTTGCCAGGGATTGGGCTCATGTCCCAGGCCTATTTAGTTCACCACTAATGACATGGCTGATTACTTGGGAAAGTGCCTGATGCAGAAGTTGCAGTACACAGCTTTCAGGTCAAGTGTTGCAGGGGACTTAACATGTAACCAAACAACCTAAAAATCCTTTCAAGCATGGATGAGCACAAATAACCTCGTGTCTTTCAAGCTGCTTGTAAGAATAGAGCAATCTTACCCCCCTCACATTTAAAATCCTTGCCAGGTACAAGGCAGAAGTGACTACAAAAATGCAGCATTTCTGCAGATCCCAAGAGCAGACAATACCACCTTTTGTATACAACTGCAGTTTTTTATTTTATTTCTTAAAGATACCTGGAGAATGTTGTCCTGAGGGAATTCTTATTTACAGCACTTCAGACCAGAGGAGCTCAAAGATGAGGAACTCTTACTGTATCAGTACTTCAGGCTGTGCTTGCTACTTTTCAATAATCTTCTTGCATAAGGTCTACTCTGCAGTTCTATATGGGCCTTGAGATACTAGAATTAAATCTTAACCTAACACAGAGATTCAGCATATAAGTTTATCCTTTCCAGCTCATGCAGCAGTAACCAGGTATTCCTTCATTGTTTTGCACAGGGTAGTGCAGGCAATATAACCTGCGATTAAATACAAAAAAAATTGTAATTTAATATGGTGCAACTAATGAAGCTGTATTGTGCTGCTAGAAGCAACAGGTTAGTTTTTTAGGGAGGCAAGGTTTTAATTTTACAAAGCAACTGGGCACTAGAAAAAAATACATTGCTGTTCTGGGATTTGCAGGGGACAGACGAAGAGTATTATGCTTTCAATCTGCTCTCAGAAAATAAACTTAAAAGTAACTCTTTGATCTTGTAAGAACATACAGGGTTGGTTTTCCTTTTTCAAAGTTTAGATCTTTAAAGTAGCAGCAAGTAAGAACAGTTACAGAGAAATTTCATTTTGAAAATTTAAATCAACCAGTGTCAACTTAAAAAAAATCTTTTCTCAGTTTATGACTACTTAAATACCTGGCTGATAACCTGTGAACTTGTTTATTGACACCATTCAAATTAACCAAAACATTTTTAGTAGCTCTTGTGTTCTCCAACTGGAGTTATATACCAATGGAGAGCAGTGTTTGGAGGCACACACGGAGCAGTAAGGAGTCAATGCAACTGTGTGAGAATGTACATTTTTACTGCCAATACATCAATTCTTAGTTCCAGCAGAATTAATATAGATATATGAGCATAAAAAATAAAATCACTGATGACAGTTAACTGCAGAAGTTTTTAAATTCTTTCATACTCTTCTGGGTCAGGTGTTTAGATTTTACTGTCACATCCACAGTAATCGTTTACACGTCTCCCAAGAAAAATTACAAAATAATTCTTACTCTAGAAATCTTCTCACATATACTAAAAGGGAAATGTTTGTAATTTAGTGCCAACATTTATCTTAATCCTTTTAAATATCTATTAAAAGATCAATCCCGATTGTTAAATTTGATACATGAAAACTGTTAAAAAGTTTCAGGCCAACAGTACTGACAAAGATTTGCTGCAACCACAGACAGTACGGACCATGCACAGTTTCTTTAGTCTGAAAATTTTTCAAACTCCCCCAGTCTCAGCACACAGTGAGAAAAAAATTAGAATCAGAACTAAGAAAGGACTATTAAGGTATAAACTTTTGTAAGCCACACACACAAAAGAACAAAACCAAACATGAAACATTCCCAACTTAGTTCACTTGCTTTCTATATCTCAGCTGAGGTAACAGAGATGAGTTCTTCCACCCTCGGGTTGATGATTATAGTGCTAGTAACACATTAGCATTCCCTCTCAGACTCCTTCTGACACCCCAATTGCCAGCAGTCAGTCTATGCACCTTAACAAACACTAAGTTAATACTAAGGTTAAATCCCAGCAAAAGGGGAGACTGTCTCAGCCAACCACAGAAAGCAAGTATCTCATGGATAACTTGCTGTAGCTTGGCCTGAAACAATATTTTCTATATTATTTATCTTAATCACAAAAGCTGAGCAGTAGGACTAGGCTGTATATAAAAGCAAGACAGCCCAGGAATTTTCTAAAACCTCTTTATCATACTTTTGGAAGCTTTAGCAGAAGCTCAGAATGTTTTGCTTCCAGGGCCAGATGCCAATTCTGCTGATACGTATTTCTGCAGCTACAGAAAAGGCTATCATCTTCAAAGAAGTTAATTTTTGCCTTTTTAAAGAATTTGAGGTGCCTCTTTCCCAGCCAGACTAAAATAGTCAAGCAGAGAAGAGCATATTCAACAGTGCCTATATCCACAGATGTTTCTGAGCAAGACAAATGGTTATGGCTTTTCTGAGAAGACTCTACAAAGTACAGTTGAGTTTTAGTCCTGCTACTTTAATTGTGAGTAGGAAAGATCTTTACTTAGAATAGTACTCACCTTCAACCTTTTTCTAACTCCTACTTTATTGTCAGAAACTTTCCAGCAGACAGCCCCGTATCAACACAGAAGTGGAGAAGGAAGTATTTTCCTTTCACATCTGAAATAACCTGAAGCCCAGCTAGCTGTCATTGCTGATAGATCTGCAATTTGGCTCATGATTATTACTTGCAGGACCAGTCTCTGATTTCTGAAGAGCAAATAACATCAATTACAGGAACTGGTCTTATTTTACAACTCAACAGGTGTTTCAATTTGATTATTATATCCTTGAGTCTAGAGAAGTTTCCCAAAGATCTTTTTTTCCCACTTTACTGAAGTTTCATATATTCTTACAGCCCTTCTTGGATTAATACTGATTGTTTATGTAGTAGTCTTCTGTAACTTTGTGGGTTTGCCTTGGTTCTTGGGGTGTTTAATGCATAACTCCTCCAGAGAACGCAACACAAAACCAGTATAGAAAAGGAGGAATAGTATCTTTAGGAGATTGGGACAAGGCTGAGTGCAATGTAATAATTTTTAATACTGAGGTCCCAACCATGGCCCAGAGTAAGAAAGCTCCTGCTGGGAGATAGCCCAATCTCCCACAGATGATCTGCTCTTTCTATAATAGTTACGACTTCAGGAAAGACCAAATATGCATTTTCCTTTTGTCATTTTAAAAGCATTTTCCTAGTTAAGAATCAACAATAATTCAAGATTTCCTGGTCACACTTCAGTTGACAAATCACAACTAGAAAACTCTAAGTAACCCTTAAGAAAAGGCAGCAGATAACACTTGGAGGCAGAAGACCTCCAGGAGCGCTACCTCAGAATGGCAGAATACATCTTTTCAATAAAGCATTTTCTTCTCTTACAGGTAACTGAGGATACAAGACAGTTTCATTATAGGGAACCACTCTGGTCACTGTCAAGTTGTGCCAACCCAAAACTGAAGCTAAGTGGCTGTTTTCTTTGAAAGTTAGTGCTGTCAGGCAATAGGCAGCAGAAAGACAATGGTCCTTACACCACATGTCTCTCCAAATCTGTAGAACTCATAGCAAATTATCTTTCTTCGTATTTATAAGCTATAAGCTTAGGGCTTTCCCATATCCATCATGGCTCATAACGGGACTGCACTTTTAGTGCAGAACATATACCAAGCAGTTGCTACAGTCTTTTTCAATTATAAAACTATGAACTACATAAAAATCTCAGAATTATTTTTACGATTTCCAGTCTTCTTTTCATAGCATTTAAAAACACAGCAAAGCCACAGCAAAACACCTTGCAGTATGCCAAAGAATCACCATATTAAGATCTCTTTACATGGTAAAAAAAGGTTTTCAGCAGCCTTACAAACCTGTATGCCAAATTAGCAGAAACTTTACTGAACAACTTTTCACTAGCAACAGAAATTAAGTTCAAATACATGTAAATGAGGAAAGGCAATTCTGGCAACTATTTCTTCAAAAACATGTTTTCAAAAGCCCAGACACTGTTCCCTGCCATACAGGTTTTTAGGGAACATTCTCAGCACTGTGATACCATTTATTATAAAATAATATTTTAACATGTTTTAAAGGTAACTCCTGTTCCTGCCGCTAAACTTTTTATATTATGTGGTTTATAATCTGTAAAACAGGAAAAGGGGGGAGCATTAATTCCTACAAACTGAGCTTCTGTTTGCAGCAGCAGGCAGATGAATACAATTTTCAGAATCAGAAATTATATAATCCAACTACTTTCAGAAAATGTTTATTCTAATATGCACTGGAGAATGAATAATCATACCTGAACTGTTTCACTTGTTAAATCCAAATGACACTAAGAACTGACACTCACTGTATTTCAATATTGTACTTCTCTGATGGAATGCATGAAACAAAAGACAGCAAATTTGCTTGTATTTCCTGCTGCAGAAAATGACCTAACTACTAACACACCATCCTAGTTTTGGCTGGGATAGTTTTCTTAGTAGCTGCTTCAGTGCTGCAGTTTAGATTCAATAATAGTTTTGATAACACACTGATGTTGGGGTAAGCACTACTTAGCAATAACCAAAAGTCAGGGACTTTTCAGTCTCATACTTTTACAGTGAGGAGGGGCACAAGAAGCTGGAAGCTTTGTGAATTTTCCGAGGAAAGTTAAATTCTCTGCACAGACAAAGAGCCTAAGTCCTCCTTGTGCCCGAGAAATTCTCCTCCCTTAATTTTCCATCTACTTCTGTAATCTAGTGGTGCTAAAGGACACCTACACAGTTTGCCTACTGGGACTTTTAAATTACCTGCACCAATTCTAAATGAGAGAAATATTTCAAGCATATTATGGAACATGAGCCAGATAATCTAGAAGTCCAGAAGTACCCCCTAACTAGCCTGCCCCAATTCCATCGCATGTCATGTGCAGTATATAAACCAGGGGAAGGTGGCCCGAAGGCATGCATCATTGCTCAGGCTAGGCATCAGTCAGCAGGTGGTATGGTGCATCACTTGTCTGTCTTGGGGTTTCTGCTTGTTGTCTCCCTTTACAGTTATTCTATCTCATTTCAATTCTGTTCTTATTTCAATACATGGCTTTTACCTTTTTTTCTGTTCTCCTCTCCATCCCAGGGCAGGGGTGAGCAATCAGCTGTGTGGTACTTAGTTACCAACGGGGGTTAAATCACAACACACAAGTTTAAGTTTCAAATGTTTTTTTCAGAACTCCAGTATCTGCAACATTCCTCACTCTGGAAAAAAAAAACCAAGCTAAGGCTAGGGCAAATTATTTACTACTTTGTCAAGGTAAGATTAAGTACACAGCTTTAATGATAGCTGTGTATCCTTCAATGATCTTAAGACAATTTAAAAATACCTTTTCAATCAACTTACCAGTTTCAAAGCAAGGACTAAACATTTGTTTTATTTCAGTCCATTCATCTTTCCACTTTTCCATACAAATAAAAAAATGACTGAATTTCATTTCAGGACAGATTTTAATCATTCTTCACCTGCAAATATAAAACTAGTGCCATTGTTGCTGGGATAGTGCTCCTTCAGTTATGGAGAACTCTAATCTTAGTGGAAAAAAATAGTGATTATTGCTCTGGTGAGAAGCCTTAAGTATGAAGTGTAGCTCAGGGGTACTGAAGAGCACACCTCAGTACTTCGGATTTTTACCTCCAACATACCTCATTTAAACAGCAAAGCTATCTTAGCACTGGGGCATTTACTGAACTCCACTTACCACTGTTTTTGTTAATGTGAGAATTGAAAGGGACATCAGCTTCAAAGAGAGGGAGAAAAAAAAAAGCTTTTACTTCAGCCCCCTCCCAATCCCACCCTCCCTACAGTTACTAACATACCCACTACTTAATCTGTTTTACAGCCCACATCATTCATGTTTCAAATCTTTTTTAAACGGACATAGGTCATAATTGCCAAGTGGTATTCAAATACAAATCAAAATCTTCTCAGGAAATTCCCAAGAAAACTGCTGGAAAGGCTCTCTATACTTCTCCTGTTCCTTATACTGGTCATCCTCAGACAGAATACTGAACGAGGCAGACTTTGTCCCACTCAATACCGCCATTCTTCTGAGCATCAAACACCACTTTGTCCTCTGGAGCCCGCAGGAAGTTTGAGACAATGGCAGAGAAGTACTGTCTTCACAGCCCTGATAGCTCAACTGGACTATCAACTAAAAAGCCACATGACATTTGAAAGAAAATGGAATTCATCGTTTTACTTTCCCAGTTATATCCTCCAAGGGAAACAGACAATGGCAGACAAGCGAAAATGCTTGTAACACCGGTTGTAACAACAAAAAATACAATGCAAATCACCAGACATACATTTACGTGCCATACAAAGGCCTCCATTTGTACTCAACTCACCTGAAATTAACATTTATCTGTTAAATTAATCCATACTTTGGATTGTAACTCAAACTTTGTCCTCTGAACTGTGGGAGGGGGTGTGCAAAAAAAACCCCCACCAAAGTCAGGGCTAAATACCTTTTAATATAAAGAACACCTTTCCTTGGGCAAAAGTCAAACACTTGCTCACTGTGCTATGTCTATGCTCGAGTGTCTTAAGGAGTGCCTTTCTTTACCTATTGGTATTTAATTTCAGTGCTGATTTTTAATTGGCGAAACACATACTCAAACTTTATATGGCAAACATACAATTAAGAGCTTGCCTGCAGCCTATGGCAGCAACACCAGCACACAATATGGCTGCAGCCACAGCCACACACTTCTCTGCAGGATGGCAGCCTGACAGCACAGCTTACACTGAAATTCCAGTTCACTAGGACCTGGTACTTCAAGCAGGAGTCACACCAGCACTGGCACTCACATAGCAGTGCAGGTGCTGTGGTGAGGTTAGTTTCACTCACTTGCAACTCTTGTTTATAGATCCACAGCCTTCACCAGCAAGACAGGTTCCTCAGCAAGACAAAACCTCCCACCTTAACAATAGTAACAAAGCATTTATGCAGAGGCTACTTTTGTATCTTCCTTGCCACTGCAAGGTACTCCTCTTGCTTGTAAGACCACCACTCAATTAAAAAAAAGTCTCTCCTTCCTTGCCCTGTTACGAAGAGGGATATATGGCAACATTCCAGCACAAAGTTTTTCTAACTATTGATTTTTTGGACCACAGCCCAACAGCCATGTGACACTTCTAAGCTCAACACTAATGATGGTTAGTGCAAGATTTCACCAGACTGCAGCACAAAAAAGCAAAGTGCTTTCATGCTGCTTACTGCACAATCTTCAGTTAAACCTTTAAATCTAACAGTATTTTGTAGAACTGACGTTTAATGAAGTGCTTTTGGATAGAGAAATCTCACGCCACATTTCAAATGTGTAACACACACTCTTCTCAACTACATCTCTGTATCTTAATCACTTGTATAAAATGCCTCATCACTCCAAAACCCATACCAGAACCAAATCCACAAGTGATTGTAAACATGTCCCCCTCCACAGTGAAAAAGCTTTCAATGTTTAAACTCGTTACAAAAATGACCTTCCACTTTCACTAGTCCAATTATTCCAAAACATCTGCAGTATATAACAATACATTTATTTTTGTAAACACTTTTTATACCAATACACATTTTTCATCCGTTACTCATTTTCTGTGGCTGTACAGGAGCAATCATTCAGAAAATTTTGCAGCTAAATATTAAATATGCTTCATCGCTGGCCACATTTACCTTTTTCTGTGCTAAGTGACTCAAGTATTTTTCATGACTAAAACACTGCTTCAGACAGGCCTCCACCACACCAATATGCACAGTAACTTAATTCCCTGGATCTTTTTCTAATGCTGCCAATCCTACAACCAAGACCATCTCCAATGAATGTTTTAGAACAAGACTGACACAAAGGACTTGCACATGGCACACTCTTCCCACCACACAACGAACTTGTACACAAATCCCTTTGAGCATCTAACAAAGTACTTACCAAATGTTGCTGCTGTATTAACCATCCCTGTTCTTTGACATCATTTTAACCTCCAGAAGAGGCTGACCTAGCTCAGACTGGCAACTTTTGGACTTCACATCCAAGCAACTTCACTAGATGCTGTCAAACGCACCCAGACTTTTCATAGGACTACAGCAGGCAGAATCAGAGAAGTCCCTTCCCACTTCTGAGTAAATCATTACAAAGTTTGTTGTCCCTGGTGTCACTAGAGCACAATGTGGAGCATGTGTCCAGGATGTGCTGCACCAGGCAGCACAGAGCCACATTGCCTTCACAGGTCTTGCAAACTACAAGCAGCCAAGGAACACCATGGTCCAATTCACCTGGATGGGCAACAGGCAAGTTTTTCACATCCTCATTTTTTATTTGAGAGCAAGCATGTACAAAGCATGGCACATGGAAATACCTACCATTCTCAGCAGCGTGTTAACAGAAATAAAGCCTGTGGAAAACAATGACAGGAAGTATGTTTTGTAATAAATTTCTGCAGATTCCAACATTCAAGAAATTGAGTTACGGGTGCTTGCTGAAAAGGAGCAGCCTTTAGCGGAAGTAGGTGGCGACTGCCTATTAACAATAACCAAACCACAAGAAATGCTCAGTGAGCCAGTACTCCTGGAATTCAGTCAGAGCCTTAGCCTACATTTTAGTCATCTCATAGACCCTTTTTTTGATGTTTCCAGTACTTTATGTGCTGTTTCTGGTAGCATTTTGCACTTCATGATACTGCCTAGACAGAAAATTGGGCTTTACATGGAACTTGTAATTTATAAACATTTATAGCTCCATGAGCCAAAGGAATTTCTCCAGTTCTCTAGAAAGCTGCTAGCACCCAATGCTGTTATTTTTGGCTGTGGACTTTAAGGCTGTTTTTATGTATTTTGGTGCATTTCAAAATTATTCAGGAACTCTTTTCATTTTTAGTTACGCCATTCTCTTGTTTTTGCCTTTATAAAGTATTTCTGTCGATTAGGCTTGAAAGTCACATTTTAAGAGATGGCATCTTATGTACAGTTGTCCTTAAAATCCATATTACTTGGTGACCAGTTTATAACCCTTCATTCCTCTGCGGAAGAGCAACAATGTGACAAATATAGGCAAATATGCTGCTGCTGTGACATAGCACTGGTTCTTTTTAAGTGACTGTACAGTTCAAAGTGTAAGTTCTAATATATGTAGCCTCTTTCTCGTACACAGCATGCAGCTAATATTGCCAGTGTATTCAAGGAGCAGTCCCACTGTTGTACTACTAGCCTTTTCATGATTAAGTGGCAGCCCATAAAACCCCAACTCCTTGGTCCCTCAGTAGATACAGGCAGTGATGCAAGGTGTAGACATTGCCTTTTTCTTTCTTATGTTTTAGGTTTATGCTTCCGTAACACCATTACCTCATATACTTTCTCCCATCTCCTGAATGACATTGCTATCAAAATGGACTCACTGGTTTGCATTTTGCATGTACTCATTTTGCCTTCCCCTGTCTTTACAAGGCCTGCGTGTGAGCTCTCATCCTGAGTGTACCCAATATGGTATTTTAAAAGGGTAACTACTTAGGGGGTTTTCCATGTATTGACACTCAACACTCATTTCCCTAATATTGCTGTTACCCTTCCTAGAGAGGGCAGCTCAATATTTTGGGGAGGCACTATTTTAGATATGCAGACAGTGATTTTGGTCTACATGCAGTTTCCGAAAACAGTATTTACTAAACAAAATTACAGCAGCTGCTTCAGCAGGTTTTAAAAGCATGGCATCCCACTCCAAGCCACAAAAACTCTTCAGGTGTTACATTTCCTTCTGGTTACAGATCATCCACATTTATCAGACAGCTCTGACAAAGTGTCCAGCTCATCACTGTGAAAAGAGAACAAGGTTCAAGTAAAATGGTTCATTCAAGAGAGAAATTTCATTTGCACATAAGCACAACATATAGTATAAATTGTTACTACTTCTTTTCAGAAAAAAAACCCCAAAACTAAAACCAAAGACAGTGTAACACTTTTCAGAAAATTTAAATCAAGTATTCTGGTCTCATCTCAGATTCCGGATCCGTATTAAGTTTTTCAACAAGAAATTCAGGTTCGGGATAGGATCATCACAGATGAGACAAAGGCAATACAGAAAACAAATACAGTAGGAAGCATTACTGTTTTTCTATAGTGTTTCTGATTATTTATTTTCTGTATTGCAATCTCTAGACCTGTCATATTTCAAAAATAACATACATAGGTTTGAAAGCTGATCAAGGTTAGGTACAGCTATCAGCACACATTGTGCCTTGGGGAACAAGTGTTTTTAAATGCCAACTATGACTTAACGTATCAATTGATCAATTAAGTGTAACAGTCATAATACAAACAATTCTCAATTTTAGGCACAGTTACTTTAGACTTAAAATGAAAAAATATTTAGAAGCTTTTCAGTTACATACCTGAATAAGCTAAAAGCATTTGTTCCTACATTTTGGACCACTTCCTGTTAAAAAATAAGTTTTAGTTAAGCAAAGTTTCTTTCACTATCCAGAGTACAACTTGCCATCTATTTAGCTTCTCATACAGACCAAATTGCATTATTCAACATGTGTTGGATTAGTATCAGTACCCTTCCAAGTCCTGAGAAACTAATTAGAAGACTCCACTTCAAATATGCCATCTGTAATACAACAGTTTACATGTCACCTCCCGCTTTTAAATGGGGTTGACAATAATGCAGTTTCATAAAACAGTATATTTAAGATCACCATTATTTAAACCAGTTTTGCCAAGTTTCAATGTACATACAGACTATGAAACCTATCACCTTCAAACACTTCAGCTGTTCTGGTGCTACTCTAAACTCAGAAGCCAGATTCACACATTTTTCAGCAAGCAATCAATCAGGTTTGGGAGAGGTTCTTCACTGGTAAGACATAGCAATGGTTTTAAGCTTTACTTGTACAGGAAGCTTTTAAATTAATCATAATATTTATTGGCATTCATACCTTCAATTGAGAAGCAGCACTCAAGCATCTCTGCAAAGACATAAAATGCACTGGTTAGTAACACTAGAGAGGTTTGCTACTTCCAACTTTTCTCTAGGTCAGCCATTTAAGTCACTCCACTTCCTGCTAGCAATAGTGCCTGTCTAAACAATACAGCATTTTATTGGTAACACTGCAGCACAGGAAGTTTCAGTCATACATTCAAACATACCAGTACAAAACCTGTTCTTCAAAATAAAGTGCTGCTAGTTAGCAAAGTATTTAAAGGTATTCTTCTTGAATAAGGAATGGAATAAAGTTGTAGATGTGTAGTAAGACAGGAAAACTAGAAGTTCTTACACTAACTTTCTAAATAAAACCACCTGTGAATATACTCAAACACCAGTGCAATAAAGTGAATTACTTTTCCTAAATGCTCACATTTGAGTGATGCCTAAATAAACAGCCCTAAGAGGGTTGAAGTGCAAACATCATCACTAGCTTTCAAACACCAGCAACACTTCCTTACCATACCTGCCTAATGTTTGTTATTTACCCACTGCAAGGCAGGACACTTCAAATTACAGGGGTCTAACACTTCCCCCTCCCTCTCCTCTTTAAAGATGCAAGCTTTTACAACAGTACATATTCATGTCAACACGGACCTGAGGTGGGTTGAAATTATGCACCAACATTCTTATTCACAATCTGGCACATGCTGGCACCTGGCTTGTGCACAAGGGCAGTAGTAAAAGTAACACTAACTGGGATAACAACTGAAGGATTAAGCAGTTTCATCTCAGTAACCAGGTCTGTATCAAGTTTCTCATCAATGCATCAGGTTTGGCAGTTACATCACAATCCACCATCAGTGGCTGGGAACTATAACACCACCCATATGTTCATATATTTCACAAAATAAGCTTTGTATCTTTTATATGCAATGTTCTGGAAAAGGAATCCGTTATTATCACCGTTATTATCACCAAAAAAATTTTAACTGCTTAATCAATAAATATTACCTCTTATATTTCAAGTTGCCAGGAAAGCTTTCTTCAGGACACCTTATATTCCCATTACTAGAAACTGTTCATGCCACTCTAGAAATCTGAGTAAAATAATCAGTTACAACATGCTCATACATAATTATAACGCAAGCAAGCACAACCAAATTTTACTTTTGTAACAACTGTTTGTTAGCATTTGAGTCAAATTAAATTGAATATAGATCCTGCAATTATTTCTTTCTTTTGAAAAGGCAAGAATATCTGTACTTTTTAAAAAATGGCAGCATTTGCCCATTTACAGTAACAAGTCTCTAGATGCTCCCTTTGTTTTCTTTGCCTAAACACTTTCTTATACTAATCTTCCAATAAAGTGCAAATTCACAATTAAAAGCCATATTGAGGTAATCTTTCAGATTTAGTATGAGCACTTCAGATAGGCATTTTACCACCTCCTCTGACACAAAAAAATCTTAATTCCCCCATCCTACAATTCTAGACCATGTCAAAAATGCCTGAAATATAATCATACCTTCATCTTAAAGCTAATGACAGAACTACTAATTTGATCATGCCCAGATTTTGCTAATTCATTAATCATTAATTTATCCCCACTGATCATTAAAAACATACATAGCTTTCAGGAAAATCCTGTGTGTACCAAGTATTCTTCTACTTGTGATGATGCTTCCATGAAGTGCTAAAATTTAAAGATAAAATTATCTTTTAAATGAGAAAACATCTCTTGTGTCTAGCATAAGCTATCATGTTACTATGTCAGAAACAGGCACCAGGCACTAAAAATTGACTTTCTCATATAACAACTCAGTGTTCTTCTGGACCAGTCTTTAATACCTGACAGGCTGAAATTTTGTATGCACTAGGAAAGTCACCCTTAATTGGTCTGGAACCCTTTGGAACCCATGACTAATGTCTGAAGAACAAAAACATTCAAGTTTCTCTTTTGAAAGTATACGTAAGTGGTCATGCATTCATTCACAATGAAATACTACTGCCTATATATTACTCTGCAGGATCATTACCCCAGTAATTATGTTTAAATATGGTCATGTATGTATATTCACATTAACTCAAACACACATCCAGGGCAGAAAGCTAACACACACCAGCTCTACAATCAATATAATTCAGTACAAGCTAATGAAGTGATTTATGACCTGGGTATTCCTGCTAATTTAAATGCCACAGCAAAAGAAATGCAACTAGGAACAGACCTAAAGGCTGACCCTAACTCAAAGAGCACCAAACTTAAAAATTATAAAGCAATTACTCATCAGTTTGATGGCAGCTATGAAAATGCAATACACTGCTTTTCCTTTTTGTCCCACTCAGTAGCCATGACAAAGATGACCACCTTACAGCACTTAAAACTCCCCATACTTTTGACAGACAAAAATATGGAAACCAAATGAAAAATGGAAGCATTTATTAACTTGAGCAGTAACAGAAATGCAGTGTTACATCTATAACAATATTAAAAATTCCAGAGCCATTACCTTAATGCACAATATACTGGACACCACTGAAAACTTCCTCTCCATGATACCTAAAAACAAAGAGTGAACAAACATAAAAGTTGAAATCAGCAGATCCGTATTACCAGGCCAGTAAGTCACACACATTATGAGACAGTAATTGTCAACAATCTGTAATCAACAAACTTGCAGGAGAGAAGCAGCAACAAAAAGGAATAGAGGAGTTGTGAGTTTCACCCACTTGCAATCCCATATTAAAGGCATTGTAGAAATAACTACATGTACCTGCTGTTAAAACTTCATTTTAAAGCATTTTTAATGAAAATTCATCATTTCCAGGTTTCAGTCCTTTAAGAACTGATTTCCATTGGTTTAAAGAAATGTTTAAACCAGGGAACAATTATTAAAATCTGTCACCTCAACCAGCTGAAGAAACGTGCCATACATGATACTCAAAATAGACACATTCCTGTTTCTCGCTCTGCACTACACAGATCAAATAAATGTAGCAATCCTTGAAAGGTAACTCATCACACAGTTTTCTTCCAATAACAAAAACAATTTAAGCTATAGATAATCTAGAGCTTCCACTTAGCGTGTGTAATAAACATTTTTACTTTGAACTTCACACTTTTAAGAGTTACTACTGATTTGTAAAGATTCAAAAATCGTACTGTCTAGTAATCTGTGACTCAGGCTATCATTAGACAAGCCAATTCAACACTGAATGAATGAATTCAACAACTTCCTACATGAATCCAACCATCTCCTAAATCTTTACTTGACCTTAGAATCCTAGCTGTACTTTTCATTGTATTGCCCATGCTTTCATTAGCACAGCTCAGTGAGATCAGCATTTCCAAGGGGCAGTAGAAAAAGGCTTAAAGACCACAAGCAGCTTTTTGTGTAGGTGGTGTGTTGCTTGTTTTTTGATGAAACACCATTTATTCTGCTGTGTCACTGTCAAAAAAAAAGGAATCGGAATTAGTTAAACCGCTAATCTTATGATTTATATTAAAAATCACGTAAAGGCTGTGGGTTTTTTCTTTTTCTTTTTTCCCTTTGGCACAATGTGTGGCTTTCACAGTATTTTTAGAAGTCTTTCTGCAGTAGGACAATTCCACGATGCCGATGGCTGAGCCCTCAAAAACACGTCCAGGTACAACAAACGCGTGCCCCAACCCCATGCCCCAGGAACAAGGAGACCGAACCTCTCCCTGGGACGCACACCTAGTTCCAATCGGCACGTTCAGGTCCGTTTCACCTCTCTGCACTAGCCAACACGTACAAAAGGTTTTCGGGAGGGTGCAGGGCGCGCCACCGGGCCAGGCTGCGCTCGCAGCGCCGGCGGAGGGAGGGCCCGCCCGGCCCCGGCCCTCACGGCACAG
>JAWWTY010000106.1:80288981-80389546 GCA_035222235.1 Margarornis squamiger | reverse complement strand
GGGCGGGGGCCCCCCCGCGCCACGCGGGCCGCCGGGACTACCGCTCCCAGCGAGCACCGCGCCGGGGCCACCCGCTTCCGGCAGGGCTGCCCTCCGCGGGGCATGCTGGGACAGGTAGTCCACCCCGCCGTCCCCTCGCCCTGTCGTGCACGGGCGGCCGCAGGCCTGCGGCGGGGTTACAGCCGGCCCCGCCCGCGGCCCCACGGGTGCAAGCCTCACCGGCCAGCCCCACCCTCCAGCACTACGCGAGCGGCGCCGCGGGCGATGCTCCCGAGCAGCCAAGCGCACGGAAGCTGCCGCGGCGCGCCGCTCCCCGCCCCTCCGCCCGCGCCGGGGCAGCGGCACACGGCGCAGCCCTCGCCGCCTTACCGTACGCCGCCCGCGCGGCCGCTCCGCCAGCAGAGAGAGGGCGTTGCGGGCGCGCTCCGCCCTTATATGCCCAGCGCGGGGCGGGAACGAGGCTGGTCACGCCCCCTGCCCTCGAGGCGGGGGGCGGGGCCGCGGGGGCGCGCGGGGCGGGGCGGGGCGGGGCCGCGGTGCCCTCGGGGCCCGGCGCTGAGGGACAGACCCGGCACGGCACGGCGCGGCAAGGCACGGCACCGGGGGTGGGGTTATAAAGTGAGGGTGGGAACCCATCCGTAAGGTTGGAAGAGACTTCTGAAATCATCGAGTCCAACCTATGGCCGCACACCACCGTGGCTACCAGACCATGGCACTCAGTGCCACATCCAGTCTTTCCTCAAACGCCTCCAGGGATGGTGACTCCGCCACCTCCCTTGGGCAGCCCATTTTCATGTTTATTCACCCTTTCTGTGGAGAATTTCCTCCTAATGTCCAACCTAAACCTCCCCTGAGGCAGCTTAAGACTGTGCCCTCTTATCCTATTGCTGTTTAAGTGGGAGAGGACACTGACCCCACCTGGATACAGCCTCCTTTTGGGTAGATGTAGAGAGCAATAAGGCCTCCCCTGAGCATCCTCTTCCCCAGGCTGAACAGCCCCAGCTCCCTCCTCCACTCCACTCCTTGTAGGCCTTGCTCTCCAGACCCTTCACCAGCTCTGCTGCCCTTCTGCGGGCACACTCCAGCACCTCACAGCCAGTCCCTCCTGAACGGAGGGGCTCGGAACTGGACACAGCACTGGAGGTGCTGCCTCGCCAGTGCTGACGACAGGGCAGGAATCACTGCCCGGGTCCTCCAGGCCACACAACAGCTGATAGAAGACACGATGCCACTGGTATTCTTGGCCACCTGGACACGCTTCTGGCCCACGTTCAGCACCCCCAGGTCCTCTTCTGCTCGGCCACCTTCCAGCCGCTCTGCCCATAGAGTGAATACTTTTATCTGTGTTTTGTTACTGTTCCCTAGGGCTCTCCACTGGTTAACCTTGTGTACCTGTGCCTGAGCACCTCAACTTTCCTTCGACTCTGATTATATGTTTCTGAAACATTAACTTCACATGCACCCGTTTCCTTTTTGGAAGTAGCATGCAATGCTTTACCCCTGTATAACATCACAAGTCGTAAGGGCTGAAATACCTCCTCTTACCCAGAACTGACAAAAAATATAGCTTTCTGCAGTTTTTCACTCCATAAAATCTAAGGATGCTGTTCCACAGTGAACTTCATTGTGGATTTTCAGAAGAAATTCCTTACTGTCAGGGTGGTGAGGTACTGGAAGAGGTTCCCCAGAGAAGCTGTGGATGCCTCATCCCTGGCAGTGTTCAAGGACATGTTGGATGCGGCTCTGAGCAACCTGGTCTAGTGGAAAGTGTTCCTGCCCATGGCCGGGGGATTGGAGCTACATCATCTTTAAGATTTCTTCCATCCCAAACCATGCTACAATTCCCTCTATGGCACCACAGCTTTAGCCACTGGAAGATCTATGGTTGCACCTCAGAAACTGACTTAGTCTCCTGCTGAATCTGCCTCCTGTACTGCTGTACTGGAGCGACCAGTGAAAGAAGTGGGAGCAGGTACCTGGGCTGCAGGGGGCATAACAGGAGCACTACAACCTAGATGATGATTAAACTCATGGGAAACCATATCCCAAAATCTCATTTATGGGAGTTCTCACTAATTATTTATAAAGAGTTTTTTGGATGCCTGTTTATTGAGTGGTATCAATCAACTTAGTTGAGGAAAAATAAGAAAGGGTGAAAAAAAGCTAAAAAAATTGTTTGGTGTTTCCCAAGTTATCAACAATGACAAAAAACTATGTTCCACAAATTGGGCTCTTAGTAGGAAGGTTTAACTTTTGGGAACAAATAAGGGAAAACAGAGTTGTGAGTTATAAAGTGCTAAAATATCTGGCAATTTTATTCCTAAAATTATTGAGATTAATACTGTCAGGAAAACTAAATAGCTGACAAATTTTAAACAAGTTTTTTTCTGCAGCCCACAACAGACGATGACACTTGTTTTGTCTCTGCTTTTTATCTTCCACATCCTGTTTAGCTGTCTGAAATCCTCCCCTTGACTGCAAGCTGCAGCCAGCCCACCATATTTTCTGCCATGGAGGCATGAGGAAAAAGGTCTACAATGCTGTCTTTTTCTCTGTCTTCCACTGGCACCTGTTTCAGCCACTGTTTCTGCAGGAAAGACAGCAAGAAGCTGCAAGCATCCAGGAAGAGTTGCTAGTGCTTCAGGCAGGGCTCAGCGGCCAAACTTGGGCATAGACAAGCAGTTTATGCTGTTATAATCTATCCCTCTGACCTGTTCAAAAGGCCCCAAAACTGATGTTTGGCACATGGCACTGAAAACGTTGACCCACCCTTCGTTAGTGACGTCAGGGTTAGAGATAAACAAAGTAATCACAGAAATGAACCACTACTCAATTAGCCCTAAAGAAAGAAGCAGGTCCTTATCATTCCTTTTCTAATTGCTAAATAATGCCATGTTTTGAACACCACCTGTGAAGGGCTTTTATAACATGTTATTCTCTTAAAGAATGGAATTTCTTTCTTGGGGGAAAATCAGACGGACTCATAATGTGAACCCGAAGTACATTACATAAAGCATGAACAAGTACTGTTTTGGTTTGTATTTGATAATAAGAAGCCTATAAATAATGAGGTGCCTAAGGCCTATACATGGCTGTGGGATGCTGCTCGGTAGTGTGAGCTTTGCAGATGAAACACATCTATGCAATCACAGTGGGGAGCCTTGCATCCTGCAGTGCTGCCACATACTGGCTTTTGTAATTTGACAACTCTTCATCTCCCTGTTAGCCTGTAGGGTACAGGTTTACTAGCAGTGCCTGAGTGCACGTTGTATGTGAACTTTTTATTCATAAAGAAATGTACCTCATATGTCTCAACATCGCCCAAGTCTGCTAGTACTGGAGAAATTTGTGGAAAAAGTGAAGTCCATATTCATTTCAGGCAGGCAACAATTTAACAATTTAAAAAAGTTAACCAAACCAAGATGAAAATGTACACCACAGTTACAGATTATATTTCAAAGTAAGGTTCCTTCTTTTGCCTTTCTTTCCCCTCCTTCAAGTTTCCACATCTTTAACCTATGTCCCAGGTGTGTGGGTGAGGGTGCAAGCTGTAGAGCAAGACCTGATCTTCAAATGCCACTCCCCAGAGAGACCTGAAGGCTAGTCTGAACCATAAGCCTGCTTGCCATAAAATGTTAGTTTATAAAAGAGTCGCTGCTGAATTTGGCTCGCCACACAGCTGCACATTCATGCACAGTGTCAGCACTGTTGGAATGGAGTGCTGATTATGAGATCATGGAGGGGTAGTGGATTGACTCTGAGGCCTACACAAATGTATGCTGGCCTGAAAGGCTGCTGGTGTCACTACCTCCAGGGCTTTTCATTTCCACACAACTCTCTACAAGTTCTTTTTTCTTTTTCTTTTTCTTTTTAATTCTATTTATTTATTTATTTTCTTAGCTTTCTTTATTTCTCTCTCCCTCCCTCCCTCTCTTGCCCACTTCCCCTCTGTTCCTATTTTAAGTTTGGCTTCCTGGAATTTCTCCAATGGCATTGCAGCTTTGATGACTCACATCTCTTGGTTTGGTCTGGGGTTGTTACCAGTGCATCCTTTGGGATGCTGAGCTCCCCTTTCCTCTCACCTCCCCTGCAGGAAGTCTATTGTATGCAGCTTTAATTTCTTCCTTCTCAGAACAGATAGTACTCATGGTAAAATCCTGAGCTGACTTTGCTAATTTTCACATTATGCATCATAAAATGCATGAATTGGAAAACAATTTCATTCATCTTATGAATTTGAACCTGGATTTAATGTCTTGCAGATAGCAGAATTTTTTATTTGAACTTCTCAATTCCCTCTTTTTGTATTTTTAGTCACTTTAGCGTCTCAGAAAGATGAGGGCCTGTTTTTTTTTAATAATAAATGAGATAATAAAAGCAGTAGAACAGCTGTATGGGATCAGATCAGAGGTCTACCACCCTCCACCTCCCACTAGTATCCTGCTTCCAACTGCAGCCAAAAGTAAATGCCTGGGACATAGGGAGGATAGTTGGGATAGAACAAGCACATAAGGATCCTTCCCTGAATATTTGCCCAGCCTTGGGAATATAAAACTCAGAAACTTTCTAGAGGTGGAGGGGTTTGTTTGGGGTTTTTTTTGTGTCTACATGAGAACGTAACAATTCTCCATTTATTTCCTACCCATAAATTTGTCCAGTCTTCCCCAGAGCCTGTATAAAATTTTAGCATCCCCAATATCAATGTCAAGGAATACCAGAGCTTAATTAGTATTACAGTACAATGCTCCTTCTTTAGTTTGCTTTGCATCTGCTGTCTGTTTGCTCTTTGCAGTTTTAGAAGTGGTGGGCAATTCATCCCTCTGCACTCATTGAGCCCCCATCCCACAATCTCTTCTTCAGGCTGAGAAAACCTCATTTATTTCATCATTCCTCAGAGGGGAATTAATTCCTACCTTTGACCTTACTCTCACTGGTCTTCTCCAAGCTTTTTTTTTTTGCCTTTTTTTTTTCTTTTTCTTTTTTTTTTTTTTTTTGAGCTGGGAGTCCCAGAGCATACAGTGCATTCAGGAAGCAGGTGCCACATGGGCTTATGCAGAGATGCTATATTCTCCATTTTCTGCTTTGTTCCCTAGCACTTCCTAAATTCTTGTTTCCTTTTTTGGCTATTGTTTTGCATGGAGCTGACATTTCCACAGAACTGTCTGTCACAACTGCAGGATCTCACATCCGAGCAATAAAGGTCAGAGCCCATCACTTTACATTTGCTGCTGTGTTTGCTTTCCTCAATGAGCAGTGCTTTGTACTGGTCTATGCTGAATTTCACATGTTGCTGTTATATTCACTCAACTTTTTTAAACTCCTGCATTTACTTTTGCATCAGCAATGACTGGTTACTAATTTTTTTACCCCTCTGCATACCATCTTTTTTAAAATCAATTCACTAAGTTCATCAGTATAGATCATGCAGATTTCTGAGGTAGTTTTTTTCCACTGTGAAAATGAACCATTTACTTCTACCCTAGGCTTCCTGTCTTTTACCGTTTATCCCATGTCTGCTTAGATTGCCTAAAATCATTTACTAAGAGGCTTTAGGGAATCTGTGCACTAGATCACATTATCACTTGCTTGATGATGGTATGTTACCAAGTGTTCTGACCTTTATCGTACAGGTGATACTTGTCTAGATGCACACTAATAAATTTTTACTTGTTTTCCTGGTACAGATGTGAGGCTTAGTGGGCTGAAGGTTCCTGGACTTCCCTAGAACATGTTCAAAACTTTATAATTCTGTTTGCTACTTGCCCTTTTTTAACACCAGAGCAATTTCAAGGGGGAGGTCACACACAACAATTAGCAGTTCATGTGTTTCATTGGGTTCCTTCAGAGCATCAGTTGATCCTGCTGAAACTGCAGCATTTTCTAGAAGTTTAAAACTTCCCTGATAAAAGCCTCAAAAGTGGTGTGGTGCAAGGAATTTCCCCAGATTTTCCACACTGAGCGGAGGAGCAAAAAGGTAATGCAATTGCATGGCCTAATTTTCTCTGCACAGACATCCTATGCCTCATGAATTTGAAAAGGCATATATTATTAGTTTTGATGGACTAAACAGGGTAATTCTGCCATGTACTGTTGTGATCTTCTTTTTGCCCTTTTACAAGCTTTGAATGGTGATTTTGTACCTTCAAGTTCGTGTTGTCAGTTCATCTTCACAGCACTTGTGAGGATTTAATGTGCAGTGATGTTTCTTTTAGTTTCACTTTTAACAAGTGTCGTCATTTTTAGGTATGTCCGCTTTCTGAAGCTGAGTACAGCTGTGGTGAATATTTGGGTTTTCTGTTGCAAAGATAAATCTACATGTACCATGCTTGCTTATACTGGCACGTCTAGTTTATTGCCATACTCTAACCAGTTTAAATATGGCTAAAATTAATGGTAAAGAATAACAAAGCTTTATAAAAAAAAAATAAAAATCACAAACACTCTGCATTTGGTTACTTAAAGGAAGCAATAAAATTGTTGTATTAAGACAGCCAAACTAATCAATCTTAATAATTTTAAGTTAAATTGGCTAGTTTTGCCTTTGTTTGCAAAGGTAATTCTGTGTTCTCTCTCTAGGAGCACACAACTGTAACTATTTTATTGTTTAACAGAAGCGCTCGTTATCTTGAACTACTGCAGCATTTCAGTATGCCCAAAAATACTTGAGGGAAATTTCAGCCTGAGTCTTTGTTAGTGGTTGGGAACATCATCTTTCTCACGTGCTTAAATGTCCTTAATGTTATTCTGCATGAACAGCATATTACTGGAAGATAATATGTTTTATTTGATTGCTATATAGTTGCTTTTAATCTTACTGACTTTTACTCACCCTTAGGAAATGAGATGAACAGGCTCAGTGAGATGAAAGCGTGAAAGTAGTGTGGCAAGATGGGAGAAAAGCAACCTGCTAATATTCTTCTCATAGTTGTACGATCCAGCTGTTTATTAATATCATTTTCAACCACTTCATTAATTAATAGGGCATAGGGGAAATAAGGCTTTTCTGTCAGATTTATACAGCCTTGGCAAAGTGAGTGTCAAGTCCACTTTTAAATAGGAAATATATCTTCGTGTTCCCTAACAAGAGCCTTCCTCTGGTTCTTAGAGAAGACGAAGCTGCTAGCTATATGATTATTTTTACCAGAACTATTCTTGATGCCATCTTTCAGAGCCCTTCTTACAATTAAAATACCCTAAAATCACACACTATACAACATCAGGAAAAACAGGAAAAACGACATATACTCACTTTGATCTTTTTAAAATCAAGTACAATGTGAACTGTTACAAAAACCAGAAGTTGTAAAACTGCATTCCAGTATCTGGAACTGAATCTGGGTCTGATAACTGCAGATCTCTGGGTAAGAAAGAGGTACTCCCTTTGAAGCTGATGTTGCTTGGAAACTTCTTCAACTGCTTGAAATGTTTCCTTTGATAAAGTAAGACAATCAATTAGGCATATATATTATTTTCTCCATAGTATTCATATTAAAAGATACAAATATTTTTTTTTTTAAATACCAAAGATGTAGGAAAATGTAACTACCTTAGATACTGTGCCAATATATTAGTTTTAATAGATGTAATTTTGAATCAGGTCTTCACTTTGGATGCTGCATAAGTAATTCCTTACCTGAAATTTGCATAGGCACAGGTGTTTCTCAGATCTTTTGTTGTAGAATTCTGTTTCCATGTTGTCTTGGTCTTAAAAATAGCAAGCTTTCCAAGACAGGTTAGCAGTTTTCGTGAGTTTGTCTTGCCCTTAGCAATTCAGTTTTTCTCTTACAGGGAGAGATCAAACAGCACTTTCTATAAATGTATTTTAACTTCACAGTTAAGTAGAACTTATCAGCTCCTGAAAGGAATGACCTTATTCTTCCCTCCTCCCCTGTCCCTACTACAGGCTACTATATGCTGCTACAAGCAACTATCTGGTGCAATAGAAAACAATTCTTTTTTTTTTTTGCTTTAGTTTTCTAGTAAATCAACCACCTGAGCTGACTCATATTGTAAGCACCTAATGACCAGATTTAACAGAAAGGAAATGGTGGGAACACAAACTGTGCTGGCGAAGAGTTGAGCAGGGTGATGTCCCCTGACAGCAGCTCATACTTAGACTGCTATAAATATGATGTGAAAACTCACACTTGATCCATCCAAAGTGCTATTTTACAATTTAGCTATGCCTGAATGCTAGAGTATGCAAGAATTCTACCATTAAAATAAACAATAAGTTTATAACAATAATAAACAATAGTTGATGTTTAAGAAGTCTATTCTACTGTTTGCTGATATTTACTCTTGCACTGACTGTAAGGAAGAAATAATCTCTATCTAAATATGATTAAATTAAAGGGACAGTTCATATTCAGAGCAGTACCTTTATGGCTGATCCTACTAATGAACAGCGCAATTGTGAAGCTCTGCCTTAAGATATGTCAGATTAATGTGTTTGGTGTTTGAAGGTGGGAGTCTGTATTTGTAAAGAAGAGAAGGAGGCAGGCAACATAGTTAACCCCGTAACTGTGATGTTATTAATTAAAAGCCAAATAAGCCATTTCAGCTGTGTCAATAATTTGTAAACCTGAAGAGAAGGTAAACTTCTCTTATCAATATATTGATAACTTCCTAGGAAGGAACTCAGCACTGCAAATTTTTGCCATGTACACAAGCACACATTCCCTGTCCTGATATGCTTGGCTGGAGCTGGTAATGGACCTCCTGATACAGATGAGGCTAACTCCTTCTGTTATGATTAAAGTGTTCATAGAAGATACCTATGCTGAAGGCACTCTGATGCTCTACCCTGCTTTGCCTGGTTGTGCACTCTTGGATATTCACCAAAACTCAGAGGAGCTCACCCAGATTTTCAGGGCAACAAGGGGAAAGACCTGGGCATTTCAGAAGCTGCATGCTCTCTCTGTCTGGTCAACAGCAGGCAGTAGAGTAAGACAAGGCCATCCTGTGGTCCTCAGTATTACATATGCCGTGTAGGAAAAGTATGGGACAAGGCTGCCACTCCTTGTCGGCGCTGGGAATATGCTCTGCTTGGCTAACAGGGTATGCAGCTAATAGGCAGATGAGATTTCTTTATGCATTTCATGTGACATGAAGCAATTGCTCTGCCAGAGGTAACGAGCACTCACGGTTTCAAAACACAGGACCCTTACAGAGCAGAGAAATTTTGGTCTGGAACTTGAACTGGAGCCCTATTACATAGACATAAATCCTCTGGTGTTCCTTAATCTCCAGTTGCTGCCAGTCTCAGGGTGTACTTCCATCAGCATCCTTCGCAATCAGCAAGTCAGACCCTCTTGGGAGCCAGGAATGGATGACTAGGAGATCCACTTGCTGAGGTTCTCTATTCCTCCTCAAAGACCAATGCTGGGCGAGCTTTCAGAGACACCAGTGATCAGATCTGAGAGCACATCTCCAGGGAAGAGCAGGTGGCTCAACTTCATCTGGAGCAGCTCCTATGTGGAAGGCTGTGATGTTGTGTGAGATATAAAAAGGTCTGGCCAGTACCTGTTCTCTGGCAAGGCAAGCAGCCTGCTGCCCACCAGCAGCCTGGTGCTGCATAGTGGAGGTCAGGATGCCAGATAGGGCTGGAGGAGCAGGTAACTGGTGGCTCTCATAGCTGTACGCACAGTACAAACCATTAACACTTGCTGTAATACATCTGACTATTCCTACAGTACTTGTCACGGTTGCCAGAATCACCATGTGACCCTGGCGAGTGCCCGTTGTCCTGCACTCAGGTTATGTCTAAGACAAAAAGATCTGGTCATATAAAGACATGTTGAGTATTGCTGTCCTTCTTGTAGGGATCATATACCTACCAGATAATGAAGTTCCTTCTCTGTCAAGGACTGTGCACCACAGTACTTGGGACACTTGGTACTGGTGGCAGGAGCACCTACTTACTTTTCCATATTCATTTCCTCCTAGAGCATCTATAAGGGATGCTATCCCAGGTTTCTTGTGGGTTTCCTAAGTGTTTCAGTCTTGACATAGCATCTTCTATCTGGGGGCATCCCACTTAGCCCACCCGGCAATTCCTAACATTTGCACCCATATGGGAAAGAGTTCCCCAGCAGCTTTTTCTGGGATACAGAGGCAGGTGACATGAATGTTACTGATCCATGGATCCTGCATGATATAGCCTTTCTGCTGAATTCAATAGGGGCTGTGAACAAATTCTATACTCCTCTAAAGCAAAGAGAACTTCAGAAGCTACTAGTGTTACAAGTCGTACCACCTGAATGAAAAAAAAAAAAATTATTATGGTGCTCTGTTGTTCAAGAATGAGAAAGAAACTTTTATGCAGTGTTGAGGAAGGAGGGTCATCAGCGCAGCTGTAAGCTGTCGTGTGTCAGATAATCTGGTTGAAATTATTATAGTTCACTGGGCCAACACAGTATTTAAAACAAGTGGTTTGTCACATTTCCTTAATTTTTCTTTCTTTATTTTTCTTTCTTTATTCAGGTTACTCAAGCATGCACTTAGTCTTGCGTAAGTTGATATGAAGAGAGGAGTGGATCTCACTTGAGGAAATGTTAATTGATATCTTTCATTTCTCTTTAAGATCTTGTAGTTAATTGGCATGTGTAAGCAGTTTCCATGGACTGCAGTGGGAGTTTGTGGCATAGCTTGATTGTAGGGTTTATCTCTTACATGCAAGTAAGGGATAAAACAAGATAGCTTTAGCATAATGAATACATATTATACTAGGAGTGTCATAGAGTTTGAAAATCTTATCCAGCCCACCAGGCTGGTTGCAGGCAGAAGCAGACTAAGAGACTACCCATGCCCTCTCCTGGCAGTCCTGTGGATCTAGCTTCACATGTCTCTCTCCTCCTGTCTCCCCACTGTGAGTTACCACAGACCATGATAGGAACCGCAGTAACTTGATCTCACTTTATACCCACATTTTTGCAACAGGTGCAAGACTTACCTTGCAGGCACTGGGAGGGAACATCATGCAGAGAGGTAGCCTGTGGCTCTTGCCTGTGTTTCTCCACACCCTGCGTGGGATGGGACCATGGGCCTGTGCACAGTCAGGGATTTCTGAAGGTTGCAGTAGAAGAGCTGGGGAAGGAGAAATGTGCTGCTGGATGCTGCTGGACAAGGCAAGAGGCTGAAATCTTGTTTGAACTTTTGAGCAATCTGTTCTACAATGCTGGTCAGACATGTACACCTGAGCCACAGCCACTCTGGGAGACCAATGCTTGATATAGGAGTGGATAAATTTTCCCCCCTTTATGATTTCAAAGGGGACGACCATTAAGATTGTTTGTTCCTATACAAACACAAGAGGGCACTCTCACCTCACTCCTCAATGATTTGCCGCTCTTGTAAAAGGAAGTTTTTAATGGAACAATACAGATTTGCAGCTAATCCTTTGTACGTGCCTTGATAGCACAACATTATGGACTTTTAAGCATTTATAGGTCATGCATTTATAGGCCATATTTAAGAAGTGTGATCTTGGTTTGATGCTTTTCCCAAATTAGAATGTATGAAGAAAAAATTGAATTTAATCCTGATCTCAATGAAGTAAAAACAAAACTCGTATGTCCTTGTAACCAGAATCACACTGAAACTGGGGAATTACACACTACTTGTTCGGATTTTAGGTCCATTATCTCAGGGAAACAGAGATGACTTCTTTTGTCTACAATACAAAATTCTCTAAGAGGAACTACAGAAAGGGGTAATGAGATTTAAAATTGTTATATTTGCCAATGCTCACATGTCTTGAATTAGAATGTCAGTGACCCATTCAAATAAGTTTCCCTTACCCACTTGCTCTTGTCTGCCTAATGCGTTATGCTATCAATGCTTTGAACACTCTAGTCACTAACACAAGAATAAATGCATTTTAAGCTTATTCAAGGGCAACTCAGCTGTAGGGGGTCAAAGTCTATCACTTAGAAAGGTTTTACAGCTTTGATATTTTTTGTTATTATTTTATTATTTTAATATTGTTCAACACAGTAACAGAAAAGCCAGGCTTGTAAAACAGAACTTTCTGTCCATTTTAAAATACAAATAAAACCCACAAGTAATTATGCTTTAAAGAGAAATATAAATCTACAAACCCTGAAGTCCACTGTGCTAATTATCTCAGTTTAATGCTTGCATTTCCTTCACTCGGAGAGAGTTATCTGGTATTGCCTAAAGCTTTTCCATGGGGAAACAAATTTCAACTGCATTTTTAGCCTCTTCACCTTTTTTCTGCAAGGCATTTTTCCATTCTATTTTGTGTAAAATGAGATGTGCTTTTCATTTTCACTTAGTGGTCCCCTCCAAGTGAGGTTTATTCTAGTCTCTGTTTCCCCTGCAAGACAGAAAATGTCAGGCAGTGGAATAAGGAATGGAGTTGGAGGATGGAGGCTTGGCAGTCCGCAGTGGGAGATGGCAGATTTGCTTATGTGATTCTTGTCCAGATACGCTTGGTGATCTTCCCCTACGCTTCTTTCATCTTCTTCTTACCCTCATGATCCTTTTGGTCATTATGAGCTTCACCACCAATTTCTTAACTTGCCTTTTGGCAATGAGGTCTGATGTCTCTGTTTCGCAGAAGTTTTGAGATGCTGAAAGCAAGGAACAGAAGAAGGATCAGCACCATCTAGTACAGAACTCTGGGGAAAACTTGAGGGAGTAGAAGTGTAAAATACTAAAATACGAGCTATGGAGAGTGCTGGCAATAAAGGCATGGGAGTATGGGCTGTGGACTCTTGCATTGCATTTTATCTTCATGACACTGCTCTTTTGTTTTTTTGGCTCAGGAGATCCATAAACTCATACTGGCTACTTCATAAAGCAGGCAGTTTGAAAAGATTAAAACAAGGAAAAGTGTTTATAAAGTAACTTCTTAGAAAAATTTTGAGTCTAACTGAATTGTCAGTTGTCAGTTGCCTCTTCAAAGAAATCTGGTTTAAAAAAGGTGCATTTTGCCTGAAACAAATGAAGTAGTGACAGGTTCTTTTGGGTCAAGGTTCTTATCTCATTTTCAAGCATGACCTTCTCCTCAGAAATAGTAAATGATTTACAGGTATTCATGTTTCTGACATGTTGATCATAAAACTTGACTTTTATCTATGTTAATGTACTGTATCGAAGAGGATGGCTGCTGTGCAGAAGGCCACTTCTACCAGCACCAGCAAATTGTTCCTCCAGTAAGGATCAATAGTGATTTTTAAAACAGAAGAAATCAATTTGAAATGCTAGTGATGGTCCCATAGTTTTTGTGTTTGGTTGGTTCCTTGGTTGGTTTGGTTTTCCTTGTAAATGCTCATTCTTATACATGGTAAAGTTTGGACGTCTTGAGCTGTATATGGAAAACTTTGCATTTTGTGCAGGCAGCTCCTGGTGCATAGGGCATGCTGCAGTGTACGAGGAGAGTCCTGTGGCACTGGAGGCAGCATGAGGATGTGCTGGGGCCAGTGCTGTCTGGAGATAGCCAGTCTCGACAATGTAGACTCAGTGACTTTGATTTGTCAACTAAGGTTTAGCAATAAATAGTTAAAGAGTCAAATATCATTCCAGGCGCTTGGATGACTGCCTCCCCAGAGCAACCTACCATGGTTAGTGACAGAGAAACTTCCTTCAAACTGTGTGGAAACCATCCAGCAGACAAAGAAAACTGAAATGGATTGTTTTGAAACAATATATAAATAAAGAAGAGTATTAGTGTACTTGACTGGCTGTACAGAAATTCAAGGAGTGATGCAAGGAGGAAAATCTGCAAGAAGAATTACATGGGAGATGATGAAGCAATGGCTGTAAACAAAATCTGCAATAATAATTTTCATTGATGAAATGGAAACCTGCTTCATGTTACTTGTGTAGTATGAAAATGGAGCAGAAAGAGAAGAGATAGAAGTGTTTCAGTTTACAAATGTATTCACTCAGCGTCTGCTGACATCGGAAGTTCTTCAACTGACTTTACTAGACCTTTAATCAAAATTTAAGTCACTGAGAAATACCAGAATGAAGACAACAGACTAATTTGTATGAACATATATATTTAAAAATAAGAGGCAGTGCTCTAGCCATCTGCTGCGGGAGATCACCAGCAAGGGAAAAGTATCTGAAAAGATCCTGAAATTCCAAGCAAAGCATCCTCAAAATGCAGCTGAGCAGAAATCTCTCTTGAAAATTAGGACTATGCATTGGAATGGTCTTTAAGCTTCTTGGTCATTTATTCTATCCTGCTTCTCAGTCTTTAAGGATTTTTGTGCTTTTAAAATCTGTCTTCAACAAAAATCTACTAGATTTTGACATTGAGGGGTAAAAAAAGGACTTTAAAGTAAAGCTGTTAGTTAAAAATATGCAAATATTTTTTAATAATTAATATGGTTGCACAGCATTCATGTGTATCTGTCTTAATAAGAATTTGTAGAATATTGTAATTCAAACACAAAAGGATGCATCAAAGATTTGATTTTCATACAGGAAAAGCACCTACGGTGGTGTCAGTGGAACTTC
This sequence comes from Margarornis squamiger, assembly GCA_035222235.1. NCBI lineage: Eukaryota > Metazoa > Chordata > Aves > Passeriformes > Furnariidae > Margarornis > Margarornis squamiger. Next base: position 80,375,053 of record JAWWTY010000106.1, on the reverse strand, counting down.
CTGGCTGAACATTTTTATACCAAGGTCAGGGTTCAGACCTCTCATAACACTGATTAACAAACTATAATGCATAGTTTATGCTATATTATATTTTATATATTATACTATATATTATAGTATATTATACATCATATATTTACACAATGCATACTGTATAGCTTTTTATACATAAGCATATCTATCCACCTACCTACCTACACAATATGTTCATATAGTGTCTAAGTTTGTGCTATATAATATATATGTAGCTCAGTTTAGGTTATTGCCTCACAAAGACCTTCTGTTGGTTGCTGGCATTCACTGTGAAAGGCAGGTTCTCCTTGTCTTTCCTCCATGTCGAGTCTGTGGGGAAGGCAGTTGAGATAAAACTATTGCTGGAGATCTCCCCTGGGCAATGTTAGAGTTTGTTGATGGGGATTATAGACAATTTCAGCTCCCCAGATACCCAGAACAGTACAAAGAATATGGAGTAAAAGTTAAATTGCCTTTAGTGCCCACTGTAATTTTTGTTTCACATATTCAGAGGATAAGGGCGAAGTGCTCAATTACAATTCTGCTGTCAGTCTGAGCTTATGCAAAGATAGTTCAAGTTTTACCAGTTACTTCAGAATAACTGATATAGAAGAGGCCCAGCTCACTGTGATTTTTTTTGTCTTATTTAATAATTAAAATATTTTGTTGCTCATAATGGAGCATTTAACATTCAAAGTGCATGTACAGGTTTTCTGTCATCCTCTGTTACCATGAGAAATAGCAAAGATTAAAATTTTGCATCTAAATAGTTATGACTGCAATCTTTACTCACTTTACTCAGTGAAAACTCCTGTTAACTTCAGTGGATCCATAGATAATAAAATTTTAATGCCAGAGGGATTTTAGTACATTGTGTTTATTGCTTCTTGTTTCAAATGCCAGGTATTTTAACTGAAATACTTATAAAGCTCATAAAAAATTAACATATATTAAAATGCATTACAGTTTGTAGCTTTTTAAAATAGATATCCTTATTGCAATCTTAAAATACACTTGGAAAGGTTAGGCAAATCTGCCTGAGACAAAAATAAAACATTTGCCAAAAAAAAAAAAAAAAAAAAAAAAGGTTCTCCTATCAGTTAATTCATTTAAGTTTTTAACCTTGCCTGCAAGTTTCCCATGTCAGGGCCCTTAATCTGTTCTTATTGACTTATCTGCAGTAAGCCCTTTCTCGGGCCAAAGTTATCAGAGAACTGGCAGTACCTGCCAGGTTTTCTGCACAGCCAGTGGATTGCTACACATGCAGAGAAATCAGCCCGTCCCCAGGGAAGCTGTGGATGCCCCACAGAAGTGTTCAAGGCCAGGTAGGATGGGGGTCTGAGCAACCTGGTCTAGTGACAGGTGTCCCTGCTCACAACAGGGGGTTTGGAATTACATGATCCTTAAGGTTCATTCCAACCCAAACCATTCTGATTCTATGTGACTTGAGGTCCTCGGAGGCAGAATGTGTTTGCAGAGGGGAGATCTCTTCTGTGGACAGGAGGATGCACAGGTTAAGGCAGCCAAACACCGGTGCTTGTTCATGCAATGTAGCCTTCTCCAAACTTGCCATTAGCTGTATAAAGGTATCAGTGGTGTTTTTAGTGGCTATTAATCTAAAGTGAAAAGATGTGGATGGGGTGGCAGGTAAGCCTTACCCCTTTAAGCCTTATTCTGTGTCTCTGTCATTCTTTTAGACCATCATTCATAGAATCATAGAGGGTTACAGTCTTCCAGGTCTCCATCTCAGTCCAAGGAGTTTTCTACTTCTAAAAGTTGCTAGTCCAAAGCTTTTCTGTATGGTCTGAAAAGGGGGCAAGGGCATTTATCTCTCCTCTTTTGTAAAAGTCTTGCCAGAGAAAACAGTTCAAGATTTCACTGCCCAGAGAAAGATACTGTTTTCTACTCTACCCCCCTAATATCTGGGTGCAGTGTTAAACTCAGTCTGGTAGCTTAGCTGTCATGACCCCAATGTAACAATGTTAGGCTTGGTTGCCAAAGCAGCAGTTCAGAATCAAAAACGTGAAAGTGCTTGAATTGCTAAATCATATATTGCTGCAATGACTACAAAGCCATGCCTCATCTCACAGTCTCTTTGTAAAGCTGCAGGTTAAGAGTGAGGCTACAGCTTAAAATAATTTGGTCTTGATATCAAGGATATACAATTTTGAGACCTTTATACTGTTATTCTAATAAGAGATCAAGTTGTTCAATGGGATATTTAAGCATTGACTTCTAACATGCATGGGCATGGTTCCATATACATACAGCATTCTCATGCAGTGCTCTGGACGTAAGCAGACACCCAACACTGCAGTTTGGGCTATGATGGCTGTGGAGGTAGCAGCTCAGGTAATAGCAGCTCATAGTTATTAATTAGCATGCCTAGACATGACACAATTATTAATCTGAGAAGTTAATTTCTCCTTTGGCAAAACAGCGGTAACCAGGGCACTATGAGAAGGAAAGGGGTGAGTCATCTGAGGGCAGAAACAGTCACAAGTTTGCATACATTTTGTCATTTTAGCTCAACATTTTTAATGACTTTTCCTATGCTTGAATCAAAACAGAAAAGCTGTGGTTTCAAATCCCAAATGTCAAAGAACTTAGTTGTGTAATGTTGTTCAAAACCCCCTTCCACCTCTTCCTTACTTCCTTACATCTGTGTGAGGCACTGAGGATTCCTATAAGGAATTCAAATACTTAGAGGCTCAGCAAATGTGTAGGCAATGAGGATGAAGCCATTGTGTTGTCCTTCAGAAGCTTATTCCCCTCCTGAGCACTGACTAGTAGACCAGAAAAGTGCCCTTCATGTCTGGCTGTAAATTCAAACATTATTCAAAGAATTCAAATAGTGAATTTTTAGAAGGTAGAATTACAAGTAAAAATTCCTGCTGTAAACAAACAAAAGGATTTTTAATAGTTCTCACATCTGTCATAAGTCCATTGTCATTAATCTCAGTGAAGCTCTGCTGATTAATATTGAATGAGGATCTGATCCTCTTTAGTTCTGCCTCTCAGGAAGGGAGTTCCTGTGGAGACACGCTGGCTTGCCCCAGAAACTTCTGTGTGACTGCAGTTGGGTGGTGAGCACATCACAATCATTTCCTAAATGGTGAGAGTTGCTGGGTAAGGTATCAGCAGACAAGTGAGTTACTTCCAGAAAAAAAGTTAAATGCTGGTGACTCGATCTGCTTACTAGAGAAGGAAGATTTTTATTTTTTTCAGAGGAAGGGGTCAGGGGTGGAAAACAGGATTCGGGACGTACAGGTCTAGGAATGAGAGCCTTGTCCTTACAGCACAGGATTGCTGTTCTCAGGTAGCAGAGCATAATCTTTGTATTGAATCTACAAGGCAATGTGGCTGTGGTTTGTCAGGCTTGCTCTGTCTGAGCTTTTCTTGATGTGCCTGTAGCTTGGTTTCACTTGGACTAACTATGACAGCAGTTTCTCTAATTGATCAGGTGTCCGTGGTTAATTTGTTTTGCTTTTGCTTATCTTTGTGTGTTACAACCATAGTTCTGTATAGATATAATAACAGGCAATTGCTCTTTGTGTAGAATGATATATTTATGGCTCTAACACAGTGACGTAGTGTAGGGAAATACAGACCTGGAATGATAGTATGGGCCTTGAGAAGTAGAAAAATGGGACACAAAACAGCAAAGAGAGATGGTAGGAGACAGGGCACTGGCCCATACTGAAGACCCTACAGCTATAAACAGTTCTATGCTTCTCAGTTAAAGAAGTGCAGACTGGACAAAACTGGTTGTGGGGATAACAAAGAACATAAAAAAATAGAATATTCTTGCTGTGAAAGGTATGTCTGTGGTGCAGGGAGCTTCTCATCTGGACATCATCTGTGCAGAGCTACCCTAGAAATTATAGGACAGCTACACAGCCCACCTCCACAGACCTTCAGACAGACACGGGCAGTAGACCTCTCTGAAATGGGACAGCCCAGTTTTCCTGGGACTGACAGGTGGTACACACTTAGAGGAAAAATCTCAGTGTCTCGAGGTCTCTTTATATGTTACTGTGAAGATATGGAACAGATATAAGGGTATACTACCATTAGTATTGGCATAACACAGTGGACTATAGCATAGTATTTATGTTTCTGCCACTGGGATAATGCAGTTGAGAAGGGTAAAAACTGAGAAGAATGCATTTAGTAATTCACACTTATTCTGTGTGAGCTAAGGCTTACAAGATACAATGTGTTAGTTTCTCATGTGGTTCTATAGACTGTTTACAAAATGCTCTGCAAACATCTTCTCTTATCAGTCCTTCAGCATCTGTTTCAGAGAAATTTCTGTAAAGGAATATTCTGGTATTGCTCTTCCTGATTTCCCTCAGTGAAACTGAAAGCTGATGAAGTGTGTTTAATCTCTGACATCTCTGACAAGAGATTTACTCTGCCCATTTAAAAATGCCCAGCACCCATGAGCTACTGCTACTGGCCAGTTTGTTAGTCTGCGTGATTTGCAGCAGACCCACTGTACCACAGTAACAAATGTGTGTTGTCCCTTTCAAGACACATTCTATCATGTTGTTGATAAACAGTCTCCCTGGATTGGACTGTCATCCAAGAATAGGAATGATATGTATAAAACCCCTCAGATCTTGATTTCTCATGTGCTTGCATTTTGTGTTGCTCTAAGTGTGCCCCCTCAGTGTAGTATTATCCTTGAATGGATGTCAGGAAAAGACTGGCATATAGTTAATTAGAGTAGGTCGTTTTCTTTTCATAGATATTTTATTATCACACCTGGTTAGTGCGGCAACTGGTATTTGTTACAAGCAAGCAGGCAAACTTCACTCTTGTGCTTGGTTCAGCACAAGGCAGCCCTGAATGAGAACAATACAGCTCTTCAGTGCTTAGAACTGTTGTTTCTTTTTTTTTGTGTACATTAGTCCTGCAGTTTCATGGTGGACTAAAGGCAGTCTAAATCCAGGATGTCATTGTCCCAGCTATCTCAGTGCATATTCCCATTGCTGCTCTTGCATCAGCTCTAGTAATGCTTTGGGCATGCCTCAACTAAGGCTTCTCTTCAGAAGGACTAGTTTCTAGTCAGATCAGCACGCAAACTCAGCTCATCCCACAGGGTGATGATTGCTGAACCTGATCTGGTAGGTGTGCATGGGTGGCACAAGGGCACCCATTCAATGGTGCTGTGCTTTTTAATCACCTTGTTGTGGTCATGACACTACACCAACAGACAGATATACCTCTTACATCTGTATTTTCAAGGCTGACAGAAAATGACAGGAGCTAGAAGTGCAGGATGAGATTCTTCATCACAGCCAGTGGAATGAAGGAAGCCTTATTTTCTGCAAATTTCTACCCCGCAAAGCCTGTTCTCTCTCATTACAATAACTCCATATTCCTGACATTTTCTCCCAAAATTTCCCTTTTTTTCCCCACACTTTGTGAAGGTAATGGCACTCTTTTGGTTACTTATTGAGAAAATTTAAAGAATGCCAAATACTAATACATTAAATGATCTCTGAGAACCTGGTGAGCACATGAAGGATGGCAATGAGTTCCTGTGCTAGAACTGCTTCCACTCAAGCCCGTTGAAAGAACCTGTGGCTTTTCAAACAGTATCTTGTGAAAGATTTTGAAGGATGCTCATTTTGCAGAATGGTAGGCACCAATAAATGTGTTCCTAAAAGGAGAAGGTTGGATGAAATGTTTCAAATAAAGCTCAGCTCCATTTTTGTAATACAATTTCTTACTCATAATCAGCCTGTGTGGAAATTTGAAAGCTTTAGAGCAAAGTCATGAGTAAGCCTAAAGTGATAACACTTTTACTATGCATTTTCTACAGTAGCTGACATTGATTTGATATTATGATTCTATTTTAGTGCTTTGTAAAATGAATGCCTTAACTCATTTTTCTCATCCCCGTGCTAATATACTCTCCCTATCTGTAATCTTTAGAGGCAGCAGATATATACTATATACAATTTAAAAATGCACTCATCATATTATTATGCAATTCTCATGCATCATAAGAATATAAAATAATATAAATAATGTGTCTTCTACACCAGATTTATGGGATTGCATTCTTGTTACATTTCTCTTTCTATATTATTTATATTCTGTCAAGCATTTATAAATACTTAGGTATAGTTATGTAGATGTCAACTGCCCATTGTTACCATGGGTCTTAGGACTGGAGTAATTACAAAAAAAAATTCATTTCAGAAATACTGTGGGCTCTAGAGATATATCTAAAATTATTGTTTTAAGTTTCAACATGATATATTCTTCTCCTCACACAGATAGGAGAGGGAGGCAATTTAAAACAAGCCTTTGTTCCCAAATAAGGGGACAGCATAACTTAGCTGCAACTAATCCCAGGCTGCAGAGATAAGGGGGAATGTCTGGAGCAAGAATGTCTTATCTTTGGTGTATAATGATCAGGCTGGAAAATACTAAAGCAAACTGGACATATGTAGGCCCTGAAGAGATGCACCCATTAATACTGAGGGAGCTGACTGGTATGTGCACACAGAAATAATTACTGTAATTAACATTTTATCTTCCATTTTTAATGGTCAACACAGAAGATACTCATAAAATGTAGATCAGTGTAATTCCAGTTGATTTCGCTTGCCTGTACAATAGACACCCAATCCATTCATTGTGTTTTTCCTGGAACACCAGGCTTTTGGCTCATTGTGCTGAAGTACATTGAAAGAGGAATCACCTTAATTGAATATAGAAACTCACAGCAATTTGGAAGCTAATTGATAGTGCATCAGATTTCCCTGCCTTGGTGCCAGCAACGTCCTTCAGAGGGGTAGGGCAGGTGCCTGGGGAACGTATCAATGTGATCCAGGAAATTTGTCATGTTGCTATATCATATCAGAGACCTTAGGTTCTCCAGCTTCCTCTCATTTTCCAGTCTTGTTGTTTGCAATCTACAGAAATGTTGTCACTGTTATTTTGGTAAAGTAACCACGGTTTGTGTATCTTTGAAGCTGTAGTGACTGAAATTGTTTGTTTTCTTTTTTCTCTTCCCCTGCCCTCCTCCAGAATACTGCATTAAAGGGTTAACAGTTTTCCTAATACATATAACAAATCATGACTAATGCATTGTTTTAGCTTATATTTATTATTTATCTTTTTTAATGGAAGCAGATGGCCCTTACCCCTAAGATATATAATGCTATTTGTTTTGGTTTTACATGGGTAAGAAGCCTTGCTAAGGGTGAAAAGGTCTGGGTAAGGGATATAGCCATTCTTTCAAATTTAAAGACAACTTTCCATAAAATGGAAAACTTATACACATCTATCAAATTCCTTTGCAAGAGCAAAGGGCTGCAACAGGTAATGGTTTTTATTTTTTTGGGATTCTTCTTGCAAAAGCGTATCAATTAAGCATGATGAGAAATAAAGCTTTAAAGTGCCATCTTGGAATTGAATGAGAGTGAAGGAACAGAGTTGATTCTCATCAGTAGCAATCCATTTCTAATCAAAAAACTCATTCTGCTCTCATTAAAGCTAATTACAAATGAAGAGTGCTGCTCCCTGTATGAAAAACAGAAGTCCACCTTTGATCCATGAAGATTTGCCTCCTCATCTTGAAATTACAACACAAATTTATTTTGTAGTACATGATTTTTATGCCCTTGAAGGAAAATGGAACAAAGGGTGACTGTACGATGAGATTTCCCTCCTGATTTATTAAAAGAACAGCGTGGCACTACTGTGGTAGTATTGCCGCTTTTTAAAAAAATTGTTAAAATTGTTTTCTGTTGCCTCTGTATTGTCTCCTCTAGAGGGCAATTTAGCACAAGCTATACATTTATGAGACATTTACGCTGGTAAGTGCTCTGTCATTGATAAGAGCGGTTGAAGAATTTATTTCCATTTAAAAGGCCTGAACAAGCTAAAACTGGTTTGTGTGGCTGCCTGTCCATAAAAGATTTGTAGGGGGCTGCTTGGATTGTTAGAGTGCAGAAGGGTTTCTGTGCTCCCAGGGTCACATTGACCTTTTCCAGTCCTGTAGAAGGTCAAACACAGGTTTCTGAAAGTCCTCATTTTCGAGAGAAGAGTCCCTTCACCACATGCTAGGGGACGTCATCTGCCTTTTTTTCTCCATTGCTTTTTTCGCCTTATACTTGAAAGATAAAAGAAATGCATTACCATGAAGAAGTCATTGATGTTTGTGCTGCTGCTGCTCGACTACCTGCAGGAGAGTCTTAAGGGCATCCTGAGCTCATGGCTGAGCCACTGGGTGGGTGTTCAGGATCCCCAGAGACTCATTTCACCTTGTCTAGTTGCCACTTGCCTGCCCTTCAGAAGCTTTGTCATCTCTGTGCCTCAGTTTCCATGAGCAAAAAGAGGACAAAAAACAGCTACATCTGATTAAAATTTTCATAAGGCTCACCAGGTTCCCTGGTAAGAGGAGTTCTGTAGAGACCGTTGTCATGAGTCCTACAACAGCAATTGGCAGAGGATGCCAATCCTCTTACTGGAAGAAAATCCATAAATGTCAGACACTTCTCTCAGAAACAATTTGCAGAAGAAATATTAATAACCTTGTAGTGTCACTGTGTTTACTGGGTTCAGCCCTGTTAAGTTTTTTGTCATCTTTTTAACCATAAGTGGTTTGTATTTCCATACCTCTTAAAGTGCCTTGTATGTTTGAAGGGGTAATATACCTTTCTTATCAGATAAAAGATGTAAAAATAATGTAAGTAAATAAATTTATAACAATATACTTAAGCAGAACTCAGATTTTGCAGAACTGAGGAGTCTTGTTCAGTCTGTTTTTAAAAGGAAAAGAATAAAATTCATTAGAGGATGCTCTTACTAGTGATGTGATTAATGTTTTAGAAATTTTGTCACATCGTGCTTGAGAAGGCAGCTGAATGCGCTGTCCTACCCTGTGAAATCCCCTGTAGGAGTTTTCAAAGCTCAAGCTAAATGCTTATCTCTTCTGTAACTCCAATCACAAAGCAATATGGGAAAGCCAAAACTGGAGAGTTTCTGTGCTCTCAACAGGGAGGTTCAAAAGATTTGGAAAACGAGGTGGTGGCCAGCAAGTGAAGACTGAAGTAGTGTGAAGTGCATTTTGGTTCAGGTAGTAGACTCTGAAGAAATGTTCAGCCTCTAATATTGCCAAGCAGATTTGGCAGTGTGGAAAATATCTTGAAACAAACTGACTCTTGTTATTAAACAATATACTAGATTATCTAGAGCATTTAAATCATGTGTTTGAACCTCTCTTCACAGATCAGGCTGACTTGAATGTTTGGTGGGGAAGCATTCTTCCCTGTGCAGCGTTGCTCAGCAAGCCCTTTCTTGGAGCCTTTCACATAAGAAGGGAAGGAAGAGTTGCTGATGTATCCTTGGAGATATTCAAAAGCTGCCTGGACATGGTCCTGGGCAAGTGACTGTAAGTGGCCCCACTTCAGATATTCAGACAAGATGACGTTCCAGCCTCAACAACTCTGTGATTCTGGGTCTGGTCACAAAAGCTTCCTCTGGGATGGCACAGCTGTGAAGCAGAACCTGTTGCTTGATCTTGTTTTCTTAACCAGGGAACTGTTAAACTGGATGTATGTGCACGTGAAGCAGAGCATTATGGTGTAATGAGCATTTCCTTGCTGACTGTGCCATCAGAGTGTGTATGTTACCACATACCATGGTTCCATCTGTGAGAAGTAACACTACTACTTGCCCTTTCTACCCTCTTCCTTACTTTCTCTATCTTACAGTGTGAGGGTCATGAGTCTGAAAGAAGTTAGGAGAGCATCTTGAACTCTTCCCTGTTAATTTCCTGGAGGCAGGTGACAGCTATCCAAGTAGCAGTGTACAGAATAGAGATGTATTTCATGGTGAAGTAGATCTTTAGTATAGAACATTTCCAACAAAAAGAAAGCAATCAAGGCCGCATAACAAGGCTTTGAGTAGTCAGATCCCTGACATTTTAAAAGGTGGTTTAAAAGGTGTGAGTGCTCATGGGAAAGTGGCCAGTCTGAACAATCTTGGCATTTGAAAAAAAAAGGGATAGAAAAATGTCAAAACTGCAGATTACACAGCTGAAAGGGATGTATACTCAAACAAAGAGGGGATTGTAATGAACAAGGATGCACCACTAGTTATATAAATCACACATTTATTCCAAATATTATTAATTGACGTGAATACCCTTACCTGGTAATATTTGGAGATAGACACAACTTTCCCAGCAGTGCAGTACTGAAAAGTTTGCTGTCCCAATAGATAGGGGCTGAGGGGCCAGCAACAATAGGAGAGTGATGGGTGCCTTTGGGAGAGGTCTGCCCTCCACCTGCGTAGGGATACCACCAACGTACACACCCAAGCCTTGCAATAGCAGAACAGCTGAAGCTGACCCTGGCATGGACAAAAAGGGCACAAGGACCTGCTTGTTTCTTGTCTGAGCATAACTGCCATAGACTGGTATCTGTTTCGCTTGTGCCCAGAATGAGTCCCAGTAGTAATAATTCTAATCAATAATTGGCCTATTGGTAACAGCTGTAAAATGCAGTTGAGGAAAATGAGAGGAAAGGCAAAGTGCCTTGCTTAAAATAGAGAAGTTTAATGTCAAAGTCTTATGAGTTCCTGGTGTTAATATATTAAGCTTGGTTCACTGGAAGGCAGATAGTCAGCATGACTGCTGAGTTCACTACATGAGCCTGCAGAGCATAAGTGAACATCTGGTATGCTATATTATAGGCTAGACTCAAATGAAAGCTTTTATTTAGATATTAGGTCAAGAACCTGCTTTTCAGATACTAATTTTGTTCACTTTAATAGTTTCCTGTAAAGCCATTATGTTAACCTTTAAGGGAGGTAATCTTTCAGAAAAGCTTCCGTGTTGATATACATTGGAGAATGATGCCTTTTAGGTCATATGGGATCTTTAAACTCAGGAGCGTTGGGACCTGAATCTGTCTGTCACAAGGGCTCTTACTACAGCATGGGTTACTGTGAGGTGGCTCCAAGACCAGGCGACTAGAGCTCATCAGACAGAGGACATGGTGGAGGTGAAGAAACAATGTAGTGTCTTGAGCTAATATTCAATTTTTTGAGCTGTGTTAGAGGTCTCCAGGGCAATTAAGACAAACAAGGATTTGTTTGATTTATAACAGCTACCTTAATCTGCATAAGTCCATCCTCTTCAGGGCTGTTACAGCTCCTTTTAGTTACTCTGGTTCTTGTAGGTGCTATATGGGGGATCAAGTCAAGATATTCTTAATTCAAGGCACCTCTATGACAGGCAGGGTTATTGGGGCTTTTTTTGTTTTGTTTTTGGAACTCTGTTTTTAGAATACATTGTAATAATAAAAGTGTGGTCTTTAAAAGCTCCACTGATCATGCAGTCAGTAACTGCCAGGAGTAAAGTTTTACATCGCTGAAATAGGGACCAACCAAACAGACTGTGAAACTGACACTTTGGAACAATGACAGCTTCAAAAACCCAGGCACAGCAGCATGGATTATGGAGGCAGTTGTCACTTTGATCTCTTTGGCTTTTAATTAAATACCTCACATGAGGAATAACCAGTTTACAGGAACTGTTGTATTAAAATCAAACTACCAAGCTGTGTAATTTGCTATACTAGATTAGATGGCTGGTCTGACTCTGACATTAGTGAAACTTGATGCTGTAGAAGGAGACAGGCCTTCTGTAATGCTGATTGGATATAGTTCTTTATTTTGGAAATTATAAATTTCTCCTGGTCTTCACAACCAACTGGCTTATACCCTTGAAAGAAAAAGCTGGATTTTCTCCCTCTGTTTGTATTCCTGTCACATCACCCAACACCTCTCAAGGATGGTAGGAATCTCTGTATTGGTATCAGAGGTTATTCAATCAGTTTGTAACTGAAACCATTAGTACTTCACATTCGGAGCTCAGACTTGGCAATACTTATGTACATGAGTAACTTCCTTCATGAGTGGTGCTATATATAAGTACTTGGGGGCTTCTAAATACTGTAATTCCTTAAAAATCCAGTCACAAACAATTTCTGCAGAAATGCATGGCAAAAATATTCTGCTGTGCACATCTTCAAAGGATTTAATTGAATCCAGTCTCTACATTTTCATGAAGAACTGCATCAGATAAATTCAACTCCGTAACAGAACTAAGCAGGATAACTGGGTTTGATGTGAAATTGAGTCCATTAATGACTGGCTAGCAATGCAGTAAATGATGTAACATGCACAATGCAGCACTTTGGATGTACTGAACAAGTATGGAAAAGTAACAAAATAGGCAAGGTAATAAACAGCCTACTGGCATCTCGTTATGCTCTCAAGAATCCATGTTTTGGGAAGACAGGCTGAGTTACATGCTTTTTTTTTGTTTTATATGGGAAGAGTTGCCATTGACTTCCAGAGTTATGGAAGTGACCCAGAAAGAGAATTTCACAAATTGATTAGTTGAACAGATTGAAAGTTTAGATCACAGTACCACAAAATGTTCTGAGTTGGAAGTAACCCACAAGGAACATCGAATCTGACTCTTAAATGAGCGGCCCATACAGGGATAGAACCCACAACCTTTGTGTTATTAGCACCATGCTCTAATCAGCTGAGCTGATCTCAGGGTCAAAACCTTTCTGATTTACAAAACAAAGCTGAGACCCTCACTATATTTGTTACCAATTGTGGTGTTATTCAGATCTATGACTACAAGTACGAATCTATTAAGCAAAACTTCCCTCCCTATCAGATAGTCTCAGTTATGGAATGAGAACTGGGATATTGATCATTTGAAAGTCAGTATGATCTTTTCAATGTCAGATTTCAACTTACTGTCCGAGAAAGAAATCATGAAGAGAGAAACTAGGGAAGAAAGGTCAGTGCTCTGCACAGTCCAGTAGAAATGTATGCTGTCATTTGAAGTAACATGATTCCTGTATGTGAAATCTTCAATCAGACTCTGTTTACACTCAGAATGCATATGAGCACAATAGTTGAAGGCAAAATATTGTTGAAATTGATTAATAATCTTCTATATTTATGTTGTTTGTTGGGGTTTTTTGTGTTTTTTCTTTAGTTGATAGATTTATCAATAACTAGATGATAAGGTCTTAAACTTCCTCAGGGCAATTCCTTACTTTGGTTCAGTATTTTTTCAGTGTCAGTGGTATTTAGATGCAAAGGATGTGGAATAAAAAGTCATCTGGAGATGAAGGTATATTGTGACTTTTTCTTACTACTATTTATATTTTGGAAGCTGATAGAGGTTGCAATTGCATAAACCAAATTTTGTTTACAGGCACTGTGAAACAAATTTTCCACCTCAGAAAGTTAATAACTGGGACAGACAAGAGGAAAGACAAAGAAGTTTCAGAGAGATGGCACAGAAGTTTTGCCTGGACTACTAGGCTCAGGATTGCCTCTGAGGGTATCATGTCCTCTGTCTTATCCTCTCCAGCTTTGGCAGGTAATGTAAATCACAGGGCATCTGCAATTTTCTGTGTCTTCCTACTCCCACCAAGAATCATGGTGGGTACATGAGCAAGTCATCTACCCATGTAAGAGCACCAGGCATTCAGTGAATACTCTGTTTTAGGACAACCTTTTGTAGAAATGATCTCTGGTGATGTTTGCAATCAGATCTCCTCATCCAGTTCCTTGCATAGATGTGCTGTGTCTGGAGAGGCGGGTGGTCATCCTGATGCACCCTCTTGCAGGGGGAGCAGCACCATCAATGCAGCCAGTGTCATGCAATGCACAAAAAGCTGTGTCTGGTGTGGAAAAAGAGGGGCACCATAGGCTGTGTGTGAATGAGAGAGATGTACTGAACTGGGAGTGCTGTTTGGCAGTCTGGGGCACTGGAGAGTGCTAGAAGACTTGTGTGTTTGAGACCTCTAAGCAGGTTGGCTTTAGTGATGGTCCTCAAGAACTCCAAAAGTCCAAAGCTATGCAGATTTTTAAGGTGTTTGGCATTGAGTTTGCTATAATAAACTTATGTGGTGACTGTACCAATAAACAGAAATGCTAAGGTCTGTTCTTTTTCCCTGAGGAGGAACTATAGGCACATCCATGCTGTAAAGCTCTCTTAGCCACCAGCACACAGAGGGTGGCCACATTCAAGATGCCTGGCTGTGGATGCTCATCCCATGCTAGTTTCTGAGCTGTACTTGAACTCTGTGAATTAGCCCAGGCCAAAAGTACGCTAGCAACCCTTGAAAATTTTAGCAGTGCAAGCAGAGCCCCTCTAGGGCTCTGGAATCACTTAATGAGCGAAAATACTCAGAGAGGTGCAGGTAGGCACAGCTTTAGGGTCTGGGAAGGGTGTGCTGCAGAATAAGGTGGGCCAGGCTATTTTTTCCTGGTTCAGATAAGGGCTGGTTGTTACTGATTTTCCAGAAAAGGATTAAAGATGATTTTAAGAGAGAAGGTCTAGGTGTGTTTTGAGAGAGCTGCTATAAAGAAAACGTCAGGTGGGCAAGAACTAAGAAGAAACTGAATCTGAGAGGAGTAATGGTGTGTGAATCAGGATGTGTTTGACTCAGAGCACATGGATGGTCTGGGGAAAAAAATAAAAAGGAATAAATGACACCACATAAAAGATCTCCCTGTCAGAGCTTCTTGAGTGTTCTCCAAAGTCAGACAAAATGTGAAGTGTGCCATTGCTTCAAGCCAAAAGGACATTGCACATCTTTGTTGTGTCCCAAACACACAAAGGAAAAGAAATGCAAATATGTAACTAAAAACCTCGCAGATACTCTGGTCCTGAAAATTCTCCATTGTACTTAGGTGCACCTTGATGAGAGTTGCTTGCCATATTGGTTTTCCCAAAACTCAGGGTTGGTTTATTTTACATAGGATGTTGCTTTTTTTCATATCAATTTGCCATGAAGTCTTAATCTTTGTCTTCTCTCAAACTGCTCTAAAGCTGCATCAGTGGTTTAAGTTCACTGTCAAACATGTAACAAAACACATAGCTAACCAAAGCCTTGCCTGTCTAAATACAAATGTTGCATGAACTTAACAGTATGAATTTATGAATTTACTCTTGAGTATCAGCAGAAGGCACTGTGAGTTTCATAATGTGTCAGTTGTGTTAAATGAAACTGGGCTTTTTTGTTTTTTTCTGTAGAACATAGCAAGAATTCAGAGTTGCAGAGCTAATATTCTCTAACAATAGACTTGTATTCTTAGAAAAAAACTGCGTTAATTTTAAGTCTGACTCAATAAAAGTGTCCAGACTTCCACACAGCAGACAATCTGTGCAACACCACTGCAAACTTTTTTCATTTTGCTATGTTTGCAGTCTTCAGCAGACTCCTACTAGGTTTTATGAGACAGCTCTCCCTTGAATTAACTATTGTGGCACGTGCCTGGTTTCAATACGCCAGCCTATTGCTCAACAGACAGGGAAACATAATCCCCTCTGTCAGTATGTACCCTGCAGCTCTTCTAGGGGCCATTGCTTGAGGTGTCTGGATCACAGATATTTTGAATTTTTTTTACTGTGAGTGGGGGGAAAAACATCATTGTATTGATGTCCTTGAAGAGAAACTACTGGCATATTTTTATGTGAGTCATTCTGGCACTTATGTGAAGCAACACAATTCTACTGAATTTCAATGAGTTTAATTAATAGCAATTTAATGGGTAGCATTTTAACAGTGATGTACTCCATAAATGCTTGTAGCATTTTAACAGGGACTCCATAAATGTTTTATTTTTTATTTCATTACTTTCTAACTTGTAAAATGCCAGAATTCTAGAACTTGGAGTTAAAAATTTTCAGTTCAATATGTGTGTGCCCTATTGTATGTAGACATCCATTATTTACCCAAGATAATACACTACTACATTTGCATGCACACATGACCTATTATTCCTATAATTGCTTTATCACTTAATTAAGTAATGGCAGCTTTTCCAAGATCTCTAATAAATCGATACACCCTTTCTGAAGTACCATGACTGATGCCTGTGTCCAGCACTATTTGCATATTTAGAAACAAAATCTTTCTAAGTCCAAGGTAACTAGTAAGACAACATATCTATTATCATATTAACTGAAAATCTCTTGATTTTTCTGCTGCAAAGCCAGAAATAAAATATGAAAATGCCAGTTCAATAATTTATTGCTATTCACTGAAGCACTCTGGTCTGTGCTTTTCTTAAAGCAGGACTAATTTTTGGAGGCAGAATAACCTGAAGCTGATTCCACCTGTAAGCAGAGCAACAATGTTAGCTGCAATTTTTTACATTCACATTCCAGTATATTTTTCTATACAAGATCAAGGAATGAGATAGATAAGTAAAATATTTAAGTACTCTGCCGAATTAGTGCCTAAAAAGCACAGTCACTGCTAACATAACACCATTGATCTCAGTGGGACAACAGCATTATACTGGTCCAAATGAGCCAAACTGTATGGGCTACTTTGGGTATTCCTTGGATAGAGAGGGGAAGGCTGCTGGTTTCCAATATCTTGTCATATATGCTGTCACTTTCAAATACTCTATCATTTCCTGATATAAATAGCACCTGCAATTTGGTACTATGAAACATGAATGCAGAACCTGCAAATTGATGGAAGAGCCTGACTTTTTGAAAAGATGACATGTCTAAAAAAGTGGGAGTGCAAGAACAAATATCCTCAAAGCAATACTCAGTGAATGATGCAGCTTTTCATCTTCCTTGAACTGAATGCCTAGCACCTGAAAGGATGGATGTGCCTTTCATTTTCTGGATTCTCCAAGTAAACAGCTGGTTTAAACCTTCAGATCCTGACTGGTGCTAAAGGTGTTTTGTGCCAGTAGGAAAACGTCACTGTGCAGTGCAATCTCCTCCCATGTTGCCAGGAGCAGCTTGAAGGGGACAGGCCAAGGGTTTATGGCTCCTACAGCAGCAATGCAGCCACTTGAATAGCATGAAATGTTGGGAGGAGCAATGTGGTGCTGCATAAATAAAGATTACTGCAACTTTATTCAGGGCTGGAACATAAGATGCTTAACATTATTGTAGCCAAGAGCTTGCACTATTATATGAAGTGTCTGGAAGCACCATCTGCTAGCCAAGGTGTCCAGACCTTGGCTTTCTTCGCTGTAGAGCACCACCTTGAGATGAGTACTTTTGGACAGTTTAAGTCAATATGTCTTTGGCAACAACACTGTGAGGGTGGAATAATTCTGCAAGCAACAGCTGATGACTTTTCTTTGAAAAGCTCTGATGCCTTTACGCTCTTAGGTAAAGACATCACATCTGCTAACGAGTACCCTTTATTCCAGGTGTGAACTTTGCATTTTCCATTAATATGTGTCCAAGTTTGATTAAGTTTTTATTATTTGCTCCTGCTCATTAATTGTTAATCACATTTTAGACTTCTATAAATCTCTGCAGTTTCCATGTACACTGAGTAGTGCAGCTGCCTTGTCTCTTTCCCCTCCTAGCCCCCCAGAAAGTAATGGGAAATGGAAAGAGGACTGCCTTGCCAGATCCCCAGGTGCTTTTTTCTGCAATGTGCATGGAAATGCTATGTTATTTGAATCCAGAGCTGGGAAACTGGCTTGGCTTTAGGAAAAGGGAGACAAAGAGGTTAGCAAGAATAATTTCAGGGACAGAAAATCTATGATTGGGATTTGAGGAAGAGAGGAGAGAGAGGAACCAGGGACTAGTAATGAAAAAAAGTAAGTGGAGAGAAAGAAGAAAAAGAGGTGGCTCTTATGAGGAACTGCAGTGTGAAGAGAAGGACTTAATGCTGGATGGGAATGGCAGATCTCTGAGAGTATTGAAACATGGAAAAAGATTCAGTGGGAAATAATGTTACCTAATTTAGCTATCTCCATGTAGATGTTTACACAGGTAACAGATTTTTAAGCCCTCATTATAGTCAACAGCACCTTGACAGCAGCTCAGCTAACCCTAAAGTACACATGTAGGGCTCAACTTCATTGCCCTAAATGATCTACCGCTCTCTGAGATGCTGTCTCAGCTAGCCCCTAGTAAGACAAAAATCTACAATGAATCCCATGAATAACATATCAGAATTTGTATGGCATCTTAAAAATTTCTAGACACCTTGGTTTGAACAAATTGAGTCCTAGTGATGGTCAGCTGAGTCACACCACAGCCTTGTGTTAGAGCTCCACTAACTAAATTGGAGCTTACAAGAGTCTTTTTGGAGTCTCCAGAAGGCATCTACATTCAAATGCACAATACAGCTGTGTAAGTATAGGTATCAGATCCCAGTGAAGATATTCTAGAGTATCTGGGACATCCTCATGGACCTGGCAGATCTGTGCCCTTCTGTGGCAGCAGCTGAGACCACACACCAGGCACTCATGTAGCTCTCAGTGCCTGTGAGAAGTGCAGCTGAACTTATCCGTGGTTGTGTCAGTCTTGTGTCAGCTTGTTAATTCCTCTAAAGAATTATATGATGTAGCTACTTCTAACTGTAGAAACTGATCCTGGAGGTCCTGAATTCTTGAGCCAAGATGTTAAACAAATCCCTTTACTTGTGGATAACTCTTCATTACCTTTATACAGTTGCTTAGAGAAAATACATTTGGCGCTCGTCTATGATTGGTATATTTGCCTTTACGTCTGATCTATAGCACTCCAATACAGCCTTGTGGTATGTAATAAAAATGGGATAGGTGTTTGTGGTGTATGACTTTCATAATAGTATTAAGACAAGAAGGATATAATTTCACAAATTCCTGTTGTGTAGTCAACGAAAATTTCTGGCCTCTAAGTACAAAACTAAGTATTTATTAACAACAACTATCAATTTAGGCTATAGCATATTTTGTGCTTAAGCAAGCACATATATTCTTCAGACATCTTAAAAAATATCTAATTTCCTTAGTGATTCTTCTAGGTTAGCATGTGCAAACCCCTGGCTATCAGTGAAATCAGGCATGATTGTTGGTTTTGGATACTAACTTGTCTTTAAATTGAATTTAATTTTTTGTCATTAGTTTATTGTAGTTTTTTGTAGCTTTTTTTTTAATTAAAAAAAAACAGGTACTGATCTAATGTGCACATCCATATAAATTGTAGTTTAAAGGTTATTAGAGCTGTACCTAAACCACCAAAATACTTTGAAGTCAGTAAGCTGGGTATCTTGCTGTTTTCTTATTGAAGAGGTAACTCTAAATTTGAGGTCTTTCTGACACAAGGAATTTATTTGAGATGCTCACTCTCAAATCAAGTGCCAGGCTCTCAGAAGGCATCACTGTCTGAATTCCCTGAGTTTTCTAATGCTTACTGTTGCTACAGAAACAATGGATGATTTCATTACCCAGGCTGTGAGTTGGATGTGTTCAGGATTGAACCCTTCAACAGCACTTTGAGTGTTCTACAAAAACACAATGTTTCCTGACAATTTTCTGGGGGGAAAAAGTTAAATAACTTTTCTGCATGTCAGTGTTCATATGCCACCTGTAGTCAGTGTTCATATGCCACCTGTATTAGTTATGAAAGAAGGAATGATGAGAGGGTAATGAATAGGAAAGTATTTTGATGCTTACTTTGACATATGTGTTTTTCTTGGTTCTTTTGGAGTTTTCTTGATCATTCATTTCTGTGCAGGCAGGTCACTTAGGTTTCAGTCCAAATCTTGAGAAATGCTTGGTGCAATGAAAGGAGTGGATACCATCTGTACTAGAAGGCTGGGTTTGTCATGGGTATATATTAGAGTATTTCTGTTCTTTCCTATGCTGGCTATGTCAACTGTAGTCCACAGGACACATGTAGGGGATCCTTGGCCAAGGCATCAAGGTGAGAGGTAGTAGAAAATTCAGAGAGACTGTCTGTGGAATAAGCCAGGAAGTAAACCAGGAGCTGCCAGGGAAGTTCCATAGCTCATTCTCAGAGCAAATCTCTCCTTTCTGAATTCATCCCGTCTTTCAGTTCTTCAGCTAGAAATACAGCTGCTGTGCAGCCATACCTCTCTGCCACTTGAGATCTTAAAGATGTCTGTCATATCCTCTTCAGTCATCTCTTCTTCAAGCAGAAGGAGTTGCACGTATTCAAATTTCTTATACAGAAACACATTCATCCCTTGATCATTCCCTGTTCATGTTTTGAGCCGAGTAGAGCAACACAAATTTCAATAATGTAGATATGGATGCAGAAAGACTTTCATAGTGGTTTTGTTTTGTTCTCTGTTCCTTTTCTAACAATCATTGACACCTAATTTAAACAAAAACTGTGGAAATTTTTTAATGATACCTACTATAAATGTGAGATCTTCTTTGTAAGAGATAATAGTCAAGTCAGAGGCCAGCCCTTTGAATGTAAAGCTGGGCTTGTTTAAAATATTCTAAATATCTTTACAGAATTTTACCTGCCCATTTTTATCATTCAACAGGGTTCTTCTACAGTTTCTCACAGTCGACTTTCATCTTAAATATCCTGGAAGCTTACCACCAGCAAATGTTTTTGTTTTCCCATTCATCCCTTTCTCAAGATCATCTAGGGAGATATTGAACAGCACAGGCCACAGCACAGATCCCTGCGGTGCTTCTTTTAGAATCCCTCTCAGTATGAAAATAGCTCATTTCAACTACATTCTCTCTCTTTAACCATTTCTTCATTTACATGATGGTGTTTCCTCTTATCCAACAGCAGTTTTGTTTACCTGAGTGTTATGGGGGGGAAATGTGTTTGTTAATTATTAAATCATTTTCCACACATCTTTCTCTCTGCATTCTGCCAACATTTTTCTTTTTCAGAGGCATTCATCTGTCTCTCACTGCCTTGTTAGTGTTTTTTCACTTCTCACTTTCACATGCCTTATATTCATAGACCTTAGAATGATCCTCATAAATCTTTGGAGTTGTTGGGAGCCAGAAGGATTTCTCTCTTCATCAAGCTATTAATAGCAGTGGAGGACATACACTGCCCATCTTGCAGATATTTATGTCTATTAACTGCTAGAATCACTTACATTGGTCTTTTTATCAGTACACAAACATGCCGTCTCACTGAAGTCTCAGAACTGCTGCTGGTTTCTCAGATCCAAATTTGCTACCCCTCTTACAATATTTGATACAGATTGTTTCCATTTGCCATATTCCAAAGATTAATGTTCAATGATATCAATCAGTCACTAAGACTGACCTATAACCATATTTAGAAATATGGGATTTTAAGTGCTTGTTCTCTGGTTCAAATTAACTAAGATTAGATTTCACACATACATTTTTACATCCTCTTTTTAAAAACCAGATGCATAGTGAGACCACCCTAACTGGTTTAATATAGATTTCAAATACATCTAAGACAGAGCAGCTAGTCTGGGATGAGGTGGTTGAGGAGGTTGCTACTTCCCTGGGGAGCAGTGAGACATGCTCATGGAGAGAAGGAGCCACGAGAAGAGTCCTTCTAAGAGAAGAAAAAGAAGGATGTACAGAGACTGAGGCTGTGACAGATGCAAGGACCCCTGGGACCAAAGAACCAAAGAACAATTCCTGATTAAGCAATTTGGATATGGATACCCTGCTTCCAGAGGGTGGAAGAGCATTTTGCCTTGTGGATGTGATCTGTACTGTGACAATTGGTTTTGAGAGCAGAGAGAGGTTCATGATTGCCTTATTTAATACTCCAGAAGTTGCCTGTGTCAGTGGTCAAGAAAATGCCTTAATTTGGGCTGTTTTCTGCCATTCAGAAAATCGCTGAATTGACTTGAAAAAACAAACTGGAAACCGGGGCTTGCCCTGCAAAGATAAAGTGGGCGGAGGAAAAAGTCTTTTATAACCTTTTTCATTTCTGTTCAGCTTGATTTAGGACTATAGGCTTTCTGTGCATAAGAAGTTGAGAATTTGAGCTTATACTCTAATAAAACTTGAATTTCCCAAGTTTAAAATCTCTGTACTCTCATTCAGAGAGTTTATTTCAGAAAGATATGCTTCAAAGCTCTGGCTAGCTTGCATTCCTGATGCAAAAAGTTATGCATCCTTTTACACATCTGAGTTTTTCTCTCTACAATATTGCTTTCTGCAGAATCAGCTTGTTCTGCATTTGCAGCTTGTTTTTCAATGAGAGCATTTCAAGTTCTTATTTTCTTAGTCTAGATTTTAATTAATTGAGGTCTGAGTATTTCTTAGACCAATATGGACTATGCAGTTCTTCACTACTTATGCAGATATCCACTGTTCTGCACCAACCTTTTTTGATATGAATATGAGTTGCACAGCAATTGACCTTGGGCTCTGCTTAGTCTGCTATCAGCTGTGCAGACTGTCAGGCCTGTGTTTGGTCCTCTGCATAAATAGCAAATCACATCACTTTTTATCTGACTCTTTGTAGAATAACATGCTTTCCCGGGGGACCCATTTGCACTGATTCCAGTGGTTACAGCACTTTTCCCTTTTCTGTGCTGCTTGCATGCCATTTGTTCTCCTCATAGGTTGTGTAGTGACCTCCAGTGCCTTTCACCTTGCTCCCATGCCATTCTATGAAAATTTGGTTGTTCTGAAACCTTTTCTGCATAAATCTCCTCTCCCAGAGCTGGTGATTTTACTTGTTGCATTGCTCAAAA
Organism: Margarornis squamiger; assembly: GCA_035222235.1. Classification (NCBI taxonomy): domain Eukaryota; kingdom Metazoa; phylum Chordata; class Aves; order Passeriformes; family Furnariidae; genus Margarornis; species Margarornis squamiger. The sequence continues at coordinate 80,352,527 of JAWWTY010000106.1, read as the reverse complement.
GTTGCAGGGACTGACTTGGAGGTGTAAAATTTAGAGATATGGAATGAAAGTACAGAGCTAAGGGATCTATGCTGGCCTTAGACGTCATCCGTACCCTCCTGAAATTCATCAGCTCTGGCAGCCCAAGGGTAGCTGGGAATGACAGCTTTTCAAAGTAACCCTTTGAGCTGCTCCAGTGATTGCTGATACCACACCATGAGTGTGTGTGCAGAACAGTCCTTGGTAGTGCTGAGTGTACTCCTGGGAGGCCAAAGTGGGCAGCACAGCACCACTCACTGAGCATCACTGATGGAGGAAGCCAGTGACTCTTATCCACCTGACACCAAAACTAAGCAGCCACAAGCCCATGTGCAGTGTGGTGTGGTACTCCCCAAAACACCAACACCAGTAGCAAAAGGTGGCACAGAGGCAACTACCAGCCATAAGGGGAAACAGAGGAGCAATCCAGAGCAACCCAGCTGGAGCTGAGTACATGCCCACTCCTCTGCTCGCTTGCAGCCGCCTGGACAGCCACACTGCTGTCTCGTAGGTGCCAGGTTATTTACTGCTGTTGCTTTGGCAAGCTCATGTCCCAAACAGATGGATGCTTATGACCAAGACTATGCTATTGCACCAAAGCTGGTTGTTGAAAGGCCATTCATGACAGTGACAATTGCAGTGCACAGGAGGGAGCAGCAGCTGAAGGGATACTATAGCCAAATAGGCTGAAGCTACAGCCCCAATTATTCCATCTCTCCTTCTGTGGTTTGCAGAGGCTGCTTTTTATGATGGCACCTTATAAATTCTTCATTGCCAGTCCAACATAAATCCCTTCTCAGCAAAAGCTGCTGAGTTTTGACAAATTTGTGATCAGAGCTGAGATTAACTTGTTGTAATCACATATATCAGTTGTGGTGGTTTTGCTTTGCTTTGGATGGAGTTATGTGACCCCAAAGTAAAATTCTGTGGATGAAATCCTGTGCTCTGCTGAAATCTTGTAGATTCATGTTTATTCATTTAAAATTTTTCTTCTCAAAAGTAATTTTCTTCTAAATTTGTTAATGTATTCTGATTGCTGTTGGGAATTTAATGCTGTCATTTTCCTTGGCTTGCTGTGAGGGTTATGTGTCACTTTTAATTTATACAATGCAGTGCTTAAAAGGTGTAAGTGCTGTTTCATTATTACAGGGAGCTTGGAGAAACAACATGGCTGAGAAAATTCACTTTAGATAGCCTCTAGAGATTTATGTAGCTCAAGGATTTTTTGATCTCCTTTTGATGAGATACATTAATAGTATTGCATGCTTAGTTACACCCCCAGCTCTGCCTGCGAATCCTGAACTGTAGTATCATAGAAAAGTTACAGCGCTCAGAGCATAGTGTTGCTGGAAAAAGTAAGGAGTCCCATCCTGCACAAGCCAATTCTGCTCAAAGGATCTGCTGTCACTTCAGGTTTGCAGGTGAAATATATGAAGGAAAGTGCTTGCAAATGACAGTAGTTCAAAGACACTGTGGTGCAGTTTAGTTTATTCCAGGCACCTCTTTTTCCAAAGAGGGCAGTACTGTTCCAATCTGACCACACCTGTGCCAGCAGCTGCACCTGGAGGGACTTTGGAGCTCTGTCTTCAGGAAGATGGTGTGATATATATTTATACCTTGTACCAGTAAAGCATGCAATAAGTGCAGCCAGGATTTTTTACCTGCAGTGATACCACCTACAATGCAGAAGATCTCTTTAGGAAAACAAGGATATATGGATCTTTTAGTGAATAGTGAAAAAGAAAACTCAAAGTTAAGCAGAATTCATGGGAAATCAATCTGAAGAAAAGGGAGGAGATGTAAAGATATTTTTTAAAGATATGATGCCAAAATGAATATGCAAACAAAACATTTTCCTTTATATCTGCCCAATTTATTGGTCTCCTACTCTGTTACTTCCAGCTACTTCCAAGAAACTGGGATCTGCATTTATTGCTTTGAGCTACTGGATGTCTCACAGGGGCAAGACCATTTTTCTAGAGGCCCTTCTTTAGTGTGCTCATGCAACTTACTCTGATTTCAGAATCTTTTTTTTCTTAGTATCTTTCATTTCCTGAAAAACAGGTATGTGATTGCAGTTTTGGTGAAAAAGTGCTAGAGTTCTGGTTCTTCCACAGTTATGTTGTGTGAAGACCATTCAGCTAAAACATACACAGCTTATGGACATTTGCAGAACTCAGTCTGAATTCCCAGTCTTTTTTTTTTTTAACAGCATCCTTTCCATTTCTTGTTTAAAATGGCCTTAAATGGCCAGAAATAACATTCAAAGCCTTTAATAGTACTGCTGAACAATATAAACTTTCTGTTTGAATATCCATCCAAATTTCATCTTGGGGAAGAGAAAGCTCTGGGGTCATCAAATTGTAGTCTTCCAGTACCTGAAGGGAGCCTGCAAGAAAGATGGAGAGAAACAATTTACAAAGGCTTGTAGTGGCAGGACAAGGGAGAATGGCTTCAAACCAAAAGAAAGTAGGTTTAGGTAAGGTACTAGAAAAAAATTCTTTGCTGAGAGTGATGAGGCACTTAAACAGGCTGTCCAGAGACATTTTGGATGCCCCAGCCCTGGAAGAGTATAAAGCCAGGCTGGATGGAGCTCTGAGCAACCTGATCTAGTGAAAGATGTCCCTGCCCATGGCAGAGGGGTAGGAACCATATGATCTTAAAGGTCCCTTCCAACCCAAACCATTCTATGATACTATAATTTCTAGCAAACTAATTTTCTGAGGGCAGGATGTCTGCATTTAGCTCATAATACAAGCAAAATATGCAGAAGTTGCAAAATCAAACAATTAAAATTGAAAACCAAAGGAAACTATTCTAGCAGTACATCATTTCATGGGGAAAAGCCCATGCTTTAGCAAATTGATAAAACACTAATTCAACCAGACACGCAAGAGGAAAAACTCATTTAACTCTGGAGTCAGCAGCAATAAACCATGGGTGTCTTCAGCATAAGGTAAACAAGAGAATTGAGATGAAAGCCCTAGTACTCAAAGTGGACTAATCAGGAGAATTAGAGGGAGCATATCAGTAGGACAAACTGAGGGTGTGCCGAGGCTTGGGACACTCCATTGTGCAATGCACATGGGCAACTTCTGTAATAGTGTAATTATATTGCAAGAGACAATGCAAAGGTGCCAAACTTACTCACGTAACCCTGGTCAAAGTTAGAAGAAAGCTGTGTTCCAGTCACATAGTCACTGGTAACTTCTACCCAGCACTGGTGAGGCCACACACGGAGTCCTGTGCCCATTTCTGGGCTTCCCAGTGCAAGAAAGACATCGCAATGCTGTAGAGAGTCCAACGAGGGATCATGAAGATGATGAAGGGATTGGAGCACTTCACATGTGAAGGAAGGCTGAGAGAGCTGGGACTGTTCTGCCCAGAGAAGAGACGGCTCAGGGGGATCTCATCAATGTATATAAAAGCAGGCCCATGGCCATGCTGCAGCTTGGTTACAACCCTGACACACAAACCAATTCTCTGGCTTTACCTTGGCCTTGCCTCACCACCATGGCTCTGCCTGGTCATCACTGGTCCCAATCCTAACCTGTAGACTGACTTCCCAATTTGATTTTGGACCTGCCTCATCACCACAATACTGCTTTATGATCTGCACTCTTGGTTGAACTGGTCACCATCCCAGGGTCTGTCTTCCTCACCTCCCAGTCCTGGGGAAGCAGCCCTGGTCTCTTCCCTGATGTGCATCCAGCTTCCTCCACTACACTCTGTTGTGTACCCTGGGAGCCTCTGCCATGCAGAGAGGACAAGCTGCCTCCAGATCATCTGTCTCTCTTCAGGCTCCCCACATACAGAAATTACCACATCTGCCCAGTTAAACATGCCATTACCAGAGGGAAGAACACATACATTTGGCACATGAATGTTTTGCAATTGTAGCTTGAGTGTTCATTTCTTAGGGAAATAGGCAGGAAGAGGCATAAGGGTCTTTTGATATTCGAAGCACTAATCAAATCACTCTCACAAGCTGGAGGCTGTCTCAGGGATCATCTAGATTTGGAAGGGTACACACCCATGTGCACACACACAATTTTAACATGACTTTTTGTCAGCATATCCCAAGCATGGAGCACAGAAGATGTTACCATTTAGCTGGGAAGCACTATAAACTGAAAAGACTGCAGTATTAGGAAGCTCAGCAGTCCCTCAAAGTGATTCTGTGTGGTGGAAGAGATTGTTGTGACAAGCTCTTCTAGCCACAGGGCACACTGAACATCTACACTGAGTTTCTGCAGGGTCCCTTAGAGTCCTTTATAAGGTATTTTAACTAGAGGACCACTGTGGTAATTGTTTTTCATCCTTAAGTGCCTATACCCTCTCCACTCCACTCCACTCCACTGCACTCTTTCTGAAGAAAGGAATTGTGGAAAGCTGGGGTGCTGTGCTTAGAGCTGGAAAAGCATTATCCAGCTCCATATAACCTAGATAAACAGATGAGCATCATCCTGTAGGGGTATTTCATATGTACGTTGCAACCAGACCTTGTGAACTGGTGTGTAAATGATGCAAGAAAACAAAATTAAACATTTTGTGTTAGAAATTCCAACTATACCACGAGAAGTCATGACACTTTCTCTACAGCTTCCAGCTGTTCCTGGCAATTTGGCTGTTTCAGGGTACCAAGTGGTGTATTGGATGTACAGAGAGGGAGTTGAGCAATTAACCCCAATTTCTTAGTGCTGTCAAGGAAGTAGATTGTGGCTGGTTGATGTGCAGAAAGAACTGAAGAGATCAATGAGTAACTGAGGCATTGTCTTCAGAAAAATTGATCTGTTCCAATCCAGCAAAAAGCAGCAAAACAACTAAAATATAAAATGGTCGGGCAAGGAATTAATTTTCTTGAATGTTTGGGTGATGCACAGAATTTGTGGCTGTGTGATGTATTGAGATATAAGCCTGAGGATTTACAGCATATATAATTAAGTAGTGTAGCAGTGAAATTAATCTTAAATGACCTCTCACTATCAAAATAACATCCTTGAAATTATAGATAAATTTTCCTAAATCAGGCTAGCATATTATTCAATCATCTTCCTTCTGAATTCTATCTCTTTAAACCAAGCACTTGATCCAAGCCCACTACATTTATGGAAATACTCATGTTGACTTCAGTGGGATTTGGATCAGACTTCTTAGAAATATCAGATGAGTGTTTTAATTTTCTGGAAGGGTTTAAAATATATAAACTTTGGATTTTTTTTCAGTTAAATAATTATCTTCTTTAGCTTTTCAAAATTCATGGAGGTCTTGAAGTAATATACCAAAAGCTCCTTAAAAGATTTACCTGTTTCAGTCTAAAATCATTAGTAAGGCTTGGAGTGCAAAATCAGTTGATTTTCTTTATTCCTTTCCAACAAATAGATAGTGCTTGCACAGAGATTTTCTTTCTTCTGGTTTAATAGCCAGAGAACTTTATCAGTTTGTTCATAGGCAAAAGAATCTGAACCCTGTTGTGCCCTGCAGTAAAATGAAATAACGCGTCTAGAGTTTGAAATTGCCAACTGATGTGAAGCTGTGGTTGGAACATAAAGCAATTCTGTGATTAGAAAACTTTAGAAAACTTCCCTCTGTCGCTATTTTTTTTTTTTTAAATTGAAGAAAACACATCAGTCAGGAGGAACACAAAATTCTTTCAATGGGCTTTTTGTTATCTGATAGTGAATTACTGTAATAGCTGCTTTGCAAGATGTCATTTACTAAGCACTACTTTGAACTGATACACCACTCACAATTACTCCTGTCCTATTCTCATGCTTCATAAAAAGCAGATACATGGTAATGCTAAACATCCAAATCTCACATTGTCATTAAAATTTTATCTGGAATAGGTATGGCCCTTTGTGTTCTAAGTTTTCATGTTGTGAAGGACATACTTCCCCATAAAGACAAGCATCGCCAGAAGAAATTCATTGCAAGGAGAGCAACATTTCACAACTGAAAATGGTATAAGCCAAAAGTTGTCTCCTTGTATAGCAGATCTTCTCTGTAATTTGTTGTCATGGGTGCCAGCATAGGTAGTTTTGCTCTACTTGGAAAGCAGTCTTTTCAGTTGAGGAGAATGAAGACCATCTCTTTGCTCATCACTTTGTTTTCTACATATTTTCAATGCATCCTGTAGTCAGGGAAATGACTAAAATTATTGTAAAAATACCCAGAACTTTTATATATTTTCAAGAATTTGTGTTACAAAACTTAACCATAAACTTCTATAACATATTGCTTCCATGAGACAGCAAAGGATGTTCATTCAGGTGGAAAGCAATGACTCCTTTCTGCTCCTTTTGAACTGCTCAGATTTCATATATCTTTTCCAAAGACTTAACACTAGCTCAGGAGTAACAGGTTTCTGTTTTAGGGTCAAAAGCCTTCAAATAGCCCTGTGCACTGAGTTGCTGGGAAGACAGCACAGTATTTGCTCTGCAGCACTTCCTGAGGTTGCATGGATGTAATGGAGGTCCCTCACTGGACACTTTAACTCTCTGTGCTCCAGTTGGTCCATTGATAACCCTTTCTTGCACACTGTAAGCCTGTGTACAAGGCAAACACTCCTCATGTTTAAAATACCATTCTCAAAGTCCTCACTGTTCCTTTTGTAAGCAAATAAAAAATTATTGTTTTACTAGGTATTTTGTATTAGAAAAAGTTGATGAGAAATTTGGGAAAATATGTTGGATATACTGAAGAGGTAGTTGTTCCCCTGCATATGTCTAAGCACAAAGAAAATCTACTGTACATTGTTTGAGACAGTTTTTGGTACAGAATTGTAGTTCAAAGTAAGAACAACAAAAGGAGAAAGAGTGTGAGTCACTTATGATTTCAGATAGCTCAGTATGACCTGTATTTGTTGCATGTATGGACCTGCACTTTGCCATACCTAGCAGTATCTGGGAACACATATTTCATATGTATGGATCATTGGAAAGGTGATCACATTGCTGAATGCAAGGTATTATTTACCCGTTTTTTTGTAGGTGGATTTGTCAGAAGACCACAAAGTGTATAGCCCATAGGCTTTGCTCTTTATAAAATATATTACTGTATATAACAAGCCAGTTTCTTTCCAGAACAATGAGGGATATACAGAAACATTGTGATAATGGTGGTTTAGAAAGCACATCACTTTATCACTTTGCCCATTTTTTCCTCCTTTATACACCACCATATTTTTATCTCCTTGTATAACTCTTCCTTTAGCCTAATTTGCCTGGAAAGGTTTGCCAGCATCTAGGGCTGTGGAGTCAAATTCAGAGTTGTTTTGAGATCATTTTACTTACTGAAGCTTATTATCATGTCTAAATTTAAGAAGGGATGTATGGATGGACCCTATGATGGACCCATCCCTGTGATGGACCTTTTGAGTGTGCTGAAGACAGAAGACATAGTAGTAACCCAGAAAATAGAATGTGTACTTAAGACTATGCAGATGTGAGAATTAGATGATGAGATATCTAATGCTTGGAAAATGCACACCTCATGTTTTTTTTCTCAGGTGGTAAACATAATTTCAGGTTTTGGTTGTGATCACTGCTTTCTTCAAAGGCAAAATATTTCCTTAATGCTTGAGGAAAACAGTGTCTGCAGATTTCTAGGAGCTCTTAAAAATGCTTAGGGAGGTGATGACTCTTGTTTCCCTCAGGAGATGCAGATCAGTCACAAATGTGAGTCTATTCAGGCTTGTAGTATCTGTTGATCAAGACAGCAGATCCATCGGCACAAAAAAGGAGTGCTGTTTGGGTGATAATAACAAGAGATATTTGCAATTCTAAAGTATTCCTGTGTCAAAACTTCTGCTTGAAGCACAAATATTTTGGGCTGCAATATGGTTAAGGAAGATCACTGAGCTCAGTCTGGATTGGCAGTCTGAAGAACTCAAGACTGATTCCTTTCCATGACAAACATGATCATATGAGCTTGGGGGATAGCCTTGACTGCAGCACCCATGGGATGGTGAAGTTCAGGTTTGTTAGAGGACAGAGCAAAACAACCAGGAATATCACAGTCCTGGATGTGACAGTAATCTATTCACAGATCCACTTGGAGAAATCTGATGGGATACAGCCCTGGTGAGAAGAGAGGTTCAGGAAAGCTGACTCCCTCCTTTTAACCGAAAACAGGCGATCTGCTCAGATGAACAATCAGCTCCTGACAAAACACAGACATATAAAGGAAGCATGCAAGAGCTGGGCTAGGGAAACCAGGATGAATACATCATGAAGGGTTGGGCTTAGAAAAACCAAAGTCCATCTGGAGTTGAATTTGCTGTGGGATGTATAGGGCATCAAGAAAGGCTTCTGTAGGTACATCAGCAGCAAAAGACTAGGGAAAATGAAGGGCCGCTGCGTAATAGTGCAGGGAACCTGGTGACAGAGAACAGAGAAAAGGTGAAAGTACCAAGTGCCTTCTTCACCTAGATCTTTACTGACAAGACTGATCTTCAGGCATGCTAAGTTCCTGAGACATGGGAGAAAATCTGAAGCAAGGTTCAGTTCTCACTAATTTATGTCATGTTGTATCTAATTCTTCATTTATGCTGCTTGTAAACTCTTCTCAGCGGGGAAGTGTGTTCATTAGCTTGGCTGCAAAAAAAATTACATGTTTCAAACTAGTGAATCTGGAAGATATTCTTAAAATGACAGTTGCATTAAATGGCTTTCCATATGAACAATCCCTGTGTGATTCTTTTTTTTTGCCCTGGTTCATCTACACATGTGCAGATAGCCAAACTACAAATTCCCAGTAGATTTCTGAGGCCAGGCATGGTTACTGTGTCCAGTAAACCACAAACACCATGCCATGCAGTTCAGTCAGCTCCCCCAGCTCCTTCTGGCTTCAGGAGATCTGACAGCTGACAGGACATCCCCAAGGAGGAAGGCATGTGAGTCAGTATCTTTTTCACTACTTCCAAGGAAAAAGATTAAAATTGCCATTTTCTTCCCCGTGGGTTAGTGAATAAATTAGGTTGTTTTTTCTTCCTTTTGCTGGCCCACGGTTTCACCTGTGTGTCTCTAATTAAGTAGGATCCACACTGAAATAAAATTGCCATGGGAGTTCTAGGAAAAAATAAAACCTCCAAGAAGGAAAACACTTGATAATTAAGAAAAGAACTTTAATGTTTCCAGATTATGCTGACCCAGGAGTGAGAGAGGGGTGCCTGGAAGTTGTTTCCCTCTGCCCCATGTCTACCTGCTGCCTTTGAAGTCTTGTGTTTCACAGGCCTCTTACACTGCCATTTTGCATTCACCTACTCTCTTGTGTTCTCCCTTTGGTTTTTCTTCTGTGCTTGTTCACTTTTCTTGGAAATAACTCTCTCATTTCTGTCTGTTTTTGTCACTTCTGCGTTGTGCTCAGGCCCCCCTCCTCCACCTTGTCCTTCTGGCCCTCCTTTGTCTTCTCCCATTGCCAGTGCTGATTTTCTCCCCAGCATCTCATGTTTCCCCTTTTTTTGGGTCCCTGTGACAGGATTGCTGCTCAGAACTGGAGCTTTCTTCTGACAGAGACCTGTTCATTCCAGCAATGTAATATCCCAGGAACATAACTGAAGGGTTAGGAAGTTCCAGAAGCAGCCCAGAAGACCTGAGTTCAGTTCTCAGCCCCAGTGTTGTCTTGCACAGAAGGTGTATTTGCTTACATGAAGCAGTACGATCTTTTATGGTCTTTCAGTTTGCTACCAAGCAGTTTCATCATATATTCCACTTCTTGGATCAAGAAAAAGCGGACTAAAAGAAATGGCTGAAAAAAACTGCAGCAGGACAAAGATTTCAGCTCAGCAGAATTGGCCTTGCAAAGAACCAGCAGGGAAAGCCAATATTAAGTTTTGTTTGGACACACTGGCCCAAACATAATATAGTCAGTACAGGTTTATAAAGAATGGCATCTTTCTGAAATATTTTTAAGTAAAGGGCTCCTCAGCCTATAAGTATAAATAATATTATATATCAATATATATAAATAATAATGTTATTCTAAGCTCTGCATATATGAGAGATTAAAAAATGTTAATTTCAGCACAGTAGGAAAAACAGATTGGAAGATATCAAGCAAGGAAAGAAGAAACTCCTTTCTCTGAGTAAATTACCATATTGAGAAAAGGTGATACTGTGGCATTAACTCCACAAGTCTTGTTCTCAGAGCACAGTAGGGTTTTGAGATCCCTGCTGCTACTGGAAGATGGAAAGAAAAATCAGTATTTCACCAAGGGAAGCCCGTGGCAAAGTTCAACATAGCTGTAGATACATATTTGCTAAAGATGGGAATGCATTTCATTTGAAGTCTGTTTTTTGCTACAAGTGTCGAGCTTGGCTCAGAGCAATGCTATCTACCTGCCAGTGAGGTAGCAGCGTTGACTCGGAGCAGAAACTGGTCCCAAGTGTTTTTACATTTTTTGCTGTCTCTCTTCATTATGGAGTGAATTTTAAGTAGGTCTTTCACATCTAAGAAGTCAAATGTGAAATCAGTCATTCTGTTGGACAAGATGGCTAATATTTAAAAAGAGGTAGTAAGTAGTTGCAAACTTTGTATTGCACAAGCAATGGTTTTTGTAGATGTTAAACTACCCCAAATGTTCAGGTATTTTTCTGAAGGAGTGAGTATCTTGGAAGTAGAAATGACCTCCCAAAGTTATTTCACTGTTGCAAATGAGTGTCTGTTTGAACATATTAATCACAATTGCATTTTCTGTCTTTGGCTGTGAAAGATGAAAAGAATTTGCTACTCCTGCCCTTTCTCTCTCCTCTCATACTCAAGCACTATCTCTTCTGCAGCTGAACAGGATTGTCCACCAGTAGTCAAGAAGCTGCAAGTTTCAATTCAATGACAAGCATAACCTACTGTTACTTCCCTGTAGGAGCTGAGTATGCCACCGACCTGAGGAATCCAGCTGTGCTGGGAATGGTTGCATCTCTCCTGGAAACTTTGCCTTTTAGGAGCTGCTACCGTTTTGAGGGGTGAAAAAGGAGACAGACTGGAGATAAGTCATCAGTGCCCTCTGTGACTGCGTTTATGAGCTGTCACTGCAGCTTTAATATAGCTTGTGAAGACCAGTCTGGAAACTGTTGTCTGGTTTCCACCAGCACAACATTGGACCACCATGTGGACAAACAGTCATTTAGTACAAGACATCAGTGGATATCAAACGCTGAGACACTATGCAACAAGAAAAGGCTTGCTTTTCAAAAGAATAGTCTGTGCATTAGATAGCATATAGTAGACTGACTCATGAGCCAGTGGTAAGTCAGGAATAGTGTTTGAGAGTCTTTCTATTCCTTGGGTGATCATATCCTTCAGATTATTGAAAAGACTTAACAAATCCAAAATAAACCCCAAAAAAGGCAGAAGCTCATGCCATCAAGACTATCTTAAGTTTATACTTATCTCAGTATGCATGGTCTGAGTGTGGTTCTTACCAGAAATGGGGAAGTTTAGTGAATGGAGTGTGCCTGTTCTGCAGCACAAGTACTGCCATCCATCCAGACACGAGGTCTCCTCTTCTGTGGCAGGCAAATGTCTGTGCTTAGAGCTGAGCATGTAAAGCAAGATATACTGAGCTTCTTAGTTTCTAAGCTTATGTATTCAGTCTTTCTTATACTACATTAACCCTATAAAAAATCGGTGCTCAGCTTTTCAAAGAATCATACCACATTTCTGTAGATACAGGAGTAGTTACTGGATGCAAATATTAGAGCAACAATCCACTCCTGAGTATATTACTGCAACATCAGTGCCAGTATTACGCGATGACCTGCCATGGGTTGTTTTTTGGCTCACTTTTTTCTCCAGGATTGGTTGAGCTGCCAGATTTCATTAAGTATCAGGCTTATATAAATACCTAATTTTGATCCCTTAACTAGTGAGTGTAGAACTCTTTTTCTTAATCTTGTAAGTTATGTGAAGGAACTGATGCCTAAAATCCTGGAAGATAGGCACTCAGGGAAAATATTAATGGAGAAAGATAGACAATACCTTTATTGGGAGTTTGGAGGCTTTGGGTATCTGCTGGGCCTACAAAACAAGCGTTGTTTCAACAAGGATCTCTGCGTCCAAAAATCCCCAAAGAACCCCGCCCTCAGACAGTTTTTATACTCTTCCTAACAATTAACATGTTAGATATCTATAATCAATCATCATTTCTAATTTCCTCGGTGGTCCACCCATCGGGGTCCTAGGCTATGCCCCCTGAACCACCTCCAATGGTTTCTGGGCTCTTCTATTGTTTTGACTTCAAGTCAACTTGCAGGTGTCTCTGAAAAACTTCCTGACCTTCAGAGAGCCTGAGAATGTGTGAGAGAATCACTTTAGTAACTTCTAACACCACTTAATATATGAGCAACAAAACCTATACTTCTAAAACTCTAAAAATCTACAAAATACACACCAAATCTTTAGGCATCAGAACATACTACAGAATGATATCAGTGAATACTTAAAAGAATCCCCTGCTAAATAATATCTGTTACCACTGAAATAGGAGATTGTTTATGCTGTATTTAGGCCACTATTTTTGTTTTGCCACAAAACAAGAATTGCTTAGGACTTGTAGAAAAAATTGGAAGATTAATTGATACGGCTATGTATACAAAGCTTTACAGTGGTAATATACATCGAATGAGACCATTACTAAAGCATCTGGATCCTCATGTTTATTAAAACACAGCTTATTTCTGTGGAAATGGCTAAACAAACAATTAAACACTACTTGGAAGCAGAGTGTATGAGGGTAAATTTTTCTCTTTGTTTTGGACACAGGTGTTTGATAATTTTTTTAGCCCCAATGAAAGTTAGTGCAATTTAATGCCCTATCAGTCTGTCCCAGGATAAGCACAGCTGATAATGTTCCTCTTCATATTAGAGCTCTGAGTATCCGACTTATTCCAAAGGAATATTACTTCTTCAAACACTCTTCCTAACCAATATTTCTTATCTAACAAATTTGCTTTTCAGCTGTTAAGATGCTGACTTTCTGACACAGTAACTTTCCTTCCAGTTGAATTATTTCCAAGAATTCAATCATACTGAGCAAAAAATACATTATTTTCAGTTAAATAATGGATATTGGGACTGTGCGAAGCAATCCATTGAGATGGGAGGTCTCTGGCCTGACAACGGAGCTCGGTGGTGAGTGTTATTAGTTTCTCTGGGCTGTAAAATTGCTTATCGTTGCTGTCCAAATTGAAGGACCCAAGGTTTTAAATAGTCATAATAAATAAGAAGATTGTATATAATTTAAAATGTGAGTTATATCAAAATAGATTTAGTGTCAATGAAGTGTAAGAAATATCAGGTCATAGGGGTTGGCAGCAAGAATTGGCAGTCTCACTGATTCCCACAAAGTCACTCTAGCAGAGCATTTGCACAATGATTAATCTCTAAGAAATGCCTGAAGCACAAACATAAACTGCTGTGGCTTGCAAACAGAACACTGTAGCCTAAACAGGAATATGAACAGATTTTGGATAATAATGCAGAAAATTCTGCTAGGAAAAAAAGGAATAAAGTATCCTGAAAAATTGATGGGAGAGGAAAGAGGGAATGACAGCTGGCAGAAAAAAATTATTTCTCTAAACTAATTCTTAGTGTCTTCCACAATAGTTTCAAATAAAGTCTAGGAACACAGGAAAAGGGTTTGAAATCTGAGTAATGATTGCATGGAGGCAGAGCAAGCTGCAACAAAGAAAAGGGGTCTACTGGCAGGAAAAAAAAAATAAAAGAGAATATTTCTTGTGGATTTATGATGAATTTAAATATTTGCTGAAGAATAATGTGTAGAGAGCTGAAGCGCAAAGATAAAGGACAAACCTCACCTCCCCAAGGTGATGAAGAAATTGGCTCGTAGTAATGCATAAAGGCAAGGCTGCTGCTGGAACTAAATCCTGATGCATAAATAACGTCACATGCTTCTGCGCTTTGTTTGACTTGGCTCCTGAGGCTTCGCATCAGTAAGTGCGGTGATTTCTGCAAAATAAAAAAATTCTCAAAAGATAGACTCTGGTCGTGACAGCCATGAAATTCTGCACCAGGATTTTTTTGTTAAGAGTGCAGAGACGTCAGTTGGATGATGTGCTTGTTTTGGCTGGGTAGAGCTACTTTTCTTCACAGTGGCTAGTATGGGACTGTGTTTTGGATTTGTTCTGAACAGTGGGTTGATAATATAGGGATGCTTTTGATAACATAGAGATTTATTTTTTTTTATTGCTGAGCAGGGCTCACACAGAGCCAAGGCCTTTTCTGCTTTCTGTACTGCCACACTATGTTGAGGGTGCATGGAAGGTTGAGAGGAGACACAGCTGGAACAGGTGACCCCAACTGACCAAAGGGATATTCCATACCATATGGCATCATGCTCAGTATATAAAATAAGGGGAAGAAGGAGGAAGCCGGGGATGTTTGGAGTGATGCCATTCCCAACTCATCATTACATGTGAGGGGCCCTGCTTTCCTGGAGATGGCTGAACATCTGCCTGCCCATGGGAAGCAGTGAATTCCTTGTTTTGTTTTGCTTGTGTGTGCAGCTTTTGCTTTTCCTATTAAACTGCCTTTGTCCTAGCCCACAAGTTTTCTACCTCCAACCCTTCCAATTCTCTCCCCAGTCCTGCTGGTGAGGGAGTGGGTGAGTGGCTGCGTGGGGCTTCCTTGCTGGTTGGGGTTAATTCATGACAGATGGTGCTAGTGCAAGTAAGAAGGTGGCCCATGGCAAACTGGGTTTGTTCCTGTAAATGAGCACTTCCACTTACAGGTTTCCCTGTTTCACCTTTTTCTCCTGTGACTTCAGGTACACAGCTTGGTCTTCTCCAAGCTGTCCTCCCTCTGTTCTACCCTGCTGCTGCACCTTCCTGAACACATTATCTTGTCTGGAAATGTTGGCTGGATTCAAGTCTTCTCTGATTTTCAGAAGCATATATAATTTCTCAAATATAAGATGTACCTCACATGTGTATTACGAATCAATGAGCTAAGCCTTCACAGTATGGATAAGGTATTCGAGTGTCTTGAGTATTCAAGACACCTTAAGCAAAGATGGCAAGAAATATATAAATAGATGTTGATTTCTCAAGCAGGAGTTTAGTTATTCTGGCTAAATTTAGATTATGCAGGCTAAAAAATGGTGGTATGGATTCATGCTAGCTCAGCTCCTGCCTTTAAAAGCAAGCCATATCCTAAGGGACCATCTCAATAAACTAATTGTGCAGTCCTGCTTATTTGCACAGTTGTTCTGGGGTCAGAAGTGTCCTTCTGTTGGTGTGGTGGTGCACTGGGAGAGTGGGAGGAAAAACGGGCAGATTTAACTGCTCAAAGCTAAAAGCTGGCAACATTGGTCTGAGTTGTTTTATGCCCTGAAAAAAAAAGCCTGTGAAAAGCTTTGGAGGTGGCAGAACATATTCATGTTATTTCAAAATAAAATAGTCCTGAATGATCTTTTATATCAGAAGAGAAGTGTTTGTCTTCACGATTCCTGTTTCAACGTGATTTTCAAAGACTTTAAGTGATGTTTTAACAAGCACTAGAACTGTGCTTGTTAAATAACAACAGAAATATTTAGAGGGAGAGGTAATACCTTTTCTTAGAGCAATTGATCTAGTTGGGAATTTAGGAACAGTTGTGCTAAGTGTCTAGCTTCACAAGACATTGGCTTTTTGGCCAATGGCATCTTGAGGTTTTCCTGTTCTCCATATTACCAGCGGACTCTTACTTCTTTCCTCTGTGCTATGTTTCATTTCTCCACTCCTGATTGGAGCTGTTTATTGAATCATGCTCTAAACCAAAACACTGAATTAATGAGGATTTACAAAATTTTCCTTCTACTTGTCATTCCAGGAAGCTTTCTACCATCTGATGGCTCATGTAAAATGCAGTATGCAAAAATGAAATGTCAAATGCTTCGGGAACTGTGACTGTGCTACCCACAGTGAGTGGACAGTATCAGTGTGCTGTGTCATATATCCCAGTAAAAGCCTTGGAGAATCTTCAAGGTGCTCAGAGTTTTGGAGTGAAGGTACCTACTACCTGTGTGGCTGGTAAGACAGACAGAAATAATCCTCAGGGTTTGCTTAGAGATTGTTGTTAGGAGAATGCTCACAGACATTTTGAAGCAAAAGAACTAAAGGAAAACAAAAAATAAAATGCAATAGGAAAACATTAGACAGTCTCATTAAAGGCACAAAGATGAATTCAGCACTTCAGGCTCTGCATCCACACTTTGCAACTGAGTTGGAATAATACCATTGTTTGAGAGCAGAAATAGGTGATAAAATGTGACAACTGTGGCTTGTTCAATGCATGAGCTTCTGTCAGGGCTAAAAAATTAATCTGATTTCTTAGAATAACATGAGTCACCCTGGCTCTCCCAGGTCGTCTTTGACTGCCTGCCTAGATATGAGAGCTTAGCGCAGCTTTGTTGGGAAGCAGATTTCTAGGGCAGATATCTCTTACACAGGCAGCACAAGGGGAACTTCTGGGGTCTGGGAGGCAACACTGGCCATGGCCAGCTGTTACTTCAGTCTACTCAGATGCTGTGCCAGTGATGGCCATGAAACGCATCTGACCAGAGATCCATTTTCAAAGCAAACCAGGTGGTGGTAAGTCACATAACCCTCAGCCACTGCATTTCCTAGCTTGGCCAGCTCACTCCTGCCTCCGCTGGAGGCTTGGCTGCCTCCTACAGTGCCACATGTAGCATCATCCACTACCTGGGTTTCCTTTCTTCTCACTCATGAATCACTGTCTTTTTCTCTTACTCTGGCTTTACAATGTACTAGTCATCTTCCCTACAAGCTTTAGCCCGGGAATACATAAACAACACGACTGAGCCAAGTAGCTGCATAGTCTATATAATCCTTAATTATTGTTCAACATTACAGGAGGCAATTTAGCAATGCTTTTATTTTGCTTACATGGATGATTTGGTGGGTAGGGAGACATGTTTGTCTCCATGCAGTGGTCTATCATACTGTTCATCATTGATTATCACTAGGATTAACTAAAAATAAAGATAAAACAAAATTTTCAAGAAAATACTTGTACTTTATTGAGTACTTGTATTTTCTTGAGTATCAATTTCACTCATAATTACTTGCCTTTTTCCCTTACTATGGCTTTACAAAATATTATTCGTCTTCCCTACAAGCTTTAGCAGAAGAATGTATAACCCAAGTGAACAGACCAAGTATCTGAGAAAGTAATGTGTTTTTTGGTATCTCTGATGAGAATGGACAAGCTCTGCATGTTCTCACTGATTTTGTCATAAACAAGAGCAACCATGTAAGACATTAAATATTCTTTACTAATAGGTATTTTTAAAAGCTTAAGCAGGGAATTTGTAGTTATTTCAACTCAAAGGATGCTGGTCCTGCAATGTTTCAAGGCATCTTTGTTTCAAAGATGTTAAGTTTTAGAACAGGAAGCTTAGGAAAAAATCTAGACCCTGCTGAATATGATGAAGGGGTCTTTTGCAATCAGAGCTAGAATGTTCCCAGGGAAGTTGCAGTGAATATGAAGAAAAAGACTTCACTGTCACAGCTGAGAATTTGGATGCATTCCCATCACACCTAAGAAAACAGAAAGAGAAATCACATTGAATCTGTATTTGAATGTGCGCTGAATTCAGCCAAGGACCTTTCCTTCCAATCCTGCTTAAGCTGCTGTTATTTATAACTCTTTGAATTAGGGGTTTGCTTATGTTGGTAGGAAAAGTTACTCTGTAATGGTAATCTGCAACTTGATTAGTAATCCCCTGTAGCTGATTAATTTCTAATGAAAAATACCATTGCTATGTTTTAATTTTGTTCCCTGCATATTTTATGATCTGTTGAACAAACGGTGTTTTGAAAGGATTTGTGATAATTGCAGCTATGTAAATAGTTTTGATTGACTTTGTTAAAATTATACCATTGGGTTTTATTATCTGTGCCACTAAGCCTGGCACTCACCAAGCATACACATTTAAAAATTAAATATCTGAGTCTGAGTTGTGATGCATGTGCAGCAGTAGTTACAATCTGTGCAATGAAGCAGTTCTAAAGAAAATCTCATCCTTGTGTCTGTTTACAGCTCAGTTCTTGGAGCAGTTGGTCTGCTTAGCTGAATTCCTGTTGGAGGAAACACCTAAAAGCTCTTTCCAGGTGTGCATCAAATGCCCTTCTATCTCTAAAAAGGCATAGTGGTCTCAATGGTCTTTTGGCAATTTTGAAATGTGTGTGGTAGAATAGTTATTCTAAGTAGGATAGCTGGTCTAGCAGAGCCAGGCTGAATCTAGTCCAAAGCAAGCCCACAAACTGCATATGAAGTGGACATTGGGACCACAGCACCATCTGCTTTGCTCTTCTGTTGTGCCAAAGTGGATGCCAAGCTAAAAACAGCTTTAGTGTCCTGTCATAGTCAAGAGAAAGGGACAGGCCAGGCAGCATACTCTGAAGTGGTCTTAGACACTTGGTTTAGAGTATCAAAGCTACCTGTCTCTCTCTGTTATTAGGGGATTATACAGTGGCTCAGACATCGGTCTTTAAACACATAAGTTAAAGCAGATGAATCCTATTACCTTGATTTTTTACTCATGATTGTACTGAGACTTCCTGGGATGGTTCCATCTCCAAAGTAGACAGGATGGCTCCATACAGAGAGAGAGGATTGCACATATGTTTTTCAATGTCCATTTTTTCATTCTTCCCTTATTTCTTTGTGTTTCCTGCTCCAGTGCAGGTCTGGAAGGAAATACAGGAGTTGATCTGAGCCTGGTGCACTTCTGCTTGATTTAGTTTGTCTTCCAAAATGCTCAGTACTTCTGTAAATCAGACCCCAGGCACCATGAACTGAGGAGCACTCAGCTGGTGACAACCACTGAGAAGTGAGGTTGTATGACTTGCTTGGCTCTTCTGGGGAACAGCAGGAAGGATGGGATAAGGGCACATCTTCACTCAGCATCCAGCATGCTCTGACCACAGACGTGTCCCTCATCCTTCTCCTGTAACAGAGCAAGTGCTGACAGGTTATGGTGTCTCTGTGACCCCTGTTCAGTCCTAAATTGGTCTGTCTGGTAGGAGTCCTATGGGAAACTGGTGCATGAACACATCATGAGGGACTGCCATAGGACATACTAACAATAAGAAAAATTCTGATGACCTTAGTCTTGGCAGATCCTAAGTTCTCTTTGCTTGGCTTCCCAGCCTTATCAGTGCTCCTTAACTTACTTCTGTTACCTTGGGTTTTCTAGCTCAAAAAACCCCACACATATTCACAGAAATCAGTCTTATGGCATAGTCCTGACACTTCAGCTTGTCTTATAGCCCCATTGGGTCCACCATGAGCCTAGTTCATATGCTAAATTGTCCATTCAGCTCCTTCAATCCATTCTGTCTTCCAGTTTTCTACTATACAACCTATCCAATTCCATACCACTCTGCAGCCATTTTTTTAACTCTGCATCACATACAAAATATATTCCTTTGTTTGATTTTCTATGCAAATTAGCAGTTGATTTCCAACAATTGTTATGCATGCTTTATGTCTTGATTTAATAAATTTGTGCAAGTGAAATGTCTGGGAGGGAGAGACAATGGTATCATTGCATAGGTGGTTTCTGTTGTGTTCCTGGCAATTTATTAGACTAATTGGGCATCACTAGCATAGTGATTATCTAAAATTAGAACCATTGTTTTATTTATTTAGATTTGCAAGTATTAGAGCGGCAATACTTGAGCTGCTGGCTGCTAGTATTTTTTACTCCCCTTTTGATATTTTCAGATTTGTTGCTATTTATGGTACCACAACAAACTACTGTAGAAGATCTGCTTGCAAAGCTTCAGTTTTCTGCCTAAACTGTAATTGAAGTTCCCTATCAGCATCATTTCCAACATGAGTCAAAAGATTTCCAGCATCTTTTAATATCCATCCTTGTCCACAGAGCAGTTGAGCAGTTCAGCCATGTATGACAAATTGTCCTACACCATCTCAGAGTCAGTGCTGTAAGTCCAGGAAAAGCTGAACAAATTTAGCATGGACTTTCAGAAGAGCTTTACATCATGGGGCAGCCTGGTTTCTGATGGTTTGTGTGCAGGCAGTAGTGGGAAGTGCCTGTGTGCAAGTCAAAGGTGCTCTCTACGCCAACTGTTTTGCAGCCTGTCAGTAATTAGCAGCCCATGGTTGTGTGGACCTGGGAGGGGTAATGTCAAGACCTCTGGTTTTCTTGAGTGCACCCTACTAAGCTATGGTGAGACACAACCAGTGCTTGCCTGCTTATTAGCAACTTTGAAACAACAAAAAAAATTCACAGACACTTCCTCTTTTTTCCTTAACCAAATGTGACCTTCTTCCCGTCACCCAGCCTGTTGTCACACAAAACACGTTATTGTAACATGTGACAGCATCTGATTTTCCACCCCCACTTGGGTGTTCTTACACCCTCTGCAAACACAAAACTGGCTCAGGGACATCACCCTGGCCAGGTCTCAATCTCCAGCAGAGCCCACAGGCAGATGCAATGAAGGTCTAGGATGGGTCTCATCCTCCTCACTGACCTAAGTGCTCTTGGTATCTGCAGGGAGCAATGGCTGTGCATAAATTCTCCCTCCCTAGACAGGCGTGCCCCTCCTGGGCTAAGGAAGCTGTTGTTTTCTTTTAAATGCATGCTTTGTTTCTCAAGGGAAAAGTGTGCCCTTCTTTTTCATATTTATTTTTATGCAGTCTGTCTGTCAGTCTTCCCCCCAAACTTATGATTATGTCAGACAGCTTCAAAAAAATTTAAAGAGGGCTTTTATTTGTTCTGCATCTGCTATTTACCACCTGCTATTTTCACCTGCTGCCACCTGATTCTTGTCAGAAGGGCCTGTGCACCTTTTCTCTGTGGTTTCCCCCCAGAATATCTGTGTACAAACTACAGTCAGCAGAAAAAACAGAATGCCAAGGAATTGTCAAAATGAAGTAAAAGTCTTAATCTCCCACGTTCAAAGGTTTGGCATAGATTTGTTTGGTTTAAACATGGCTTGGACTGAGCACCTGGTAAAGTGTTTTAAGCAGCCACTGCATGGCATGCTGTGAACTGCTGTTTTCAGATCGCAGAGCACTACTCGTAAGATGACATAAAATTACAGCTCTGCCAGTCTAATTCTCTCTACTCATTGTTAAAGTGAACAGTACAAAAATAGTCCACACCTGAATACAAAAGAGGCAAACCGCACTCTGCTCAAAAAACAAAATGGGATTATTGTATTTCAAAAATATGTATTAAAATGGGTTATTGAGAGGAAAGACAAAGAGGGAAAAGCTTGGTTTGAGGAAGAAAGTAGGGATCCCTGCACCAACAACTGAGAGCTCCGACAGGCAGAACTGCACAGGGGTGAGAAATCAGTCTGTTTTTGCGGAACACGAAAAACCATCTGAACCGTTTACACTAGGTGATGGTCACATGCCTAATTAATTTTGAAACAGACAACAGAAATTTACGTCAGAAGAAATTGGACATCAAACACTTTCATAGCATGTAGCTGAGGTTATGACAAATAGTCTGACCTGAAATACTTCAAGTACCATCCATACCTTTATCAATGACTTTCAGTCACTGATGTACAATGGGTTTGAGCCTGAAGTGTAACAGGAGGCAACTTTGAGCAACTGATTTGCAGAGCAACAATAAAGAGTCAGCCAAGGTGATTTTTATTAATGCAAGTATGGAATGTTTAAAATTAAGGCCTTTCATTAAAAGGAAAATCAACAGCTAACATTAGCTATTTCTGTGTATATATATATATATATATATATACATGTATATATGTATAATTAACCTTGTTCTAAATATAAGAGTAGGTCTTGCCTCCCTAAAAGACAATGCTCAGTGACACAGTCTACTTTAGCTTGTTTTTTTCCCTCTTCTTTCTCCCATTGGCAAATGAGTATGAGTTTGAGGAAGGAAAAGCATGAGTCTCATTCCAGGATACATTTGTCAGTCACCCTTTTAGTGCTGGTGATTTAGATGGTGACTTAAAGATGGTAGCATTAGCATATAATTAGATCTGAAAGATCTGAAGCATAAAAGATTGAATTAGAAACATTGAAGGGATCAGGAAAAATATGTCTGTTCTTGAGGCAGGTTCTGAACTGTTTTGTTTACCAAGGGCATCTTCAGTTTTTCTCAATTACAAACTGTTATAAAGGGCCAAAACTGCAGAAAAAAGGCCAGCTCTAATGTTAAATAAGACATCTTTAATCTCCTAAGCCCCAAACTAATCACATGACACAAATGATTAGATGGCAAAAAGGCAAAAATCACCCTCAAAAGGAAGCTGTGCATAATGGCTGGGTGAATGGCAATGGGTATTACTCCATTAGTATTCTGTATTTAATACAACAGAAACTGGTTTTGAACTAATTTAAAAAATATGTTCATGTGAGACCTGGTTATCTCTGGTGTTCCCTGTATTTCCACCATAATCGTCTCAGAACTGTTTCCTCCTTCTCCCGATATTATCCATACTGTGGGATTCTGGACCCTTAGCGCTGGTCAGACCTCCCCCTGAATCCACAGGACTTCTGCTGCTCTTCCCTTTTTTTGTAGATCTGTCACAGTATTTTTAGCTTCTTCCTAGCTCCTACTTTCTCTGCAATACACTGGTTTTCCTTACCCCCTGATTCTTACTCATCTTTTGACCTGAAAATCAAGGACCAGGCAGCACACACTGTAAATGATGTGAACTGATGATTTCATGACCTATACAGGTCAGACAGGTGCTGCCAGGCAGAAGAGGGAATAGCTGAAGTCACCGTGCCTCTGTGAAGGAGCTGATACTCACAAAAACTTACAGCAACTTAATTCCTTTAAGATCTGCCATGGGAGAGACCAAGGATTAAAAAAATTGCTAAAGGGACTGACTGATAGCCAGGATGCCAGAAAGAACCTTGTCTTGTGAAAAGTTTCCACTTTTTCCCCTTTAACCCCCCAGCCCTGTTACAGTTCTGAAGCTCCTTGGATATCCCTGGTGACTATACAGCATGTGAGTTTTCTTTCCATGGGATTAGTGATTTTGGTCTTACAGAAAATGGCTGTGTTCTTGACAGAGGACATTTTTCCAGGCCTCTGAGTGCCTCTCATAGGATGAAGAGCCCTCTGTTGAAACCAGAAATGGTGTAATGATAATTTTCATACTGACGAGCTGGTTTGTGAACAGAGACCACTCCAATTCCGTCACCAGACAACAGGAACCTTCAAGGCAGGGATCATCTTTTCAGTCTGTGTTCATACAAAACCTGTGAGGGGACACTGATGTATCTTTGGGCTTCCTGTGAAGTACCTTCACATAGAAATAATAATATCCTTACTTGGTTCTGCCTTCCAGCCTGCTCTGTAAAACAGCAAAGTAATACAAGCAATGTTATAATTGCTCCTCCAATTCCTGTTGTGATATATAAGCCAATGTGTGAAATCAGCCATTTTACACAAAATTGAGGTTAGAAGAATGATTAGAGGTGAACAAACCATAGCAGCTGTATGTTGTCCATTGTGTCAGTGCTACCCACCTTTCCAGCATGATGCTTTTGCTTTCATTGTCAGTACCCTCAATCCATGAGGCACAGTAACAGGTAAAGGTAGGTAGAGAAAGGAGCCTCCTTCTTCCCCAAACTGATATTTGTGCCTCCTTTTAGCAGGCTTTCAATTTAGATATATAACTTTTAAAGCAAACCTGTGAATAACTGTGTGGACGCTCTATAAACCAAACAAGATATATGTATGGCCAGACATACCCTTATTTAATTATACTGCCGTTTCCCTATCGGATTTCAGGTATTTATAAAATGCTTCTCTGCATGTTGCAACATTTTAGCTGTGGTGTGGAAATTATGGATTATGTGTTCATTTGCATCTTTATAAGAGAAAGAAATGCTAAAATAAGGCTAAAGCTCACCCTGTGCTCAAAATAACTTTAAAACTCCTTTTCTGGTCCATGCATCCACATTTTTTGCCTGAGTTGATGAGCCTTTTCCAATGCATCATGCTGTTTGTTTCAGGTAAGTTTGCTTTTTAAACAGAGTTTTACTTGCAGCTTGTATGGGCACCCACCTGGGTTACTTGCTGCATGGACCACCAGCTGTTTGATATACAGTGGCCTCCTGGTCAAGATCATTACATGCTGCCGCTTCCTAGGTATATATTTCAAATGTGGTATTTGAAAGTAGTTGTAAAGCTATGCAAAAGTGTAAGCAGTTTCAAACTCCTTGAAGTCCCAGTGTAAACAATGGTGGTACAGTGAGCAACCTGTACCCAGCCCACCACAAGAAGTTGCCAAGCAAATAATGAAAATTAAATACAAGCTGAAGCCCAGCTCTCTCATAACTGGCCAACCTTCTCATGCTCTCCCTTCACTCCAGATCCAGGGAAAAGGATGAGCTAGTGTTGTTGCAACTATCAGATGTGCCTGGGTACAGGCAGGGAATGAATTCCAAGGAGGAGCCTTTGGGCCCCCCCCATGTCCTTCTACCATTTCCCTATTAGATTCTGCCCTCAGATTATCTGCCTCCACTTCCCACTGGAAAACATCAGAAAGATTTATGGGCAGGTAGCCAAGGGCAGAATTTGGCTGTGATAATGAAAAAGCTCCCAATTAGTGTCATATAAAGATGACACACTCAATCTGTCTTTGAGAAAGCTGAAGCCTTTCATGTGGTATTTCATTTTTTAGTTGTGCTCTCAGGTCCCTTTCACCTGCCTTCACTTACATCAGCTGTGATAAAACGAAATCACTGAGGCGAAGTAATTACACTGAAAAGTGCTTGTTCTGGCTTGGCCCTCTCCTGTTACATTAGTGAGGGCTGGACCTGCTCCTGACATAGATGAATGTGGTCTGTCTGTATCTCTCCTTCCCTGGAAACAAAAGTGAAATATGAAACATATTCAAGGAAATAAGATCACAGAGCTGCCCTACCCGTGAAGCCTAGGATATTCAAAATTTTTATCACTCAGTCAGCTTTCACAGCTCTTTCAGCGATGTTTACGGTCAGATCTCTGTCATGCCATAAGAAATACTACGTTTTCCAGAAGTGGTTGGGGAAAGACAGTATGGAGTTCCTCTCTGATGATGATGAGCTCTCCTCAAAACCATACAGAACTGTCCAGTAGCATTTCTGACTCTCTTTTTGGTGTGGGTGAGACTATGCCTGCAGAACTGTGCAGAACTTAAGGGCTGCCCAGTTGTGGTGGTGCACCTTCCCCTGCCCTTGAGGCCGCTTTATGATTGCAGGAATTCCTGTTCAGAATTTGGCATTTGTGTAATGAATGGGCAGTGAAGCGTCCCTTGTCCATACCAGAAACTCTTGCCTGTCTAAAGTGGAAGTAGCACTGACTGTACCAGGAATTCCTGTTGCCTGGCTGAGGTGAAGAACGAGAGTGGGTGTGATCATTCATCCCTGAGAGCCTTTGAACATCCCCAGCCTCAATCACAGCTTGAGTGGAACAGTACCATTGTTGGTGGAGTTTTGGAAACTGCAGTAATTACTGACCAGGACTGTGAGCAGGATGGAAACTTACTGATGACTAAAGCCAATCATTTCACAACCCAATAAACAGTGGTTCCGAGTAAGACCCTTTGAGCTCTCCTGGGATGTAGCAGGCTGAACCAGCACCTCCCTCTCAGAGCTCATGAGCTCCCACGTTTGTGATACTTGGAGAGCTGTTGCTGAAAGCTGACAACAGGGTCTCAGCTGATGCATGCCCCACCACCACCCTTGAGGTTCAACCCTTGCCTGCTAAGAAATGCCAAGGCATTTGATGTGTTTCACTGACGGTCAGGGGGAATTTTAATAGGAACCTTATAGCAAGTATAGCATAATTTTTGCCATCCTGAATCTGTAATTAAGTCACTATTGTAACTGTAGTAATTTCTATTGAATCCCTTTAGAGAATGAATAAGTGCTGCTAAACCCTGTAGACATAAACTGTTGACCAGGCCTGGACTGGTAGGATTGAACTCAGCCACACCTAGACTCTGTCAAGGGTTGAGAAAGCAAGAGGTCCTCTCTGAACCTCATGACTCAACAGGAGGGTCTCCCTCACCCTTTGCATCCTTATCCTTTGCATCCCCAGTCTCTGTGTAGATTATTCTACAGTGATTACAAGATGATTTTCCTTTGTATACTTCATCTATGTAGTAAGTAATAGAGTGAATCTGGCCATCAAATTTTGTTGCACTTTCACAAATTTATATTAAAACCTGCTTTAGCCAATACTTTGGGCAGTGATTCTTTAAGCAACTTAAACCACTAATTTTTGACAAATTGGTGTAGTCATCAGGATCCTAAATTGGTGTAGTCATCAGGATCCTAAACTGGGATCCATGACACCAGTACATGAGAGACATGGACACAGACAAGGAAGCTTGATGACCTTAGGAGCTGTTTGCATCAGTCCCACGCTTTAACATCTTCTTTTATGTCTCACATCTGTTGTCCTGCTATATTCACCCACTGCTGGTCCCAGACAACCCCTTCCTCACTTAACTGCTCTGTCCTTTTCAATAAATATCCTCCTACTACGCTGTTCACTGATGGTTGAAATCCCAGCCGCGAAATCATTAGTTACCTGTTTTCCATAAGTCATGTATGATCCTACTGAAGTCAGCAGCAGTTTTCCTGCTGGTTGCCTGGAAGTTTGGTTTCAGCCCAAATAATTTCCCTGTGATCACCCTTTTCCACATCAGTTTGCAGAGTTATTTTGTGTTCTTTTTGGTACCTTTGATCCTCTTTCAGGAGCTTGGATCTGAAGGTTTTCTCTGTGAGGATCTGCAATATGGCAGAAAAGCCACCTAAACCAGGGGACAGATTTCCACTGGTTGTGGTGACCTTGACCTCAGTCACTGCAAAACAAACTTCTCTGTCTCTAAGAAAGGTTTTTCCTGCTTTCCTTTACCAACGGTGTGCTGTGTTTTCAGTTGTACTTGACAGGTAAATCTACACTCTAACATTCACCTATTTGTTTAAACAAAATGCACGTGGTCTGACAGTGGCTGCTCACTTATTGCAATTTATCCCAATCCATATTTCCATCTTGTCTATAAAGCTTGTTCTTCCTTTTTGCTTTGTAAAAGCATGTTTTTCTCCATTGAATTATTTAATTTCATGAGATTTTCCAAGTGACTTGGCACAGACACTTCTCAAATCTCTTGGGATATAAGTGTCTGCATCACATTTGTTCTGTCTCTTCTTCCCATTATGTGCAAGCTATCAGGCACAGACCTTGCAAACATCACATTCTCTCAGCCTCTCTTGAAATTTCATCACATTTCTTTAGAACAGCATTAATGTTCATATGTTGGAAACAATTTATCTTAGTTCTGAAATCCATAAGCACAGTTTGTGTTTTATATCCATGATTTCCAGCTTTTGCTGCATGTGGCCTTGAAAAGTTGAGCAGTTTTCTGGTATCAGGAGCCATACTGAGCCATTATTCCTACAGTCCATGTATTTCTTTACACCATAATGTAAAGAAATACATAATGTAAACCCTAATGTAAATACATAATGTAATGTATTTGCAAGAAGTCTTTTATATTCCCCTTTTGTCATCTGCCTCTAATATTTTCAGCCCCTGGCATTCACAAAACCTTTTGCTTCTCTGTTTTTTTGGTGCTCCCCTAAATTCACTGTGCTACTGGAAATGGGGGTGTCCAGTCTCCTACCTGCTTTTGCTCTTGTCAGGTTTGATCCCTCATCTGGGAGAGGTATTTTTTACCATCAGTAACTCTGATCTGTGAGTTCAGATCTTTGGGTGCCTCCAGGACACAGATGGTGGTTGAGTGCAAGAGTGAGCAGTGGCCATTCTGTGAGCCACCCTCTACGTCTGTGCTTTCCAATATGCCCTGCTGGTGGCCAAAGCATGTGCTCTCTTGGATTGAGGGGACTTAAATCAGTCCACACAAGTGTCCTAGTGATTTTGAAGTCCTCAAATTACTTCATTAATGGAATTTCTGTTTAAAAAGTAGAGGAAAAAAAGGTGTAATCACTATTGACACATTTCAATTCCTGTCAAAATAGGCTCCAAATGCTCTAAATTCATGTCAAAATATGTTCTCTTATTGACTTTTATGAACATGAGACATAGTTGAAGTTAAAAACCAAAACACAATACAGCAAACCTCCCTGGAGGTAAAGCCAGGTGTGCCAAAAATCTGTAGAAAGACAGTTATTATCCAGGTGGGAATTTTTGCCTCTTCTCCCAGCTTATACTGCACTGCCAGTCAGAGGGGGATGTGGCCCCACCAACGTCTGGAAATGGGATGGTGGGATAGGGTGCCATCCCCTTTGTGCCCCCCACTGCTGCCTGTGCCCTGATGTGGTGCTGTGCTGGACTGACCACTGGGCACTTGACCACTCCTCAGACCTTGGCCCCTAACTGGGCATCCTGGTCCTTCCCTGCTCTTCCTGCTGGCACAAGTACCAAAGTGTGTTCTACTCCCCACTCCCGCTTTTTTTTTTTTTTTTCCCAGCAACTGTCTGAAGTTAATCAGTTCATCTTCTGCCCATCACAGTTCACTCTTTGATGATATTAATCAAGCAGTGGGAGGATTTGTTATGGCTGTCAGTGATGCTTTGATAAAAGCAAGCTCGTTCAGCAGGAGGAAGTGCTGTATAATCTAACTGTGGTTTTGTAGGGAATAGGTGGGATGGCATCTTACTGGTAGGATGTGCCCTGATACCAGTAAGACAACAGCACAATGTTATCATAGGCTCACAACAAGACATTGCCATTCAGTTTTGCCAGGACCCTAAATGATGAGGATTTACTTGTAACAGGGAATGTGCAAATAGGATTTTCAGTTAACAGCAGTGTTTTCCAACAGACCTTGTGTACAAGCTTTTTTATTTTCTTTTTACATGGGCTGTAATACAGACACAGAAGTGGCAAATTAAAAAAAAAAAAACAAAACCAACAAACAAGAAAACACTATGGAAACTAATTAGGACTGTATTTAATGTGAAAAATTACAGGGTGGTTGTGTTATTTGTATCTTGTGCCAGAAAAATGTGCCAGTGCCACTGCTCTTCACTGCCAATGACTGCTGGTTGATTTGACAGGGGTAGTCTGCTCCCAGGTAGTACACTTACTTAAGTAAGATAATTTTAAAAGTCCTAAATAGACAAATCTACGTCATTAGAATAAAATTTGTCTGATATGCAGCTTTTTCTGCAAATTAAGCATACAGAAATCAGGATTAAAGCAGCTAAAGGCACCCACTGGCAAGACCTATCTCAGCATTTATTAAAGTGGCTAAAATCAGAGTCCTCTTAATGGAGAAGAAGGAGAGGAGGAGGAGGCTGAGAAGCACAGCAAAGTGGTCACACAGCTGGGTAGTCACTGCTGTTCTCAGGCTGCTCCCAGCTCTGAATCACAGGGTGGGCTACTGACTGCTGAAGGTGGCCACCCCCTTGCCTTTGTAGTCCCAGAGGTTAGAATGGTGGTCCTTGGGTGAGGCTTGAGGTTGCAGACAGCCCTTAGGAGAAGGAGTCACCTCCCCACCTCTGGGGGAAGGTCTTGGTGATAAAGTCGGGTATTGTCCTTGGTGATTCCCCTTAATTTATGAAGTGCCTAAATGTGTGTTTACCTGAACATAGTTACTATGAATTTCTGGAGGCCATTCATCTCCTTTCTCCATTTTTCAAACCTCTGTTTCCAGCCAGCACTGTGCCTCCACTACATATCCCTCCATCTTTTTGTGATGGCTCACTTTCCTCAGGTTGACCTTGAGGCTTTTTTCTGCCTTTAGTGCCTACTTCTAAACTCCATCTAGTTGGAATAGCTCACAATCACACATGTCCTCAAAACCCTTCAAATAGCACAGCCTCTTTTGCAGGTGCATTGAATCCTCAACAAAAAGTCCTGTAATGTGCTCTCAGGGCACGTCCTGCCTGGCCTCAGGGACTCTTCCCACACCAACTCCCTTGCTCAGAAAGAGAGCAGAATTGCCTCATCCACCAACTCTGAATAAAGAGCAGCTGTTAAAATCAACAGTTCCCTCCAAAATAATTTCTGAAAGACAATAGAGAAAAAAAGCAGTAATAGAAAATGCAGTATATTGTGATTGGAATTTGTGTGAGAGGGGAAAAAAATCCCCGCACATTCCAGTCTGCCCAGTCCCTCTGATCAGGGAAAGTACTGGCAGGATGCCTTGGACAAGGTGAATTTTCCTTGCTTCTGTCTGGAGTTATTTGACTTGTTGTGGTTCTGGTGGTAGTGATTGACTGAGAACCAAGGTGTGGAGGTATGGCAGAGCACCAGGTGTGTCAGTGCTGCTCTCCAGGGGTCTGGGCAGGACTTGGACTCTAAAACTGACTGACTCAAAATATGACGTTGTGACCTGACAGGTTAGGCAGTGTCTTTGGCTGTTTTCAGCATGATGTAAATAGCATCATGAAATATGTGGAAGATTTCCCAAAACTGCACTGACATGCCCTAATGGATGTGAAATATTTCCACACTGCAACAAGGCAACAGCTTCTTCAAGTATCTCAAAATAAGGAACATAATATACGTGAAAAATCACCACTGCTCCAATAAATGTGAAAGGCAATACCTCTAAAGGTTAGGAGAATATAAACAACTTATTTTTCTGAGGTACAGCACATTGCCCTTCTCTGCAAGCAGAGAGATGGCTGGGTGCTGCTGCCCATGCCTGCTCTGCTCAACAGGGGCAGCAGGGTTGTCTGCTCAGCCTCCATCCCTGCCCAGGACTGACAAGGTTGCGCCTAGTCTTTTTGTTCCACTGGGACTTTGCCTGTGGTCTTAATGAAGCATGAGACCTTCTCAAATTGGGATGTACATACTCAGAAAGGATTACAAGAAACCCTAAGTGAGTGGTTTGTACGATGCCCTCAGGAAGGCAACAAATGCAGGATTTCTTATCTATTAAAATACATTTGCATGCAAGTCTCTTGAGAAGTCTACTGCCAGAGATATGATGCTGCTATTGCTTTCACAGCTCTGCACTGCTGCACACCATAATTATCTTGGCAGAGAGCATTGCTTCCTAATGCCCCCATAAAACACACAGCAGTGGGAAGGTCAGACATGCCTGTTAACTTATACAGAGAGGGAAGGAGAACTAGACAGTGAATGAAGACTACGAGAACTAAAGCTCACATAACATCCAGCCCTCATGCTGGGCAGAAATATTTGGTGGGAAATGCCTTCTGGTGGAAAAGCTTGATTGACAACATTAAATAGGCTCTGAGAATGGGCTGGCAGCCAGGTGAATGAGCAATCCTCCTAGATTTCTGCACACCTGATTTCTTCTGTCCTGTCCAGATCCCCCAGATTCCACCTCAGAGGCTGTGAGTGGGCACAGCTGAATGCATATAGTTGTCTGCTGCTAATGACAGCCTGAGTCTGTTAATAATAACAGATTAATTAGTAAATTGAATTCTAACAAATCAGTGGTTGTGATCTTTTTCTTTTCCAACTCTGATTTCAACCAAGGAAATGGTAATTTCCCCCATATTTTCATTGCTGTGCATTCCCTTCTGGCTGCTGTATGAGGCACACAAAATAAGGCCTTTAAAAGTACACAATTCTGAAGTAATAGGAAACCTTGCATTAATTTTAATTATTGCCACAGAATTAAAAAAAAAAAAAGGCATCTTACCTCTCCCCACCAGCATTTAAGCAATAAAGATAAATACTATAATAATTATTTTCCTCGTACAATTGCCAAAGATAATAATTAAGATGGCTTAGACATCACTGGAGACATTTTGGGAACTCAGCTGGGAGAGGGAAGGTACAGCTGTTCTGGTAACACCTCCTTTGGCAAGGAATTCAGTACAAGTCTCTTATAGACCATCATGGTGAATGAATTAGTTGAATGAATTTTAATAAATAACTTGCTGAGGGCGGCCACAGCAGAATTGGTACCTGTGGCTTGCTGAGCTTTGCTATGGTGAAGGATATTTCAGCTTCTTGAAGAGTAGACAGAACAGTCAGGAAAAGAAGGCTTTGGTGATCAAGTTTTGAGACACAAGGAGATTTAACATCATAATCATTCATCCTGTTCGCATCTGTGCCAGTTAACACAAGGTTAATTATAGCCCTCCTTCAGAGTCAGCACAGCTCCCTTCAAAGACCAGCATACCCTTTGTTCAGAGGATTTCTTTTCCTGTTTTTGGGAATGTGTCCTGGTTCTTGGTTGTCAATAGACCTAAAAGGCTGCAGTCTGTGGATACATCCAGTGGTCATGCTCTGCAGAAGGCTCAGGTAAACTAGAGCCTCAGTCCCTGGATGGTGCTGTGGGCTGGGTCAAAAAAAGCCAATGGACAGGATTCAGATTAGATATACAAAAACCTAAAGCCCATGGGTTTTTCTCATTTTAAAGAGGATGAGTGGACTGATTTTCAAAGATGTTCTGCCCTCCAGCAAGGCAGAAAGCTGCTTGGAAGCACAACTGAGGGTTTCTTCTCTGTTTGAGATCACTAAAAACTTTTTAAATAATTTTGGTAACATTGCAGGAGAACAAAATGATTTAAAAATTTGCAAACTCCAAATCTGCAGGTTTTAACAAAATAAGAAGACATGCATATCAAAAGGAACATCCAAAACTGCATCAGCTAAGGAGAGATGCAGGTGTCCTTGTCGTACCAGCCCATGGCACAGAGTGACCATGGTGGCACTGAAAGCCAGGCATTTGCCAAAGGTGGATATCACCAGCTTCTCAGGTAGAACCTATTTTCTCCAGCTCTAAATGTGTAGAAAAAAAGAAAAAAATCTCCAAGTTCACTTGCAGGTGTTTTCCCCTGTCTTAACAGAAGAGTTTCCTTGTTTGCATACATTTCCCCAAATTCTTTCAAAGGGCAATGGATCTCTCCCAGTGATCTGTCACTTGCCAACAGATGGTTGTGCAAACCAGTCCAAATCCTTCCAGCTGTAAGACCAGCAGTTTCAGTCTCTGGTTTGTTTATGCAGACAGGCTTTTTTGTAGGCAGCAGCTCTCCATGCTGCTCTGGGGACCAAGGCCAGTGGTGTGAGATGCAACAAGGCCAAGTGCCAGGTCCAGCACTTCGGTCACAATAACCCCATGGAAAGCTCCAGGCTTGGGACAGAGTGGCTGGAAAGCTGGAAAACAACCCAGTGGTACAGGTTACCACTAGCTGAACATCTGCCCGGGTGTGCCTAGGTGGTCAAGAGCCCACTGGCACCTGACCTGTAGCAGCCACAGTGTGGCCACAGGCCCAGGGCATTGACAGTCCCCTGTGCTGGGCACTGCTGAGGCACCTCCAATTCTGTGGGCAGTTTTGGGCTCCTCATGACAAGGATGACATTGCAGGGCTGGAGCGTGTCCAGAGAAGGGCAATGGAGCTGGGTAAAGGTCTAGAGCACAGGGAGTGGCTGACGGATCTGGAGTGGGCTCAGCCTGGAGAAAAGGAGGTTCAGGAGGGACCTTCTTACTCCCTACAACTTCCTGACTAGAGGGTGGAGCTGGGTAGGGGGTCAGGATCTGCTCCCACTGAACAAGTGACAGGACAAGAGGGAACAGACTCAAGCTGTGCCAGGTGGGGTTCAGGTTGGACATTAGGAAGAATTTCTTCATGCAAAGGGTTGACAGGTCCTGTAAAGGGCTACCCAGGGAGTGACCATCCCTGGAGGTGTTCAGGGAATGACTGGACATGGCGCTGAGTGCTCTGGTCTAGTTGATAAGGTGGGAGTTGATCACAGGTTGGACTCAGTGATCTTGGAGGTCTTTTCCAACCTTAATGATTCCATGTTTCCATGATATATTCCGGGAAATGTGTAATAAAGCAGAGGGAAGACAATAAATAAGCACTCTGGAGCTGGCCTACATATAACACTGTGAAATTCTGACAAATTGTCATATAAACATCCAGATGCATCTTGTGTAACTGTACACAAGTTAGACTTGGAAAGAAGGTGATATTTCTTTGCTGTAACCAACTTTCAGGTTTTTTATGGCAACTATTAGAGGAACTCTTGGCTTTAGGAGGTATTAAAGTGTTAACACTGAGATGAATCTGTGAAACAAGAAGACTGTCCTGGCACCCTTATAACCAAAAGACCCAAGAAGAGCAACTATTGCGTTGTTGGCATTTTATTGGTGTCATGGTTTAACCCTGTTCAGCAACTAAGCACCACACAGCCACTTGCTCATGCCTCTCACAGTGGAATACGGGAGAGAATTGGAAGAATAAAAACAAGAAAACTTGTGGGTTGAGGCAAAGACAGTTTAATGTGACAGAAAGAAAGAAAATAATTGTAACAACAACAACAATAATAAAATAAAATTGGACTATACAGACCAATTGATGCACAATGGAGTTGCTCAGCATGCACTGACCAATGCCCAGCCTGTACCTGAGAAGTGACCCCCCAGGCAGCTTTCTCCCCAGCTTTATATATGGAACATGACACCATATGTTATGGAATATCCCTTTGGCCAGGTGGGTCAGCTGTCCCGGTCTTGTCCTCTCCCAGGTTCTTGTGCCACTCCAGCCTTCTTGCTGGCAGGACAGGAGAAGCTGAAAAGTCCTTGACTTAGTATAAGCAGTATTAAGTGACTACTAAAAACATCAGTGTGTAATCAACATTATTCTCATACTAAATCCAAGATGCAGCACTCTACCAGCTGCCAGGAAGAAAATTAACTCTATCCCAGCCAAAACCAGAACTGCTGGGGCATTAAATGAAACAGAATGAATAAATGGAGCCTGATTAAAAATGCTTTTCATGGTATACATATAAATTTGCACACTACTTCTGAGCTGATAAGTATCATCGTCTTGTGAATGGGGCCAAGTTTCTCCTCAAAATGATATCATGAAAACTCAAGGGTAATGTCTTCTCTGGACACTAGTATGTGCAAAGCAATATGCCAAAAGATATGTGCAATAATGAACTGATTTGCCTCCATGTGAAAACTTTCTGCTCTGAGTTGGGGTTTCTAAGGTCTCCCAGATGTTGCTGGTGAGTGGAATGAGAATTGTTGATCAAACCCCAGGGTGCAGTGGCTGCAAAAGACCAAAATGAGGGGACAGTCAGGGGTGAGTGATTTTGCACGTCCTTCATGTTGCAGTATTTCTGCCCTTATGCGCTTCTTGTTGACTGATTTTTATCAATCGTTGGGTCAAAGGAATAAAATTACTATAGCACCAGGAGCTGATTGCCTTTAAGGTTTTACCAAGTTCCAGAATCTAAATGTATATAAAATGTCCTGTTACAAAAGTGGGTATTACCTCATTATTCTGTCAATATTAAACTGATCCCTTGCCTGTTGAGAAGTCTTGTTTTTTCAGTGTGTCTGGGGCTATTCTTTATTATGGGTAGAGTTTGAAAAAGCCTCAAGAGCTTATTGCACAGACTCAAACAGACCTTATCAGTGAGAAGGTAACAGACATGACCAAAAGAGGCAACAGCACACTGGATGTTGCAGAGGAATGCCTTGAAAAAGGTCATTGCAAGGCGCAGTGGTAGAGCCAGAAAAAAGATCCAGATCTTCAGGTCCTCATATAAACTAAAGATGCATATAAATTAACCTTGTCTGGTAGTAACAGAAGGGATACCTGCCTTCCCTTCACCATTGTGTAAATGAAGGGAAATGTAGAAATGCAGCCTGAAAACATGGTTAAGGGCATATATATCCAGTTGGTGGAAATTCATGAGATTATGTGAAACAGTGGGACTGAATGAATCTCTGCTTTCATGTCTGAAGGAATAGTTAGAGCCCTCCAACCTTGTGTCTGAATCCTGCTCCTGTCTTGAGATACATGCCCCAGGTATGATTTCCAAACAACTAGGGATAAATTGGGAAACAAGCCAAAGACTATTAAACTGCAGTGAAAAAAGCCCTTTGCTCACTGTAAAGAGCAGATGTCTTTATCACTAAATGCTGTGTCCAAAAAATAATATATCATCCCTTACACAGTCATGACTCAACCCATAGTCCCATAAAAAAACAATTTGCATTAAACTTAGAGAGCAAATGAGCTTGTCTTGGCCAACCAGTGGTGTAGCCAGACACAGGCTGGGGGGAAAGCTGCGGGTTGGCTGTGCTCTTGGCAATGCACTTTCAGTAGTGCTGTAGTACTGAAAGATGCGTGTGGGATCAGAGACAAGAAGAAAAAATAGGCTTAATGCAGATGTGAACCAGCCCTTCATCTTCCAAGTGTTTGTAATGTATATGTTCATCGGCAGGTGTCACTATGCTATCGGCTGCAAAAGGGTCACCATTGCTGTGAAATCACTTCATTTTGAACCTCTACCTGAGGTTATTTTGCTGTGCACTCCAGGGGTGTTTACTGAATAGGGAATATTTCTGGATGGATCTTCCTTTCTTTTTCTTTTAACTGGCTTATCAAAGAAGTTACCTTTCTACTTGCTACTGAAATATTGCCCTCAAAATGTCTGCTTGGCATTTAATGATATGCTTGAGTCTTCTCGCAAGCATTAGTTTGCTCCAGACAAAACATTGGTAGATAGTATGTGATTCAAAGTCCCAAAGCCTGCGATAATTAATTCTCCTTGTTGTCTGATGTTGGCATGCTGTGTACTAGCTATTACAATATTAACAGTGTGAGCACAGTGGTAAGCAAAGCAGCGAGTGAAAAGATGCATCTGATGTCTCACTGTGAGCTCTTTATTAATGGAGAGCCCCAAAATATTCCCTGTTGTTATGGCAAAAGTGTTTGGGAGAAGAATGAGTTACACAGGATCATGTAGAGACATCCAGAAGATGCTCTGAAGATTGATTTCTATCATGAGATGAAATGGTCTTGGAGGATAATGTGTGATTACCTCTTCCCAAATGGGAGCCAGCTGAAGATGGCTTGTGGATAGTGGACATGTTTAAATTTTTTGAATAGCCAAGCCAGTTCACAGATGGAGCATTAGCATTAGCATAAAATACTTTTCTATATGAGGCTGTGCTTAGTTTTATTAAAAGGGCTGTGTTTCCAAAGGCCAGCAAGTCGCAGTGAAAGACCTCAAGGGCATAAACTCCCCAAGTGAGCAGGTGGAGACCTGAAAGCACAGGGATTGAGATCCAAGTTAAGAACAAAGGGAGAGGCTCTTGGATAACTGGGCTCTTTTGTTTGAGTTTCTCATTTGGTAGACTGAAAGAAAAATTGCCTTATACATGGTTTTGACTATTTCTATTCAACATTATATTCAGCAAATACAGAAATTACACTAGAAAATAATACTGCATTATTAGCACAGGTTTAATATCTAACAAGGGAAAAAAGATGTAAAATTTCCCTATATGCTGTTTTCTGGAAAGAAACTTGTTTTAATCACCTATATTTCAGTTAAATAAAGCACAACTTGCAGATTGCCATCTGTTGTCATTAGCATTATTTGCCAGTTCTCCCCATTCATTCAAATTCCATTTTTAGGGGCTGGCACTTTCAGAATTTCTTTCCATCCTGTTTCTTTGCTAAATATTGTCTCCTTTAGACCCAAACTGCCTACAACATTGATTTTTTTGTGGGTGATGAGTCTTGACACACAGGTTCCAATGTGTTTGTAGATTACAGCCACTGACAACATGCTGTTTCGAAAATCATAGCACCAACAAAAGGAACAACAATAATGACATTTCATCATACTGCAGTAACATGTAGGAGTCTTACATGAATCTGCTTGAATCAGGTTATATGTATAGAAGGAAACATTTCTGAAAGTGTTGTATGGAAGTATCTTTAAAAGCTTACACTAAGCATTTCATTATAGGCTATCATCTTTTTGTGCTTTTACTTGTACTATGCATATTAGGTTTGCAAGGTTTTAATTTTACACTGGGGGAAGTTTACTTTGCTGTGATATCGTTAAATTTAGAGTCTTGCTACAGGATAATAGAAGCCTTTTATTTGCAGGTGTTGTCAGTACAGGTGGTCAGGTTTGCTTTGGTATTTGAGAACAGTTCCCAACAATTTATTTTAATAGTAGGTATTCTGAGCAATTTTAACAAAATATTCAGTCCTGAATTGTTTTCTTTTATACCTCTTTTCCTAGAAGCTGACTATTTTCACCTATAAAAACAAACTGGAATGCTGTGGAAACTGAATGCCCATCAGCATAAGAATGGAAAAACACAGACCAGTTTATTCTTTAGTTATTCTTATTCGTTATTCTTATTTCATTATTCTATTCATTATTCTTTCCATTGTGACTTGTGGTGCTGTTTTGCACTGATCACTGCTGAATAAGTTTTACCTCCCTGCTCTTTTATTGGCACTGGTCTCTTTACTAAGAGAGCAAATTTATTCATGGCCATTTTAAGTAATGGGGCTGGGCTAAGACCAGCTTGAACTTCTAAACGCTGGAGGTTAAAAAAGGATGTTAGGAATGTTTCTTCTCTTAAAACAGTAAGGTATGAAATGTCAATACCTTCTTACCAGCCCACAAAGCATTCATGTCTTTATAGCTTACTCTTTTTCCATCTCTCAAGGTTGCTGACAGGGAGTTCAGTGTTTTTTCAATCTTTTCTTTGCATCTTTTTTTGTAAAAGGCAATATTTTGTTTAACTTTTGGACAAGATTTTGTTCTTTCTTCCCTTATTTATCTATTTTCCACTTTTACAATACATTTGCATTTACAATATCCACAGTGTTTTAGTAACACTACAGTAAATCCATTTGCTACAGGAAGAACTGCCTGCTGAGCTCTTCAAAGATGCAGTGGTGCATATTATACTTGCTGGTAGAGTTTACCAGTTTTTAAAAATCTTATGATATTTGCAACTTTTCACTCTTTAAGGTTTTGTAAAGGGCTAACTGTCTGCTTGCCTGATATACTTGCAAGGATTCCTGCTAGCACTTTCATGGTCAAGTTTCTACAGGAAAATCAGATGCTGAAGTACTAGAAATTTCAAGAGCATCAAAGGCTCACCGGCTGCTTTTCAAATGCATTGGTTTCTACTGCTGAGAACAAATATCCCAAACAAACACTCTACTTTCTCCCATTTCCTATAGCCTCCTTCTCAAGGTTGAGAGCCTGAAAGCAATTTTGGAATTTGATTTTAATATAGTGTATATGGCATTCAACTTCAAGATCTCAACAGAGTCATGTCTGCTTGTTGGGGTTTTTTTTAAGCCTCACCAATGGTAGCCATTTTATGAATTTTAAACCTATTTTATCACACCTGCCATGGCTCCTGGGCTGAAATGGTTGCCACACTCCTCTTGAGTAGAGTGTATATAGAAAGCCAGACTATCCAAAAGTTCCACACATTGCTGCCTCTGAAGGAATGAAATTCATTGATGTCTCAAGGGGATCACAGGCTGTCCAGACTGGCTTTGCAGCTGGATAGACAAAGGTGTGAAAATCCTTTCATATGGGAGTATCTGCAGAAGTGGATTCTTTATAATAAGCTTTTTTAATTTTTATTTTAATGTAAAACTAGGCATATAAAAGTGTACCTGTGTGTATATCTGTTCATACTAGATATATGCAACAGATACAAATATGTATGCAATCACAGACACCACACTGGAATTACTGTCTGCTTAGTTGCTTGCAGCTGGAACCAAGTGATCTCAGCAATGAGAGATGAAGGGGCTAGGG
The DNA here is from genome assembly GCA_035222235.1 of Margarornis squamiger. Classification (NCBI taxonomy): domain Eukaryota; kingdom Metazoa; phylum Chordata; class Aves; order Passeriformes; family Furnariidae; genus Margarornis; species Margarornis squamiger. Next base: position 80,312,962 of record JAWWTY010000106.1, on the reverse strand, counting down.
AAAATCTTTATTTGGCTCCATTTGCAAAGTTTAGAATATTTCTGGAGGCAATGGAAAAGCAAGGCCATCGGATTTGCGTCATCCTTCACTGGGTAGTGGAGAGGACTGAGAAGATTGCTGGCAAGTGAGGAGCTGGCAGCAGCATGTCTTAAAGCACAGGATAAAAATTTCGTAGGGCTGTGGGAGAGAAGTGAAGTGGTTCCCAGATGCAGTGAAAGTGACACATATACATAGGGATGATGATTTTGGCAGGTGTGTATGTAATGGATTGAAGGACAGTTAAGGTGCTTCTACCACGGCAGCCACAAATATGGCACTTTTGAGAGTTGTGGTCCTTCTACTTTACTTAAATACATGTGTCATGGCTAAGCATGTCCCCAAGCATCTTTCTGCACTCCTTGGATAAGAGAGCACTTTCAGAAGGTAGTTTGTGTACTCTCCCTTGACTCACAGTTTTAAGGTGGGTTGCATTCGTGTTTACTAGATTTCATTTATCCCTCTTAGATATCAAAGGAGCTATTGCAGTGACCTGAGATAGCCGGAGTTATGTGGACTGAACCCTGTCCTCAGAACATAAGCGAAAATGCAGGGATCTCACAGTTTCAGCTAGAGTAACTGGGATATTAATCTATGGACATTAAACTGCATTTCATCAGATGTTATTTTTAGTCTGACACCTATTTTTCTCCTTCATATTTTAATTTGCTGGAACTGGTGTGGAGCATGAATCAATTCAAAGCACATGAACAGTGAAGGAAAAGTGGAAGAAATATCTAGAATAATTCCTCCCATATAAAGCTATTCAATGGATCGAGGAAGGACAAATAGTTCCTGTGAAAAGGACAAGGAATCTTTTGGAGTATTATAGTGGTATTATATTATATTAAGCTTGGAAAGTGTGTGATTCACTTCTATTCTCATACAATTAGCTCATTTCTTTGTTTTAGTGTGTCGTGCATACCCCAAGGCCAGGCAATGTGGAAGCCTCACCCAGTTTTCTGCTACGAACACCTGAAGAAGGTGAAGGTGAGTTTGTTTACTTTGTGTTTTGAGCTCTTTCAGTAAGAAGCCTTCAACTATTTGCCAAAACTCTCGAAGCCATCTTTAGGCAGTGATTCTTATTCCTCCATATGTACTATGAAAGCAGAATATTTCCTTTTAAATCAATAGCCCCCATGGGGACAGAGAAATTTTGGTAGACTTGAGTGTATGTCATGTAATTTGTGTCTAATGCTTTGCTGTCTTGGGGCTTTCAAAGCTGACAATGAAAGCTGACAGGATGCTGCTGTTTTGGAATTCATCATCAAACAAATAAAGAAATCTTAGTCTACTCCTATAGTTAAAAACAGTAAGGTTTTCTCTCTACAGCTCTATGTTTTCACAGAATAACTCCCTATTTTATTCCTTTTCTTATCTCATTAATTCTCAACATATCCTAGAGCTCAATGCATTAATTTGTCCTTCAGAAGCATTTTAAATGCCTCCCAAACCATTAATTGCGGTGATCTGAGCCTTGAAAGATTATTTCAGACCCAGAAACTTTTCTAAATCCTTCCTATTAGGGAATAGGAGTTCCATTTCAATGGAGAAAATGAAGTTTCTAGGTGGTGCCAGGTGAAATTATTATCAAAAATCACCTTAATCCACTGTTTTTCCAATGGAAGTACTACCCACCTGCCTTGTTCTGGCTAGTCAGTCTTGCTTTATCCCTTGTAAAGAAAATGATGCTTCATTCATATGGCAAATCACTGCTTACACCCAATACTTTGTTGGATTTAAATAAGTAGATCCAGAGCTTTGTATTTCATCTATAAATCCTGTTGCTTATACTGAATGTGTTACTTATACGACATGGGTTGTAGAGGATTTTGCATCACCTAACACAAAACCATCATCTCAGCCTCAATCTGGTATACGTGAAACATTTGACCATCTTTTAAAAATTCCAGTAATCTGAGACCAAATGGAACTGAGTATATCTGATAAAAATTGCTCCCAGAATTTCTTTGGGGGTGGACCTTTCTTCACTGCTCCTATAAGGTAAGCTTTGAGGGTAAATCTCTGTGCTCATGGAATATGCCTCTCCCAAACCTGTTGACTGTTCCAGAGTTACGCTGCATGCTTGTGAATGCTTTCCCTTGCAGGTGTGCACAGACTGCCATGCAGCGCCCATGGCAGGTGAGAGGCACTCCTGTAGTAGGTGACATCCCACATTTGAAGTTGCCTGAGGACAGCTGGCTAACCTAGATTTTCTCAGGGGAGTGATACTAAATTTCTAGTGCCCTCGGGCTGTCTGGACTTGGCCGACCTTCAGGTTCACAGTTAATATTGGACACAGACTTCACCTTCATTGTTTCTTTTTACAGCTGCTATCTGTAACCTGCAATGAGCTATTATTTTCTCTCACACTGGGTATATTTGAGGGAAATTGTCCTTTACCATGTTTTTGTATTTGTCTGTCTGCAACTACATGGAGTACAATTGCAGAGCAGAAGACATTAAATGAGTAGATGTCATGATTCTTAACACGGTCTACCACAATATTTTTCTCTCAGGAATTAACTGGAAGTGAGACAAATACTATTTTTGCACTCTCTTCCAAAAAAAATTGATGCAGTGTAACTCAAGTTTTTTGCCAAGCATGGGCACACTGGAAAGCACAAAATATTTACTTTCAGCTGGACCCTGGTTTTACAGTATTGGGCAAAATGGAGGAATGTGCAAATGAAATTACCTGGCTCCTTCATACTTTCTCGTTTATAATAGACAAGGCTATTGCCTCACAGATTTCTGCTGACTAAGATGCCAAAGCTGCCATGGTATTTCAAGGAAAATTTTTATGTAAAGATTAAAAGACCCATAAGGGAAAAATACAGAGGGGGAAAGCAGTAAAAGATGAAAGGGGAAAAACCAGAAGGAAATAGTAGACAGAAATGAAGAGGCACAGAGATACCTAAGAAGTTTCATATTGGGCATAACTTCACAGCAAAAGGTTCCCATGTTTCCTGTAGGGATTTCACAAACACCAGCACATCCAAGAAGGAGCTTCTGCTGCCATTTGGAGCAGTGATGGGGATGTCTCTGAGACCGAGATGTGAGAGGCAAAGAGGAAGCGGAGTTGTTTCTTCTGCTGAGCAAAAGCTGTCACTGGACTCTTCCTTCAACCTTCCTTGGCAGAAATGGGTAAAATATGGCCTTGTGATTTAGGTCCTACACAAGAAAAAGGAGACTGATGGTTCAATAACAAATTCTTCTTGCACATTCATGACCATGTGTTGTTTCATCTTGCTCAGCCATAAGACCTTTGATCTAGGTAAAAAGCACCTCTGCCTTCAGTGTCTTATCACTGTAACATGGCCATGAAATTTCCATCTTAAAGAATAATCTATCTTGCTTTAGTTTGCATTTGTATTAGCTGCTAGATAATTAGTAACGAAATACAATATAATTATCAGCAAATGCAGAAAAATTCCTCTCTAAATCAGTCCACATTTAATTGCAGCAAAAAGTAAGGAGTACTTGGTGAAAGTTAATGTTAAGGTACCTCTGGAGGAGGGGTCTGCAACTTCAGATGAACAAGGTCAATTTCTGTGGATTTTAATGGAGCTTAAACAAACACTTTTGAAAATCCAAGCGGAGGTTCTCCTTCCTTCGAGTGAGTGATAATAAAAGGTAGCAAATAAGTGTCCACCAGTCTTCTGTTTCAGCAGTCCAACCTCGTCCTCCAAGCCATTTTAATTCTGTCTGACTGTACTGAGCACGTCAAGGAAAACTTGGCTTGAAACAAAGGTCCTGATTGCTAACAACACAGTGTTACAGATCTTCTTGTCATTTCCCCATGTGATCTTGCACAGAAAGGTGACACAACATAGCCTTCATCTCTGGTAACCTTAGGAAAGCTTGAGCAGCCATCTACTCTTGTAAGTGTTATTATTGTATCATCAAGAAAAGAGCAGAGCTGCTTAAGAGCAGCTTTATTCATTCAAGGTACAGTCCATAAATAATATCTCCTTATTGCTGGCAATAACATCATTTGTCAAGGAACATTACCATGCAGTTTGTCTTGCTATTTTTCTTCCAGAGTCAGTGACTGGAAAACAAAATAACAAATGCTCCCTAATCTTTTTCCTTTTGAGCATTTCTGAATTTTGGCATATGCAGAAGGTGCTCAAAATGCAACCTGAACCAGGGTCTTTTACTGTCCTGGACCTGTCAGGGAAAAGCAACCCAGTTTTTTTCTTAGAAAGATATGATATCAGTGAGATGTAACAGCCTTTATCAAAAGCAAGCAACTGAACTTGCCTCGTATCGGAGCACAATTTGAAAACTTCAATTGTAAGTCTTTGTACACAATCAATTTGGATGCAAAAATGTGCCATCTTAGAGAGAGTGCTTTTATTCCCACATCTGATGGGAATTCACAAGTGCAAATCAGCCTAACTGTTATGGAGCAGCTTCCTTTTCCGGACCTCTCACAACATTACACTCATTGACAATCATTCTTATTTGTCCTCTTGGTATATGGTGGGAGGTAGAGCAGTGAAAACATATATCCACAGGGAAATAAAAACAAACAGAATTTCTCTAAAGATTTCTCAGTAATCCTGAATCCAATTTAGCTTGCTGAGCTTGCTGCCTGTGGGGTATGTGATTTACAAATCTCTCAAGCAGGAGCCTATTTGTTTCTTTATTTGACTATTTTACCTTCAATTGCACTCCCAAACTTGTCTGTACCTTGTAAATGGGGTCTATTTCTCAACTCAGGCACTCAAATTCTTTTCTGGTGCTTTGGTGCACTTTTATTACCTGCTTTGCACAGCTCTTTGAAGCCTTGCCTGCAGTGGCATCACATACACCCCTTCCTCACTGGGAGCTGAATGTGAGATGCTCCACTGCATCTGAAAACAAGTATTGCCTGTGAGACTTTATACAGTTTTCAGTTTCACTAAATTACCCTGTGATTTGATTTGGTAAACTCTCTGCAAATACAAGATGTGGCTTTAGGACTCAGCAGGGAGTTCTTTGCCTACTGTGTTTTCTGCTTAGCCTTGATCTGATAGCAAATGTAATTCTGTTGCTCTTTATGGACTTTTACACTATTATTTCAAAACATTATGGGCCACAAAGATGATCAACTCCTCAAACTGGGTGGAGGGCTTTCAGAAAACGCTCTCTGAACTTTAGTCTTTCATACTCCAGTGGGTATGGGCAGTGCTGATGTATGGAACACTGCTCTATATTCATCTGTACTCCTGAGGAGAGAGGCATTACCATGAGGTGACCTTGTTCTTCACAATAGAACATGACATTTCGGCACTTCTAGGTACTGATGCTGATTAAAGGCAGGATAGGTGCTCCCTGTAAAGAACATGAGAAGAGTGGGTTTGTCCTGCTGGTGGAACAACCTCTCCTGGAGCTGTCTCAAGGGGTACCATAAAAATTCCTTAGAGAGCAAGGACAGAAGAAAGATGAGCTGATATTACTGAACAGGGTAGGTCTTCACAGAGATGTTCTCAATGGAAATGTCAGACTCTGGCATGGCCCTGGATGGTAACTTGTGCAAAGGCTAGAAGAGATGTTCCCAGTGGTGGTTCTGCTCTGTGTGTCCGTGGGACAGGATTCAGCACTTGGCGTGGATCGTAGACTAGTGGTTGGTAACATTTTGTAGTGGGCAAGCTGAATCCATTTCTCAAAGACATTTTGAAACTCAGTTTAGGATTAAATAAGAGTTGGTGTTTAAGGGAGGTTGAAAAAGTTGCCAGACATGTCCTCTTTAGTAAAAAAATTGTTCTTTACTTCTGAAAGAAATTGCTGACACTGTCACCTGCTGTGGGCGTGCAGAGCTATTTCTGCCCAAGCACTCTGCTGCCCAGAGATAGCACAACAGTGTTCCCAGCTCTCCTCATGTTATCACAAAGCTTGAATGGCATGCAGCATTTCTCCCAAAGTCCCAGTATACCCAGTTTTATGATTATGCATTCAAACTGTGGTCACACAATTAACTTCTCGACCTCCAAGATGCGACTGAGAGGAGTTATGTGACATGCAATGGATTGCAGAGAACTGCTTAGTGACACGTGCTGTGAAGGCAAAGAAGGGAGAGAAAAAGAATCAAATATTTCTTACTTTGGAAATTTTTAAAGGATTGCCTCTGATTTTGAGGGGTTTGGATCATGTCTTGGAGATGGAAATCTCTGGAATTCTAGGTGTTTTTTCTCCTACTCAGCCACTGTTATCTCTCACTCTTGATTCAAGAAATTATCTGCCTGGAGCATACAGGGATGCAGGCAAGCTGCAAAGTTCAAAAGGAATCCTTTGGGCCACTCTTTTCTTTGAAGCATATTGCCATATTTGTCCTTCAGATCCTGATTTTCACACAGTGTTTCTTGAAAACTTGATGCAAGTGTATGAACAGTCCAATTGTTCTTTGAAGGTCATGGGGAAACAAGATGAGAAGGTAAGATTTTAAAGTCAGGGGTTCACATGGGGAAGGATGCCTTAGCACCACATACCAGGGTCTGTAGATGTTGCTGAACCTTCTAACAGAAGGCTCACTCACTCTGTTTTCTTCCACCTGGATGTGCCCTTTCCCTACACAAAGTTTTGCACTCCCACAGTTGTTATGCTGGCATCTGCTGCTGTATCTGTTACCCGTGGATGGTGGGAAACAGTTTTCTTGTCTTCTATCAAAGCCTCCTGATGTTCAGAGCTTTTTATCTGATACTGGCAGAAGGATTTTATTGACAGTTTTACCATTCATGTTCCCTTGAATACTGGTTTGTCAGATGATGGTGTTTCACTAAGACACGATAATTTTCATTTGACCAAGCACAGCTAATCCTTAAGCAGCCAAATATTAATGAGAAGAGAGGGGGCCTGAGCTACATCTACAAGACACACATCTGCTCCCTCTGCACAGTGGATTAAAAGTAGTGGCCTCCACTGCCTTGCCAGTGGCAGTGTTATTTTTCCTGCACAGTCAGATCACACAGAATTTCTCCCTATGAAAATTCTGAATTTTGACCAGATGAAAGAGTCATAACTAGATGTTTTGTAGAAAAGCAAGTGTGGCTTGCAGCTGAAATGTGGGTTTTTCACTCTTTTAATCTTTGTCTGTGGCAAAAAGAGGGTGGTCAACTCTAACAATTTTCAGGTTTTACCAAAACATGTATTTCTCAAGAATGCTTTTTCTGACATCAACCCAGACTATGCATGGAGGGGGGGCACTATTAGCTTTTCCTGCATTTGCTTTACTCCACACTGGGATGTGAGTTTGGGGATTTGCATCGCTTTGAACTACCAGTGCTGCGACCAGGTGTGGAGAGGACAAGATGTGTGATATATGGAGTGGATGCTGCAGCCACAGGGACAACATGATAGAAGGCAGCATTTGCATCAACCCAGATATCTCTTTGAGGCTGGAATCATAGATATAAGCCTGAAAAAAACCTTACTGATACAGTAGCCTGCTACATGCTGTTTAATTTTGCATCTGAGGTTTTCGTATGCCTTATGTAGGCTACAACCAGGTGAAAATGAGGTTTTTATTTTGCGTTGCCTGGTTGAACATGAATGATGAAATTGCCAAGTCAGATCTGGCCTGACAGGACAGATTTTCTGTTTTCTTAATGAGCTAATTTTATTTTTTCTTCACAGTCATTTGCATTATTACATGACTAGTGGTTCAACAGTCTCTCTAACATACGGCCAACACTGCACTGTGAGCTGGCAAAATGGCCATAGTCTCATTGTCCATTTTAATTTGGGAAGCAGACAAATTACAGTTTATCAAACTAAACTTGTATGCAAATGTTAATAAACACCTCTGCACACAATGAAGTTAAACAGAAGCCAGAAAACATCTTGCAGGTCCTCCTACATTTTTCAGAGCAACTTTTATTCTTACAGATTTGTCCAGACTGGTCATTGTCCAGACTGGCCATTCGTGTAAACAATAGCCAGTATTCATGTAATTTCTGCAGAGAACTTTTGGTAGTCCAGGCTGCTTTCTGGAGGCACATGCATATCCAGAAGAGGTGTGGTACATGCCCAGGGAGGGTGCAAAACAGCACTGCTTCCACACAGGCACCCTGGCTGAGGCCACCTTTATTCAGGGAAGCAGAGAAGAGGCTCTGCTTTGATGTATACAAACTTGGAAGTACCACTTGCCCTTTGGGATGTTTGACACTGACCTATATTGCTTATAGATAAAGAGGTAGTCTTGCTGCCCTCAAATCCACGAGATCTGCAGCAGAAAATCCTGCCCAAATCTTCTCTGATTGACAATTTCAAAACAGCATCTTTTGAGGAGTGCATGGGCTCATGGTTGCAGCTTTTCTTCCATTAGCCTGAACAATGTTAACATTCCTTTGGTTGGGCTAGTAAGCCATTGTGAGACAGTCTGGGATATCCTTAGGGACTGACCAGGACGATTCAGTGCAGGTGTCATTAAATGTGCTCCAGACTCAGCCCTCAGGCAGTCTGGTCTCTACTGAATTAAGGTAAATTGGAGCCAACCAAAGCCACTCATGTTAACAGTGCTAAAACAAAGGGAAAAAAAGGACAAAACAATGTCAGAGAGGGCTCTCACTCTTTACATGTGTGTGGTTTGGACCCAACTCTTTCTCTTTCTTTATTTAAAAATAACAGATTATACACATAGTTATTCACAAAAAGTCAGGTAATTTTAAAGCAGATTCTCCCATGAAATAGACAGATGGTCCTTCTATTGCAGCAATAATTTTAACAGGATGAACACACACACAAATTCCGCTCATTCCCTTTGTAATTTCTGAGATCACGGTGAGTTGGTGTTAAAGGTTGTAGCTGGTAATGTGTAGCCCTTCAGACACTGCAATATATTGCCAAGGAGCCTGCAAATTTTTCTTGGCAGAGCAGTTTCAATTATTAGAGAATTCAGCAACAGAAAGTATCAGGGAATGGCAGGCTTTATTTTTTCATAGAGAGTATTTATGCTTTTTATAGTAGCTAATCAATCAGGTTCATTTCATTGTTCAGGCAGGAAAGCAGGCAGCAGGCTATTTCAGGAGTGCAAGTGGCAATCCCATAGAACAGGATCTTGTAGACTACATTTTTGCAGATAAGCTTTTAATTATTTCCATGCTCTTGCTGGATGAGTGCAAACCACTTTAGCCTAATCCAAGTCTCGTGAAAACAAGTTCCCCTTGATTTCAGTGAGCGTTAGATGAAGCTTTATGAGTCACTACTCATTCATTAAAAGGACCAGTTGCCAAAATGAATGCCAGTGTGGTGAATGGTCACATGTTATGCTGGAGCACTCCATTTCTCCTAAATACTTCTGCAACTGTTTTAAATTGTAATGATACCACTTTTTCACTGAGAGTTGCTGGAAGGAAAGACCAGGCTGAAGAGGTACATGTACCAAAACTATATACAGAGAGCTGGGCACATGGCCATGTTCCTTGTGAAATTTGGGCTAAGAAAACCATCCTGACATATGTCCCTAATACCAAGTCAGGATGCAAATGCCACCTATTTAATCTGTTCCTCCTACACACATTTTTTAAAAAATCTTCTTTAATCCAGGAGATTCAATAACATTAATGTTTACAGCATCAGTGTATCATATAAGAAGGAAAGTAGGACTTTGTAGCATTGATAATCAAAATGTCAGTCTCTGCCTAGCTCCACAGGGTGTTGTTTTACTCCTCACTGCCCCTACTGGACTGTTCTCTGCCTGGTCCTTTGTTGTTGTGTTTGGTCTCATAAGTTGAACATTAGCAGGCTGATAACTTTTAGCAAAAAGTACCTGTTTCCAGAAAGAACAAGCTTTTAGAGCATCTTTATTGTATGAGGTTCTTGACCTCCTTAAATTTCATTCTAAGATACTACAGGTGGTGCAATACCATTAGTAATCTTTATGTACAGATGAACGGTATTTTTCACAGAATTACAGAATATGTCAAGTTGAAAGGGACCCACAAGGATCATCAAGTACAACTTCTGGCCCTGAACAGGACCATTCTCAAGAGCCACACTATGTGCCCAAGAGTATTGTCCAAATGCTTCTTGAACTCTGTCAGACTTGGTACTGTGACCACTTCTCTGAGGAGCCTGTTCCAGTGCCCAACCACCCTCTGGGTAAAGAACCTCTCTCTGATATACAACCTAAACATTTTTTTTCGCCTGCCAGAAGCACAAGGAGCAGAAGCAGATAGTGGAGGGGGAAAAAAAATTAATATTCAATAGAGTATCCTTGAAAGGAAACACTGCAGACAGATGAACAGCTTCCTAAAATCCAAAGGAAGTCCAGCAATTCACCACTCATGCTGAATACTGTAACTTTCACCCCAGATCCTATGCTACTAACATTTGTAAATTAACATTTGAGCATTAAAAGTAGATGAGTGTTTAATTAAGCACTGACTACTTGGTGCTCCTGCTCTGACCAACAAGACTTCACTGTCTGGGGTTACAGACCAGTGTAGTGCAGAGGTGGATGGAGGTAGGAGTGCTGTGGCAATGCTGGCTGACATCTCATCATTGGAAGTTTCCGTGGAAGAGGCTCTCAGTGCAGCACCCTCACACCACCTCCATGGTGCTCTCATTTCCTGTAAAAGTTCCCAGTTCCTGTAAAAGCAGCACAATAATCCCTGAGGGTTTTAACCCACCATTTCAGGAATATTGCTAGACACTTACGGGGTTATTACTTCTTTTCCAGGAGTTGATATTTCATTCTTTGTCTGAAATGGTTTGAGAATCTTTCTAAATTTACTACTGAAGACTCACCACAGCCCTTGGAAACATCATGAAGCAAATCCTCCTGAAAGCAGTTTATGATCCTATGAAGGGCAAAAAAGTGACTGGGCAAACCATGCCTGATCAGCTTGACTGGTTTATATGTCAGATGACCATTTCAATGGAGAAAGGGATGCTGTTCACCTTGACTTTTGTACCTATCCATCACAATATCCATGCAACCAAACTGGTGAGATATGACCTAAATCAGGGGGTGATGAGAGGAAAACTGTCTGGGCAGGAAGGCTCAAAGTGTATGACCAGTGCTGCAAAGTCTCACCAGTGAGACCATTGCTGGGGCCAATGCTTTAGCGTCTTTACTAGTTCTGTGGATGGCTGGGCAGAGTGAACTCTCACAGTTTTTTGGACTGAGAGAAGTGGTCAATTTGCTTAAGGTCAGCCTTCTGTGCAGAGGGACCTGGACAGGCTAGGGAAATGGGCAGACTGGAATCCCATGGCGTTTAGCACTGGGAAATGCAGTCTTGCACCTGTGGAGGAACAACCCCATCCACCAGTGCAGTCTGGGGGCTGACTGGCTGGGGAGAAGCTCTACAAGAAGGGAACTGGGGGTCCTGGTGGACAGCAAGCAGGACTTGAGCCAGCACTGTGCTGGGCTGGGCAAGTGTTGCCAGTAGGTCAAGGGAAGTGTGTCTTCCCCTTTGCTCAGCACTGGAGAGGCACATCCAAAGTACTGGGTTCTATTTCAGGCTTCCCAGTACAAGAAAGATCATACAGAGAACATGGCGCCAAACTCTTTGTAGCAGTGCAGTGGACAGAGCTACGACAAGGCACAATGGAGACAAGCTGGAACTGGAGAAATGATCATCTGATACGTGAAGAGAAGCATTCATTGTGAGAGTGGTCAAACAATGGAGTAAACTGCTGCAGTGGAGAGATTTTGAAGGCCTGCTGAAAACCTGCTCTTGCTGGCCCACTTTTAAGTAGGGGTCACAATAGGTGTTCTCTGGAGGCCCCTTTGTGCCTCTCTGGGTCTGTAACAACAAACTGCTGAATAAAACTTGTACAACACTGCTGCCTGTTTCCTTGTCTTCACAACTTGAAAAGTCTGGCAGCAGAAGAGGCCATGGCAGCTGTCACCAGGAGAAGAAACAGCTCCTTCCAAGGGCCCAGCCTGCCAAATGACACTGGCACAAACTTCTGACAGTAGCTGAGAAGGAACTAGGGAGTTAGATAAGAAAAATCACAAGCAAATGCTCGGGCTCAGAAGTCATCATAATGGAAACAGATAGAAAAGCCACAAACCTTTTCCAAGAAGTTTTTTCCTAAGTAGATTCTAAATTTCAGATTAATCCATATTTTGCACCATGTCTTCATATGCTCCCATGCAGAAAAAGTGGCAGCAAAGAGATATCACTGCTCTATGTTCCTGTGTTACTTACAGGAACTGAACTGTGGCCAAAGTAATGTGCAGGTGTGGAAGCATTTCTGCTTATGGTTATAGATCTGTTATAACACAGATGCTTAAAAATGCCTCACTTGGCTAAAGACATTTAATCCTCACAACTGAAAGGAAACACTTCACTTCACAAAATTATATCTTTTACTGATTTTCCTCAGACTTGAAGGTCTTGAAGATATAAATGGCTTGTCCCAGGGGGACAGAGAAGTCCTAGTACTGACCTGGTGTCCTTGTTTCCCTCCCTCTGTCTGTGCTGCTCTGAGTCAACACCATAGTGATAGGGAAAATTACTTGAGAAGCAACAGCCTTAAAAATTAAAAACATTCAAAAATTTGCTCTACAAGAAGAGTTCCTTTCAAAATGTTGGTTGAAAATGAGTTACAGTGTGATGAATTATAGTAAAAAAAAATTAAGTCATCTCAGGGAAGATACTCTGCCTCAGTAAAAGTGCCTTACTTAGTTTTTTCTCACAATGCATCAGCACTGATTGTAAAAGAATCTGAGGAGTGAAAGGGACCATTGCAGAATGACATATTGGAGTCAGGAACTGAAATCTCATACATGCATAGAGAGCTGGAGTGAGACAGCAGGTCAGGTCATATTCATTTCAGTGCCTGCAAGGTGCATATAGCTGTTTCACCTCTAATTATGCACCATGTTTCTGGGTGAGATGTCTCCTACCTTCAGTTGCTCTTGTTAAAAGAGTTTATGCACATGCTACACTCTAAGTGTGTGAATAATACTGTGCTCACTTAGCAAAGGCCCTAATGACTTAATCTCCTTAAGACTCCTATTAATTCTTAGGACACATTTCCTACTGCGGGAAGTACCATGACAAGCAAGATTACAATACAGTGGACAAAACTGCCTGGCACAGACTATAGGAGATGGAAAGACTTCTAAAGAAAGCCTCTGTCATGCTACATCAATTATCTGAGCCTGCAATATCAAGGCTCAGTTTTACTTTCATGTCATTGCCACACAGCTTATAGGTAGGTGCCCATATAGAAAAGAAGTGGCAATAAACGACATTACAGGAAACCCCATGCAAAATTCTTTCATCTAATTGGAAACATGAAAGGAAAATGATGGGAGCATCACTTCAGCCAGAAAGATGATCAGCACAGGAACATGATCAGGAGATTTGTCTTGATCATGGGGTTGAAAAGAAGAAGCTGTCAGGCTCTTGAAATGCCTGGTACTCCTCTCTGTTCAAAATAAACTGCTGACTCTAATGACTACCCTTTCAGAGATGGTCTATTTTAAGACAATGGAGTTACACCAGAGGGAGCAATCACAGGAATGACAGGACGCAATGAAGCAAGGCAAGCCAGGATGGATTTTGAATCATCTGCAAAGGGATTCCTTTAATGCCCTTGCTTTAGCACTGGACCTTAAAACCTGCGAAATCTGGGGATGGAAAAGAAAATGTTGGCAGCCAGAGGCTCAGCAGTTGTATTTGTGATGCTGAGAGGGAAGTGCCCTGTGGCGTGGATGGGAGTAGATTTAACCTTCCTCTGCAGCAATGAGTGCTTGATTTTTCTGTCTGAGATTGAATATCTGCTTGAGTCCTTTACGGAACTGGATTCTTAAATGTAAAACAATAACCTGCCTCTAGGGAGCCCATGGTGAAATGCTGGGTGTTTCAGTGACAGGGAGTTGTACCCTCTTGTCTCCTGCTCTTTGGTGAACTGCCTCTAGCTCACTGCAAGGTACTACAAATCATTGCAAGTTTGTCCCAGTCTAAGTCCGAAGTGCCTGTGTGGCTGATCTGGAGCATGAAGGAGCCCTGAAATCCCTTCCTTGAGTGCATTTCTAGTGGTGATGGGTCCTTTCACACCTCCATAGAGCACTTCTGGGATAGTTAGTAAGCATTTCCCAGTTTTGCCTGGATTCCCTCAGTCATCCTTCATTGCTTGGGCCATGTGCCAAAACTCAGTACAATTGCTTTCTGCCCTTGTAGTGTTCATTAGGATCTATTTCTGTTCCTGAGTACACTAGCACAACTGTTCATGAGATGGTGTAAGAAATATATTAAGCCTCAATGTTACTATAACAACATTTCTTTGTGCATAGGGTTCACTGTTACAATTTCATCAGGTTAAAAGACAAATGATAGTTAGACGTGTGTAACATCATAGGAATCCATAGACAGAGTTGCTGTGAGTGTTGCTTTGCTACTTTTTTTATGGTTCCTTCCCAAACTATATATTCTTCTTAAAACACTGGACCCCAGGAGCAAGGTGCAGATAATCTCATTTCTAAAATGCATGAAGGACTGAGAATTGCAGGTTTGTTGGCACTCATGGTGATAGATAATGCATAATAAATACAAATATATAGTAAGATCTGGTCTTTGAGAAAAGGCTTTTCAGTGGTCCCACAAGTACTAAAGCTCCACAGAGCTATTTCAACCAGTCAAACCTCCATCAGCTCATCAGAGCCATGATTACAAGTAGGCTCATCCCATCCTTTCAGGGTCCTTCCCTCTGTTCAACACACGTTCCACTCAGTTATAGCAAGCTGTTAGAAACTAGCACCTGGGGCTGAAGTTAAGGTACAATGGCTATGTGTTCTAGGGAAATAATAAATATGTTATTTATAGTATGCATAATAATAGTCCATAATATGCATACATATATACACATAGTAGTACACTGGATAAATACATGTGTTGTTTAAACAAACACTAACTGAAATTATATCTTGCTTCAGTAAATAGAAAATAAATGCTGAAAGTGTTTGCATGAAAAGGAGAACTGCAGACAATACATAAAATCTCTTATCTTCTTTTCAAGAAAGTTACAAGGTGTAAAAGCAACACATTGCAAATGAAGGACCAAGACCATGGAAATATTCCCTTGGTTTATAAACAGACAAGGGCCCTTTGAAAAAGGCATTTTTCTTCTGTATCAATGCTTAAAGAATCATAGAATTGTTTTGATTGGAAAAGAACTTTAAGATTATTGAGTCCAACCATTAACACTGCACTGCCAACTGCACCACTAAACCATGTCCCTACATACCACATCTACTTGTCTTTTAAATACTTCCAGGGATGGTGACTCCATCACTTCCCTGGGCAGCCTGTTCCAATACTCAACAACCCTTTCAGTGAAGACACTTTTCCCAAAATCCAATCTAAATCTCTGCTGTAGATTTAGTTAAAGCTTAAAGCTTAAGTTTCTAAGCTTTGCTTTGTCTTTTTTAATGAGGTGGTATAAAGTCTGACACTTCCTCTCTAAAAGACAGAGAAAATTTGGATTTTAGCTTTAAAAATGCTGTCAGATGAACATCACTAAGAAGTGTGCAGGATTTAACAAGCAAGTAGGCAAGCCTCCAGTTTGGCCTGAGTGGAGCTGTGGCAGTTCTCATTCACTGAGGGCCTTAAACCCTTCAGGCTTCTGGGATGATGTCTTCTGGCAATGATACCCATGGCCTCAGCTGTTTGCTCTGCCATCTTGATTGCCTAATTTTCTATTCTGGACATTTTGCTTGATGGTATACTCCATAGATTTCATGCTATTGTCCTATTTTTGAAGTTGCCCTATTGCCTTGATTGTTCTGCCTGACCATCATTCTTCTGCTGCCTGGCACACCAGCTGCCCCTCGCAGCTCAGAAATGCAGAACATCACAGACAGCCAAGGCAATGGGAGCCTCTGCCCCAAACATGGATCATTTGGAAAGCCAAAGGAGGGAGTGTGAATCTGTTTCAGGACTAGATGTGATTGCAACAGTGTGAAAGGGGGATACAGAGGCCCTGTCAGGCACTGAGACAGCACTGGACTGACCTGGTCAGTTCTGCCCTTGCCTTCTCCTTTCCTTTCCACTAATCCACACTCTGCAATACAGCAGTTTTCTTGGTATCTCTAATAAAAAATCAGGTAATGGGTGCTGCCAGGTATGCAGGAACAGGGGGGCCTCTATTTTTGTTCTTCATAGTTAGACAGTATTGTGGGAAATAAATGCATCCTCAGGTCCTTGTTGAAAAGATGACAACCCCTGAGTCCAAAATGTTGACTGACTCCTCAGACAGACTTTGAGCATCATTTGGTTATGAACGATGATTACAAGCGTGACATCTTCCTTTATCTCTTGTGTACACAGAGATCTACCTTTATCTTATGTGTTTGTATTTGTTTTTCTCTGCTTAGTCTGGCTTTGCAGTCCCTTTTGAAATGTCTTTTTACTTGAAGAAGTCTATGAAGGAAGTCTGTGTGATAAGATCAAGATCAGTCTTCAGAGGCCTTCAATCCAACACAGTATTTTTCATTAAACAATAAACATAGACAAGAATGGTATTTCATTTACATACAGCGCCTGAATTCAACAGTAATCTTTATGTGGGGAAACCTTTTCTGGCTATTGGTCTTTAGCAGCTCTAGTATCTGCAGTTGCTATTTGTGTCACAGCTGAATTTTCAGAAATATTTTCATTTGAAAATATTGTTAGGATGAAAGCAGGACCAAACCAGTTATCTGAGCCATCTTTATCGCTACAGTTGTGCTGGCATGACTGAAATGTTGTGGTCCTGGGCCAAGTCACTGCTGCCTGTGGACAGATGCAGGGGGAGATGGATCTAAGTAGCAGGTGCAGTCCAGAGCCAATAGGACAACAGACTGCGTAATTTGGACTCACTGTAAGTGGTCTTCAGAGAGCACAGTCTTGTATTTCTATTTGGGATTTCCCGAAAGTTCTTCTTTGTTGTCACATTTAGGAACATAATCCTGAATAAGAGTAGGAACGATCCATTACTGGAAAATTTGGCTTAAGCCAATATGCAGGCAATTTCAGTGGCCTTGACCTTTTCTAAAATGCATGGCAAAACTTCCATTTCATTTCCCTCCCACCAGCCCTTTCTGGCTTGTTTTGTTTTGTTGCTTTTGTAGGTTAGGAACTATCTGGGACAACTATACACTGTGTTTCCTCCCTGCCTGTCAAGGTGCACAAATCGCTGTGAGTCAAACAGTGCCTTCATTTGCATTCACACTTTGCTGTGGTCTCAGCAGCTTTGCTGCGAGGAAAATAGAAGCAGGATTTGCTCCAGAGACTACAGGTCTGTGTGAATGTTTGAGTATCTTATAAGTCTGTGACTTCTGCCCAGTAATAGGTGCCTTGGGCACCCAAGGTTAGAAGAGAAATGAAAGGCATACTGTCTCAGTTTAAAAGAAACTAAGATGTCCAGCAAGGAAAGCAAGGAACCCTTCCGGACTAGGAAGGGTGCCTCTTCCCAAAAACCACCACAGCCTTTGAAGTTAAGAGACTTTAATCAGAGAATGTATAGAAAAAGGATAACAGTTCTTTACTACAAATATATATATATAAAACCCCAAACAGAAGAGAACAAACAGCAACACTGCAACAAAAGCTTTCAAACAAATCAAGTCCCCAACAAGCCATCCCATCCTGGCCTCCAACTCCCAAACCACAGTGCTGGTAAGGAACAGAAAAAAAAATCCCATGAAAGATTTTGAAACTATAACATACATAATGTATATGTATATGTATGTGTATAGGTATAGGTATATGTATATATATACATAATATTTATCCTGTAATATATACAAGGTGCCACTGATGTAAGTGGACACTGTGTGTTTGGCCTTTAAACCCCTCCATGGCTTTAGATCTGTGTGACCTACACCGACTTCCCCAAATGAGATTGGTTCAAGAGTCACTGCTTTTAGGGGAAGTTAATGGCAAGTATGGTTTTCCAAAGTCCTTAATGAAGAAAGGTAGATGAGATCCACCAAACTAGAACAGTGTTGAGATGGTAATACAGAAACTTTCATAAAGAGAATGACTGCACAATGTGAACTCAGTGGGAGCTTCTCCAGAGAGATGAACTTGCTGTAAGTGCTCATGGCGGGGCTGGGCTGTGCCTTGCAGGAACCAGCACGTCTCCTATTCTACTTGCCACTTTCTGCACTTGACAGACAGGCAGTTGAGGAAAACAACTCTCATCCCAGTGCAGGGTCATTTGTTCCCTCCGGATCAGTGAGATTCAAATTCCTTAGACACAAACCCCTTTTTGCTGTAAATGACAGGGAGCCCTGGTTACAGTGGTAGTTCAAAGGAGGAATATCTCACATTTCATATGGGGAAACACAGATAACTTTCAATGCTGTGGGGAGCCTTCTCTGTGCTTGGTAATTCCCTAGCTCAGATCTAGCTTAGAATTTACTTCCTTGCTTTATTCATAAAATGTAATGGGTTATTTCAGGCCCATCCATGCTGCATAACTTTGGAAAACTTGCCTATTCTTTTCCCAGTTTTTACAGCTTGTTTAGTAAATATTCTGGGTTTCCCTACAAAATTTGTTTTTCTTATACATTGATATGTAGGAATTTCCTTTATCAGTTTTATCTTTTTCTTCCTAATCTTATTTTACTTCAGGCTGAGATCATTTTGAACATACAGATTTGCAGTGACAGTTCTGAAGGTGCAACAGGACTGCAGCAGCAAGTAGAAACTAAGGTTGCCTGGAGCTGGCTATTTTTCAGCAGCCCCCACTGAAATGACACAGGGTCCAGACCATTCCACCAGCATTGCTGCCAGCATTTCTGGCTTTATGCAGAGCATGACAGACTTCCCACTGACAACAGCAGTGAGTGCAGCATAAAGCACGGGGGATAACTTCTATGCATGTCTCCTTGCCTTTGTTTATGTTTACACCTGTTTGGCATAGCATCCTGGACTGAAATTCCACAACATCCTCTCTGCCTGTTATTGATGCCTTCTGAGTTTGGGCAGTCCCTGTCTATCTTCACTGGCAAGTGGGGTGAGTGGAGGAAGAGAATTAATGCAGGAAGTGGGTGTCCCAGTGACAAGATGATGTGTATCCAGGTCCCTGACTGTTCATATGGTCAGGAAAGAGGAACATGGCTGCCTTCCAGTGCATCCTGGCCATTTGCAGTCCATGCATCAGACTCTGAAAGGTCATGGCTTGGAGTACCACTCATTCTGTTGTGCTGTGATGGGGAGGCATTGAGAAGCAGAGGAAAAATAGGGGTTACTCAGTCTTGAAAGACAGCATCAACTATAATCAAGTGGTTTCAGAAGCCAGTCAGGTGGGAGGCACTTGCAAGGACTGGAAAAGGGTATGCAGGGTATGCCTGTGTCTGAGCAATGGCATGGTGGAGTGCCAGAGGGGCTTCAGGAATATGCAGGTTTCCCAGCCTTGTGGGAAGAAGATCCCTCTACATTGAACACGGGATGTTGCTAATAACTGGACTGCAGATGCACACTTGCCACGAATACAATAGCATGAACAAAATAAAACGTGGATGGAGAATAAGTGATATGAGTTTACAGCCAATAGGAAAGTGGGTGATATGTGTTACAGTACACACATGAAGGAAGACAAGCCTTACAGTCATTGGGCTCAAGCTTTAATATACTGTGGTCCTGCTGTGTCAGTAACCCTTTGGCACCTACCACCCAGATGAAAGATGGCTGCTCCTGACCTCTTTCACCAGCTCATTCTTAGTCTGAAACCCTAATTTCACCTCCCAGAGAATAACCAGCTTCAGCTGTCTGAGAGTTATAATATTATGGTGACTGAATCCACAAATAACTCGTTTTTGATGGGACTTGAAACAGTGTGGCATACTCTGACCAGGGCACCCTGAAGTTGAAGAGGAGAAAAATACTGCCCTTTGAATCACCTTTCTGGTGTGGACAAGTAAGGACTGATCACCCTTCAGCAAGGAGGTTGCAAGAACCTTGCAACATGCACAGAACAAATTGATGAACTTTTTTGTTCCCAACACCAGCATTCCTTTGAAAGTGCTTCTGCACATTGACATCATGGCAAAGCTGAAGGTGAAACAAATGGTAAATCAAATTCATGACTTTTCTCACACATCCATGAGAAAAGGCATGGTTATACAGAAGAAAAAAATACCATCAGTCCCATCAGATGTGAAAGGCTGATTTATGCCCCCTCTCACACTTAATGTGGCCTCAGCAGCCGTGCTGGGTTTGCATAAGCAGTATTTGGCCACTCTCCAGTAGTTCATTAGTTATGGAGAGAATTAATAGTTATTCTTTGACAGTTTATCAAGAGAATTATGGTAAGAAACACATGACCAGGAGTCAGGGTGCATTTAAAAAAATAAAAAGGTCGTGTTACTGCCTTCTATAACAAGTTAGTGGAAAAATTGTCTCTCTCTATGGAGACTTTGAATTTACCAGATGTTTGATATTTGAGACTTCTGCACCTGGCTTTTGAAGAGGTGAACTAGACATAATAAGCTTCAGAGTTAATAATTTCTGTTACATATTTGAAACACAACCTGCGATCTGCAGAATAATTAATGATGTTATGACTCTTGCACAGTAGCTTTAAAGAGTCTTCAGCAACCTCTATCATTTGAATTGCTTAGGAAAGATAATTTTATCTGCCCCTGTAAAATAAATGCTTTGGCTGTGCTTTTCATCATACATTTATAAACTCTCTCTGTTTTAGAATATCTTTGCAAGAAATCTGCCAGGGTAAAACTTCGAGAAATTGGAATTTGAAACTTTTCAACAGATCTAAGATGAACTCATTTTACTATCCATTGCAGGTAAATAACCCCCCTATCAATATCTCTTACCTGAAGTGTGAAATTCACAGTAATATAACTTAGGATGTATCTAACAACAGTGTAGTATTTCCATCAGGCTGCTCTATCCATAGAAAATAGGTAACTATGGAGATTGATGAACACTTAGTTGTAATCAAGGAAGAAAGAATGGGGAAATCAAAGTTTCCTTTTCTCATTTGCATGCTTAAGATATGCTCATATGTCCTGATTTTTAACAGCTGTCTGCATCAGTTTAAGTGTTCTCCCAAGTCAGGTCTAAAATCTGCAAATCCCACATCAGGGAATTTTCAGGGAAAGAATTTAAAGCCATTGTAATCCTAAAAGCTCCGCTATCCTGATCTAAAGAGAGACCTTAGAAGGAGCAAACTCTTCTTGAATGCATATATGTTTCATGCTCATTATTCTCCAGTCTATATGGGAAGCAAAAAATATGGTCTTGTGAGCTTAACACCTGCTGGAGCACTGCTGAGCGAAATGCAGGGGCTCAGGAGAGCAGCCTGTGAGGGGTGCTTTCATCACTTGCTGCTGTTGGCCCTCCCCACTCAGAGCTCTGAGGGGGGAGGTTGTCAGTGAGTATATTTACCTTTGTACTCATGATTTGTTTCACATGTAATGGGAGCTCTGAACACATGCTATATCCATAGAGCCCCACTGAGGTCAATGGGGTAAACATACAGAAATCAGCCTCACTAACATAATCCCTTTTGTACTGATGTCATTAGTTGAGAACAAAAGCTCAGACAGATCCTAAGCTGTCAAGCATGATCACTGGAACTAAATACTAAAGTGAATTTTTCGGCATCCAAAAAGTCACCTGCTGAGGAACACAGAAGTGTCGCAGCAGCCACTGCAGCAGCCACCCCTTGGCTGCTCTCAGCTGTGAATGCAGTGAGTAGGTATGGCTCACTCACCTCATGGGTTTGTGCTGCTGCATGCTCCAGTCAGTTCTCCATGTACTTCTGGGGATAAATAACTGGCTATGCTTATCCATGAGAATTGACCTGAAAGAGATTCAAGGGGAGCAGGACATGCCAATAATCCTGAGTGAGAGGTGAGATCTAGTGGTGGGATCCTACAAATGAGAGGGATGCATGGATATGCCTCATCTTCTACCTGGAGTGTCTATAACCTTTTCCTTCAGCTTTTACCACTGTACCTTCAAGTGAAAACAAATATGCAGGCAGTATGTGACAGCACTCCTTATATGGGCCACCTCACTCCAGATAGGGATTTTTCCTGTAGAAATTGTGCCTCTGAAATTCTGTATCTTATCCTACATCTCAGTGAGCTCTGTATTCACAGCAGCTCAATGAAAACAGTGTTGCTGTAGGTGTTTCATTGGAAATTACTCACTCTGTTCTCAGTCCAGTGCACTTGACAGAATTTTTTGGAAGCCTTCCCCTCTAGACACACAAGTCTCAGCTAGTATTATAGGTCTAGTTTTTCCCATCCTTTGCAGTCGATGGGGAGAAACTGGTGCACATATGCTTGAGTCATTGCTCTGTGGGGCGTATTGACTTGGGACTAACCAATTTCTGTTTCTCACTACTGAGATTTGAGTCAAAAAATGCAAGAATTTCAGTTGCAGGCATACACACGTGGTCAGACAATCCCCAGTCTTTGGACCTGCTCGTGTCTCTTTTCTAAGGCTGTGTTTAACCTGTCTGCAGCCTCAGGCTGTTTCCACATTCATTTACACAGTAGGAGAAAATGGGAAGGTAAGTCACAGCATAAATTCTATAGTATTCTTCCTCATTATCAGGATCTGTTCCTCAGCCAGAAAAATTGTTAACCAAGTCCTTTTCACTTGCATAATTCAATGTTCAAACTCTCACTCCAGAATTTTTGCAGCAGGTATTTCTCACTAATAACACATACACAGCCTCAGCATCATTAGGAGTGGCATCTAGCTAGATGTCATCCCAAATTCTTACTTTAATGAAACAACTCTCCTTGGTGAAAACTCATTGTGCCTATCTGAGTACCTCTGTTATTAAATTTTTAATGGTTTCACCTATTCTTTCTTTAAGTAATACAGGCACAAGGGTTAGTCTTGGGCCCTAGCTTCTCTATTTTCTTGTATATGTGTTGCAATAGATAAGCAGTATTTATATATATACATGCACTATATATACAATATATACACACTATATATACACACATATATATTACAATTTCAGTATGTGTATATAAATATAAGAGACCAGTTGTATCAGAAGAATGTTCACAAGTCCATGGAGCCTGATGGAATTCATCCCAGAGTACTGAAAGACCTAGCGAATGTTATGGCAGGACCCCTCTCAATCATCTACCAAAAGTCTTGGGAGTCTTGGGGGGGGTCCCCACTGACTGGAAATTGTTCAGTGTTATTCCAATTTACAAGAAAAGTGTGAGGGAACACCTAGGGAACTACTAGGCTAACTGCAGTTAAAGAAGAAATTATGGAGAAGATCATATTTGGTGCTATTTGAAAGGCATTTAAAGAACAATGTAATGATCAGGCACAGTCAACATGGGTTCACAAAGGGAAAGTTCTGTTTAACTAATTTGATAACCCATCTATCAGATGGAGGGAAGGCAGTGGATATAGTTTTTCTGGATTTTAGTCCCTCACAGCATCTTTTGGACAAGTTGTCCAGGTGTTGTCTGAGTGCATTCTGGGTGAGCTGGGTTAAAGGCAGGGATCAAAGTGTTCTAGTGAATGGTGCTATGTCTGACTGGTGACAGTCACCAGTGCTGTTCCTCAGGGTTCAGCTCTTGGGACAGCTCTGTTCAATATGCTTATCAATGACTTGGATGCAGGAGTTGAATGCACCATTAGCAACTTTGTTGATGATACCAAACTGGGAGGTGCTCCTCTCTTTCTTGAGGGACAAGAGATGGTTTACGGATGCACTGAGGAGGCTCAAACCTGACATTAGGAAACATTTCTTTACTAAGTGTGTGGTCAAACACTGGAACAAGATTCCTAGCACAGTGGTTGAAGCCTCAAGTCTGTCAGTGTTTAAGACACATTTGAATAACTCCCTTAATAACATGCTTTAACTTTTGGTCAGCCCTGAAGTGGCCAGGCAGTTGGATTCGAGGAATGCTGTAGGCACCTTTCATGGAATCATTCTATTCTATTCTATTCTATTCTATTCTATTCTATTCTATTCTATTCTATTCTATTCTATTCTATTCTATTCTA
>JAWWTY010000106.1:80258748-80288881 GCA_035222235.1 Margarornis squamiger | reverse complement strand
TCTATTCTATTCTATTCTATTCTATTCTATTCTATTCTATTCTATTCTATTCTATTCTATTCTATTCTATTCCATTCAATTCCATTCCATTCCATTCCATTTTAGAATGGTTATAATGTTTGGAAAACCTCTGCCCTGCAGAGCATGACCTTGACAACAAACACACATAAATTTGGTCAGAGGCTTGGCTATGCTTTGTTTCATTCACTTGCTCTGCCAGACAGCAAAGTTTTCATGAACAGAGCATTTAGTCATGCATCTGCCTCCCCCCTGTCTACTGGAGTGTGAAGTTTGGTGAAAGAAGTAACTGTGCTTGCTCTGCAAGGACCTCTGCTGAGTGACTGCTCTGATGTCTGTATTTCTCCTTTCATCTGTATTGTTAAGGAGGTTTATCCTTTATTTTTATAAATCACTGGTGTGATTGTCTGCTTTCAAAATTGAGCTCTCAACACAAGCCAAGTGAAATACCATCAAGCCCATCACCACTTGCAGAGATGAGGCCATTTAGTTGTAGAGGGTTTGAATAGCACCCTGGTTGCACGCTTCCCTTGCAGCCACTCCTATGATACTAGAGTTTACCCTGGGATGCTGGAAGCAACTCACATCATCCCCCCTTCTATAGGTAATATATCTTATGGATCCAAGGTGAAATCTAAAGTCTTAAGGGCCATTAACTTCTTCACACTGTTTCCAGCTCCTCACCCTCTCACATACATGCACCTTCCAGCCTTTATATCTAGCCCCACCAGTTGCCTGAGGATGCACTTATGCCAGTTCTGTCCACACTTAATTTATTGCTGTAGGGAACATGAAAATGTGAATAAGAGCATAAAATTCCTGCAAAAGCTTAGCTGGCTCTTCAAAACAGTAAAGAGGCAAATGAAACTCATTTTCAGATGAATTTCTTTAAAATCTGGTCCCCAGGTCCAGGATAGTTCAAGCTATCCTTCTAGAAAAGGAGGTTGCTGCATTAACCTTTATGAGGATCAATTTTCATCACTAAAAGAGTAAACAAAAATGGCTTGCAGCTAAAGGAATGTAATTTTGTGTCTGTGCTCTCATCAAACTTCTTCCAGTGGATGCATAACTTTTCTCTTATAACTGTAGACTATAATGAGGGTCTCCTACATACTATCTACCTTTGTGGCTGCCTTTTTTATTTCTCTGCGTAATTTCTCTTTCTCCTGTTACCACCTGTTTCCAGGCTTGGCATTGCATTGATGTGTCTAAGGGATGCTGCATACCCTTCTTCCTTTCCTCTTCTTTATTTTTCAGGCTTTATTTTGATGAATTGCCTCTTAATTTTTGTATTCCAACCTTACAATTTGAACAACTTCTCTCATCCTTACACATTTTCTGCTCACAAACTGTTTAAATTAGGAAAAAGCCCATGGATTCCTTGGTGTTTGCTGTCATGTAGGTCTGTTATAGCTGGGAAAAGGTAAATGCTATGAATTATTCTTGGGTGTTCTTTGAGAAAAATAATAATAATAAAAAAAGGAATTCATAGCCTAGCAGGCAACATATTCTGGTTTTCTTCTAGTGTACACCTTAGACCTGTAAGTTGAGAGCAACATATTCAAAAATCTATCCAGACTGCAAGGAGATGGAAAAAGAGGGAAAAGTTATTTAAAAAAAATAATTTTTACAGACAGCCTGTTCTGGGGCTGCATTTCACACTCCTCTCCTGTGGGCAGTTAAAAAAAGACCACAGAGCAACTATAGCATGAAGGTGTTGCTCTGTAGTAAAAACTTTGCTGCCCTTTGTTTGGCGGAATCAAAGGCAGGTATTTGAACTGATTCTTCTCTGATTTGCAGTTACCAGCCTTCCCTTAACTTCTTCTGTGCTTACCCCTCATGCACCCCTGAAAGCCCACCTTGCCCTGCCCACAGGGGACACATCCATAGTGCAGGGGCCGGTGCGGGCAGCCAGGTGAAGGCAGGAGAAGGGGGAGTTAAAAGTGCAAGGTAAAGTAGGTAGGAGTGTGTTGACAGCAAGACAAAAGTAAAGGGAGGCAGTAAAATGAAACACAGGAATTGGATGGGAAAATCAGGTGGAGCTCTCTTATCCTCTGCTTGCCAAATGCTACAAGCTTAAATGCTGGCTGTCATGAAACACGAAATAAAGTGGAATCTCTCAGTTTGCTCCTCTAGGCTATTGCTGAAAGAGCAATTCACCCGTTTAAATATGGATCTGATGCACCTTCTCAGGCAGTGACAAATTGGATCTATGGTTTCATTGTATGAGCTGCAGTCTGAAATATAGGGGATGTCAGCCTGCAGACCTTGGGGCACAAGCAGTCTAACAGCTACATCAGAAAGTAGCTTTCATGCTCACCCCTCTCTGGTGCTGTTGGAGAGCTGCATAATTATGGCCACCAGCTACTGTCCAGATGGCCTCCCGTGTTAGGAGAAGCCCAAACATCCAGTGCCTCAAGGCTCACACCTGCTGGAGGAGAGGACACACAGTGCTGCACTGGGAAGGTGAAGAAACAGGCAAGTTAAGGCCAAACTAAGCTTTTACAAAGACAGTGTATAACACAGCCCCTTCCCCCTCCATGGCCCAACTCCCTGGGACATTTGCAAAACCTTTGTACCTCCCTGTTGCTAAGGTCCTCAGGGGACATGGAGACAGGTGGCTGCCAGAAGCCCCACGGGTGCTGCAGCAGCCTGTGCCCCTCCTAGGTGAGCAACCAGCACCCAGTGCAGGCACAGCAAGCAGACACAGCTCTGAAAGATTGTCCTTGCACAGCTCTGGAGTTTTGATCTGAGTAAAAAGATGTTTCCACAACAGCAGTGACTTAAATTATGTGGAAAAATGAAATTTCACCGGGATATCATAATGATGAATTTGGCAAGGCTGCATGAAACACCATCTTTGCAGCTTGGACAAATAGCCTGTTACCAGCAAGTGCAAGGGTGAGGCAAGTGCAATTGCAGCTGGGGTGAGACACTGGAAGTGCAATATTTCCATTCAGCACTGCATCAGGCCAAGCTCCCATGCACTGGCTTTACTCTACCTAGTGCTGTGTTCAGATAAAAGCTGCTCCCAAGTTAATGGGGAGGAGAGGAACTGCCAAGGAGCCATTCACTCTTCACCAGTTCTCACAGATCAGCTTGCCTAAAGACCACTCTTTGATCTCTGCCCCCACTGAGCCCTGCTTAGCTCCCATGGCCTCTCCTCTCTGCCACATACACCCTTTCCTTGAGCTGCAGCCAGAAGTGACCTCAGCCCAATGTCCAGGTTGAAGTGGCGAGTGCTCTTTTGCACAGTTTGTGCTAGTGAGTGAGTTGTTTTCCCAGTGGAGCTTATAGCAGAGGAACGACATAAGCTCTCCTGGCAAACTGCCATGAACAAGATTTCTGTGCCTCTCCAAGGCCATCTCCTGGCACAGCACTGTCAGCTGAGCATGCAGTTTCTTTAACCCTCAGGCTGATATCATTCTGGGGGCAAAACTCCTTAAATGTGCATTTGAGGTGTCCCTGTGTCACCCTGCTCAGCCTGTGCCTGTCACAAGCTCTTACCTGCTAATCACCTGGCAAAAAGATTTGGAAAAGCCAAACTTGTGCAGGAAATAACTCTGCAAATGAAATCTGAGCAGGAGCTGATAGAGAGCCACGATCATAAGAAATAAGTTATTCTGGTGCTAACTCAGTGGCTGCTAAACCGTATGGATCGGAGGAAGCAGAAATGCAACTACAGCAGTGAGAGGAACAACACAAAATATGTCTGGGGATGTGTGCTTGTTTAAGATTAGTCCATGGATTATGGGGTTTTGTGTCTAAAACCAGCAAGTATTGACTGGCTTGCCACAGGGCAAAAAGCTTAAAAGAGTAGCAAATTCAGGATTTTAAAATAGGGCATAATTTAATTTGCAGATTTGCTAACTCTTGTATCATATCAGAGCAAGTTTTAATTCACTGCAGTCAGACTGCTAATTCAAAGAACACCCTCTCTTTATCTTCAGCAAGGGCTTTCACAGGATAAATTATTTTCAGCAGTCTGCTAAATATCCTGTGCACACAAGGGCATTTTGATATTTGTTCCCTCTTCTAGCCACTGACCTTTAAATGTGACACTTACATTTCTGATCTTCCTGTATCCCTACAATTTTGTCTGTGCTGGTTTCTCTCTCCTTCAAAATAGTGCAAAACTGTTCCACAATTCAGTTATATTTGCATAAAAAGGCACTTCAATTTGTTTCTTTAAAACCTATGGCCCAGGAATTATATGAGATGACCACAGCCCTTGTATTGTAAGGAAAATCAATTGTTTTCCCTATTAATTTGCACTGGAGCACCAGTTCCTGTCTATGCAGAGTCCCAAGTCTAATCTCTTTTCTGCTTGCTGAAGAATCTAAAACTATTTTTCAGCCCTTCAAAAGAAGCTGTTCCATATATCTTATCTCAGTATTTTTCAAATTTATCATATTTTTATGCTGGGATGACTGACACTGCAAACAATATTAAAGATGCATTTATATGCTTTTATATGGTGCTATAATCATGTTTCCCATCTCACTTTCTATTCCTGAGACGCAGAAAAAGTTTTGCATGCCTGAACACTCATCTACTCCTTCTACCTACAATCCAGAGATACCAACATTTTGTACTCTACTGCAGCAGTCATGCTACTTACCACATGCCTGGTAGTTTACTTGTCTTTCTGAAGGTCTCTGAGCACTGAGTGACATTTCCAGGCAACTAGTCACATTGATATCAAGAGCTCTTCTCTGGCTCATAAGTGATAATTCAGAGGCTGTGGATAGGTATGTGTGGTCAAGATAATGTTCTGCTTCAGCTTGACTATGCTTTCATTTGCACTCAATTTCACCTGCAAGCTTATTGCCCTCTTAATTAATGTTCTGGTAACAATTTTTGCAGACAGCTTTAGATTAGACTATCTTGATTTATTTTGTATTATCTTCAGGCTGCATTGCACACGTGTGACTTCTCTTCCATCAGCACATTGAACCGAGTGTGTCACACTCATACAACATGGCCTGTGTAGGTACATGCATTGAATGATCCTGGTATAGAACCTCATGCACCCTGCCAGCAACCTGATTTTTAATAGCTCATCTTTGGCTTCTTGCCATTAATCATGTATTAGCCTGAGAAAGACCTTCCCTTCTACCTTCAGCAGCCCAATTTGTTTTAGAACTGTTGGTAGGAACTTTTGTGCTAAATATCAACTGGACTATCTTTCACACAATGTGTGTTGCCAGCACTTACACATTTGAAATCTGGGTTCTGAAAACATCAGCTGTAATCTCCTTCTACAAAATAGAAGAGTTTAATGTCAGAGGCTGCCCTGTACATCCAGCTAGCCCCTCCATGCTGGATCCATGAAATGAGGCCAATTTATGCAGCTGCCACCACATCAGGGCCATATGCATTGGTGGTTGCAAGGCATTTGCACGGAGGGCAGAAGCAGGTTGGCTAAAGCGATGGGAAGGTTCAGCACACCCAGACTAATGACAGGCAGTGAAAATTCAGACAGTTGAAGACAATTATTGAACTTTAGATAGGCTTTGAGAAGTTAAATGAGCTCAATGGCTGTTCTGCCATCCAGAAATCCATAATACATTACTGGATGCACTGAAAGTAATGTTGGAGAGCCTAAAACTAGGCTGCATATACCACTCCTTCTGCTTCCCCTGGAGTGCTGAGAACATTCAGTACTTATTAAAGAGGCTTTAAAAATAAGTTGAAGTTTGCATTTTCCTTTTTATGATTTCCTTTTTGAAAAATACCAGAATAGCCATTTATATATGTTTCTCTTGTAAGCAGTCAGATGACAACAGAAAATGAAAAGAAGGGGACATACACCTCATTCGTCTATATGACTGACTGTTGTCATGGCATCAGGGATTCCTTTTCTGGATAAAACCTCATCTTCAGCCTGACCCTTTCGCAGGAGCTTTTCTCCTATAAGCCTCGGACATGGCAAGCCTTTGAGGCAATGACTTGGAGAAGAGAAATAGGAGAAATCCCATTTTCCAGGCATAAGGCCAAAAGGACAGTTACTAGGTGATATTTCTGTAACTCACAAGAAAATAAGTCCCTAGGATTTTCTTTTGTATTTTGTTACAGAGGATCAAAACTGCACCAGCACCAGCCAGCCCAAGGATATTGGACCCCACAGAAAATTACTGTGATTAGTGTGTGTCAAAATGTCCTTAGGGGCTTTTGGCCCCACAAATCTTCCGTGGAAATCACTTGTAAAATCTGATCTGCAAAAACATATAACCATTATCAGCTGCATCTACATGTTACCTAAAGCCTTGGGCCTTCTGTTTGCCTTGTGTGTTCCCACATCCAGTGTGGTGCCATGCAGAGAAAGCCCAAGAAAACATATGAGACTTCTCACAATTTAACACAGATGAGAAGAGCAGGTCTTTCATGAATTGGTGCTTTTAAGTCTTAGAAAATTCACTCGCATTTTACAGAAACAGCTTGCAATTTGTGTTTCTATGAATTTGTATTTGTGGAAGTGAGTGCCTTTATTTTTGCCCTGGAAACATTTTGCTACCTGTTGAAGCTGAGTTCCCCACCAGACCTGAGGCTGGATGAGAGCTAAGGAGGCCACGTTTGACTTCATGCAAGCTGCTTGCTCCATGGCCTCTAAGGATCATTTTGGGTTAGAAGGGATGCAACCGTGTCTCATCAAGGTGCTGTTGCTGGGGTTGTTAATGGAGCTGGTCTAGCTGTAACGTGTGTGCCACTACAGACCAGGTGGAGCAACAACAGAAATGGGAAGAAGTAGAAATTTTAACATGAAAACCGTGACAGATTCCTTCCCACTTTGTGGGGTTGTTTTGAATAAAAAATGAGCTTCCCACACCATAGGGGCCTGCTAACTATTCTATGTTTGTAGGAACACATTATCTTGTATTCGCAAAATCATGCATTGCACAAACATTGGAGTATTTCCACAGGTTTATGCCTGTAAGTATTTCTTTAGCCATAAAGCCACTGCTCTACTTTAAAGTGTGACACTGGGTGTAAGAATAGAATCATCGAATCACCAAGATTGGAAGAGACCTTTAGGATCACCAAGTCCAACAATCAACCTAGCACTATCTAAATAGAATTCACAAAATCGCAGAAAAACTGATAAAAACCAAATTACCAACAAATTGTATTTAGTTTTGGGTACCCTGAACTGTGGAGTTTTGTATCATGAAACATTTTATTTTTTTTTATATTCAAGGACAGGATAAAATTAAGTTGATGAAAATTCCTGGTTTCTCCACAATATGCCCTTGCCTAAATGCTCATGACTCCCACAGCCCTTGTCCAGGAGATTCTGTGTTCACCCAACCTCTTCTGTTGAGAACATTGCCTTGGTGGGTGGAAACGGATGTTTGAACCACCTCTGCTAAAGCTAATCTCACTTCCCAGATAAGGAGCCAGGACATTACTGTTATCCTCCATCAACCATCTTTCACAAGAAAACTGAGCAGCCTTGTACTTACTCAAGCCAGAGAGCCAGAGAAATAAAAAGAGGGATTTAAGCCTCCTTTGGGAACCAAGCAATGAAATTTAAGGCTGTGCCTGTGAAGTTCTTCACCAGACCTAAATATTAACAGCTTTTATTTTAAAAGAAAAATATTTTCAAATCTCCTACAGCCTCTGCTTTCACAACTTTAAAAAGCTGTATCAATAACTAAATGGAAAGAAAGGGAGAAAATACTAAATGCCCTGCATTTAGTAAATCTATGACAGTTTTAAGTAGATCAGCAGCATTTCCCTTAAGACCCTCTTTTCACTTTATTCTCTATAAAATTCTGAACAACATAAAAATTTCCCTGATCTTGTGACATCTTTTGGCATTTGCAAAGGATTTTCAGGCAGTTGTTACACAATGATATTTTCCTTTGTAAT
Source organism: Margarornis squamiger (assembly GCA_035222235.1). Classification (NCBI taxonomy): domain Eukaryota; kingdom Metazoa; phylum Chordata; class Aves; order Passeriformes; family Furnariidae; genus Margarornis; species Margarornis squamiger. The sequence goes on along the minus strand of JAWWTY010000106.1, from coordinate 80,280,991 downwards.
TGGTATTAAAAAAATCTTTCCCTCTATTTGTGTATAGAAGGCAGACAGAAAACTTCTAGACTCAAAATTACAAGTAACCTGATGGTACGGATTAAAACCCTAGTGCTGACAAACGTGTACGTTTGGGACTGATGGTAGACTTCACCAAAACAACTCTCCAAAGACCGAATTTTCTGAGTACAGGGCAAATGGATTACTAAAACTGGAGGAAAACTTTCTATCCCTCTTGACATGTGCTTACTCTACTGTATATAATAGCTAAGCTGGTACTCTCTTAGCGGCTACCAGTAAATATCATAGGTAAAAGATCAATGTGTATGTGATATGATGAATATTTACTTACTCAGACTTGCTATTTATGGCATAAAAACTTTGCTTGCAGTGTCAAAAGTCACTTGATGTTTGAGTGATGACTCCCTTAAGGCTATTACTGCATATCTTGTATAACCCAAATGCATGTGCTTGGTGGAAAAATTTGTAAGGTGTATCCATAAAATAAAATGTTATTTATTTTCTGTAAGGTTTCAAGGCTTCAGAAAAACACTGTTTATGCCACAAATTACATCAGTGGTTTCAATAGTAGTTGAGTCTGTGAACAGCTGCCAGACCATAATGTCTTTCCCAGATAGTCCTCACTGCACTAATCAAAAACAGCACTGGTGTCGTTCCCAGCTCTCTCTGTGGGCTACTTACTGCAGCTTTGAAGGTCACTGCTGAAAACCATGTCTGTGATACTGGTGGCTATTGAGCTGCCCTGAAAACCTGAAAGTCTCAGTTCCTGCTCTTCATTTGGTCCACAGTCTCATAAGAAATCCTCATAGTAAAGATACTTAGAGTGCAAAAGTTAAGAACATCCCATTGCAGTTTGAGTACAAGTGTCAGAAAGTTTTTACTTCGTGAGTTGAAGTACAAAGCTGTCTCTGAATTATGCACGCCTACAGTAATTCTTGCATCGAATTAAATCACTAATCTTGGTGGAAGTGCTCCCTCTGAATTAAATTTTAAATCCATTTTTTCCCTCTGTGTCTTTCTGGGGTTTTGATTGTGGTTTTAAGATTGGACTGAACACATGAAACAGTGAAAATCATTTTACTCATGTACTATATTCCTACTGCCATGCTATTAGCATAGAACCCTTCCTACATGGAAATAGCTGAATACTTTGGCAATTTAGAATTCCCAGCTTACTTCAGCTGTCACAAATCCCAACAGCAAACATGCAGATACAGTCACTGTTGCAGACAACGCTGCAGAGATATTAGCTGCAGGGGATAAAATGGCACCAGGGTGACCCCTCCCACCGTTCTCCACTTGTCCAGCCAGTCCAACACTATCACTTTAACCTAATGACACTGCTTCAAACACACCTCATGCCTTGGGATGAAGCCTGTGTTACTTCAGCAGAAGTGCAGAAAATTACATGGCCCTGCCAAGACCCTGTCCCTGCCCCTGCCCACATCCATGCATCAGTCCATTCTGTAGGATGCAGCAGCTCTGAGGACAAGGGCAGGCTGGATGATGCCAGCAGCTGCTGAGGCAGGAGGACAACTCTGCCCATGGCACTACATGCTGAACTTGTCTTTATGGAGGCATACAAAATTTCTTTCAAATCTGGAGTCTTCCTCAACTTAACTCTTGTATCACAGCAACTGTGGTGCCACCACTGTTGTTGGGACTGATCCCACACTGCGGTGTCCACAGAGACCCCACTGGTTGCAGCTGTACCAGGTACCTCCCTGCAGCCACTGAGGAGGAGGATAGAGAGTTTGTCACCTCCATCCCAATGGTACCAGCCTCAAGGGCAGCACCCAGAGTTGGAACAGGGCTATATAAAACACAGGGGCTGCAAGTACCACTGTGGCAACATCAGAAAAAGGAAAGTCTGTGCTTTCTTTTACACCTGTGTGTTTGCTGTCTGTGCATGATTCCCATCACTGCCATGTTCGGGGTACTCTCTGCAGCAGTGTTGTGTGAATGTTAATTAAACTGATCCCAGATTTTATGTGTCTAGCTGATAAGGCAGGCTGGCAGTGCTCTAAATTTAGACTTGTCAGGAGCTGTTTGAGAAGACAAACACAGACAGAGCTACACTGACGTATCCTGCGGCAGCACCTTCACTCTCAAAATGGCATCAGTCCATGATAAATGGGCTGAATAAATAATGTGGGACAGCCCTGCTAACAGCAGCAGTGCAGTTATATGTCAATAGTATCAACTGGTCAAGCCTAGAACAGGTTACACTCCCATCACCCACATGAGGGAGAAAAGGGAGATGCAGGAAATGGCACTCCTTTAACTTGGTAAACAATATAAAAATGGAACACTCACGCTAAACAAAAAACCAAAGAAACAAACACACACAACCCATCAATTGGAAATCTTGACTTTTGACTGAGATTGATGTTTTTACTGTGTTTTACTAATACTGACTGATTTTGACTTTTTTACTTCTCAGTTGTGTCAATAATTTTAAATATGACCTGAGGGTTTTTTTGTATCTTGATTTTCTTTTTTTTTTTTCTTTTTTTTCAAAAGAGGTCTCTGATATTGCACCCCCACCTTTGTGCTTGCATCACTTTTGTGGAGCACCTGAGACTGGGTGCCTTGGATGTCTTCTGCAGGTTGAATTTACTGAATGTGCCTCACATTGTACCCTGGCTCAAGCACCCAGTCTGCAGTCCTTGGAGAGGACTGTCTGGAGAAGACTGGTGTGGAAATTCATGTGAATGAAACAAAGAAAAGCAATAGGAAGGCAGAAGAACATGAAATTTTGACAGAGTCTTCAGTTTTCAGAAGACTTGTGTTTACTCCTTTGTATGCTTTATAGGAGTGATGAGTAGCTTGGAGTTTTCAGAGAGTCAGCAGGTAAGGCTGATAAATGTAGTCAGCTACCCTTATAAATCTGGCCTTTGGCACTCAGGTATAATGAAATTTCTATACGATTTTGGTATCCAAACGCTTTGTCTCCTCTTTGGTGCCCCTTTCACTTTGTTCTCAGAAGGACGGTATTTGTACCTGTGGATTTGTACCAGTACTTCTTTAAGACTGTAACAAAATCCTGACCTTTCATGTTACCTACGCTTTCCCTTCTGTTCAAAAATGACCTATTGTTTTGATGGAAAAGGTTATATTTCAATTTGATCTGATCTTTAGCATCATGCTAATCTTTTACTGAGTTTTTCATACATTTTCACATTTCAGAATTTCTACTAAACCCTATAATTATTATAGTTGTAATTATTGTCATTTATACACTTTTATTTCCATTTTGGCATAATTAGCTACTTGACTGTAAAATGCTTTCTTTATGACAGTGGTTCCTTGATAGGGTCTCTGACCCTCTACCAAGAAAGAGGTGTTTTTCCTTTCCTCATTACTATAGCTACATTGGAAAATGATAGCTTGTTGAATGATATAAATGTCAGTGAATGTTGTTCTCTAGAAACCCATTTGTCCCTTTTCCATCCAAAGCAAAAGTTAGTGGTTTGCTTGAAGGGATTTGAATTTGACATCAGAGAAAACTCTCAGTTACAAATCATTCTGATATGCAGGACTTGCTACCCCACTCTTGCTGGACAACTGAACAGCTGTCACATCATGATCTGTGCAGGTTACAACTGGGGGACATCCATGCAGATCATGACGTGGGAATATCCATGCAAATCACAAAATGGGGACATCTGTGTTGCCAAGTCCATTCACAGCAGCTGTGAATCTGACCCACACTCACATGCATCAATAGTGATGGGTCAGCAAAAAACCTGGGCTTTGTCAGCTCTGTACTTACTGACTGGAAAGCCATTTAGCTCCTCAGGTAATTATGTTTTTCTGTTTGTTTTGAAACAGGCTGTGGGAAATAGTAATGGTTTGAAGTACAGGAAAAAGGGTTGATAAACAGCCCGTGTGATTGACAGCTGTCTGCACGGGACCTACAGTGCAGAACTCTCTTGTTCTTCACTGGAAAGGATCAAATCCTGACCCACTGTTTCTAAGATATTTCCCCAAAGTCTGTGAGGAAAGAAAGGATATCAAGGAATTTATGCAAAAAAATGGTCAGGAAAAGAAGGGTAAGCCATTTCCTCAGAGCCTTCTCCCACTGCAGCTGACAGAAGCACATTTTTAGAATGAGTTGACACGATTCATTGCACCATGTCATCATAAAGTAAACATTAAAATGACCATAGAAATTGCACTCTGAAATTGCCTATCTCTCGTCAGCAATTATAAAAGGCAGTGTCCACTGGCTAACACTAATTCACACTTCTTCACTCATGTTAGATGGCAAGAATCTCCCCTTGATATGGACAATGTTGCCTGGTGACAGGTATCCGAGTGAGGATTGTTGTGTTTTTCTCCTTTTCCCAAGTATCCAAGTATCTTTATGTCACCTGTACCAGATTGTGATGTACCACTCTTTTATTTTATAGTGCTGGCTGGCATATGCATTATTCATGGGAGCAGTAACATACAGTGCATGATTTAAAGGTGATAATCACTCATCTGTGTATTCTAAGGAATCACCCTGCCATTTAAAATACTCTGAAGCTCCCAAGCAAAATCTATTTTTCTCTCAACTGAAAACAAATTTGGCTGATAAATATATAATTGCTGTAGCATGCCAAAAGATGCTTAGCAGACAGGAATATTGTGATAGTAGATGCAGAAATTCAACACTACGTCTTAAATATAGGGCACAAATTCCCATCTAATCTGAAGGCCGAAATAAAAAGAGTAAGATTTGAAGTAGCTCATATTTTTTGCTCATATGAAATTGAATCACAGAATCATAGAATTATAAAGTAGTTTGGGTTGGAAGGACCTTTAAAAGTCACCTCATTCCAACCCCTTTCAACTGGATGTCTTCAACCAAACCAGGTTGCTCAGAGCCCTCTGCTTGCCTTCCTCATAGTACTGAAGGTGTTAAAAGCAATGCTACCACCTGCCTGAGTAAAGCAAGGAGGGATTTACGGCACCCACTGACCTCTGGGAAATTTGTGATGAGATTTCAGTCTTTCAAATTAAAAGGTTGGTCATTTCTGGCAGGAGCAGAACCACTGGAGACTACTATCTGAGATGTGTTGTAGGCTTGGGGAGAGACCTGCCCCTATGCATGTGGAAACACGGACAAGCTTCGAGCAACTGTATTTCTTCGTGCTGCATTGGCTATGGGTTGTGTCACCTGTGCTAACCAGCCAGGTCAGTGAGGCACACAGCGACATCTGACTTGCTGCAATACACTAGCGCTAGCCTTTAGCATACCACAACACAAAGAAAGGTCTTGTAGACAATTCAGAGTCAAAAATAAGGCATATGACTACACACAAGCATACTTAAATTAGTCTTATTTTTTTTGAAAATGGAGGCAGCACTGCTTGCATGAGCCTACTGCATTATTACTGGTCACCAGCTGCAAAAGTTCCTGGTTTTATCCCCACTCCATCACATGGGGTGAGAAGTCATTTTCCTCAAACACCATTGTCCCACCTCAGTCTGCTCCTGTCCATCTTCCCAGATGCCCAGGGAAGCAACCTCCAGGAGGAGAAGGAAGAATGAGAGCGGAATATTTTGTCCCTCATCAGGCAGGGAAGGAAGAGGCCAGCCAAGGTAGTGACCACTACCATGAGGGCAGCAACAGAACCCAAACTGAACAAGGGTGTCAGATCTTAGGACTGAAAAAAACGATCACAGAACAAAGCCTTTTCAATAAAAAGAGTATTTTTATTAAGCAATTATTATTGGATACAGGCTGGAGGATAATTGCCAAAATTAAGTCATATGGAGAAAGTGACCCTGTAGTCACTTGCAAATTATAATTCTCTGCTGTCTGGTCTGGGAAATAAACTAATTTCCATTCTTGCAGGAGTCAGAGGCAGGTGTATCCAGCAGGCACAGAAGAAGCTGTCTATGTGCTAGCAGAACTGTTGGCACGTTGCCGGGAGTATCGCTAGCCACCTGAGCGGAACAGCGAGGACAGGACCTGCTCGGTGCAGCACAGACATCTCCACCCGAGAGTGTAGCCCTGTCACCGTGGCTGAGGTGTCAGTGTGTTCCTGATTTTAATCACTGAACAGCAGCACTAAGATGACCTAGCAGGTCTGTGTGGGAATGATTTCTGAACCTCAGCTGCAGAGCATAAGAGTCCATGAGAGCTGTCTGTGGTGGTACACAGGGAACTGCAACATAGCTGCTTCCCTCCTGCTGGGAAAAACTTGTGCTTTAGGTCAGCTGCAAGGCTTTTCCCTAAGGGAACTGAAACCAAATCCTGGAGGACAATGTAGAATCAAGGACTCCCTGTCTGAAGATAGGTGTTTCCAAATACCTGCAGCACACCTGCCTGTGGCAAAACCAGGGAGTGATTTGGAAAGGGAAAAGTTAGAAACCAGCATGACATCCCAGAGGTTATTAGCTCATTTTTTTGTTTATTACTGAGATATGAAGTGTATTGCAGGTGTGCAGGGAGTGAAGTGCTGCTGCTGCAAATCCCAAACTCCCTGACAAAAGAAAGACCTGGGCTGTGTGTAGTTAAAGATGTTATGAAGGGCCATCAAGTACTGCCAAAAATTCATCATGAATGCTGCTTGTACATGACTTTTGTTGACTGCCATGTATCCAGCATTGCTGAAGAGTTCTGTGCACTTGTCCATTTTCTCAGAAATCTACTTTCCCTCCCACAGCAAATTATGAGGAATTCAAGAGAGAACTTTACCCATAGTTATGGGCTGTGATTCAGGGTTCTGCATTTACCTCCCAGCTCCGCTGCTGACTCTCCCTTTACGTCCTGGTTTTGAGTTGGAGAGAGTTGATTTTCTTCTTAGTTGGTGAGGTGCTGTGTTTTGGATTCAGTGTGAGACTCATGTTGATAAGACACTCATGTTTCAGTTGTTGCTAAGTAGTGCTTACCCTAAGTCAAGGACTTTCCAGTTTCCCGTGCTCTGCCAGTGAAGAGGTGCCCAAGAAGTTGGCCGATGGGTTGCTCCATACCATAGAAGGTCATGCTCAGTATATAAACTGGGGGGAGTCAGCTGCCAGAGGCTGACAGTGGAGCTGCTTAGGGTTGAGTCGAGCATCAGTCAGTGAGTGGTCAGAAATTATATTGCAAATCAGTCTTTTTCTTGAGTTTTATTCCTCTAGCTCATTCTCCTTTTCATTACTACTTTTATCCTTATTATGGTAATATTTTATTTGGTTTAAATTATTAAACTCTTCTTATTTCAACCCATGAGTTTTACTCTTGTTCCAATTCTCCCGCTGACTCAGGTGGAGGAGGGGAGTGAGCGAGTGGCTGCATGGTGCTTAGTTACTGTCTGGGGTTAAATGACAACACACAGGGTCTCTGAGCCTTGCTATAAAGAAGGAATAACAAGATTATCCTTTCTCCATCTCTGTTTTAACTCATGCTTATTTATACAGTAGGATTTTTTGTCAGGCCAGGCAGCTCATTAGGGGGAAGAGGAAGGGAGGGAGGGAAAGCAGGGAGCCCACTGGTGTAGCACCACCCAATGCAACTTCTGCACAACTCAGAGGAGAGAATCTAGGCATGACAATCTGCCTAGACTGCAACAAATCTAGCCAGGGCAGGGTCTCCCTCTTCCGAGGGAGTACATGGCTTTCAACAAAGCTTTCAGCACATGGTGAGGTGTGTGATCAGTCCCTGAGGGCAGTGCTGGCCAAGCCATGTTTGCTCAAGGGCTGAAGCTGGCGACTGAGCTCCCGGCTGGATGTGGCATGTCAAAGTGAAGCTGATCCCAGGCCTTGGTCCATACAAACAGCAGCAGTTTCCCTACTTCATCTGATTTCAGGAAAACACACAAAGATACAGCACCTTTAATATTAATGTTGCTTTGTTAAATGTCCTTAAAAGAGATCAGTGGCCTTCAGTGTACTGAGGATGGGACAGACAGATACAGCATGTATATGTGTGCCTCCTTTCCTTAGGAAACAGGCTACAAGTTTTGCTGTTTCTTCTGTTATTCAAAAGATTCTTCCAATCATTGATCCCAATTCTGTTTCCAGCTGCAACACTGGACAATGAAACACTTCCACTTGGTTTTACTTGAGTAAGTCTAAATTGTCACATCAGTAGTTGAGATCATGAACGTTTCCTTGTCATTTAGTGGTAAATATTTCCTCTATTTTACTGTGACCTTAAAACAAAATAAACATTTTAAGATACTTTGAATTGTGGTTTTACAGATGTTAAAGTATAATTATGGTTGGATTTTTGCTGCTTTCATCCTGCGGACAGGAGCAGAGAGAGCTATTTCATTTATATAAAAATCTTTTAGTTAGATACCACCTTTGGGTCAGGAGGACACTCATGGGCATTTGCAACACAGTCAAGAGCAATGTGACTTTTATGATAACGCAATTATGTTTCTATTTGTGAATGAAAATAGCAATCTCCTGTTTGGCGAGATCAAATGTCAGACCTCAGGAGGGGTATTTTGCAGACCCCAATCTTCTCAGCTGTTACCTAAAAAAGACATGAACACTTATAGACACCAAGACTTCTACAAAGACCCAAAATGAACCCCTACAAGCAACACTGTAACCTTGGCAAGGTGGTGTTTGGCTTAATACCACCACTTTTTATTTTAAGATTCCAGAAAACCTTTTCACTAGGGAAATAAAAGGACTCAGTAATCAGAGCATCACAGATTTTCCTGCAATATAAGGTGTTTATTAAGTCTCTGAAAGCTTTATCATCAGATTAGGTTTTGCCATGAAACTTTCATGAAAATAAACTATTTGAAGACTTTTAGCTAAATGCCTTAAAACAAATTCCCCAGTGATCTAAAAATAGACTTTGTACTAAAGGAAAATAAAAGGTGAGGTTTTCATCTATATTTACTAGACAATACTAAAATGTTAATACAGCCTACTGAAAAATAACTTTAACCTTTAATAATTGGTCAAGATATATGAAACCATACTGAAAAGTATTGCAATTTTGAAAGCTGAAGCATTAAAAATTACTGATAGGTCTTGAACCATTTCCTCCTTATACTCAAGGCCTCCACTGTGCTCAGTGAATATTGAAATATGCTGCATTCAAGCACAACAATGTTGCAACTGAGCTGACAGTCTGTCAATCACTAGGTACATCAAAGAGTAACTTTGAGAGTTTTTAGACAAAACAAAAAATATTACATGAATTCACGGTGAACAAAATTTTTCCTAGACAAGCCATGCACTGCTTCTGACCCCTTTGCTAAGGTCCTTCAGTGAGGTACAGGAATAGGAGTTTTGTTTGTATTAGGTGACAGATTCATGTGCCTGACATCTCTGAGAAATCAGGATGATTTCTTGTTTAGAGTCCTTTAGAGACAATATTTGTCTCCTCAGTCTCACTGTTTCTCAGGACCTCATTGAAACAGTACATCTTCAAAATCAGTGATAAAACAGGGAAAAGACAAACACCACCTTATGTGCAGTTCAATCCATATGCAAGATCACTAAGTGCTGTGCTGGGCAGGAACACGGATGGGCTGGGGATATTGAAGTGAGTTCACATTCAGCAAGGGAGATGTATGTAGTCTGTTCCTGACAACCCTCCTCAAAGTCTCCAGAGGCAGTCACCTCGTCTGCCTGCTGAAACTCAGAAAGCTGATGGCCATGTGGTTGCTGACAAAGATGTGGTATTCACAGAACCAGGGGTGCCCAGATTGCAACCCTCATTACTGAGAAACTTTCAGGGGCTGTGCCTTCATTAGCAAATGATTCAACACAGCATGAGTCAAGGGAATGAAGCAACTGGTAATGGCTCTGCACATGTACATTGCTAGTGGTCCTGGCTTTTCCCTTTCGATTCGATTTTGTCCAGTTCCTTGGAAGAGAAGTTGCCTTCCTTACGTGTGGTTTGAAGCTGTCCATGGTGCTGATCACTGACTGCTCTGGGCCCCGGTGTCCCCCGATGGCTGGAGGCGACTGACAACCCCTAAGCAGAGATTCCAGGCTGGTGCCTAAGGAATAAATCTGCTGTGATTGCACCAAATTTACACCAGTGTGCAAGAACCTGGGAGAATCCCTTCAAAAAAAGCCCTAAGGCCAAAAACAAAGGCCTCAGTGCAAAGACAAGTACAGATAAACTTGGAAACCTGGAATATATTCGTTGGTATGATCTTCAGGTGTTCTAGCTAACTGAGGAACAAAATTTCATATCAATGGCCTAATATACATTTTTTTATTTCTTTCTAGTAGCAAATAAGTTTATTTTAAAGGTATTTTGACCTTGTGTAGTTAATTGATGTAATGGCTATGTATGACACATTTGTCAAACTATATGAAAGGAAAAATGACTTGGGTTTGTCCCTCACAAGGTTTTTAAACTAAGGTGGTAAACTTCAGTTAGAGATATCACTCAGGAAAGAAAGCCATTTTTTATATCGAATATATAAACACTGCATATTTTGCAGTGTTTTAACACAGGGTAGTGGCTAACAAAAACAATTACTTGTACAGATTTCCTTTTATCTCCTTAATGAATCAGTAATTCAGATTCTTTATTTAGAGAAAAGAAATGTAAGTTCCCTTCCCCTGCTGGTGCTACAAATTTTGACTCAGCAATATAAACTAGATTGAATGCAGCTATTTCCATTGATTTAACTCAATCTAGCTTAATATTCTTGGATATTTCTTAGCTGAGCTAAAGCATTTCCATGAGGTGTAATTTAAGCTGATGTAAACCAAACAGACATTAGTGACATTTACTACTCACTCTGTCACAGCTAAATGAGTGCAAATTTCTTTAACACAACTCAGAATGTAAAGTTGTTGAACAGGAGTTATAAGAGAACTCATCATTAAAAAGAATAAAAAAGAAAGAGAGAAAAAGAAGAGTGACTGATCCTTAGTGTTGATGCTTCTCCCTAACAAGCGGAACAAGAAATGTTAACCTAAAATCATGGCAAGTAAAGAGTTTGCATATTCTCATAAAATTATACAAATAATTATAAACTTAAATTTACTCAACTCATTCAGTCATATTTTACTTGCAGCCAAGTGACATGCAATCAAATCAAATATGTTGTTTGTTAACATGATTTTAATAATTTGCTAGAAATTTGGCTGTGAGTGTATTTCCAAGGTTTGATATCACAACACTGATCCCACATTCTGGCTTATATATATTTCCAAAAGTAATAATGATACTGCTAATTCTATTTTTATATTTTTTTTAACCCAGACATAGTCCTGGAAAGCTAAAAAGGACAGCACAGTAAAGAATTACAAGCACTCTGAAATAGTTTTTATAAAAAGCTAAAACCAGACAGCCTACATCTGCCAAAACCTTACTAAATCATCTTAAAGGTGACTGATAAAACACTTCTATGTATTTAGAACTGTTTCCCTGTTATCCATTTACAGGAATTATTGGAGAATTTAAATGTCATCTTCCTTTTGATGTGAAGACAGAGCTTGATGTTTATGGGGTTTGATAACCAATAAGTAACCTCCTGATTTTTGCTTCATACACACTGTGCAGTATCCATCCTTGGAGATGCTCCAAACATGACTGGACATGGTCCTGGACAACCTGTGATAGTTGACCTTGCTTGGGCAGGGAATTGAACTAAACAGTCTCCAGAAATCACTTCCAAACTTATTTTTTTCATTTTTGATTCTCCAGTTCTGTTTATTATGAGTTCTTACAGGTCTGTTTCAACTTTGAGGCTGCTGACCTCTAACTCATAAACCAAACAGTAATTAATTTCCTTTATGTAATTAATTTCCCTCATGAAAAAAATTTACCTCTTTATTCAGTGTATTCTTTTTGCTTCCTCTCTTCTGATGCTGCCAATCAGCAGATTTAAGTAGGAGAATATTTTCAAAATAGATTTCACTTGGGATGTTTCCTCCAGTCAAAAAGTAATTTCAGAAGGAGAGGTAGTTCTGCTGAAGGTTAATTTTCTTGTGCTGATCTCTAGTAAGACCAGCTATGGAGAGGGTGGTAGAAAATGCAAGTAAACAAAGGGGGTACTATGGAAATCAGATACTTGTTTTTTGGAGGAGTTGAGACTTTTATTTTGATTTTTATTTTCCTTCTCATTTGGACTGAAACCTCAAATTTCAGAACTGAGAAAAATATGAAAGGAAATTTTTTGAAGGTAAATAAAAACATTTCATTTCAGTTTTGTTCTTTGAATTATGACAGTATATGTAGCATGCAGTAAACCACCTTTTAAAAGGAAGATAAAAAATTCAGACTTAAAGCAAAAGGAAGGAAAGGCTTACTCAAAATTCTGCAAATACTGGAATACCCTGCTTTCACAATGTTGAACATTTTCCCTTTTCCATCCTTCAAACCAAATTTTTAAACAAATTGTCACGTTGTTACAAAGTATTTTCAAGTCATCTAGGTTTGTGTTTTGCAATAGATGTGTCTTCTGACAACATCTAAGATCCATTGTGAATGGAGAACTTGGTAGACGTGGGTTTCAGGACTATCTCGGTTGCATTTTCACTATAGGACTCAGTACATTGTCTCACTCCTGGTACCTGCTTCCTTATTCATAAAATATGGATAACATAGAACAACTGCCTCTCTTGTGCCGTGGGATGGAAACCCCCTTATGTAAGAGGTGGGTGTCAGAGATTGAAATGGTTTATGGCTTAAACATTGCTAAGATCACAGAAGCCCACTCCCTGCCTCAGTATGACTCCTGGATTTCAGGGAATTGGACTGTGAATTAAGTCTCCTGGTGGGAACTTGAGATAAGATAAAAGTGGTACTACTGTCTAATCATCTCAGGTTTAAGGACAAGTGAACAACTCTGGGAGGAGGTCATAGCCCACAGACTCATTTGCGCACTCTCCCCATCCCATGAGAGACTGGGCTGTTAATGCTGATGCCTCAAACAATCAGCAGGGTGCTTTGATAACAATGTGCAGAGTGGCCACTCAGGTGCAGAAGATGTGCACATCCAACACCTCAGGCTGCAAGCTGGATGTTAAATAAGACAAGGAAAGAGGCAAATCCTGGGAGGTGGTGCAGTGTTTCTTTTTCCCACTGGGGAAGCACTGAGACATTCACGTGTGGCTTGGAGGTATTCATCTCTGCTGATGGGCCACAATGGACTCACCTGCACTGATGTAATAGGGAAATGTAACATCTTAGAAGGTGTCAAAGACTCATGACATGACCAATGAGTCAGTGTTACATCATCCATTGTAAAACTCCTCATGCCAAGGGAGGTACCTGGGGTGTTCCTACCTAGACTAAGCATAATAAAAACCCCTTTGGACTTCCCCCAAGTGACACAGGGTTTTTTCACTCACCACCTTGGGACTTCCTCCACCTCCAACAGATCAAGACCATCATTTTCACAGCACTGTGACCATCACTTCAGCCAGCAGACACTGAAATTACAACTACCAAGTCTTATCACTGGATTCAACAGATGGTGACTACATATCTTTCTACTTTTATCATTTCTTTCTCTTTCTATTCCTTACACATTTTCTTAAATGTTATAGCTTTTATATTGCTAGATTACTATAGGTGATAACAACCGAAATGGTTACATGCCTGTTTAATTTTTCAACCAGATTGTTCCAAAATAAAACATACCTATATATATTTACAAACACTGATCATTCAGTATTCTTTAATCCACCTTAAGGGATCTATTAACAAGAACCCAGGTTACTCACACCTTCTGGGGCAGGTCATAACAGTGGGTAGTATTCTTCCACCATCATAGGCAACTTTTGCTTTATATGAGAAACTCCTTGAAAGCAAATGCCTCTCTTCTTAAGAAGAACTCCAACTTCTAATAGAGATCAGCCAGTGTTTTCAAAAGAAGCTGCCTAAAGTTACATGTCTTTTGAATCTGTGAATATACACTGCTTCAAGAAAAGGTTTTCCCATTGACATCAGTGAGTGAAGATGAACACTAAACTATTTTTGTATATAATTTAAATAGTCATTACTTTAAAATTAACAAAACCCCAATTATAATTAGTTAATATGTGAGAATTTTGTCGTGCGATTTCAGGCTAAGCTATTTCATAGCATTCCTTACACTCAAAATAAATGGAACATCCAATAATCACATATGCTTTTACAGAATATTTGTATGAAAAAAGCTGAGTGAGAAAGGATGTAAATTCCCCTTTTTCATCTAAAATAATCTAAATTTGGGGGCTTTTTGGCCCTAGCTATATGACAGGAGGTGAGTTTGCTGTGTGACAGAGTTCACAGGTTCAGAGGTGTTGGGGGTGTGGGGGGCAAAACAGCAGAAAAGGCCACAGTGCTTCTACATCGAGTACTGCATAGTAGGAAAAAAAACCCTTTCTTATTTCTATTAATAATAATTAGAGAATTGCTTATTCTCCATCCTGATGAGAAGTACACCAGCACTAGAGCATAAGCAGTACCCTCTCTAGCAGCAGAACACAGTAAATTCTTGGGGAAAGATAACAGAGCAAGGTGAGCGTACTGGCAACTTCTGCTAGGAGTTTCTGAGAGGAATATGAATATTAGAGATCTCAAGAGCTAGTAGTGCATAGGTGGTTTAAAGTAACAATTCAAGACTTTTTTTTCATTAACTCATTTCTACTTGTTACTTTTTCAACTATGACAACGGCATAATTGCATACCATGTGAAAGAAATACTCCTTTTGTTGAAACCTGTTGAAATCAATTTGCTGGATGTGTCTGTGTTCTTGTATTAGTGGAAACCAGTAAATTATTCCTGATCATTTTACGCATGCTATTGTTGGTTTGCCTAAATTTTGAATTCCCAGTCAGCCTAGGGCTAGGAAACTTCTGGGTGCAGTTGAGTTACAATGACCATAAGAAGGAGAGAAGGACAGAACTGTTGGCAAACATCTCTGGAGAGTCATATTTGTCTTTTTTATCTCCCATCATCCTTCTCTGCCCAAACAGAGGCACCTCATCTGTCAGACATGACTGCCATTGCCCAGCCAGAGAGCAGAAACAGGACTATGCAGTTTAAGCTGCATTTACTCTTGCTAATTTAAAATGTCAAAAGAAGAAAATATTCAACCACTGGTCTAAATTTATTTCTGTAATGTATTTGGATAATTAGAAATTGCATTAGTAAATAAAAAAAAAAAAAAAAAGAAATTTCCAAATGGTCATTATTTATCTCCAGTTAGTCAAAGACAATCCTTTCTCACAATAATGCTTGAAGTTTTCAAATGATAGTTTCATTCTTATACCGAGCAATTTTCAATTTGAGTTTCTGGACATTTTTATATAGATTTTTTCATTTCAGAATGTCAACATTTAATTTGAAGTTTTAGCAGTTTTTCCTATTTTAGTGTTATTCTTTGTCACATAGTGATGCACTATTTATGGTATGGGTGAAGCAGAGTATGATTTGAGAGACATTACAATTTCATTTACATCTAGTGTTAAGGACAGATTGTTAAGGGCAGTTATTGTAGCATATTGATTCAAAAAATTTTATCCCCTTTTCATAACTGTATTATATTGGAAATAATCCTACATTTGTCAATTTAAGAAAGTGTACAAGTTAAGGAATGCTCTTTAATTAGAATACCAGGCAGTGGTGGGCTTTGATACCAAGTAATGAGTTTTGCTTTTGTCAAGTAATTATTTTTATCTTTTGATATGTCTTCCCTCCTTTTTTTTTTTTTTTTTTTTTGTGCTACTTGAAAGTAACAGATGTTTTGTTCCTTTGTATCAGGAGTAATCTTTGCCTTCTCTGCTAATTTACCAACTTCTTTTGAAACCAATTTTCTTTCTTCTGATATTATTACTTAGTATTACTCTGTTTTTCAGCAGCCCTAATTAGAACTGCATATTTGTTTTGCAGGCAAGCTCAAGCATAGAACGTCAATACCCAAAACATAGTTATTTTCAAGTGTAAAGTTAAGGATTTCTCTAGAATTTTGATTTATATATTTACACTACAATCCAAACAGTTTGCTTCAGCTGTTCTGCAATTCTATAAATATAAATATGCAATTGTCTCAGTGTGCACTAATGGACAAATTCTTGCTGACAGTATATTGAATGTAAAGAATGTGGAAGGCACTCAAATCCATCTGAAGGGTTATTTGTGCTTTCCTTTGCTGTGTGCTATTGATAGCACAACTGGGCAGAATTTGATTTTAATGATATGTGAAATCACTCTCCCTCTCAAGTCAAACACATCTTCTAAGGGCAGTCATTTGCAACAACTAGCACAGCTAGACTTCTGCCCAGCCCTAGTCCCACACTGGTTCCTCTCACTGATCACAGCTGAAGATACCTACAGTGAGGTCCAGCCCACTTACCTAGAAGTGAGATATCTAGTTCAGTCTAGTATCTAGACCCCCAATGTAGTGAAAGATGAGAGAGAGAAAGATTCCTGTGGCAAGAATCTGTCTGTTTGTCCTAGACACCATTTTTCAATGGTCATAAACCCCAGACTGGAACTGATGCAAACAATGTACCTAATGTTCAGAGGCAGAAGTTAGCAGACACGACTCTGACCTTGTTTTTAATAATCTACTACAGACTACATTAACATCGTGCCCAAGTATTCACACACAGTAGTATATATGTTGGAGTCTGTGGTACTACCTCCTGTTCTTTTCCCAAAAGACTCAGAACAAGGGCTTGGAATAAATACAGTCTACATGTTTCAAACATATAAGGAAGACACCTCCTTCTTCTGAGGTTTAAGATGTAACTCCACCTTCCAGAGTACTCCAGATACAGAGAAACATACACAAACCCACTCTGTGAAATGCTATTAGGATGGAAAATGTGCCATAAACTCAGGAAAAGGTAGAAGAAACACATTTCAACTTTACATCATTACCTAATGAGGCCACAAATGGGGAAAAAAACCCCACCCTGATTTGTAGGGCTGGATTCATCTCACTTGTCTTTGGGGGCTGAATGTAGTTCAAGGTGCAGACCCTGAATTTTTGTTTCCCCTCCACAGAGGTATCCAAAGACTTGCTGGCAGCTAAGATCATGTTGCAGTCAGCAGCTCAGCTGGGAACTCTTAAATGAATGGAATTGAAAGACTGCCATATATACCTGCTAAAAATAAACATTTATAGGCACAGTTTTGGGAGCCTGTGACTTTTTGTTTTCTGTATTTATACCACTACTGTCAGTATTTGTTTCCAGTGTATTTACAGTTAAGGAAGGGGGTCTGGGCATCATCTGATATTTTTTGGCAGAAAGACTTAGATAAAGGGTTATTTGTCTTAGATTTTAAACATCTTGGTGGTAGGTAGATGAGTGATCTGTGATTCTATGATACTACAACAGAAAGCAACATTAAGTGTGAAAACAGGAAAAGTCAGCAGAAAAAGGAAACTATTTTCTGGGTCATTCTATTTTAACTGCACTAATGCATTGCCTGTGATTTCTCTTTTCCTATGACAATTAAGACATAAAGAGGTATCTGAGGTATCTCTATTACGTTCAATTTTGTTGCTAGTTACAGAGAAGGAAGCTTCCTTCCTGGAAGATGAGTACTTTTATTAGGAAAGACATGAAACAGTTTCTTAGCAGGAAGGCACAGGTGGGCCGTGAGCCCTGCACTACAGTATTTGCAAGATAAACTTTCTTGTTTACATTTTTACTATTATAACCCAACCATGACTGTGGTCATGCATGCAGGTTTAATAAAAATTAGCAATAACTTTTGTAACCAGAGGCCTGAAATGACAGCCTGTAACGAGATACCTTTATTTGTTTTCCATGAGTCATAGCATTTATGTGTGGTTTAATTTGTTCTTCTCTTTTTCAATCAAAAAAAGATTCCAGAAAGCAATCTTTTGCTAACACAGGTTGTGAGATGAAAGAAGAGGACATTCTGCCTGATTACAATTTCCCTGGATCAGGAAAAATAAAGAAGTTGTTTGCATTAGGAGTGACAGCAGATGAGATTAATTTAATCATGAGACAAATTGTTCAAACTAAATACAACCTCAAGACACTCATTCTCTGAGGGAGTAAAACACAGAAAGCCTTAGGGAATAAATGTAACTATTCTTTAAAACTGAATACCTTTTAGAAAGAGACTATAGGCTCATTTTTGTGGCTATCATACTGAATCTTTTGCTGAAAGGCTTCATTTGCTTCACCTGAAGGTTGGTTTTTAGTCAGACCCTTGTCATCTTGCAGCTGGAATAAGCAGTAGGAGCAGCAGTGATGTGTATACAGTTTGGGACACAGCCCTGAGGGCTGTCAAATGTGAAATCTCACTGCCACCTTCTAGATTACGGAGTCAGCATGATAGATGGATGTCTCAGCCTAGCAACCCCCATTAACAACAAAGGTGAGCAAGATTTTGAACAATCTTACCCAGCTCCATCTTTCAGTGCTATGTGCTCACCTGCCTCAACACTGCTGGGACTGACATGCTGACTGGAGGAGCCTATGGACTGATATTCCCGTTACTCCTGCTCTGGACCTTTGTACAGGACACTAGGAGTGAAAGGTACCATTTGGGATATAAGAGCCTTCACCATATAATGTAAAAGCAGAGAGATTTAAGTCAAAACAAATGCTTGTGATTTTTTTCATGAGCCTCTGAAAGACTCCAGCAAGTATACTAATCAACTGAAGGGGTTTTTTTGTAAGGATGTTTTTCAAACTCTTACTCAATGCCTTAACTTCTCTGTCTGTGGCTACTTAGTTATGACTCTGGTTCATCTGCCACAAGCTTTAACACAGATGTCCTTCAGGCTATATAAGAATTTCTTTGAACAACAAGTTTCTTTGACCTAGAACAAGCAAACCCAAACTTAAAGGACTTTGACCTATCATGCAGTGAATGCATGTAGCAAAATCATCAGCAAACCCCTTATTGGGGCAAAATCCGGACATTAGCTTCGTCACTCAGAAGGTCAAAAGAAGTCGAAACTCAGATATGCCAAGGTCATATTCACAAACATCTTTCCATTTATGTTCTGCCTGAATCACAAATATCAGCTCCCAATGACTAAATAAGTCATCTTCTGTTAATGGAAAAGTCTCTGCAATTTCAAAATCAATCTTTAAAACACTCTCAGATCTCTAAGTGCAAATACAGACAGAGCTGAAACTACTTGTGAAGGAAAATAAGGAAACTTGACTGCAATTAAGATGAAGCAGAACAGACTCTAAAGTAAAACAGATACAAGCTGGACAGTGTTGCATGACAATCCTACCTGCTACTCCTGGTGTACAGGCTGGCAGATGTCCCAGCCTGCCACAAAATTAAATACAGAAAGTGGCTGTGATGGGTCTATTCTCCCATGCAAGAGACACACAGACAACATTATTTTTTTGGCTCTTAGTTTAGAAAGCACTGCCTTGTTGCCAGAAAATAGCTGTGCTTTGCTTACAGGATCAATCCAAGCAGCAGATTTCAGGCAGGTAGTACAGCTGCTGGAGGCTGGGAGAGCACCTGTTGGATACCAGCAGGAAAGTAGTTGCTTGTCTCATGTGATCTGTACCTTCATGGAGCAAACAGCATCCCTCCCCATTCTTACCGTGCCAAAGGTGCTGTAGCTGCAGGTTGTGCTGATGTGGACTTTTGTCTTTTTAATATAGAAATTGAATAAAACCACAGCTGACAAAGCTCTCTCTGGTCTCCTACTAAATGACTCGTGGTCAGATAGACAACCATATATCACTGCAGAAATATCATCATGGGGTCCACTAGCCAAGATTGCATGCAAGCGTTGCTGTTTCTCTCCAAAACAGTTGGAGTTCAACTTTGGTGGTCAAGTTATGTGTATAGGCATAATGACTCTTAGCAACCTTCTGCTCAAACATCCTTGACTTAGTCTCCTCACCAAATCTGCACAGGAGGGCATTTAAGGGAGGTAACACTGCACTTACAAAACAGAACATAATCCCTTCCTGTCTTGACTAATTTGATGACAGCCCTGCTATTGCTGCAGTGTTTCAAAAATATGTTTGCTTCCTCTGTGCAAAAGGGGAATAAATGGAGAAAATAGGACAACTATGGTGAAAAAATCTTTCCTGACTTATTGGTGTATTGAAACAGTAAATAATACAATTATTTCAATTGAGTTTTATGTTGAAAATCTGTTTTGGCTAATTTGGTATAAACTTCTGATTGCTATTTTTTCAACCTAATGTAATTTGGCTAATTCTGTTTCAGATGCATTTTAAATTTGATTGTGAATAGACAAGGTCAAAAGTCTGCTGATACTGATACTGTTAAAAGAAGTAATTTTGAAATACATTTTATTTACAGAAATTATTACCCTGTGACCTTTTTTTCAACTTTATTTTTTCCTGTCTTTTTCCTTTAGAATATTTTAACCAAATATTTAACAAAATCCCCAAATTAACCATCATTTCCCAGATAAAAGGTCTTGTGGTAAACAGAATACTTTTAAAGTGTTTGCAACAAGCTAAAAAGTATTACGAATTTTAATAAAATCTTGAGAAATGTAAAAATAAATTCTCCATTTTGAAATCTCACAAAAAGGAAGTACAGAGATAATTTCATGAAATATTGTATTTTTCAACAGTTAATTTCTTCAAATATTCTCTTCTTTGGTATTTTATTAAGCATTGAGAAGCTTCTAACAGAAATCCTTATTGAAGTCAATTATTTTCCCTTGAAAAATGACCAGGAAATTAATTTAAAAAGGAAAATAACGCTTCTCTGCTTTCTCTGATGTCCTGCCCAAGGCAGTGAAGACCTGTTTTCTTCCCATTCATGGGCAAAGATTTAAAACTGAGAATCTAAAACTTCTGAGTCCTCTAAAAAGGCCATGGATTTAAATCCACAGGAAAGGTTATAAATTACATTAGACTCTTGTCTCCACCTGCAGAAAGGGAGTTAGGAGACCTCTTTTTGTGCATGGCCAACAGATGCAAACAGTCCAGCCGCGGACTTGTCTGCAGGAAAATGGGACATTTCTTGTGCCTCCTTCTTCAAATATACAGACACTTCAATTCCAGCTGTTTGTATATTTGCAGACATTTTGTCCTTGTGTAGTAAATATTCTGTGCAGAACTGCCCTGACCAGTGAAAAGGAATTCTCTGTATAGTTTGTACTGAACAAGTTCCCTTTGGATTTTTTTTCCAGCTTCAGTGTTGTGTCATTCAAGGAAGACAGAGGGATAGCTCCATTTCTGTCAGGTAAAACCAACCCATTTCCTGAGGTGGGAATGTCTCAGTGTCCTGGGGAACATGTGACAAGTAGTGATGCAAGTGGATGCATTTAATGTGAATAAAGTTCTATAGTCTGTGTGGAAAATTTTTTTCAATAGGACAAGAAGACACAGTCTCAAGCTGCACCAGGGGAGATTTAGTTTAGACATTAGGAAAAAGTTCTTTACAGAGAGAGTGATTGGGCATTGGAATGGGCTGCCCAGGGAAGTGGTGGAGTCACTGTCCCTGGAGGTATTTAAGAAGAGACTGGATGTTGCACTTAGTGC
Organism: Margarornis squamiger; assembly: GCA_035222235.1. Taxonomy (NCBI): domain Eukaryota; kingdom Metazoa; phylum Chordata; class Aves; order Passeriformes; family Furnariidae; genus Margarornis; species Margarornis squamiger. Next base: position 80,259,588 of record JAWWTY010000106.1, on the reverse strand, counting down.
CATGGTCTAGTAGATGAAGCAGTTTTTTTTCAAAGGTTGGACATGATCTCAGAGGTCTTTTCCAACCTAGTTGATTCTGTGATTCTCCTGCCAGAGGGCTCCATGGTGAACTGTCGTGAGGAGCCATCATTTCCTGTTGTTTTGGGGCCCATGGAAGAGGCGGACAGCTACTTCATTAGTTATACTCACCATAGAATATCATTTTTCCATAGACTTAACATCACTTTGCCTATGCAGAAAGTCCAAGTCATTAATTGTGTGAGAACTGTGGGCTGAAGCATGTGTTTTTTCCTCCTACAGTAGTTAAAGGAAATAATTCTTCAATCTGATGGAGTCCTAAATATATTGAATTGCTGCTGACTTTTTATTTATTACAAAAAGACTTGTGAATACTTTTGCTTTAAGGTCAGACAAAAGAAACAAATTAAAACATACATAAAAAAATCATCTCCAAATTCAGCCTGTCTTCATTGATAGAGTGGTATAAAAAGCTAGTGTGGCTATTTTTGGTGCCAGGGACTCAGTTTCTAGTTTTAATGAGTGTGTATTTAATCCAAAGCCCAAGGACAGTTTCATCAAATAAAACAGGGCTATTTCTGCAAAAAATGTGAACAGGTGCCTGAATTCCAGAAGTCCAATTCCTATAAACTGTCAGGTTATGTTGTGGTTCTTGCATAAATCTTCATTACTAATTAGCATAGAAGAATAATTCCCTTCCAGAGGTTTGTTAAATTTGTATTTCACTGACTTCATGCTTCATGAGTTCTGCCTGTGTGCTTGTATAGCAATGTTATACACACTGAGACTAAAGAAGACAGAATGAAGATTCAGTACATTCTT
>JAWWTY010000106.1:80196108-80258648 GCA_035222235.1 Margarornis squamiger | reverse complement strand
AGCATAGAAGAATAATTCCCTTCCAGAGGTTTGTTAAATTTGTATTTCACTGACTTCATGCTTCATGAGTTCTGCCTTTCTGCCTGTGTGCTTGTATAGCAATGTTATACACACTGAGACTAAAGAAGACAGAATGAAGATTCAGTACATTCTTTATTTGATTTATACTTTATTTGTGGAGCTTTAATTCAAAGATTTGTTAAAATTTTACAAAAGGACCCCAACGAATGCAAGCCTGAGCAGCAAGACTAGAACCAGTCTTACTGGCTTGTATGGGTGAAAAGGAGACAAAGATTATGCTTAAATATTATTTCTTGAAACTTGTCCTTGAATGGTGGAACGAGAAGAAGCCACAGAAACTGGAGTGGAGGAAGGAGCACATGCAGTGCAGAGACCGAACTTGTCAGTGTAGGTGATATGTGAGGCTGTGTGAGGAGCAGACCTGAGGTGAACTACACCTCAGCGTGTCAAGGGCATATGTTATGCACGTGGTATTCGATCCGTCGAAGCTCAGCAGTTAATGCCACCTGAGAGTGTGGCCCTTTCTGTGTAACCAGGGATGGAGGACACTTTGCTATACTGATGCCCAGAGATTGCCTGTGCACAACACAGCAGCATCAGTTGAAGGAACTGCTGAAAGGTTAAGCAGACCTAGCTGTGCTGACCTTTATCCTCAGTCTGTAGTACCCAAACTGGCCGTAAATGAACCTCACGGTGAAGTTCACAACTATTGTCACTGCCAGAGAAAAGTGGAGACACAACTCAGTGCTGCAGTGCTGTATTGGTGTGCCTACTTGTGAAGGGAGGTGTACCATGACCCAGGACCTGCACTTTCCTGTATGCCATGCAAGCCTTCAGTCCTGAGAGGCCTGAAGGAAACTCCTGGGACTGCTTACTAATCCTCTGTTCCCTGCCATGACATTTACAAACAAAAGTAAAACAAAACAGCCTACACCACCCTTTCTCTACCCGATCTCTGCCCAGAAGCCTAGCCCCACTTTGCCATCAGTGGACTTCTCTCTATGTGACTTGCTCTGCAGCGTAAGTCCCTGCAGATTTTGGCCCTGTATCTTTGAACAAGGAGTTCAACAGCTGACAGCTGACGCAGATCTCTTTTACCTTAGGCAGTTTTCCAGCCTCCACATTCTGGAGCACAGCTTTAAAGAAGAGACTGAAATGAACAAACAGTCTGTTCCTCTCATGTGTTACTTGGAAGACATGACTTTTGAATCCTACAGATTTAAGCCTGTCCTCTGTCAGTCTGATCAGCTGTAGAGTACCAGAACACTGCTGGGACCACACCACGGCAAGGAGAATATACAAACATGCAGCAATAGACCAGCATCCCTGTTTGTGGGGTACTTTTGGAGATGCTCCACCAAATTCATTAGTGTTACGTCTGTCTTTTGCAATGAAAGAAAGGACACAACCTTGTATGTATATCACATACACAGTGTTAAGGACAAATTTCTGCCAAGGACATTTGTCTAACTATAGCACTTGATGGAAGCTGCTGACAAAGCTGTGTGCTCCAAAGGTTCTATTTTTTGCCCCACAACTCATTGTAAGGCAGATCTCATCCATTTAAGGAGGTCAGCTGGAAGGACAAGGTATTGGGTCAAGAATGACTGGCTGGAGTAGGTTTTTTGGGTGTTATTTCATGCCCTGCACCTCCATTTCATCTCTAATCATGAACAGTGGGTACAGAGGGTACTTTCATAAGAGACCAGTAACTTCTGAGGAAAAGCCATAAATTGGATAACTAAAAGAAATTTTAAGGCCTGATTGTGAATTAAAATGGGACTGACATTTTAAAACTTTTTGAAGCAGTAGTTCAGTTTCTGTCACTGCTCTGCTACAGGGCTGTACAAATGTTTGTGGGAACCACAAAAAAGGAAACGAGGGCAGGCTGCACCAGAGCATTTTCGAAGCCATTAATAAGATTTTATGTTGTTACTCTGAAGGGCATTTTCTGCTGTTCTCAGCACAATATTGTGACTGGCCTTCCTGAGATGGAAGAAATGATGTATTCTTACTTCATCCTAAATAACTGCAGCCAGCATGAGAACAAATCCTGGGGAGGACAAGATGATTTGCAGTTTCTGTACATGTGAGGAAACTCTAATGCAAGACCTACAAAAGAGCCCAAATGCCACCTAGCTTCAAAATGTCACCTGGCTTCAAAATAGCCGCAGCCAATCTTTTTGCAGCACCCCAGAACAGAGGGACAAGCTGACCTTGAGCTTGCTCGGCAATGGCTCTAACCCCTGAGTGGCAGCTGAGGCAAGGAGGAGGGCTCCTACCCCTGCACAGACTAAAAGGAAGTGGCAGCTATCGCCTTTGACAATGGCAACCCAGTCTCAAGGACTTGGCCCCAGGCTCAAGCGAGGCAGAAGTCACATTGTTTTCTGCAGTGCCTCCTGGGTGCAGCAGTTCCCCAGAGTGGTCCATTTCAAAATGAAAGAAATAGAGTCTGTTTAAAGGAGCAGGGAGAACAAAAAATTTATTCCCTCCAGCAGAAAAAAAGAAAGTATTTTCTTTCCTGGGAAATTCCTATATTGGTGCATTTGCTTTAATCACATTTTCTTTAGTCCCAATGGGATAAAAGTACTACACACTGGCATGTCTCAAGAGAGACACTTACCTGAAAGATATTTTAAAGAGCCATCATAAAATCATTTAATTTTGGACTTTATGATTAAGACATAACAGTGCCATGCTGAAATACCTGATATTCAACTGGCTTGACACAGTGCTTCAGGTAATCCTGCAAAAGATGGTGCTTCCCTTTAGAGGGTTGTATATTCAGGGGTGCAGGAACCGGTCCTCTCCAGGGCACTGGAGTGCCAGAGGTGGGATAACCTCTTTGCAGCTTCAATGTATGTCTTCTAGGAGTTACCACACTGCTCCATCAGAGAATGGCTATATCTAATGTAGGACTTAGGGCTCTTTTAATAAGCAGAGCTCTGAAAGGGCAGCTGCCATGAGACAGTGCATCAAAACAGAGAAATTCATTACATAGTTACACAGAATCATAGAGTCATGACTTAAAATAATAAGTTCCAGTCAGACAAAGCAAATCAGCTCGAAGTGATTGCTAAATAGAATATTTTATTCTGGAAAGAAAAGAATCGTTTAAATAAAATAATTCTTGAACATTTTTTTTCTTGTTTTCCTATTCACTCTACTTTCCACATACATGTATATGTGTGTGTCTATGTACGTAAACAACATTGCAACAAGAATCTACCTTGTACACATCATGGATTTCTCTTCTTAATGCAGGCAATGCTGCTAGTTCCTGAACTTTGTCCATCTGCTCGAGCCTAAGGGGCAGCAATATTAAATTAATCATAGTCTGACATTTCTTTGATAACTGACATTTACACAAACAAGTCCTACATGCACATGTGCACATTAGGAAATTAAAGTGTAAAGTAAATAATATTATCATTGTGTGTTTCTTCTCAAAAACATATTGCAAGTCATTATCTCTTCCTCTAATGACTGAAATTCTGTGTGCAAAACCAAGTAATTTAATTTACATATCTGAATGCATGCCATTTTGTTGTTGTTGCAGGGCCTGTACCAAATGTCTTGTGAATTTAATCATTTCATCGTTGAGAGTCAGCGGAGCTGCTGGCAGATAACTCTTCTTGACACATTGCGTGAGAGAACAGACATGCACCAGAAAGCTCTGCTCCTTCTGTCCCTTCAGAACACTCCTGGTGATTTTGGGAGAAGGCTTCTGCCACCGTGCAGCTTTCCTCTTCCTCCAAAAGAAAACCCTACTCCATACTGGGATCCATTACAGATCTCGTTGCATCCCACCCAAGCTAATGGTGTTTTTCTGTCTTTGGTGATGAGACCAAGATTAAGGCCACAATAACTGTATGAATTTCAACTGCTTGTCTTTGAATTTGCAAGGCACTGAAAAGTCCTGTCCTTCTGTCCACTGACAGCTGGTATAAGGCTCTTGGGTTGGTAGCTACCTCAAAGCCCCCTACATTCAAAGAGATAATATGAGTTGAATGAAGTAAATGGAGTTGAATGAAGTAACAAACAGGAGGGTCAAGGACAGACACTTTTCAGTTGATGCAAGCATGGCTGAGGATATCCACATGGGATGCCCCTGATGGGGAGACAAGTCTGACATGTTAGTTTGTTTAAATACCAGTATCCACAAAATGTCCAGGTATGCACTGGGAGAGCAACTGGGCATTTTTCACAGTTTTCCTACTCAATGATTTGATCAGAGGGAGTTTATTCTTTTTCTGCACATAATGGTGTTGGGGAATAAAGTCTTAAGTACATGGAGCAAAAAGTATTCAGTAAGCACTTACTACACTTTATTCCATCATAAACTCCAACAGTAAAGAAAGAGAAATAGGTGTTTTGCTTTCCCAGCTCAAACACACAATCTTGAGATCAGAAAAGATTGTATTGTCAAATGTCCATATGATTAAGCATCATGACAGTGGGAATTGAGCTCTTCAGCAATGAATTTTTTGGTCTGGCCTGACAGGCTCCAAAGAATCCCTCACTGGAGGATTTGCCTGTGGTTTCTTTCGGCATAAAGGAGGAAAGAATTTTTCTCTCTCTGCTGCAGGTTGCAATCCCTTCACTACCAACTGATAAATGGTCTTAGATTTTATTATATTTTCTTCTTGTTTTGTTCCTATTATCTCTACCGCCTGTGATTTCTCCAGTCTTTGTAGAACCTTATTTCCTCCAGATTTAATTCCAGCTGAGGAAAGTATACACTTATCTTTTCATCACCTGAGCCCATTAATCTCTCCTGGAACAGGAGTTCTTGCTGAAACACAAGCACAGACACAGGCTGGGCAGAGAATGGGTTGAGAGAAGCCCAGAGGAGCTCACAGTTCCCAAACATAAGAAGGACATCAGCCTGCTGGAGTGGGTCCTGAGGAGGGCCACAAGAGGATCAGAGGGCTGGAGAGCCTCTTCTCTGAAGACAGTCTGAGAGAGATGGAGTGGTTCAGCCTGGAGAAGAGAAGGCTCTGGGAGTACCTTATAGCAAGTTCCACTACATCAGGGGGAGCCTATAAGAAATCTGAAGAGGTACTTTTTACAAGGGCACGTAGTGATAGGACAATGGGGGATGGCTTTAAACTGAAACTCTCAGGTTTCCAACAGCACATTCAGACATGGCATCTCCTTTGCTAACAATGTCAACAGAACTGCCTCTGCTTAATGTTATAAGGAAGCGGATTCAGCTGAGATGCCTTAACATTATTTGATATGCTTTCAGATACCCTTGCAATCATTCTTTAACAGCTCCTCACAGTGTGAACAGGAATAACTTCTGCAACCCTATTCAGTAGCATCAAATGCTCTGTTTTGTCTGGCATTTGAGGCATGCAACTAGCTGATGATTTTCCTGGCCAGTATCTGTACAATATTCATTATTGCCAGATTTGTAGCTTCTGTGTCATTTGGACTGACATTTGTATATTGAATATTGTCTTCATTTTCACCAAGGAATTTTGATTTACTGTACTTACTGTGTAAGTCCAGATACATTGTTTCACATTTTTAAACAAACAAGAATAATATAATGAAAAAACTTTATTTTTCTCTCTATTCTTTCATTCACAGCTATTGTCTTGAGGCTTTACTCCTAGCTAAATCTCTCCTTTTTCCTTTGGGTACAAAATGTTGTTCTTCGTGGGTAGACAAGGTGAATAATACGCTCTTGCTTGGGAAGAAATTCCACACCAGAAGTGGATTACTCCAAAAGCAGAAAAGCTTCCTGCAGATGTTATGCTTGTTTTGAACACAAGAGCAGGAAGAAAGTGGGCACTGACATTGCAAGGTGTGACAAGGATTGTAGAGTCAGTGTTTTCCTATAGTGATATAAGATTGTCCTTGCCTAAACTATGCTAGAAGTAGCTCTTAACTGTGGAAACTCTGACAGCTCTCTGCATGATGCAAGAGATTAAATCAAAGCCAAGAGCAGAACAAAAACATCTGCTTATTCATTAGCCTAGTCTTACAGAAGTGATCCTAATGTGTACTCCTGGGAGAGAATAGTCTCATTACAGAATCAAGCCAGAGAACTTCCAGTAACCAGAAAGCCTTGATTCTCTCAGAACTTTTTGTTTTACCACCTCTTCTCCTACTGTGCTCATTAAATATAAAGGAAAAAGTAACATATGAAGAAACTAATAAATAGGATCCTTTCTTTTAGCTGGCCATCTGGTTCAGGTGGATAATTATCTTCTGACATCTGTTCAGTGATACGCACAATATGGTAGTATTTAAGTTTGTGATCTTAAGCCATTTTCCGGTGGACACAAATATCTGGAGTTGCAACAATGTTCTGGGGATCTGCAGGGTCTCCTCTGGGAAGCACCCAGCACATTTGAATTCTAATACTGCTAAATGCTAACCAACACAGCAAATCTGTTTACTGGCAGTTCAGCTTGTTGAAAGATGTGCTATCTTCACCTCTAACCTTGAAAGTGCACAGGGAGGATGTTAAAAGGAAAGATTTCTCCATTTTTATCTCCAGCCTATTTTCTGCAACACTGTAAGTGCCCCTCCAGGAGCCCACAAGGCTTTCATTTCTTTTCCCAAGGAGTCTGGCAAAAAAAATGTGCAAAAGCATGTTAGTATCTGCTTGATTTTTCCAACCTAACACAATCAAACACACATCAATTGCAGAATTGCAATGCTGACCCCCATATAGTCTCCTGTTAACTCACCATCCCCTGTCACCGTCAGGTACTCAGTCCATTTAAAAAGGCTCTTTCTCTGTCATGAGTTTTATGATTAAATGCCCTCTGCTGAAAATGCCAGGTTATTGAGTGTGAAAGTGGGAACAGGAGAGGTTCTTTCTTTGATAAATAAAGCCATTTTAGAACATTTCAGAAAAGAAGTTTCAGAATGTTTTGTTTTAATGGTTTCTAATTTTTCTTCTAGTCCAAATTAGCTTTCAAAATGCAGGTAGTCCATACTAAACAGAGGTAAGGATTATAAAAGGTAGAAATGAAACCTAGATTCTTTGAATGACCTAATCTGTAACTGATTTCATATACCCATTTCATCCCATTTTACAGCAGTTCAATAAGGAGCTGCATGAGCAATTTCTGCTCAGCAATTTGAGTTTCTGAAGTTATATAGCCTCTGCCTGGGTGCTGTTCTCTGAGAGTATTTTCCATAAATCCTCTCTAGGAATGTGTTTGGTGACAAGCAAAGCCTTCACTTTTGACCAGCCTTGTCAGCACATCGGGGATAACTTTTCCCTGGAAAGCAGACAAAATATCACCATCTCTTTCTTAGGTTCTTGCCTAAAACTTGCTGCAGGGTTGAGAGTGACAAAGTCTTGCAGTATATGGAGTCTTACCCAAAGACAGCACCTTCGCAGCCTGTCTGATCACACTGTAACCCAGTAGCAGGCAGCCCTCATAATATCATGTATACTTTCAGATAAATCTCTCCCCCCTCCCACACAAAAAACAATAATTGTATCCTGGGGCCACAGGGGTAGGACATGCTGCACAGAAGAGCCACAGGCAAATGCTGGGGATGTGGATGCAGCCTGTCTGCCTGAGTGTGGGGAACAGTCACTGAGCCATGGAGTGGCTGAAGCTGACAGGCACATCTGGTCCATTCCTCTCTCCAGCAGGGTCAGATAGACCTGGTTGCCCAAGACTATATCCAGGTGGATTTTGAGTGTCATCAAGGACAGAAGCTGCACAGTCTCTACAGACAACTTGTGCTGGTGCATGGTCAACCTCACAGTAACAACATTTTTTCATTTTTGTTTGTGGCCATTGCCTCTAGTCATGTCACTGTGCACCACTGAAAATATCCTGGCTCCCTCTTCTCATTCCTTCCAGTCAGGTATTTATACACATTGGTAAGATTCCTCTGACTGAGATCAGGGCTATCATTGTCCCACGCTTTCCGGGCTCTGATCAACCTTCTTTCAGTGCCTTGTCCTGTGGCAAGACCTCCAAGAAATGAGTGCTGCTGCCAGGCTTTGGACAGTTGTAGAGGAATAATACACCCACTACCTGTATAACCATATCATTCTATACACTGATGCAGGTTGTTGTCCCCTGTTTGCTTCTGTAAGACACGGCAGAGTGGCTCAGGGGTTGGCTGGGTGTGTGTCCAGCTGGAAATGAAATGAAAGGGACGCCTTTCAGATTAATTTACTCTGCATGTTTGAAGCGATGGTGCTTGGAAAGAGCTCACATGGTATCCTGAGGCCTTGAGTTCAACCTAGCACCGGTCTTTTCTATCTGTTACTTGTCAACACGTGTTGTACTCTTTTATACTCTTTCATACTCTTTTATATTCTGTACCCCAAAACCCTATAAGTAAAAGAACTCCTTTCTACTTCACCTACATACAGTTGTCTTGGAAAGTTTTTCCCCCCTCCTTACAGCAACAACACAATACCAACCGAGGTCATATTCATGACCTAGATTAAAGATCAGTGAAAATTTTTAATCACCCTTCTCATAATGCTTTAAGACAACCCTTGTTCAGCATTCTTAGCAGGGTCTTATATGTGAATAGGAGAAGTAGGATTTGTCTTAGCGCATGTAAAAACAGATATTCACTTTGGTATCTTATTAGATACATCCCCATTTCAATTGTTTTGAACTAAAAATCAAAAAGAAATATCTATGCGTTGCTGTTAGGGTAGAGAACAAGTTGATATTGCTAGAGACAAAAACCAGAACTGTTTAGAAACAAATCTTATTCTAGGTATGATGAGTCTCATATTTATAGAATCATAGAATAGCTTGGCTTGGAGGGGATCTTAAAGGTCATCTGGTTCCAACCCCCTGCCTTGCACAAGGACACCTTTCAATAGACCAGGATGCTCAGAGCCCCATCCAACCTGGCCTTGAACACTCCCACGGATGGGACATGCACAGCTCCTCTGGCAACCCACTAACTCCTACTCTCTGTGCACCAGGCATTAGGAAAATTTTCAGAGTATACTCCCTTCTCAACTTTTCTAATCTACTCAGCTCCTCACCAGTGCATTCACCTCATGAGGGGAGGAGGGAGAAGACAAGTAATTTTTAAGAAGATCTGTGAATAGTCATTGGGATCTAGGGTTCAGGTAAACCAGCTAAAACTTATGTACAACATTACATATAGCACTGCAAAATAGTGTTTATTGAAAGAAAATTCAAGTCTTTTGCAAAAGACTTTTGGCACAACTTCTTTCTAGAATGATCTATGAAACAGTTCTGCCTCCTTCTCTCCTTGACAATTTTGTAAATGTGTATATCATGGACAGAAGCTCTGTTTGTCTTTAACAATTTTGAGAGATTTATATAAATCCAGTACCTCTTCTTTCATTAAGGTTTATGGAAATCCAATTTTTTTCCCCAACAGAATAAAATCTATCACACTAAGTCTGCATAACTCTTGACTTGGTTTACAGTGGCAGTTCATTTTTCAGAGCTGTGAAGTATTGCGTTTTAAGGACAGTAATCAAGCCATCCTAATGTAATTTCTGTTGACATTCTGCCCAAGGTCCATTTAAGCTTAGAGCCTGACTTTGTGATCTAGCAATATTATAGTACGACATTTAGTACAAATTACTTATCTGAAAGCAAAAAAACTACATTAGCACAACATGCAGATGTCTCAATTATACTTCAGCATATGTGCTTTAACTTTTACTGCAGAGGTTTTATAATCCAGTTATCCTCCTAAATGTATTCATAACAGAATCGACAGTTAATTATTTGCTAAGGTAACTTTGGCCCATTTTTACCACGTTATCGCAGGTATCTATTGTTTTTCAAATCAAGCTCACAAGGATTTAATGTTTTAAAACAGGTTGTATTCAATTAAACCAAATGGATGCTTAGGTAGTTGTTATTTTGTGTTATATGCAGTAAAACCGCTATTTTTTTTCTTCTCATAAATCCCAGGGGTTTTTGCACTGATTTTCTTATTGTGGGTTGAGAAGGTATAGGTCATTTTCGAATGGCCAAACATAAACACATCTATTTTCATCACAGTAATAACCTGCTGTCTGCGCCTGGTTCAGTGAAGAATTTGCCAATTGCGAGATGATGCTCTTCTACCCCACTCTAATTGGAGGCAACTGTTCCAGCTGGACTGGCTGTCTTATGCAGAAAAGATGACACTGTTAACAGGATACAGGTTCTTCCAACCATCTGTCTCCAATGTCAAGATTCTGGGCTATCTTTAGTATCTTCCTAGTGGCTGGGATTTTCAAAGCCAATGAAGAAGATAAAATTTCTGTTCATGTTTCTTTGGACCTGCTGATCAAAGACACTTAGACTTCTCTGGTAATTCTAACTTTTTTGCAGTGAAATCTATTTAATGACCTAATTATTCTCAACCTGTGAGGCCCGCTTAGTACTGTATTTCCAAAGAGGCATGGAAAGGATGTAAAAGAGAAAATTGTGGAAGGCAATAAATGTACCTCTGAACTCAGACCACTGGATATTGAATTCCTGCTTTCCACCTCCAATGTGTGTACAGCCATGTTTGCCTTGGATCCTTGGCAAACCTAACAAGAGCCTGAGACCATCAGCTTTCACACCTTCAAAAACCTTAAGTCAGAAATCAAAACAAGAGGAGATTAACCTAAAAATAGAATTTAAACCAGGGAATAACACTGGGCATCCACCTTCTCCTTTCCTTCTGCCCATTTTTGATGCATTTCACAATTTGAAAAGTCAATGTGGGTTTCTTGCAAAAAATTACAGCCCCAGCTTTTTTGATGCTGCTTTGACTTCACCATTTATTGCCCTCTTCGCACTCATGTTCCAATGGACCCCTCATGCCACCTTGCCCCATCTGCCAGCATCCCTGCAGATGTCCTCCTCTCCCTTTCCATGCTGGCAACGTTCTGCATGTGATGGCTGGAGCAGGGTCTCCTTCTGACAGCCTCAGAAAGGCATTGCATTGGGCTGCAAATGCTTCCACCATCTGTTGCACTGAAGGCAACAGCCAAGCCAGTGTCACCGAGGGGACGTTGCAAGTGACTGCAATAAATGCTCTGGAGTTGATGCTCTTTCTTCTGAGAGAAATGCTTCTCTAACACCAGGCTGCATTTTTAACAGTGTCTGAGCACTGGCAATACTTTACCAGAATTAATATGAAATAGTTGTGATCTCCTGAAATGCGTTTGCTTCTTTCTTGAAGATAAATTTCATATCCCTAAAACACATGGATCAACCCTCACAATTATTTAGCCTTACTGTCACAAAGAAACACAGTTCAACTTTATTTCAAAGTGAAAACTTACCACAGCTGTGCAAAGAGTAGCAAATTCCTTATTTCTTTCACCCTGTTCCCCAACCACTTCAAAATGACCCTTATGTACCCAGAGGGCACCGCAAACAGGAGGGTCTTACTTCACTGCTCCTAGAGGAGGCTTCCTCTGTCAGATCCTCATGCTGGGCCAATAAGGAGAGTCTTGGCCAAAAGGAAAACATGGGAAATGGGGGATTATGGTAACTCCTTAATACCATAATCATGAGTCTTGAAGGAATGTACTATTTGTCAGTTTCTTTTGGAAAAAGATAACTCACCAACTGGGATTTTTAATAGCATATTTAGTACATTGGCTCCTTCACTGGAGATAGAGAGGTGGATGCATTTAACATGTTCTTGGCTGTTGTGTGTTCCTTTCTCTTTATAGTTGTCTCCCAGAACACTGGAATTAAGAACGAAAAATTGTTAAAACGCAAAGCTTCAAAAGCTGCACATAGTTCCAATTTCCCTGCAGACTCCAAATGAAGTCAGGAAGAGTTCAAAAGGACAGCTGAAAGTCAATATCTGATATAAGATGTAGTATGAAAGTTACGTTGCTAATGGACTAATGCTGTGTACAGGCTAAACAAGAATTTATATTCAATGTTTTCTGCTAGAGGAAACACTTTACTGTGAAAGAGACAGTAACTAAAATAAAATAAAATAAAATGTAAAACAAAGCAAAAGTATAGCAGCCTAAGTGACAGGTTTGTAAAACAGAGCTGTGTAGAAGCTGCAACACTAGGACTGGATAGCTGGTAGCAGGGAGTGAGAAGCATTGGGGGTGAAAAAGGCCTATGGAGTTGGGATGAGGAAGTGTATTGGATAAGGAGTGTGTGTATCAGTAAAGGAATTGCTTGACAAGGAAAGAGAAGGAATCAAAGGTGACACACTGAGGCTGACCAGAAGGAAACTGGTGGGCTAGCAGTTTGGATTAGGAGACATGGGACAGGATGCCACAAGGTGGGTTACAATGGGCACCTGACAAGAACTCACACAGACGATGCAGAGGCATGCAGGATGGGCTGGGCAAGGGCAAACAGCTTTCTGTGGGCTGGTGTTGACATGCAAACTTCTCCCCAGGATGCTGGCTATTTGAGAGCTACTGTCAGCCTTCTGGCAGAACTAGACATGTGTCCCTCTTTTTCCTTTATATGCTTTTTCTTTTAGTAGCGCTTAGTTTAAGACGGGATAAGATGACAGCCTAAAAGGCTTGTTGCAGTTATTAACACCAGTGCAGAACTCTGAATTCTGGCCCCCAGAGAACATTTCATTCTTAAAAATTACTTTGGTTTTTTGTGGTTTTGTTTTTGTTTTTTTTTTAAATATGAAATATTAAAAGTGGTAGTAGAGAAAAGAGTAGGACAAAAAAAAGAAATTAACAGATAAAATACAGTTAACAGAAACATTTAGAAGACCCCACAGATGCAGCAGGACACTTGGAAGGTTCAGGGGGAAACAGGATCTCTTCCTGAAGGCAGGTGAGGGTGCAGAGATCAATGGGAACAAAAAGAGAGCTCTATTTCTGAATAGCCAAGGGTCTGATTTGTTCAATGGCCTACAAGTGGAGAAGCCAGTTTTGTTTTTGCACACTGGTTTTCAGAATTTGCTGTAGTAATTTGAAAAACATTGTACTCCTGGAAGGACAAGTTTCATACTGCTAAGATCAACTCAAATGACATTTGGGGGACTCTAATTACCTTCCTAAAGAAATATGTTTTCCAGCAAAGGCTCTTTTATAGGCAGTGGGCATTTAAACATACGAGTGGCTAAAAAGTATTGGACTTCAGTCCACATACTTCTGAAACTTTGAGAACAGTTTGAGAAGCCTGGGGCTAGGAGAGGGAAAGTCTTGTGTTCCTTGCAAGGCTGCATAACTGTTTCCCATTGCATTTTCTGAGACTCTGGTATCAATTCCTGCAGCTGGTGGATGTGTGAGATATCTGAGAGCTGAAAGCTGTGCATAAGCAGCAGCTCAATCATAGCCATCACAAAGGCTTAGTAGAGGTCATTGTGTCTCAGTAAAAGCTGAAAGTAAAAGAAGTTGGCATCACAGCAGAAATAAATAGTGAAAGGATAAAATGTTGTACTTACCTGTAGACGCAGTTACTAAAATGTTGGGAGTTTTTTTATAAATCACTGAGCTATTTTCTTTCTAAACAAAAGAGAAATTTAAAGGCATGATTATTTTTCAAAGGTATTGACACTGCAGGTGTGAGCACAATTTCTACCTCTGTGTGCATATGTTTTTAACAAAAGCACAATCTCACTGCTTTGGAAAGGAAATATGCTGCAATCAGACCATACCAATCCTTTTTAATCTTGTGCAATCAGCTGAAATAATGAATGTGTGATTATAGAAGTCAACCAGTTCGTGTCATTATCCTACCTAGAAGACTCTCTTCTGAAAGGCAAAAAAATAAATATTAAGTACTTTAAAACTATATCAATTTAATATAATGTGGAAATGAAGGAGGTTTTGTAGCAATTTATTAATTAAAATTGTTTTGAGATGGAAACCATTCAGTTTATGTACAGTACTAAACAACTCATTTCCAGGAGACTAACCCAGGGTGCTCCTTCCAGTCCTGAATAATGTTTTCTGTGTATTCACCTTTGAAAGGGATATAAAAATCCCAATAATTGTAGCATTTGTATTTAACATTGTATCCGATCTCTGACACTGTGTATATCACATGCCAAAATTAAAAACAAACAAACAAACAAACAAACCACAAGAACCACTCCCCCCCCAAAAAAAAAAAAAGATCAACAAGGCTGATGGACACCTTTCGTCAGAAACAGGGTCCACTGTTTGCCCTAGTCAATCTTGTCAGAATCACAGGCTGATTGGGTTGTAAGGGACCTTTTAACACCATCTAGTCCAACCTCCACTGCCATGGGAGGATACTTGGCCAAAAAATGGCCCTAAAGCAGGGTCTGCTGCCAGGGGAGGATTTCAGTTTTTCAGTTGGTTCAGTTTAGTTTTGAGAGGGAGGAATTGAGAATAGATGAGAATTTCTTAAGAGTGAAAGATAATTTCCGTGAAAGTGATTTTGCATAATAAAATTCATTAGTCTGAGGAATTGTCAGAGAAAAAGCAGCAGAATCAGTTATGGAGTGAAAAAAGCAAACTAAGAAACTAAGAAATTGGTGGGAAGAATTTCTAGACAAAGTCAACAGCTTTAAACACAAAGACATGCCAAAGTTTGACAGCTATTAAAGGAGATTATGTGAAAAGCAAAGTGGTAAGATGGACCGTTGTAAAGGGAAAAATAGGTGAATGAGACCAATAGAATCTTCTTTAAAGATTTATCAAATAGATATTCTGAAAAATATATGAAAAAAAAATCAGCAGACTTTAAACAGGATAAGGTTAAAAGAGAGGTGAACACTGCAGGGAAATTAAGGAAACCAAGTAAAAGATGTGCTAGCTGGAATAAAAGTAAGTCCAGATCTACCATCAAAAACAGAGAAAAAGCAAATTAATTCATGCAAAAATTCAGAGATAGTGCACGCTTTCTTGGCCTCAGCTTTGTGAAAAAAAAATTATTAATGGCAATAATTGAATTACTGACTTTCATCTAAGGCAATGATAGAAGAAAAGGAAAGGAAAGAAAAAAAGAGTTTTGACAAGAGACATATTCAAGCTGTCTGATGAAGAGGAGTTCAAGAGGGTAAACAACAGACTTACCTTTAAAAAGCAGAAAAAAATGAACCCACGAAATCACATACCCATCAGTTCAACTTCGATCCACTGAAAGAATGGATATAGAGGATAAGAGGGAATAAAAACAGCCAGCACAGACTTGTAAATAATGCATCCCACCAAACCAGCCTACTTCTTTTCTTTGGCAGGGTAACCAGCCTTGTGACAGAAGAGGGTTGGTATGATTCATTATGACTAGTGAGGCTCTTGGTACTATTTCATTTGAGGTTCTTATAGCTGCAGTAGACAAATATCCTGCAGATGCAATCACTAAAAGTGAACCCATGGCAATGTGATGAAGTCCTCTTCACAAGAGTTAATCAAGGATTCATTGTCACTCTTCAAGGGCATTGAGGTGTAGTTGTATGGGGGTCAGAGTAATTAGCAGTTTCAAGGTTGTGTTTAATAACTAAGATGATGGAACAGACCACATGAATGTAAGATTTGAGAATGACACCAACCTGAGTAAAGAAAAACTGCAAGGAAGGACAGGAATATAAAGTGGTTTTCAGCAAGATGAAACTCAATAAAGCCCAAATGCTATATTTAGGCAGACAACTTCCATATATAATAAGATGTATCTGGCTGAGCGCCAGTACTGCAGGGAGGATCCATACTTAGCTACAGGATGAAATTATTGGGAAAAAAATTGAAATTTTATTCAGGAATATATTTTAAAAAATTAGTAAGTTTGGATCACATTTATAACAGTAGAATTCTAAAGTGGAGGTCACTGTCTTCTTGGAGTCATACATACTACATTACATCTGAAGGGTGATAACCAGTATAATAATAGGGAAATGAGAAAGAGTCCAAAACAGATCTCCAAGAAGGTGAAGAGGTTTACAGAGCCAATTTATGTGAGAAAGAGGAAAGAAATAATTTTTCTGAAAATTGGGAATATGAGCAGACAAATGATTGAGAAAATAGTACACAATGATGCTACAATCTGCTAAAAAGGGACAAGTATTCTTAAGTGTTCTCCTTCCCAGCACAGCAGAAATCTGCTCACTGTTAAAAAATAAGATTTAGGGTGGGTATTAGGAAAAACCTTAAAGTGGGATGGTGAGGAATTGGGCACAAGCTAACTAGAGAAGTTACAGAAAGTCCTGCTCTATAGTATTGTAAGAATGTGCTAAAATATGGTAGGGTAAATTCAATCCTGCCTCAAAGCAGACTGCAGTGAACCTAGGAGTCTTCTGATGACTGGCCTTTCTACAGCTGCCTTTCCTTTCTGGTGCTTTCATCAGGCTCTCCCTCCAAACAATCTTCTGCAGTGTGTCTCTAACCCTATTCTCTTCTCCAGGCTTCCCATTTCATTGCCTCCCATTGTTCTAGGAAACCGAGAAAAAAATTGGTGCCTGTAGACGAAAAAATTATGGGAAGAGTTTCACATTGGCATGCCAGGTCTTGGACATATTCAGATACACGCAGTTATCCACACCACCTCCAGGCCTGTAAAGGGTTCAGGATCATCCCACATAACATCTGGATTGATGTAAATACATGAATATTTATGCACATTCAATATCTCTGCTCATCTTTGTTTCTTCTAAGCTATTGTGAGGTACCTTAATGATGCAGGTGGCAGGGAAAGTATGAACGGTGCGAGTCAAGGGGGAGAGGAAGTGCCTGCCTTTGCCATTCACCAGCTCTAAGGGCTGCACAGGCTCAGAGCCTCCTGCACCTGCAGGCAGGATACTCTTTGACAGAGAGGAAAGCACTGGAGTTAGGAAGAGTGGAGAAGCCTGAAACTTGTCAGTGCTGAAATTATGGCCCCAGTACAAATGTTTCAAATTCCAGTTAATTTGAAGCAACATTTTCTGCAGTCAGTGGTTTTCTTTTTTAAATGATATAAATAACTGCAAAAACATGTGTCCTTGAACACTCTAAGTACTAGCTGACAACAGAGCTTAATGTGTTGCTTAGTATCACTACCCTATTTCCTTCTGCTGTTCATGTCACAGTAACAAAGTGTATGGGAAGACAGCCCATAGGTGTATTTTACAATTATCCCACTAGTGTAGTATCTCAGATCTTTGTACTCAAATATCTGCATGTGTGTTCACATTCATTGCTAGAGGAAAATATTTTTCTTGTGTTTAAAAAAATGGTCCTAAGAAACTCAACAACAAAATGTTGTAGTGGCAACGATAAGGTTGTGCTGTGACAGTGTATATCTTTTTGTGGTGTTTTTTTTTAAGAACAATTCAAACATTTAGCATCTGAAAAAATAAAAAACACAGCCTTAACCATTGTTATAAGCTTAACTCAGCCACTATACTGTCCCAGTATATCTGTAGCAGACATATTTGTGCTTTCCACTGCACAAGATTGAGCTGTTTGCCTTATGTTGAACCTTCAGAAAAGTCTGCCTGTGCTAAACTGCATGCTAAACCATCTTGTGCCCATTACACCACACTCTAACTATATTTCCCATTGGTAAACTCATAAAGTACTTTCAAAACATTGTCACTGGTTATAGCTGGCCTTAATGGGACAGGAAGGAAGCAGAGTAAAGGCAGCGTGGCTGTGCACTGCAGTGCTATATTTCTCAGTTTTTCAATATATATTTCCATATATGTGCTGCTGAGCTCAGTATTCTGAAAGGACAAGACTTATCCCTGGGCACGGACTAACTCAGAAAGGATTTATGAAAAAAATTAATTGCCTCTGAAATTATGGAAATTAAGTAGCATGGACCCAAAGTGAGTGCTTCCAGGGTCTGCACACTGTATGGCGCACTGCAGCATTTCAGTGCTATGGCTAACCTTTCAGTGTATTTTATTTCTCAGTGATATGAATGTCTCATCTGCAATCAGCTTTGTATTATAGGTATTACCTGCAGACAGATATGCTGATATCAGATATATTGATGACACTGAGCTGAGTGGTGAGGTTGACACACATGAAGGATGGGATGCCATCCAGAGGGACCTGGACAAGCTGGAGAAGTGCACCCATGGGAATATAATGAGATATAATAAAAGCAAGTGTAAGATGCTGCACCTGGGCTGGGGCAACCTCTGGTATCAAAACAGACCAGGGGATGAACAGATCGAGAGCAGCTCTGACAAGAAGCTCTGACTGGGGAAGAGAGACTGGACATGACCCAGCAAAGTGTGCTTGCAGCCCAAAACACATTGTTCTATCTATCACCTCCTAAAGGCACAGGAACAGGCAATTCCCAAATGTCAGAAGTCAAGCAGATGAGGCAGAAGGCCAGCTTGGCTAATCAGGAATCTTCTCTTGGAAATAAGGCAAAAAAGGAAGGTATGTGCCCAGCGGAAGCAAGGAAAAGTGACATGGGAAGAATCCAGAGACGCTGCTTTCTGCTGTAGGGAGAAAATTTGTGTGACCCAAGCTCAGCTGGAGTTGAAACTGCCAGAAATGTGGGGGACAAAGAAAAAGTGTTTTTTCAAATGTTTTCATGGCAATAGGCATATAGAAATATCATTGCCCCATTACAGGATGAGGATGGTCACCTCCCAAACAGGGACAGAGACAAGGCAGAGGTGTTTAATGCTTTCCTTGCCTCCATCTTCAACATAGATGAAGGACCAAGAAGGCCTCAGTATCCTGAGAATGATCAACTCCCCGTTGCCACTGCAACTGTGCAAGATCTCCAGATGGCATGGAATCTCCAGCTACTCCAGCTGGATGCCTACAAATCTATGCGGCCTGATAGGATTCATCCTCAAATTGCTGGCTGATGTCATCACAAAACATTTCTTGATAATTTTTGAGTAGTCTTGGGAATAGAAGTCCCAGCTGACTGGAGGATGGCAAGTGTTCTGTTTTCCAAGAAGGGCAAGAAGGAGGACTCTGGAAACTACAGGCCTGTCAGTCTTACTTTGGTGCCTGGTAAAGTTATGGAGAAGATTATTCTGGAAAGTATTGAAAAACACCTGAAAGACAACGTAGTCCTTGGTCACAGCCAGTATGAACTCATGAGAGGAAAGTCCTGTTTATCAAACCTGACTGCCTTGTATGACAAGGTAACTCACCTAGTAGATCAAGGGAAGTCAATCGATGTAATCTTTTTGGATTTCAGTAAAGCTTTCCATACTGCCTCTCACAGGATCCTTCTGGGCAAATTGTCCAGCACAGCTGGATAAACACATCATGGGGTGGGTGAGCAATTGGATCATGGGTCAAGCACAGAGGTGATAGTGAATGGGGTGACATCAGACTGGTGACCTGTCACTAGTGGGGTTCCGCAGGGCTCCATCTCAGACCCTGTGCTCTTCAGCATCTTCATAAACGACTTGGACACAGAACTGGAAGGAATAATAAGCAATTTTGCACATGGCACAAAACTGGGAGGAGCTGTTGGCTCCCTGGAAGGCAGGGAGGCCCTGCAGAGAGACCTCAACAAATCAGTAGTTGATATGAAGTTCAGCAAGGGGTAGCGCTGGATTTTGCACCTGGGATGGGACAAACCTGGATGTATTTACGGACTGGGGAATGAGATGCTGAAAAGCAGTGCCATAGAAAGGGACCTAGGGGTCCTGGTTGATGGCAAGTTGAATATGAGTCAGCAGTGCCCTGGCAGCCAGGAGGGCCAACTGTGTCCTGGGGGGCATCAGCCAAAGCATCACCAGAGGGGCAAGGGATGGAATTGTCCCACTCTGCTCTGCACTGGGGCAGCCGCACCTTGAATATTCTGTGCAGTTTTGGGTGCCACAATATAAGAAAGCTATTCAGCTATTAGAGAACATCCAACAGAGAGACAGAAAGATGGTGAAATGCCTTGAGGGGAAGCCGTATGAGGAGCGGCTGAGGGTACTTGGTGTGTTCAGCCTGGAGAAGACAAGACTGAGGGGAGACCTCATTGCAGTTACAACTTCCTCATGAGGGAAGGAGGAGGGGCAGGCACTGATCTCTTCGCTGTGGTGACCAGCAGCAGAACCTGAGGGAATGACCTGATGTTGTGTCAGGGGAGGTTTAGGTTGGATATTAGAAAAGGATTCTTCCCCCAGAGGGCAGTTGGGCACTGGAACAGGGTCCCCAGAGAAGTGGTCACAGCACCAAGCCTGACAGAGTTCAAGAAGTATTTGGATGTTAGTCTCGGACACATGGTGTGACTCTTGTGGATGGTCCTGTGCAGGGTCAGGAGTTGGAGTCGATGATCCTTGTGGGTCCCTTCCAACTCGACATATTCTGTGATTCTCTGAAAAGGAGTGTAGACAGCAGGTTGAGGGAGGTGATTCTGACCTTCTACTCTGCTCTGGTGCCATCCCACCTGGAATACTATGCCCAGCTGTGGGGTCCCACCACAAGAAGGACACTGACCTGTTGGAGCGAGTCCAGAGGAGGGTCACTAAGTTGATCACAGGGATGGAGCACCTCTCCTATGAGGAAAGGATAAGAGAATTTGGTTTGGTCACCCTGTAAAAGAGAAGGTCTAGGGGTGACCTAATTGTGGTCTCCCAGTACCTGAATGGAGCCTACAAGAAAGATGGAGTGGGACTTTTTAGAGGAATATGTTGTGACAGAACAAGGGGGAATGGATTAAAACTGAAAGACAGTAGGTTTATACTAGATATTAGGAAAAAATTCTTCACTGTGAGGGTGGTGAGTCACTGGAGCAAGTTGGCCAGAGAAGTTGTGGATGCCCCATCCGTGGGAGTCTTCAAGGCCAGGCTGGATGGAGCCCTGGGCAACCTGTTCTAGTGAAAGGTGTTCCTGCCCATGACAGAGGTTTGGAATTAGATTATCTTTAAGGCCCCTTCCAACCCAAACCACTCTATCATTCTATGAGTATATGTCACCTCAAGCAAAGAGTTAGATACACTCATCACACATACCGTAAGTCTTCTGCCACCTTCTTTTAATACATCAGTGATACTCTTCAGGTGCATTTCATGTCTGAATTTCCAATAATGAAAGGGCTTGTCATAGGAGCACATGAAGACTCCCCCTTTATGATATATCACAGAGCCAGCTCCTGGTGTGGGCCTCTTAGGTCCCACTAGGCAAGTGGGTCTTGGTGTCAGTATGGAAACAGGGGGTGCTTGAGAGTTCACATGGAAAACAGATCTCAGAACATCCCTATGACTTTCTGCTGTTTGATGAAGAAAAATAAAGTCCTCCTTCCCTGGAGTTCAGAGGAAGGTTGGCCAAGCAACTGATGGCACCCATGAAATGTGGGACTCAAACCTTACATTTTGTCAGAAGCCTTAATGAGCATGGGTATTTTCTTTGAATAAAGAGGAGTTATGAATGAATTGAATTCCCTTTCTCTGAACCTCTGTTTCTAGAGTGCTCATTGTATATGGACACTAGTGCTTGTTGAATTTAACTATGAATTTAACATTTGTAAAGCTAGTTTTAAGCTCAGACACATAAGCTGCCCTGCCAGAAGTGGTGCATTTGATGTGAGATGGGATAGTATTTGACAGCAGAAGGGCTGAATTCCCAAAATCATCACCCAAGACTCCTTTAGAATGGCAATGAGTTGAGACAAGGTGTGTGCACCTTCTGCAAGAGTGTCCGCAAGGATAATTACTTTGTGTTGGTGTGTGCAGCTCTGACAGAAATTGGAGCTGAATATCCACTTTTCCCTAGTGGATTTTGTACAGTATAGGACAGTGCTTAGCACAGTGAACAGAGAACTGATCTTTTTCAAATGCTGATGCTAAGAGCTCTCATAGGGTCCCAGCAAGGGTGTAACAAGCAGCTTTAGCTGTGAGGAGTTTACATGCAAAAATCGAATCTGACAGTGATCTCCAGAATCCCACTTGCTTCCACTTCTCTATGTGGAAGTTTATTTCCCTTGGAATAATACCTAAAAAGAAGCATGGGAATTTAGAATTAATATCCACAAAAGAAAAAGTTTAGGTGGTGTACAAAACACCACAGCTCTCAATCTTTACTTGAGAGTTATAAAATTACAGGATCTGCTCAAAACCTGCCTTCTAAAACTACTGAAGTTAGGCTTTACCCAGTCTAGCAGAAGGGAACTGCAACAAAATTTATCTTGTGGATTACAAGCATAGGATGTTGTTCATATTTCAAGCACTGAAAGCCTACAGCACATAAACAAACCAAACCAAACCAAATGAACAAAAGAACAATTAAATCCCAGAAGAAAAAGCAAGTGTTATTATCTCAACAGCAAAATTATGCCAAATACATGGAACCTGTTCAGAAGGCTCTATATTTTTGTCTTTTTTGGGAGAGGTGATAAAAAGTCACCCTGTTTGATTTCAGTATTTGTAAAGAAGACAAAAATAAGAATGAATGATCAGTGATGATAAACTGCTGGGCTTTCTTTATGTGGGAGCACTTGCTCTGCATAAACACGTAACTGTTGTGGTCCTGTCCTTTGCAGCCACTTTTACACTGCCAGTGGGTGCTCTGACCTTCTGGCTCCTCATGCCCTCTCTCATTCTCTGCCTTCTCAATGTGGTTCAAATTTTCAGTCTTTGCATTTATCACTTCTCACAGATGTTAGCTACATAAAGACCTACATTTCTCTTCTATGCTGAAGTCCCACTCCTTTCCTTCTTGCTCTACTCTCCCTCTGATACTACTTTTCTTATGTGGCTGGTTCCAGTCCTCTTCAACCCAATAAATCTTCATCCACTTTTAGCATTTTACTTAACAACAGGAATTCCCACTATTGCCTCCACCTTCATTTCTACACTCACCCCAAATTTCTCTCACTAACATCCTCAGTCAGGTTCTCCAGCAAAGGTGATCCTACTCTTCTTTGCCCTTCCATCCATAATTGGTTCTAACCCTAACCTTCTGCACTTATCTCCATTTTAGTCTTTAAGTGTGCTTTAAATGCTTATGCATGTGTTTGTGGTGTCTGAACTCATAACTGAATAGAGTCTTTAGTGTAGCAATGTCTTTCAATACTTTAAGCAATAATCAAGTGTGCAAAATTCTGTAAGGAAAACAAAATTAATGTATTCCCTTCTCTCTGAGGAGAGAACAGTCTGAGCAGAGCTTTCTTCCTGAATAACAAACAATATTCAAATTCATGGCTATGTGTGTGGGGAGCAACTTCCCAACCAGAGTATCCTTCAGCATATTTTGGCTTGTGTTCACCCCTCATGGAAGAGCTTGGTGGAATTCCACCCACTGAAGAGTGAGCTTGAAGCACTGGCACACCACAGTGAGGGAGATTTCCAGGAGTAACATACCATTTGCTGAGATAGAAGTACATGACATGTTACAGAATATTGTTTTCCTCATTTAATTTGTCTTACTCTTTCACTCAGTGTTTTTAAAGACATTTAAATGTGTGCATACTCCAGGATACAAATATATTACTAAAAGATTAGCTAGTTGCATAATAATGCCAACAATAACAGCAGTATTTGTGTAGAAATCAGCATGTTCCTGTAGCTCTGGGCACATTGGACAGTGAGTTGCTTTACCTGTCGCTGGCAAGCTCCATGACATCTTGAAAAAAGGAGAAGGCATGTGGGTTTCCTTGCTTGGATCCATTGCTGGCCTCGCTGTGCTCATTACTGTGCATGATGTACGTGACAGACAATCCTTTGAGAAGAAAAGGGGTTCGAGAGAGGTCATTGGGCACAGGCAGATGGAAGGTTTGGTTACGGTCACACAAGAAGTACTGGATCATGTAGATAAGCTCCACCTCTCCACATAAAGGTGGAACTCATATCACACTCGACCCTCTACTGGAAAGTGGGGTGTTTAAACAAGGTTAATTGCTTTGATTCCTCTGTAGTCAATAGAAAGAAGAAAATCTCCAGAAGGGGTTTTATTTCATCCTGAGGTGGGTGGATAAGAAAAGCAAGATGACTCATCTTCTGGGTTTGTCTCTCTGTCTTTACTCTCTGTGGAGGAAACTTACTGATGAGCTCACACGAGCTGTCCAACCCTGTGAGTTGCATGAAGTAAGTCACACTCAAAGTGCTTCTGGCAAACCAGGCTGTTACTGGAGGAGTTGAGGCCCTGCAACAGTTCAGAGAATTTTGGAGAGCAGAGCTGGTATTTCACCAGCCATGCTTGAAGACAGAAGATCCTGACTCTCTCTGTGTTCAGCATCCCTGTCTGGAGTTCAAGCCAGCAGGAGATGTTGGTGGTGGGCATCCTCAAAAAAATCATCTCCCAAACCATGCTTTTGGATTAGTTGCAAGAAATTACTAGGCAGTCCGTAGCTCACTTATCCTTAAGACTCTGTTGTCTTCATGTTTGCTTTGTAAAGATAGCTGATTTATGGCTATTCAGCATAAAAACCAAGGACAAGAAACAGGAGAATAAATAAATTAAACACACAGATACAGAAACCTGAAAAAACTGATTGATGGGCCACTTAATGAGCCCTCAAGTACAACCTTGAAGAGTCAGATGTTCAGGTGTAACTTTTTAAAGGTAAGAAAAAGGAAAGGAAGGTTACAGTGTGTCTTAAGGCAAAGAGCCATCTTATTATGAGTTGAGGGGAAATGGGTGACTATTTTAAACTTATTGTGCAGGATTTAGGGGAAGAACCAAAAGGAGTCGTCAAGGTGGACATGGAAGGAACAGATGTGGGGGAAAAAGGGTTATGGGAATAACCAGAAGATAATCATGTGTAATCAGATGCTGGTCAGTATGCTCACCTGTCCAGGCTCTATGCCCAAACACTGCAGTCTCTTCCGCCTCCTTACTAAACTTTGTTCCTAAATATCTGATATGTGAGCTCTGGGTGCAATCTGCCAGCAAGCCTCAATCCAGACTAACCAAGGAGTAGGACAGGTCTGTGGCTGGATACTGGAGGGACAACAGGTCTGGAGTTAGTTGAGCCTTTGGAGAGGTCAGGGGGCTGGGATTGTAGAATTTGTGCTTCTTTGAGTGGTCCAGCTTTCAATTACCGTCTCCAGTGTTTTCATCCAATACGATGGCCAGCAACATGTGTGTTCCTCACTAGAGCAGACGGCAGTTTTTCCTCAAGTAACAAGCATTTGGTCTCACCCTAGTGCCAGTGTGAGGTTCTCTTCTTTTCCAGTCCTCCTAGTTTTGTGGGAAAAGACTAGTTGGTCTGGGTCTGTCAGGAGGACACCACTGCTTTGGATGATGAAATTAGATTAGATTTCAACCTCCTCTGACCCAGACATCCAATTGTTTCTGATTCTCTTCCTTCATTAGTATTTCTATACATATCTGTCACACTGGGAGCATTTTACCCGTTTTTAAGGAATGTGTTGGACATATACTCCCTTGAAAACTGTGATACTTAGAAGAACAACTAGAAAAAATATCTTCTGCTGCACACAGGTCTTAAATCACTGACAGAAAAATTATTTGCTGCAGAGGAGTCCTCCCTCATGTTGTTTCAGTTTGCCTATGGTGGATCTGTAAGCAGTAACAACTCTGTATGAAAGACTCCAAAGCATAAAATTCAAGTTTTTAATTTTAAAAGTTAGCCAAAGCTTTCACATAAAGGAAGATTTATTCTTTTTTTATTATTGTTAATCAGAGTTTCAGTTAAGCTGTTTTGACTTTTTCTGTAGTCAGCAGGACTCTGCTCAATTAGTACTACAGACAACCTAATCTATGGCAATAATAAAACACCGGAAGAGATTACTAGATTACTATTAGTTTTTGAATAATGCAAGGAACAAATAGCTGCTGCTTAATTTTCCATTTGATTCCACTAGAGTTACCACAGGCCTTAAAAGACTGACAGAAATATTCACCAGAGTCAGGGGAAGTTCATGAATTTTGGGGGTCATTGTGTTTTTCCTCTGGGTGTGTTTCTCTAATTTACCAGTTTGATTCTGGACTATAGTTAATATTATTGATCTCATCTTCTAATGGGTTCTGTAACTATTTTTTTCTGCATTAATTTTTTGTCTCTGACTTCAAGTTAAAGGATTATTACCTTGGAGCTGTTTTTCAAAACACTGTCTCCAGGTGACTTCTCAAGCTTTGGTCTATCCAGGACCCTCTGTATCATAAAGGATTTTTTCTCCATAAAATTTCAGGTTCAATGCCTTGTTTCCATTCATCTTTTTTATCATTGTCCAACATGTTTATCTATAGTTTCAATAGAATCTTGAAGAAACAGATATTTGGGATAAAAATATCTAAGTGAGGAACATAGAGAACACCACTTTCTCTTGTCATGTATTTTGTGTAAATAATAGTTCTTGACTTGATAGTCTTATTGTAATAAAAAGCAACTGAATTTTAAAAAAACCCAAAACACTAACGTGTCATTTTAAATAGCGCTATCTAAAATCCAGGAGCGTGCATTTGAAAAAGGACAAAGGAAGAACACTAAAACATGTTTCCCAGGGAACAGGGCTGCAGCTACAGTTATTCTCTTTTCTTTTTTTCTTGTCAATAATTTTTATATTATCAGTATCTTTTGTAACTAGATTGAGCAAAGAAATAAATTATATTTCTCTGATGTCTCTTGTAGATTTCTTTTAAGAGATATATTGGATTTGGGTCTATAAGAAATATCTGAGTTGTAATTACGTTGTAGAACCAATAGTTCAGATTAGAAGGGACATTTGGGGATCATTTAGTCCAGCTCCTTGCTCGAAGCACAGTTCACCTCAAAGTCAGGGCAGGCTGTTTGGCACCTTGTCTGGCTGAGTTTTGAATTCCTGAGAATTTCACAGCTGAGATCCCATAGCTGCCTGGGCAGTACAGACCTCTGTTTCACTGTCCTCAAAGGAGACATATTTTTCTTACATCTGTTGGTATTTTCGCTTCCTTCAACCTGAGACCATCATTGCTGGTCTTTCTGCTGTGAATACCTAGAAAAGCCTGGCTCTGTTTTCTTCAAAACCTCAGTGTTGGTAACTGGTGACAGCAGCTGGATGCCCCTGAATCTTTCTCTTTTCAATGTTAAACACAAGCTCCTCCGGCCAATGAAATTGTTCAGTGTCTGTACAGCCTGGAAGTGGTGCAAGGGGTCGGTGGTGCAAAAGAAAAAACACTTCAGCTGTAATAGTGCTGTTTATCTTACAACCCTAAATGTAATGGTTTGCTACATGACTTGCTAATGGCTTGCAAATGATTTCAGAAAGTACTACACCGAATCACACATTGGTTTGAAAAATAAAAAGTTTACTGTCATAACCAAAACAGTCTATCTCTTCCCTTCATACAAGCTGCTCTTTTTATTTCAGCTTTCCATTTTGATTTTATAATTTACCTAAATTATACCCAGGAGAATGGATTTAATTTCTGTAATGCCCCAATGTCTGTAGTTTGAGGAATTCTCTCTTCACAGTTGAGGAAGGACACCCAGTTCCCAGCACAGCTCTTTGCAGATGTATCTCTCTTGTAATACATTTTGTTACTAATAAAGAACAATATCTCTCATCTACTTGCCATTTTATAAAGACATTAGCAGCCATACAAAAACAAGAATAGGTAGAGAACAATTAAAAAGCTTTATCCCTAAATAAAAAACTCCTGCTGCAGAAGTATCATTTAATTTTGAACAGTGACTGTGCAAAGCTGAGCTAGACCCTGTTTGTTGGTAGCAGTAATTTCTTTTATTAGATCATCTAGTACATTTTCAATCTGCAATATTGTTTTTAAACATGATTCATGGAAGTTGGTATCTCACACAGACTGGCACATACTGTCCAGCACAACTGTCACTTTAAATGAGACAAAATGCTCTGCATTCAAATGAGAGCCTGTCATTTTCTTAAATCCACTTTATCACACAGGAGGACAAAAAGGTGCACAGAATTGTTGAGGTTGTAAGGGACCTCTCTGGATATCATGTAGTCCAACATCAATGCTAATGCAGGGTTAACCAGAGGACTGTGTCCAGTTGGGGTCTGAATATCTCCAGGAATGGAGACTCCACAACCTCTCTGGAAAACCTGTGTCAGTGTTTAGTCACAGGTGACTATTCTTTTTCTAGTGTTAAGATGAAATTTCTTCGTGGACACCACCAAGAAAAGCCTTTCTTCTTCTTCATTCCTTCTCTTCTTCAGGCTGAACTGTTCCAGATCTGTGGTCATGAAAGATCCTCCAGTCCTCTGGACTTTTCCCTGGGTTCGCTGTGGTATTTTCCTGTCCCCCATGTGCTGGGGAGCCCTCGGCTGGTCAGAGTATTTCAGATGTGTCTCACCAGGGCTAAGAAGAGAGGAAGGATCACCTCCATCAACGTGCTAGCAATACTCTACCTCATGCAGCCCAGGATACTGATGACCATTTTGGCATGAGGGTGAATTTCTGGCTCATGGTCAGTCTGGTGAACACTAGGACCCTCAGGTCCTTTTCCACAGACCTGGTTTCTGGTTAAACAGCCTTCTGACTGTGCTGGTTCATGGGATTGTTATCCATGGTGTGCAGGATGTTGCATTTCCCTTTGTTGAGTTTCATGAAGTTTCTCTAAGTCCATTTCTTCAGTCCGTTGAGGTCCCTCCAGATAACAGTGCAATCTCTGGTGTATCAGCCACTCCTCCCAGTACTTTTCCTTCCTCTATCTTCCTGTACGATCTCTGGCTCTCTTTACAAGCTCCATTTTTGACTGATTTCAAACTTTAACAGTAACCCAGAAATTTAACTGTTCAGACTAATATCCTACATTCTGCCCAGATTTTTTTTAACCAGGCTGTGCTCCATCTGCCTTTGGCACCTCAGATGTTCTGCTGGTTTTGTTGAGTTTTCACCCCTACGACTCCCAGTGTGTTTCATAAGGGATTACATTTCTGATTGTACTCAGAACCATTTGAGAGAGCTTCCTTTCCTTAATTGATGAACAAGGAGAAAGCTACCAAGCACTGCCAGATGAAGTTATTCAGTATCTTCAGTTTAACAGTACTGCAAATTTTTGGTCTCTGAAATACCCATAACTACTAATATTTCAGTCTAACTAATTAAACAACCTTGAATCTCATAATTAATGGAATAAGGTCACAGTTTCCATACTGTTCTTTTAAATAGTTTCAGCCAAGATTTCTTACCCCTCTGTGTGTTTTTCTGAGTATTAACTTGCTTTGTTTTTCTCACCTTAAGTTGAGATGAAAGCGTATGCCAAGGTGCAAATACTTAACATCACAAATAACTACAAAGTGGCAGTAAATAATGTTGGGTTTATAAATCAATGCAGAAACTTATTTCTACAAAAGCAATTTTTCTTCATTAACTGAGCTACTGACATTGGGTAACCACTCATACTGTTTACATAGTTGCTCTAATTAGTTCCCTGGAAGTGTTTACCTCTGTCTACTGACTACATGGGAAACTTAGAATCTCAACATTTAGTAATTTGAATCACGCATTGAATCAGACAAAAGTTCCTTTGAGTGATGGTGAGAACACTTTGTCTATTCAGGCCTTCTGACTTTAATAGAAAGTAAAGATCTATGACATTCTGGCATCATTTGCATTATTCTAGAGGCTCAGATAAAAAGTAACTGAACAAAAATGCTGTAGAAAAGAGCAGTGGAACTCTGACAAATTACCTGCTTTAAGTACTGAATTTTACATAATTCCTACCTAATCCAGTGTCTGTGGAAACAAAGTTTTTGTTCAAATATTTAGGTGGTTATGAATCTGTGAGAGAAATTTTAGTTATCACCAGGTTACTATTTCGGTCTTGATGCTTATGCATCCTTGAGATGAAGGAATGATATTGCAGTTCTCTTCTGAGAAGATAATAGGAAAATGTATACTAAGATGTTAATTTTTATGAAATAAAGATGGGATCCTAATATTTTGGAAATGAAAAAATGAAATTCAGTTATCAGATATTGCTTTTAAAAAAGCTGCAGATGAGTTGTTTTTTAAATAAATAGGATAACAAAGCTATAATTTTGGTCAGTGAATTTTATTCACAGTTCTGCACCATATCTTTTGACATTCCCAGTTCTAAATTTTTTACCAGTTGGACTTTCTTGCATAATTCTTCTTAGGGCTTGTCTATGTGCAAGCTAAACACAGCATATAGGGTTAGCACATGCATTAAATGGTAGCTCACTGTCAAAAATAGTTCTACTGTCAGGACATATTCTTTGTCCCTTATTATTAAACAAAAAAAAACCAAAACAGGTTATTATTTTTTGACAAAGGAAAAGCTTTCAGCTCTTCACATGTAACTTTACCTTTCTGCTGGCTGTTCAAGAAAATCTCAGCTAATGAAATTTTCTTCTCTATATTTCCATTACTGTTTGCCAGGCAATATCATCCCTGTTGCTGATGGATATCAAATTATATTCCAAATTACTCTGCATAGGGAATTGGATTTTTTAGCCTCTAAACTCTATGGAGTGCCTTAATTCCCTTTTCCCTGGGGGATTACAATGGTGTGGAGCTCACCAATATTTTTGACAGAGGATGGAGAGATGAAACTGTAAAAAACAGGAGGCCAATTTTTCTCTAGGTGCCTGTTGAAAGTGGACCCTGTCTTTAACAGATTCTGTTGAAATTGTGTCAGCTGAATTTTCAGGGAGACCTTGTTTTTATATTTCTTTTTAGAGAACAGTAATAAACAACCTTGAGAATAGTGTTTTAGTTAGCCTTTATATTTACTTTCCCCAAACACATTTCATAACAAAATGCTAACAGATTTGGTTTTCGTATGCTGTCATTCCTGAAAAAGTTAAAGTCTGCAAGAACTTTTACCTGAATTTCTGTACACAGCAATTATTTAAAATTGTAAAGGTAAGACTGATTTGTTAGAGGGAGGCCAAAAATGGTATTAAAGTGAAAACAACAAGCTAATGAATCTATGTGGGCTTTTTATTGGCAGTTATATGCTTTCTGGCAAGAATCACAGAGAGAAAAATAATACCTTGCACTGCAGTAATGTTTTCTGTCTCAGCATCAAGAGAAAGTTTTACAAACTTCAAACAGCATAAATGTTCAAAACTCATGGCTTTGAGTAACTCAAGAGAGAGCACAAATTTCCATTTTCAGAGCTAGCATTTTGTCTCTGTTGGCAATACCAAGACCAGGTCACAGAGTTTTTCTGGTTGCAAGAGGTCACGGCAATGTGTCTGCAGCCCATTGCTCACCGTGTTGGTTATGGGCTGTCCTCCTTTCCACCAGAGACAGAACAGGTGCTTGGACACCCCTGGCCTTGGGGCTGCTGCTGCCTGCTGTTGCACTGCTGCTAGGAAGGAGATAATAAAGCTACTGCAGAATGTGCATGGCCAGTAACAGGTAAATCAAGGGCAAATGCAAACTGACATGACATCCAACAACTTCTGCGGGGTGGGCAAAGGGTGGTCATCCCAAGAGCTCTGAAGCCACAGATGCTGTCAGAGCTGGCACCCTGTTGTGAACAGATACTCAGACCTAGCTTGATTTGCTTTCTTCCATTTCTTCCATGGGTATTTGGAACAGATCCTCCCTACCTTTTGCTTGGGTCAGCTCATGGAATATTTGCCTCCTTGGTGCCTGCCATTTCCATCTGCTTCACAAGGCTAAAGCACGTGCCATGGTCCTTTGAGAAAGCAGCTTGGAAACTACTAGAAAGGAGCATAAAAGACATATTAAATAAAGTACGCAGGGCAGTTGTCAGTAGGGGAAAGATATATCCAGAATAACAATGACTCAGAGAGGAGAGTTTTGTAGGCAGTGGGCAAATACTGCATCTGGGGAAGAAAATGTTTACAATTATAAATGATTAATAAGCATGCCAATTTTCGACCTCATAACTTTGATAAATTTCTCTAAAGCCAGCTTTTCCTCTAACAGTTTCTCGGCAGTAGAAAATAAAGCAAGGTTTGCTTCACTGCAGCCAAGGTACTAGAAAGTTTCTGGATGTGCACATAGTAGCTTGTATTTTCGTCTCAAGAGAGATATGGGACTTGGTGGCCAGAGCCTGCCACTTGGTTGCTATTTACCACCCAGCTGACACTTCTGAAAGCTCAACAGGTTTTTTTCTCCATGGAGACTGTGCCAGCACCCAAAGTCTTGGGCTCCTGATGGCAGAGGAAGAAACAGGACACGGGTGCATGCTTGGCAGCTGCTGGAGCTCCCCAAAAATGGCAAAGGTGGTTTTATGATCACCTGAAGGACCCCCAAGAATCCTCAGTTTTATGAAACCTGAAGAAACCACCTCAGAGGGTGAGGAGTCCTCAACACCTCTGCTCCTTGGAGAAGATACAAAGCTTTGGGGATCCCTAGAGAGGACCTGCTTGAGTCATAATCTATAAGTTCCTATGCAAGTTCTCTCCAGCATCTTCTGCTGGAAGACAAATAGGTACCAAAAACTGTGAGAAGGTGCAGCTGGATGTGCTGTTTGTGTTCTGGAAGGTGTGAGGATACATCAGTCCCTTGTCTGGCTATAACTGCATGAATTAGCTTGTAGGATCTATCCCAGCGAGATGAATTCCTCCCATATTTTGAGTGGCATCCCACACATTTGTGTACAGTGTAAATGTGGGTGTCCTCTGCTACATTCATTTTGTCATCTGAAGATAGGATGACAGACAGGCAAATAGATACATGTAGGTACCTGTTTATACTTATGTGATGTGCAAGGAATATTAAACAGCCATTACTTATGATAAATTCAGTTCTTCTTTCCTGATTAAAGAGCACCAAGTTTATACTCCTCTCTGCTTATAAAATTGCAAGACATTCATTAACTAATCTGTAATCTAATCTCTTCTGGAACATCCCATACAATTTTTACAGTCAATTTAAGGCCGTTACAAACTTGCTAATGCCTTCATTTTCACAGAAGTAGAAGGAGAGAGCATGTATTTTCATGATGCATTAGTGGAAGACAAATTTTACCCTGAACAATTGAATTTATAAATTCATAGAAAAACAAATTGGTTTTCTGAAAAGTGAAGTTTCACTTGGATGATTGATACAAATTAAAATATATTTTAATAAACATAAGGAAGTTAATAGTGCAGGTGAAAAACATTATTGCTTATTCCAAACATCCTCTAAATAAATGCAGTTCATCATTTTCTGTGATTGAATTAATGACTTGCAATAAAAAGACTGATTAATTCATATGACATCTTGGAGAATATAACAGAATGATAAGGCTTGAGCCTGACCCTTCATCCATCATCTATGAGCTGCCTGTAACATTTTGTGATAGGATATGCTCCATGTGGTTCTTAACACAATTACTACAGTTTTGTGAGAAGGTAATTCAAGCAGAAGTTTCATACATATATTTGCAAAAGGAGAGTGATACATTCAGATTGCCCTCCTGCTTACTCATCCCAAAAGGGCAAACCAGAGAAGCAGCAAGGATCAAGCACTCACTTGTTGCGTGGCGTAACACAGACAAAGAGTTCCAATACTTTTGCCCCTAAGGAAAACCCAGTGCTAAGAGTTGAGTGAGTTTGGGAGAAATTAGACTTGTTTTGGCATAGATCTTCAGAGATTCTGTGGGTTTGATTTTCTTCCCTCTTGGTCTCTTTCTTCCTGCTGCTCAGAAGAAGAAATACTGGTCCCCTGCCGTGTTTGCACCCATCACACTGGGCAAGAACTGCTATAGGAGAGGAATAACATCCAGATACTATTTGTATGGCTTCCCCAGTGTAAAAAGGTCCAAATTCTGGAATTTCATGACAGATTTTATTGTTCTTAAACACAGTATTTTTCCAAAACTCTATTATGAGAGGAAACACTTCTTAAAAACAAACTAACAAACAAACAAACAAAACAGAAGAAAACAAAACCAAACACAACCCACCAAAAAAAACCAAAACCCCAGGGAAAAAGAAAACAAAAACAACCTCAAACCTTACAAGATATTTAAAAAACACTAATGATAGTTGCTAAACTACCATGAGAACCAGACTCAATTTCAACAAGAAAGACTAAAACAAATGATGACAGCACAATCTCCAGGCCCTTCTTTCCTTGAAATCTTGCTGAAGAATCTGCCCTCCTGGGAAATAGCCAGTTCAGTTCATGGCACACTGACTCAGGAATTCCTTCACTGAAGTCAAAGGCTGCTCATACTGTTTGTTGCATTGTGAGTTTGTCAGCTGAATCTTTTAATCTAACCCACAAAGATGTTTAAAATGGAGTGGGATTTCCAACACAGCAGAGGTTATTTCTGTGTCCTTGGCTGAGCAACAAAACATCATCCCCTGCTGCTGTGCCGTGCCACTCTGCAGACTGGCTGAGAGTCTCTGCCACAGGAGGTGGTGCATTTCACTAGCTCTGTCTGTTTACCATACACAGTATTTTGCCCAGAGGTTTAAGAAAATGTTTTGTATAAAATTTTTATGAATCCCTTTCCTTACATCTGGGGCTTGCTGCATGTTGATAATGATCTCTGATTATGGCTCAGTGAGCACACGGAAACACATCAGAAGTTGGCACTGTAAGCCTTTAAAGGAAATCTGGGTCTGAATATAAACACCACACCTTGCTTTGTGTACAAGTAATATATAGATTTTAGTGAGCACATTTCAAGCAATTAGAAAGTGTGCATTTTTGCTTCCTGTTGTGCAAGTGAAGTGAGAAACAAAACTGGTAGATGGAACACAGACAAAAGATGCTAATGGATCTTTTCGTACCAAAACATACTATGTAGATGACTCTTAGTCACGTACTTAGATTACTCTGAATTTTCTCCTTGTCCCTCCTCCCTCCTCTACTCTCATATCCCCTTCCTGAAAGATTGCTTTGGATCCGGAGTGTAACTCTTCCAATTGCATCTCCATCAGCAACACATCAAGTAGTCTAAGAACTAAGAACTACAAACCTCAATGTTTTTGTTTTGACTGGAATAAAGTAAATTTTATTCCTAATAAAGTTTATTTTCTTCCTTATAGCTGGTGTAGTAGATGAGAATAATGGTGATAGTGCACATGGATATTTACTTGTTGCTGACCAGTGCTGACCAGGTCAAGGGTTTTTCAGTTTGTCATACTGCTAGAGACAAGACTGGGGAGGAGGAGGAGCAAGAAGCTGACAGGGAACACAGCCAGGACAACTGGCCCAAACTGGCCAAAGGGATATTCCATACCATATAACATCAATAAAACTGAAGGGAACTGGCTGAAGGGTGCTGGTCCACTGCTTGAGGACTGCCTTGGCATCAGTCCGTGCATGGTGAGAAATTGCATTGTGCATTACTTGTTTTGTATATTATTTTATAATTATTTTTATTATTTTCCCATCTTTTTCTGTCCTATTAAAGTGCTTTTATCTCAATCTACAAATTTTACCTTTTATCCTATTCCCTTCCCCATCCCACCGTAGGAAAGTGAGTGAATGGTGGTGTGGTATTTCGCTCCCTGCTGGGTTAAACCACAACACCCACTCAGATAAAAGGACCAGGTTTGCTGAAGACGTTTTACTTCAGTCTAAAGTAGTAATCTAGACCAGGTGACAGAAATTGTCATCTAAACATCTCTTCTTTGCCATATGGCTAGGAAGGTATTAGAGTGCGCATCTGCCAGACGGTGAGGAAGGTTAGGTCAGGTGATGGCCACAGTGCTGAGATACTCCACCCTCCAGATCTCTGCATCTGGCTGCATCACTGACATCTCATCTGTTCTTTGGTGTGGGACGTAACTGCTTTTTTTTTCTGGAACTATGCAGGGTGCAAGGGGATACGTGCCCTGACTGGGGGTGCCTAGTTCTGCTGCAACACCCATAATGTGGGCTGAGCTTCTTTGCTCCCTTGTAGCTGACCAAGGGCCTCTGAGGAATGAATAGTGTAGTGAGCTGAAGGAATAGCAAGTCCTTTATCAATAAGGAGGGTGAGATGTGTGCTGCTGAATTGTGAATACATAAACTGAGCAGAAACTAGGTAGCAATGGTCTAGTATCAAAACACTGTACCAAATTCAGAGGCAGAAGCACAGATGTGTCGAGAAAGTTGTTAGACTTCTCCATGTCTCAGTGGTAAAAATAAGTGGGAGAAACAGATTCTGTCTCTCTCTGTCCTTCAAAGTCACCATTACCATTAAAATATATGAAAAGCAAATATCTGAAAACAAGAACTTAGGCTCACTAACATAGGTTATAGTCTCATGTCTTTAAAATAATTAATGAATTATTCATTAGCCTTTTCTTTCAGATATTTGTCGACCTTCAATAAAAACGAGTAGATATATAATTGTGTTGCATGTAACAACATTATTCTTTCATTAATTTGATTTCTCTGTGGATATTATATTTTTACAATACACTAAAGGGTGCCATGAGTAATTTGTTTCGGTTTGTTTGTAATTGAAATTTATTTTGTCTAGAATGTTACACACACTTAAAGTTGTCATAAGTGTAATAAATAGGTAGCATGCAAATATATTGGTAGGACCATGAATGCATTTTTTTCCCAAGGGAGAAAATTTCAATGCCTGTGTAAAATTGAACAGGAATTTTCTTGTTTATTCATGATCTGTTCAGTTTTCCTGAGGAATGTGATATACCAGCTTAGAGAGATGTTTCTGCAACCATTGCTTTGGATCTGGGAGTTTGTGTTAGTGGTCAGGCACTGATGGGGCATGATTCTCTTCCAGAGGATCAACACATACCTGAAATAAATCCCTTGTTGAGAGGGGAGAGTTGGTGAGCAGTTTCCTCTGCTTACACTGGAGACAGGTGACACAGTAAGCTGGAACTGAATGGCCAGGCAGCCTGATAATTTTCCCACTCCTGATGTGGGAGCTATGCCCAAATCATTGACTGTTTCAAGAAGCAAGAATCCCTACTGGGAGACTGTAATTATGTCTCTTAGATGGATCTCATTGCTGTTAGCCTCACCTTTCTTCCTCTGGATGGAACTTCCTATGGAGTTGTCCTTCCAGTACTCAAGACTTCGCTTTTGCAGCAGTGTGTGCTGGGCAATTGCATGTTCATTATGTGGAGGATTCATTTTTGTTTAATTTAATGTTGCACACATCCAAAAATGTGACGCAACACATAAATGCCAATCACTGAGTCTTCGTCATGTTTGCCTTTCCTTTATTAAGTATGAACAGATTTTTGAGTTCAGCAAGGATGCTAGGAGTATCATGCTGTGTTAATATGTAGCTGTACAATTTCAGTAAATAACTTATCTTCTGGTTTTTAATAGCTTTTAGGTCAGCAGAGAATAATAAGGTAAAAATCAATATGCGACTTCTGTGTATATCAAATTTGAAATTTTTAAGTATGTTGCTTTCCCATCTGTGACTATCTGAGGCCTGCACATTGTCTTTCCCTATGCAAGTGTAGAAAAGGAAGACCCAAAGTTCTATTTAACATAAAGGAGAAAAGATGCTTTTGCTCTCTGCTGGAGCAGGAATTTCTGAAGAAGCAGAAAAAGGGCTGCTATTAGGACATTTGACGCAAATCTTCCAAGAATTCAAAATTCTTTCCAAGAAGTTCAGTGAGCTTTTTTAATTGAGGTTTATCCAAGTGTTTATCTAACTGGCCTGTAAGTCTTAACATCCATCAGTTATTTGCCCTACTGTTATATTCTCTCTACTCATTTTAAGTTCTGGCACCTCTTATTCCCATTTTTTCTACTCTAAAGTTGTTTCCCTCTGCTACTTCTCGTTCATCTTTGTTTTGCTTTCTTCCCAAAATGAAGATAAAGGAATTGAAGTAGTTGCTATAATAACACACACACACGCACAAACAAAAAAAAAAAAGATAGCATAGCATGAGAATTTACTTTTGAAAGATAGATAGTGGAAGCTCATGGGCCAGATAAACATTACAGGAGCATCAAAGAAGCACAGTTTTCTAAAGGCTGTTTTTCCTAGTAACAGGCTTTGCTGTTGGGAAAATATTTCCTTGAAGTCTAGGTATTCAGCCCATCTGTCTTTCCCTTCTTGTCTCTAAGAATATTTTCCCCATTTGTCATGGGAAATTCTTAAAAAAGTTAGTGGCAAATGTTTCAAGCAAAGGTATTTGATTTAAGGCATGATATGAAGCTGCCTTACTGACACTGTATTCTTCCTGTATGGCTTCCACAGAATTTAATTGTATTAATCAAATTTAGTGGAAAAAGTGGTCCCTTCATGTTACATCTTTGGCTTAACATGGCCAAACCTTACAGTCCATTTGGATCTCTCAATTGCACAGAACAAGGTATCTATAAATTACACTTATATGAGTTCATTAGGAAAGAAAACAAACACACCAAACAATGATCAAACCTGTAAATTCATTATTTATCACTTAATTCACAAGATTTCTAGCTCTAATTCAAAGCTTGTAATTAGTAGCTCCAGTACCTATGAGTAAAATTGTTACCTAGCTAATGGTGAGAGTACTCTTACATTGTCTTCCACCACAGTATGGGTGTTCTTTTCATCATACCTGAAAGCATGAAAGCATCAGCATTCTGGCTGCCCATGGATCTACTTCGGAAGCTTCTTGGGTGAGCTGACATGTTCATCCCTTCCACCTTGCACATTTGGTGTACACCATTTATATAAACTAGTAGATTCTGAAGAAATTGACAGGCAATTAATAGGCAAGGATGATGGCTGCAGGTGGTAACAACTGCAATGGCCTTTATCTCTTCCTGTCCATCATGTCCCACATGTTGCTCTTGCTTTGACATGATGGCAATGACCCCAGCACACAACAGGTCAGAGCATGAGCTGTGTGTCAGCTGAAACCAGAGGTGGAATTGAGGGAATAGTCACACTAAGTTATTTCTGATCCAGAAACAGTACTCTGACAGTGACAAGAGAAACACAGTCAGATGATAGAATAGAATAGAATAGAATAGAATAGAATAGAATAGAATAGAATAGAATAGAATAGAATAAGTTTCAGTTATAAGGTACTTATAATGATCACCTAGTCCGATTGTCCAAGCAATTCAGGACCGACCAAAATTTAAACCACATTTTTAAGGGCATTCTCCAAGTGCCTCTTAAACACTGATAGGTTTGGAATACTGACCACCTCTCTAGA
Organism: Margarornis squamiger; assembly: GCA_035222235.1. Taxonomy (NCBI): domain Eukaryota; kingdom Metazoa; phylum Chordata; class Aves; order Passeriformes; family Furnariidae; genus Margarornis; species Margarornis squamiger. The sequence continues at coordinate 80,219,855 of JAWWTY010000106.1, read as the reverse complement.
AAGCCTCTTCCAGTGTTTGGTCACCCTCTTGATAAAAGAATGATTCCTGATGTCCAGTCTAAGCCTCTCACAGAAAAGTTTTGAACCAATCCCATATGTTGAAACACTGAATACCAGTGAGAAGAGATCAGCACCTCCTTTTGCACTTCACCTCCTTAAGAAGCAATGAGGTTGTCCTTCAGCCTCACCTTGGTTATCTTTCTTATCACTATTTTTTTGGGGTTTTTTCATTACTATTCCACTGCATTAGCTACAGTGGGAAAAGCTATTCTGCTATTCTCAGTCCAAGGCAATTTTCTTTTTGCGTGAGTGTTGGGTGAATGCATAAAAGATTTTGAAGCGTTATTTGCCCTTACTTGACAAAACAAAGTGACTTCAATTAGTACTGTGGCAGATGCTCTGTTTCACATTTCTTGGGTTTTCTACCACAAGAGAAGGCATCTTGTGTGGTACTCTTACAGTGATGTACCATTTTATACAATTGACTTTAATGTTCTCATAAAATGTTTATGTTTTATCTGTTTATTCAGCCACCTCTGTTAGCTGTCTCCTAGTATGGTAACAAGGCCCTAACACAGTTTGCTGAAGCCTAAACATATGAAACAAGTGCTTGAAAATGAAGTTCTGTGTGTGGTATTGGACCATCAAACCCTTCAGCCTCCCAGAAAGAGGGCACAGCAACTTGGGTGCTCCTTGGGGGCTCTTACCAAGGCTCAGCACATTCAGATCCAAGAGTTGCTGGACAGTCCTCAAAATACAGGCTGAAGATAGTGCTGAATATGGATATGCCCTAGTGCCCATGACCCAAACTTTGGCGACCATATCCCACCTTAACTTCAACAAAACAAAGGCACAGCCCAGCTCTCTGTCTTCACCCAGTCCAGGGGCTCTTCATTGCTCTCTTGAGCTCTGTATGTCTCTCGACTGGGCAGTCTGATCACGCCTTGAAGGCAGGGAAGTTTTGCCCAGAATACTTTTGAAAGTTTAACACTAGGTATATAAATGCTAATATGTAAGTTAAAGCCCATTCATGGTTGTTGTCTTTCTATTCTTATATTTAAACCTGGAAAAAGTAACAGTAATACCCAAACATGAAGACTGACCCTAAGAGATATCCTCCCCTACAGTTCTGATTCAGGTGACTGAAATAGTTTGCAGCTGGATTCACACTATCAGTTCCTCTCCTCTCTATCGTAAGAACACACTTTAATTCATCTCCCTGTGTTGGTAAAAGCACCCTCGTTATTGAAACACACTATTTATAGTGTGGTTATGCTGTATAGGGATTTATAGCTGTGGAAAAAAACCCTGAACTTCTATAGGAAACATGGGAATCAGATACTGAGCTGTATAAATATGGAAAATGAGAAAATGTCTGTTTTGTCAATATCTTCCATTTCTGCCTTTCAGGATTCATTGTGGATTTCAAGCACAAAGAAGCCTTAGTTTCAGTATCATGCATTGTAAAGTATAAAATTCAAGCTTCATCTGAGTTACTTGAGCGAATTGTAAATTTAGAAGACTTAGGGCTTCTTTCAATTTTCAGAAAGGAAGCTGTGACAGTTATAACAGGGAGATGCTATGGCGTAAAGAAAAAGGACACCAGCAGCATCAGCTGCCTAAGGTTATTGGAGAAACACATTATTCTGAGAGGAGTTACCACGTGCAGTCCTGTGGCTGCCATGCACAGCTCTAAAGATGATTTACAAATCTGTGAGAAGGCATCAAGGGTAAGGCAGTACCACTTTCACTTTAATTAGTTCACCACAGATCAAATGCAGCAACAGATTATCACATGCTCCCATGGACTACAAGAAAATAATCTTAAAATATACTTCACTGCTGTGCAAGATACACCATTTTACTTCTGCTCTAGCAAACATACCAATGGCAAAGCATGAGTTGAAACACAACTGAGAAATCACCATGACATGGCAATTCACTGCAGTAACAAGACATGTTAAAACTTTCATATTAGTCAGATCATTGAAACAATTGAAATAATTTTCCCACATCTTTGGTGAATTCATCTTCAAATATGACACATTAACCCTATCTTGGGCACACCTTTGGGCGCCAAACTGACCCCATTGTTTTCTCAGCTCTTCATGAGCAGTGTGGAGGATGCTAAATGGATTAGCCTTTGCTACACAGATGGAGTGAAAACATAAACTTCTGCAAAGAGAAGTTTGCAGAACACATGCTGAATAGTTGGCTGCTATAAGTGCACGTGGGACATGAAAACCCAAATCAACTCAAATCTGGCAGATTGCAGTACTTGAGAAAGGTTCTGTTCCTCACCCAAGGTTCTTGTTGCTTTGGAGCACAAAGAAAGACAATCCTGAGTACGTCTTAACCCAGTGACTTGGAGGCCGGGAGAAACTCTATCCAGCTTCACCCTTATGAAGAGGTAAATGTGACAGAGCCACAGTTTATGCTGTGTTCACAGGCAGCAAAAGATAAGGTTTCACCCTAAACTTTATGTAATTCCCCTCATTGCTGCATTTCCAGGCAGCTTTCCTAGTTTATCTCTGTAGTACAAGCATATTAAATAGTAAGTCCAACGTTTCTGTCACAGAAGAACAGAACACTTTGCAGTATATTTACTTCCAAGTAACAAAATTGCAATGTAATGCATTTATATCTCACATCAAAAAAGATGAGAAAAACAAGGAAGCCTTGCTTTTGTCTGTCAGCTTAAATATGAAAAACAAAGCACAAACAAAACAAGAGCTGATTGTCAGCTATTTTCTTATGGGACTGGGACTTTTAGGCATAATGTGAAGAACAACTTTTCATTTTGTCTCAATCAATTCATTCAAAAGCTAAACTTTTATTTGATAGAGGTGAATATATATATATCTGCATATTGATATAGGTATATAGATATAAATTATATAGATTTGTTTAGATATAGATAATGATAGAGATGATAGAGATAAATCATCCTTCTTGAAACCTTTCCAAAGTTGAGGATAAGATGATACAGTAGCACCTGCTTTATGCTTGCATATACTTTGATATCATGACAATTTTGGAGCTTAATGAGAGTGGAGGTGCAAACATCTTTCATGATTTCCCTGAGGGCAAGAACTGCCACCAGGAAAGTGGGAACTTGGGCTGCAACTTGCACCAATGCCCTTGGTGTTCATGCAGCACTCAGCTTGACAACGTATCAGTCCTGCTTTTTGTTTCTGTTGAATTTCTGATTATAATCTCTTTTTCACTCAGTAGATGAAGGAAGATGGTTTCTCATGCTGTATCAATGAGCCTTAGCAAATATATATGTCAGTTCTGGTTTGTAAATCATATTCGCTTAAGTTCTAAAACCAACATATTTTTTAAACAGTTTTAATATTTGCATAAACTTTCCATTTTTCATTTTTCTTTTTATTTCCTTTCCCCAACCCTAAAAAGGAAAAAGCCTAAAAAGAAACAAACATCTTCAGACTTGCTAAGAGGATAAAAGAAAACCTTGCATTGAGAGCATTTTTTTCTCTTTTCTGTGACTTTTTAACTGAAAGATGTTTCTCTTCCATTCTGTTCTTCATTCTGCTTCATGACTAACAAGAACTGTCAGCACTAATTCAGAAATTGGAGGAGAGTTGGAATGTTTCCTTTATGAAGAATTCTCAGATTTAGGGAAAGTTATTGTGAACAATATAAAATGGAATGATATTCTAAATGTCTTACAACATAAAATTATCATAATAATTCTCAAAACATGGAAAATATTCAATGGTTGTTTCAACTTTAAAGCTTTTCAATTAAGATCTTATAACAAAGTAAAACTAATTTTGAAATTAAATTTAAATGTTCACATTAGGCAAAATCAACAGACAATACCAAAAGCTTTGTATTTCATGTGCTTTCTGATGTATAATAAAGTGCATAATAAAATGAGCTTGCTGCTGTAGAGAACTGCTCATTCCAGCAGACAACTCTTACCAGCTGAAATACACCTTGTGGAAAACTTGGGACTGGATTGACAAATTCTCCCCATCCCTGTGCAGAGACTGGGAGGGACAGGTAGCACTTACTAAGTGCAAAAAGGACCCTTACTATTTGGTTAAGAAAATATCAGAAAAATTCCGAAGGTTTTAAAAAGGAAACTACTCTGTTGGAGTTCCCCTGATGTTGAAGTCCATTGCACTGTAAGTAGTAGATACCATAGGGTGACCTGGCTCTTGAGTATGTCGGGATCTGCAGCTTTTCCCTGGTGAACTGACTCCCAGCTGGGCATCACCAAGGTGCTGGTTACTGATGGTCAGCCCCCTCCAGCTCTTCTGAGATGTGTCCCTCTCCTGCAGCGCCGTATGTGAGATGAGCACTGGGACAGACCTGCTTTGACTACTCTCTCTACTTGGTCACATGGTTCTGACAGAAGAAGAAAGGTGGGTTCATACAACCTGAAGCTTCATGCAGGTTCCTGAGGTGCCACATGAGTGAGGACAAACAGCCAAGGTGGGGGCTGTGTGTCTGTTCCTGGATCTGTGATGTCTGTTTGACTCAGAGATCAGTGGGCTGGCACTGGGGCCAACACTGAGCACTTCTGGGAACCCCTCCTTTGAATTTCAGCCACCCTGCTTTCCTCTCAGGGGCCTGAGGACAATTATTTTCACAGAAAAACTGTCAAACACCAGGAACAGTTTTACCCAGACAAGAACCCTTAATTACTGCTAATGATGTTGAGTAACTTTTGACATCCTCTGAAACAAAGAAGGTCGCTGAAGGTTGGGCACCTTCTTGCTGGAGAGATGGTTTGTTACTTTTTTTTCCCTGACATCCGTAGTTCAGCAAACACTACAGGTGTGTGAAGCTAATCTTTGTGGAGCTGGAAACCCAATGCACGACAACCACAGCTGGACAGTCAGAACAAGAAAAGCTGCTCTTTTGTCTGCACTTTTCCATCCCACAATTTTTGAGATTTAATCCTTAAATATAGCATATCCTTGTTAACTTTCAGTGGTTGTCATGCATGGAATTGACTTATCCAAATTAAGAGTGTGGTTTACAAATCCAGGAACAACAGACAAAATGGTGCAAACCCAATAAGGCACAGAGCCTAAAACCTCTCTTCTTGCAGATCGAACTTGACAGATAAAGCCGCATACTTTTTAATTGCATCTTCCTAAGATCATAAGCAGTGAAAATGATTAGTCAATACAAGTGGCATTAAAATCAGTGATGATCACCTGTTATGACTTACTTCCCCCAAAGATCTTGGGGGAGGTTCTGCAGCATTGAAAAAACCAGGGAAACAGCCTCACAGACAGCAGCGGCAGCCTCAGTATTAAATTACAGCCTTGGTGTGTCCTGCAGAGCCTTGTGAGGGTGTGACAAGCAGTTATGGCCCAAGTTGCTGTAACCCTTCTGGAAAAAGAGATGCTAATTGCTCTGTGTACACTATGAGAAGGCGCTTCCAGAAAATTTACAGTCATTTGCCAAATGGACTGTGGGATCCTTTTACTTCAAGCACATTAAGCGGGGTTTTTCAGAATTGAAGTGCAGGGTTTATAATGCATATGATGAGGGTTCTTTTGGTTTGATCAGAAAAGGAGAGGAAGTTTTCTCAGTAGGGACAACCAACAAACTCTGGAGCCTTTAGTCGTTATGTCACAGACAGCAGTACAATGTGCTTCCCCTTTCACATATGGTGTATCACATACGCAATGGCATATAGGATACTTTAGGAACAAAATATCTAGGAGAAACTTTGGACAGCTATTTTGCTGCTGAGAGCCCAAGGAATTACTGGTGTGTCTGCAGGGAGCACAGGCAGATCTGCAGAGGAGAAACCATGGGCTGGAGCAGAAATGTCTCTCACTGCTCACTCCCTCCCTTGACACCAGTTCATCAGCTGATTTAGAGCTGCTGCATCTTGTTTGGACTCTATGAAGTTCCACTGTAGGCAAATCAGATTTGGACTTGTAATGTGAAAAGGTTTGAAATGTTTTAAAACATTAAAAAAAACCAATACCTTGCACATGAAGGCCCTACCTCCTGATGTGGGTTATTTATTCAGTACAAAAGAAAACAAACAAAATAGGATGGACAGCTGAAAGTATTTTTCTTTTTAAACATGGTGAGAGAGATGAAATTGTCTTCAGAGTGAGATGTTGCACTTGAACTAAAGAAAAGGAGGCAACAAACTTTTCTGAAGGTGAAACTTCCATAAATGTGCTAATATATGAAGAAAAATATGGTGCCCTGATGTAAGGGTAGAAGACCCTTTGGGAAGATTTATGGCGAGGGGGTCAGAGCTTGTTTTGTTTAGGGAGACTTTCCCTCCTTGAAGTGGCATCTTTCCCAAACACAGTTTTAGGTGTTTTCTTCTCCTGCATTCCAGAGAAACTCTCCCTGGTATAAGAAAAAGATAAGTCCTTGCAGACATGTTCGAAGGCCTCCATAGAGAGGGCGTCAGGGATGATATAAGCCTTGAGAAGAACAGTAGGCATGTCTTTTTCCAGGCTTGATGTTTGAAAGGACATTAAGGTTAATGTTCCATAAATCTAGTGTTCTCGACTTCAGAAATAGATTTTCCTACAATCCTTCCGCTGCCTGGCGTTTTGAGGGTACCTGTGCATCATCTTACTTCACACCTGACTTTGGAACAAAATTCAGGTTGGGAATACTGTCCTTAAGAAGCAAAGATGGAAACCTTTTTTTTATTTTTTTTATTTTTTTAAAGTAGAATCACATAAATAGTACTGGGGTTTTTTCAGATATTTATTATCTTGTTAGTACTAGAAGTTAGCGGATTTATGTCAGACTTGCCATAAGCACTTTATCTCTCTCACTTATCTCCGCACAGGTAGCACCTACTAAACCTCTTCATGTTCTCCTATCCAGGTCACACTTGGACTCCTCCTTGAAACAGGTGCAAGGTAAAAGATTCTGGCAAGGTGTGAGGTATGAGACTAATGTGGAAAGACAAATACTAGAATTTGAATACAGGGTAGCATTATAATTTATACTTTATTACTTATGGGTTACAAGTATCCATATAGCCAAGTTAACAGCTTATGAAACAGAGGTAAATTCTGTATGGGAAAAGTAAGATAGCAAAGTTTTTGTTTTTACTCAGAAATGTCTTGAAGACTTAAGGAAATATAAGCTGAAAAAGAAGAATCAAAAGTGAGGGATGAGAGACAAAGACAAGCTTCTTGGGAGACATTGTAGCAGGAGAAAATGAGACTTGAAGGTCTTCTGTAACCGCTATAGAAAAGTATTTGGAAAGATGTAGCAAGTGTGAATTCAAGAGAACAAAAAGCCTGAAGATTTCTGAGATGATCCAGGAGGATATTCTGATTTGTGTCTATTATAAGAACTAATGAATGAAGAGAAATTGGGATCAAAGTAGAGAATATCATTTACTTAGAATTAATGGCATTATCAGTACTGAGAGGGACAAGGAAAATAGTGAATTCTGAAGACTTTGAGACATTTATATGCTATTGCATGCCTTTGCTTTCATTCTGTAATTCCAGAGAACTGAGAGAAGGTATGCTGGCATAAAATTAGTATAATGAGGTGATAAATTGGTGTGTTATTTTGAAGAGGAGAAGGACTGTAAAGGAGTGACAGGTTTGATTGGTAGCCACTAGTTTATAGCCACGAGAAAATGCCAATGGATATTAAATGGCTAATTATCATATCTAGAGCTAATTTAATGCTTAGACTCTTGCATAGATTTCCTTTAAAAAGAGAGTGATCAGCCTAGTGAAAATATCCTGGAATGATACCTTTGCTTCAAATCATGACCTGAAAATATTAATAATTTGGTCAAATTATGGGAACTAAAATTCAAACCGCTTTATCAAATCATTAGTAAAGGTAGCCCTTAGGCAATGATTTCCATCATTTAATCAGCCCTTTAGAGCAATACATTTATTTGCTCTGCAGGTGCTGAATCTTAAGAAATTTGCAGAAATGTGGGTCTCTAAAAAGAAAAGTATGCAGGTGCTACCTAACTGAAACTGTCAAAGGAGTTTTACATGTTATGAATAAGTAATAAAATTTACATGAATATGTAATATTCCCCAGCAAGAATCCCCCAACACTGCTTCTCTTTCTCATATGTCTCATTCCATGTGTACCTGAGGCATCCTTTCTTACTTCTCTTGAATTCTATAGAAGCAGGATAGTCTCCAATGATTAAATTCTTCCCAAACAGAGAGGAAGAGTAACTTTTTGTTACTCAACTCTGAGTGCTGGTTGCTGTTGATCTGCATGCAATTTTCTTTTTTTTTCCAGAGTCATAACATATGCTACATAAATCTGATTTAATCCTGATGGATGGGAGCGAAGTGCAGTTTCATGGAAGCAATTATACAGGGTGTATTCTTTATGAAACTCTTCTGGCACCTCCAGATTTTTGACTGAGCCCAGGGAATGACAGTATTCTCTTACTTGCACTTTAACAGTACTTTTAGCTCTGTTGACTAAAGTTGGCATATTAAGACAATAAAAAAAGACAGTATGAGAAAACAACCTGAGACATCTTTTTTTCTCTCCCATAGTAAGGAGGAGGTACTCAGTTTTTTAACTGAACTAAACTGAGGAACCACAACTCTGTGAAATGCTTTCATAAAAGCAAATGCAGTGACAAAATAAATGAAACTATCATTAAATACAAGAGTATTAGTGGAGCTATGTACATATTGTTCCTCACAGAAAGGCATCAAAACTTTGCAATAAGTACAAATTACCCTTTCTTGATTCTTGTGTGCCAACCAAACATCAAAAGAAAGGATTCTGCTGTTTCTGTCTCCAGAGTGCTACTCAGGGAAGATGTCTGGCAAATTCCCCAAAGGGTGCTAGGTCAACTTTCACAAGACCCCTCTGAATTTGCTTATTAACATCAGACTACTCAGGCTTTTGCTACATTCCAACAATTCAGTAGAAATAACTAGAGACATAAAGACTGTTTGGACCAGTATGAATGCAAAGAGGTTATTAAGTCACAAATCTACAGCATGCCTTACTTTTGCATGGACATAGGTGTTGATAAACAAGGCTTCAGTGTACCATGGGCTCATTGGCATTTTGGCAGGCACATATGGCACCCATTCCTCCAGCCACGCTTGTCTGTGTGCTCAGTGTTGCCTGTATTCTTCTCATAGTGGGATCACTGAAATCTCAGCATCACTCCCTGTATCCTGGATCTTGCAGATGCAAAGTTGCATCGTACATATGTGGAAAAACATAGAGCATGCCAAAAAGCCACAACCCCTTTCCATCATTTTCTTTCTTTTGGAGGAGCAGAAGGTAAAGAAAACAAATATCACAAAATATAGACTAATTGTAGATAGTATGCACATGTACTAAAAGGCATACGTACGCTGCAGAGAATGACAGGCAACAAAGACAAATGAGAGTTTCAGCCTCACCAGATGCTGGTAGAGGCATCATATTTCACATAGAAGTGAAGCTGCGTTTCCTAATTTAGAAAAATGACCACAACCTGACCAAATACAAGGGCATGTGTTCTAGGAGCTTTTTTTGAAAGAGTTATTCAAAGAGAATATTGCCTACATACAGTATTTCACACTTCTGTGTAGGTACACAACTAATTTCTGAGGTAGCTATTTCAATGTTTCAACAACAGCAAGGAAGGGCAGCAAAAGCAGTAGAACAATTTTCATACATTCTTCTGCTAACAGAGTATCTCTCTGCTTTCTGTTGCCAAATTATTCTCATCCTAATTACAAGGCCAGAGCTTCCCAAACACATCTTCTGAGAAATCCCTGAGTGATCTCACCAGAAGTAAATACTCAGCGTGAAACTTCATCAGTTCACATCTTCATCAAATGACATTTCAGGGAAAAGTGATTAAAGACTATTCACAAATGAAAGGCAAATATATTGTCAACACAGACTCTGCAATCAGCATCTGAAGTTGTGGGAAGACAGCCAGGCAACCATTTTTTCTTTAGCAGCTTTTAAGATTTAGATGATTTGGACCAAACCAATCCACTGATGGAAAAGGCAGTTTCCTCCAGAGCTGAATTTGGCCAATTGAATTTTTTGAAATATTTTCTTTTTGTTATGTAAATGCAATTTTTATTTTTTCCCCTTTCTTGAAGTAGGCAGAGCTTCCACATGAGCAATAGATGGCTTTGCTATAGGAAGTACATACTGAGTGAATTATAGGGTGATTTATCAACTATATCCAAGTGGGTTTTAGATCTATTCCTTTTTTCCCATTTACATCTCAGTTTTAATGCCTTTGCATGCTAAAAAGTCTCTGCCTTAAGCACTGTTATTTACAGTGACAAAATTATCTTTTAGTCATCTATCCAGCTCAAAAAAAAACCCCAAAACAACAAAACACAAAAAAAGCAAAAAAAGCCACCAGACACACAAAAAAAAAAAAAAAAAAAAAACCAAACAAAAAAAGGCACCAAATTAATGCTGACATCTTTGTCCAACAGAGGAAATCAGCACATCTTTCTGTCTTCTTCTTGAGAAGTTCAGTACTTCCCTTTGCTCCTTGTTCACTCACCAGCATAGACTTCTGCATGCAGATGGGGAGCAGGTGTCACTCATAGCATCACATTTCTTTCCTGAGGCTACTTCAGCCACAGCTCTTCTGCACTGTTCCTCTTCCTTGGAGGTGCAAAAAAAGCTCAGTCCTATTGTGGACTCTGTTCTTCCACCTGAATCCTACAGCACTGGTTTGTACTCTCTATGCAGTAGTCTCCTACTGAAGGCAGTTTATTCATTCAGCCTATAAAAGTAAAGGGACATAGGCAAATCTACTTACCATTTAGCTTATAGTGGTTTGAGCTATGATAAATCTGCTTTTGGGGGTGTCTCTTTAATAGAGGGAGAAATAATGAAAATGATCACTCACCCTAATGTGTCTGTCAAAATTATGTATTTCGGTCAAAATTAGTGGCCATTTTATAACTAATGGGCAGAAAATAGAAGCCCTATGGCTGATTTATGTAATCCTAAATCATGGCCCAGAATGGCTCAGCTGTGTCACCTTACCAGACACTGCTTCTCCCCACTGGCTATAAAATTAACCTGACGGGACTGGCCACAATTTAAATGTCTAATATTAAGGGACATAAGTCCCACTCTCGGGGTTTGTGGAATAAGGGAATCCTGACTTATGAAACAAAGAAATAGTGCAGTAGGAGTGCTCATCATTTATGTTTCTGCTGCCCATGTCAGGATCAAGTCCTATTTGCCCAAAGTATAGAGGAGTACCTCGTTCTTCTGTGTTTTCTTCTCTGAAGCCAGTATGTGTGCAAAGGAGTTTTTGCTTTGGGGAAAGAAATACGTGCTCCTGACCCAGAAAAAAACCGAACAAAAACCTCCAAAAAACAACCAAACCAACCAACCAAACCAAACCAACCAACCAAACCAAACCAAACCAAACAAAAAAAACCAACCAAACAAACAAAAACCCTCCAAAACCCCCCAAAAAAACAAGAAGCAGTTATTAAATTTCTGACATTACCTGGTAGAATCTATGGCTCAATAAGAGACTATTTCAAGCAATAAAAATTCTCAGATTTATCCCTGTGCTTGACATCAGTATTTAGAAAGTTCAGGTTAAACCAGAGCTTCTCTGGGTCAGTGTGTTGCTGTTAGTGTTGTTATTATGGGGCTGAGATAAACTCAGCTGCGAGATCCCCAGCAGCCTGTCATGGATATCTTCAGACTAAAGACTCAGAGTCCTTTTTAGACCCTGGTCAGCAACACACCTTTGTCTCAAATGGGCTTGTATAGGTGAGACCTAGAGGCACAGCAGCACTGACTGCCCCTCTTCCCTCCTCCTAACATAGGCGCCTTCACGCACCTCAGTCCATAACATAGAATGTTGGATGGTTAGGCAGATTTTCACCCCAAAATGAACTGTGGGAGGCCCCAAGAGGTCTGCCTGTAAAATCAAACTGGTCTAAATGATGTTCTTAAATGTGAAAGCAGAAACTACTACTGAGAACATCTTAAAGATAAATGACTCTCTGGGCACAGCAAACTGTTTCACCTTCATTTCACTTTTGTTAGAGAGACTGCAGAGATGAAAAGAAATTAGGTAAAACAGTCTATCTAAAGCTTTGGTCCACAAGCATGACACTGCATAAAATCTGCAATGGTTCAGGTTAGAGAGTGACCCATAAGGTTAAGAGTTATTTGCATTCATTTAGACCATTTTGAAAATACTTACATTCAAAAAGTCATGTGGGAAGCCAAACAAACCACACTGGCCTGCCCTGGACAAAAAAAAAAGAAAAAAATAATTTAAAAGGAGTACATTTGTATTTTTAGGTCTCTGATTTTGCTCCTCCTGAGGGGTCATACTTGAGTACAGAAGGAGAATGACTGTTTTTTATTTTGTCTCACTATTCAAAAACCTCCCAACTTCAATAAATGAATCAGTTCTTGATTTTTTTCCCTGGTCTTGAATTCAACACAGGCATAAGGGACAAACAGAAATGGGAATACATGTATTGTGATTGATTTGGAAATGATTCTGTAGATGTTATGAATTTCCATGAAGTTCTACTGAAGAGGCAGGCAAGCTTAACTCTCAGAGCATCTTTGAAGAATTCTGTGTTCTTGTTCTACTTTACAATGAATTTATTCAAAGCCAGCATAAGTCAATATGTTTACAAAGATAGGAAATAAATTTACATATAGTTTTACAATAAATTAATCTCATCAAAGCATCTGTCCAAGTTGCTAAATTAATCCATTGTGAAATTTCATGGAATTCACAGAGTTTTGATGGAATTTGGCACAGTATTTTTCTTCAATAATAGTAGAACATCTGTGGAACTTACAATTTAAAAACAGAAGCTGTTGGTAGGCATGTGAAACTCCAGGCACTTCTAGAAAACTAGAACTGTAAATAACTCAGAGGATGAAGCTGATCTAACTCTTGTAAATGTATGTCTGACTCATTTCCCTAAAGTTTCCTATATATTCTCTTCTCAGTGAAGAGAATAGGTAGGATTCACCTCACCCTAAAGCAAGTAGCTGGAACAGGTCAAGTGAGTTATAACCTGAACAAACCAACTCCTCTCAAGAGACTAGGGAGGGAGCCTTAGGTGTCTAGCTCACATTAAGAGGATTGTGCTTTGTAGATTCTCTAGGTCAGGTGAAGCCAGAAGGACCTGTTGGATCATCCACACCTGAAAATCCTAGGCCCTAATTTTTCATTCTGTCTCTATATTGTGCCTGGCTAAAACACACCTTGACTAGAGGCACCGGAAACATCAAGATTTGAAGACCTCAATGAATGGATTTTTTCCAACAGCTAATCATCCTACTAAGACTCAGACTTTCAACATATCAACTGAAATTTGGGGACAATATACGTAGAGTATAAGTCATTTAGCTGTACATGCAGATAGATACTGTATACAAAAAAGAATACCTAATATTTCTGTTACCTTTTCTATACATATACAAATGACATGACTACCTTACAGTGTCAAACGAAAGGTCTGTCTAGCCTGATATCAGATCTCTCAGTGTGGCCAAAATGAATGCCTAGGGAAATAAATAAGACCAGGACAAGTATGCATGCTGCTTTCCTGACATAATCTCCCTGTTTCCTACTTCTTAACTTTCAAGGACTTCCTGAGCCATTTTTCCTATGGTAGTTCTAATCTGATTGGACTTGATATTTCTGATCTCAGACTCCTTCACTGAGCTTTATTCGTCTCTAGAACTTTCAGCATCTATGATATCTTGTGCAGAGGTGTTCCAGAGCCAATCTACATGCTAGTCAAAAAGTCAATTACTCCTTTGTTGTAGTGGAACCTGACACCCACCTCTTTCATTCAATTCATCCTCATTCTTGTGCTGAGAACTGAAGTGTGTCCTTATTCAGCCAATCAGTTCTGCTCGTGAGTTTAGCAACCTCTCTCCTGCCTCTGCCAATCACCTGCTTTTCAGATGGAAAGACGCCCTTACTCAGTAGTTCTTTGTACAAAAGTTCCTCTGTACCTCTGCCTTTGGTCTCCCTGAACCTCTCCAAGCTCTACCCAGTCAAAGCACAGTCAGCAGTTCCTCTATGGCAGCCCTCTCTACTGTGTCAATTATATTCTGCACTGAGCGGTCAGTGCAGCAAACTCATACACTGGATGGGACCAAGAAGAGGAGAGGGGGAGAGGAATACTTTTTAAAGCATCCTCCAAAGAAAAATACACCCACCACCCACTGTGTATGCACTGATTCCAAAGATCCAATGTGGTCTGCTTAGCCCTGACTGTAGGTCTTAGTCAGAAAAATGTTTCATCTTTATGAGTGTCAATTTTGCTATGGAATTGTGCTCCCCTCTTATTTCTTCATTGTATTTAATAGTCTCCTGGCTTGCACCATAGATGCTGTACTGACATCCATAACATTTAGATGGACAGAATCACAGTTTACATGCAACCTATTCTAGTTCTGTTTCCAGCAATTAATATCTTCTTTAATTTCTGTTTAAACTCTGGTAAACTCACATTTATAATTTTTGTTTTAATCGTGCTAAGGTCTTCTCTGTCAGCCACTTGAATTTGGCCACACCATGATAGTAACTTTGGCTTTGGTGTCTTGTCAAAATTGGCTCAAAATCTGTTCTGCTAACCTGGTGAAGACTACAGACTCAAGCAGATTTGGTGATGTCATTGAGGGGTTAACTTTGAAATCCTAATATACTTTTCCTGAAGAAAGTCTCTTATACCAGGATTTTAGATCAATCTGCTGCTCACTGCCTTTACTGCAGGAATTATTAGAGGCCCAAGTATTCTTTTTGCTCTTTTGACACTGCCCAAGGAATCATTTAATAAAGTCTTCAAAGGGCTGGTTGAGTATGATAAGCAACTCTTCCATGGTTGCTTATTTGATTTCCCCTGCTTCATTGTTGTTGCCATCCCTTTCTGCAAGTAGACTAATGTATTTGATGCCTTCTGGCATGAATGTTCAGCACAGCTGGGAATACTGTAGCAGAAAGAATATTCTGAATCCCTAATTGTTTTCATCACAAGAAAAGGGACTCATGGGGTTTTTCATAAATAGTTCTGGTCTGTGTGACCCACTGAATGACATTAAACCACAGAGGCTAGAACCTCAGTCCCAAAGAGATAACAATGTAATCCGAGATAAGACTTGACATGTCATGGCAGCAAACCACGTGGGAGGAAGGATGCCAGGGCTGGCTGTGATAAATGCTGTATAGTTTCACAAAAAGTTTGTAAAGCCACAAATCATTCTAAGTTTTGCTTGCTTGTTTTCCAATGTAAATAAATGCAGGCATGTTCCCCTGGCTATAAGCAACTGGTACTTTTCTCTAGTAAAGCAGTAAACATGGTTCTCAAAGATGATCATGAAGAAACACTGGGGGTAACTTCAGAGCTTAGTATGGGGATGGACTTTACATGAAAGTGAGAAAAAAAGAAGCAAAGATATTGTTGATCTGATGGCAGAAAGAACAGCAAATACATTATTTGTGCACAGCTCCATGTGCGACAGGAGTAGCACAAAAGGCAGCGAACTTTTAAACAAACCAAATAATTAAGCATCAGGAACTCCTGCATACTTTCCTCATTCTTGATAGGGTTCCAATTTTACACCACACTGAAGGTATGCTTTTTTTCCCCATCATCTGGGATTGGTGCTATTGTGTGAGTTGCTGTGAGGAGCTGTCAGCTCCCCTCCAGCTCAGTGACAGTCAGAGTTTCAGAGGTTGTGAACTCTCAGCACATGAACCACTGTAGATGCCCACAGTGCCTGAGCCAAACAGAAATTCACAAAACAACAGATTCATCTGGGAAAAGGTGCTGGAAGAAAGCTCAGCCAAGTCCATAATGATGGCACTTGAACACCCATCATGTTCAGGATTGCTACATGTTCCCTCAGTGCAAAGACAGTCAGACCTAGAAGTGACATCTCCTGAGACACGCTCTTACCTGTGACAATGATCTCAGCAGTCAGTCAGCACAGATCTGGATGTCTAAGGCAGGACTGAGCTACATGGTTTATCCAGTCCATGGAGTTTCCATTTTGAATCTATACAATGGAAAGAAAAAATTCAAGTTGAAGTCAAGTATGGCTGTAGTGGATCTCACAGGTGACTGGATTTTCTGCGTGGTTGTTGAGTGGCTGACACTGCAGGGTCTTGGTTTTGGCTGGGACCTCTGAACATCATCCTAAAAGAGAGAGACAGTCAAATGGTAATATTTCAAAGTTGTAGGTCCTAGAAGAAAGGGCCTGAGCATTCTGTGTTTGTCTACAGTAAGTAGTACAGAAGACTGTCCTCACTGTAAGCAAGAGACATGCACAATGAAAATTATTCAGGGTGAGGGTAGGCTTTGGTTCAGAGAGGATGCCTGGAAGTTAGCTGGAACCAGGGCTCATCATTAGCCATTTTTGCTTTCTTCTGCTGGGTAAGGTATTGCCTTTATATTAATATTTATGAAGAGGCTAGTCAACACAGAGGTACCTGATAGGTGAAACATGTCAAACAAATAACAGGTTACATCAAATTTACAAGTGAAGTCTCATTTCCGTTTTGGAATTAGAGTGGATTAGACAACAAGTGAATAGAAGACTGACACTTTGATGACAGAGCAGAACTCAGAAAAAACAACTCATTTGAAAATCTGATACGAGTGATCCAGTGATGCCAAACACATGTGACACCTGGCGAAGCTGCCATAAGACAAGTTTTATTGTCTGAGGGGAGTTCACTGCTTGCCATCAATTACTTTTTCACAAGTATCTCTGCATGTGCTAGTTTATTTGATCCCATGCTATAAAGCAACCACTACTGCTGCCAGGGTTTAGCAGTACAACAGCATCTTTCACTGTGTGACCTTTCAGAGTGATGGGGAAGTTGGAAGCACGACAAAGATTAAAAAAACAAACAAACATATTTTCTCACTAAATCCATTATTTATATTTTCTCTCTCCTTTCCTAAATTTTTTCAATATAAAGTTAAGTTATGACTAACACTTGTGGCTTTTTTCTTCTTCAAATAAATCCTTTCTTTGGGTACATCATTAAAGGATGTGTTACTGTCAGGTTTGGTGAAACTGTAATTACAGTGAGTGCAATAAATAAAAGCATAATGGCTCCACTGCATAACTAATGGCTCATTATCCCGGTTTTATTGGTGTTTGGTTTGCTGAGCCAATAAGTCCTCCTGCATATCCAAAGAAACCATTCTGATCTGAAAAATTCTGCTATGTTAAGTGAAAGAAACAAGGGAAGAGTTTTTGGCTGAGACAGGACATTTGGTCCCACCGGTAGTCCCCTCGCATGGGGGTGCACTGCTGCTTCCCAGCTGAAGGGATGTGTCAGTGTCCCACCTAGTCATGGTGGGACATGGTACCATGTGTGGTACCAGCACAGCAGTCCAATGACTTGATGGGGTGCACCCAAATTGGATAACCCCCCAAAATTCCTGCTGGGGTCAGCTTGTGGGGTTAGTGCTTTGACTATTGATGGAAGAGTAGCTCCAGCTTGAGTCTCAGTGCACTGCCCCCACCATCCCTCCAGACCCTGTGCTCCCAGTCTCTCCGGGACCTCTTTCATGTTTCCATTTGTTGAGTCTCTCCCTTTGAGTCTCTTGAACACCTGCTTCTGTTTCAGTACCCTTGAGTGAAATTATTAAGACATTTATGCTGGTTTGAAAACTGCCAGCATCCTCAGGGTACCTCTTTTCCACCTGCCTACTGAGGGTAGGGTGTTAGCTCCTGTTTTTGCAGCTTTGTATCCACTGACATGCACCAAACTAATAAGTGTCAATAAAGCCAACAGCAAAGACAGCAATCTGCACGGAAGAGTGTGAAGGTGAGATTTTCTCAAGCCTCCTATTCATTTGCCTTGCTCTCCAGAGCAAATATGACATAGCTCTGTAAGGGAGGCAGAAACCATGTTCTAAATGTTGGTCCTATTGTCCTCATGGCATGACATTAGACTTTGAAAAGGCTGAAGGTCACTCTCCCTTTTTGGCACTTGAATAACAACAACAAATGATGTAGAAACTCCAGCTCATTGGAAAGTTTCAGCATTCAAGCAGGGAAGAACCATGAAATGTCAGTCCTCAATCAGAGATGCAGTTGGATGATCAGAACTGGTGGTCATACAGGCTGCTTATGACATCCCAGTTCATGCCAAGTGTTTCTTCCCTGCTGCAAATCCACCTCTGGGACTGCTTACACCAACAGGAGGACAAAACTGTGTTCCAGATGATTATTCATTACTCATTCAGGCAATTGTCGGCCTGAGGGGTCATGTCATTCAGTTCATCATAAATGAGAGACACTGAGTGGTAACAGATACATCTTCAGGCCAGACACATAACCAAATTATCAAGGCATAACAAGCTATCAGATGTCACCAGAGTTGTGGTAACAGCCTGTGTCTGTGCTCCTTCCCCATGGTCAGTGGAGCACTTTGCATTTGCCATGAGCCAGAAGTGCCTGTGGACATTTCCCCTGGTCCAGCCAAACACAGTGACCTGGTGGCTGCAGTGCCTGCCCCAAGGCTGAGCCATGTGCTTTCAGGAGGAGGTTTTAGCCTCACTGCCAAGGGCTGGAATTCCCACAGGTTAGATGATGGCCCTCCCAATGTCAGAGTCTGCTTTGGCAAATAACTTTCCTAGAGCTGATGCCTTTCCTTTTACCAATACACTCTCCTCTCTCAGTGATCCTTGCTAACCTAGGTCTTCCCCAGGGTGTTCTGAAACCAACTCATCAGCAGGATCATCCAGCCTGCCACAGAAGTGGGTGAATAATATGAAAATTTCTACCACTATTATGACCTTGTGATATTTTGGGGTGGGGTGGGGGGTTGAGGGTGCAGGGGGGAGGGGAACTGGTTTATTTAATGTTCAAGAGTGCTATAAAAGTGGTGTTTTAGCACAGAATCCTGATTGAAATGTCAAGCTTTCTCTTGCTTATTGATAGTCTTGGATGGCCTAGTAAATATATCTAAGTCAAACCTGAGTCCAACACAACCTGCCTTCAGCTAGGTTTCCATTTTCATATAAGGCTTTTCATTGGATTATATGCATCACACTCCTCAACTCAAGTGGCTGTGGGCATTACAAAAGACAAATTATCAGCACAGAGGTGCTCATTGCCCCTTCCCAAGGCAGTGACTCAATTTCCAGACAACCCAGGCTTGTACTGGCATTTACTTCTCCCTGGAGCTTGTCAGGCTGGCTCAATTCAGCACTCCTAGGAAGCCCTCCTGCCCGGAGCATGGCTGTTAGTATTACAGATCTTGCTCACACAGCTGACTCCCTGACTTTCAAGCATTGCCATGGTGAGTGGCACAAAGCCCTTTCTGGCTCCCTTTTGGGTCCTACCTGCTGCCTTGCATCTTGGAGAAGCTGCACAGGAACCAACATACTTCACCACGCTCCTCCTGTCTTTCCTCCCATGGCATCCAGTTTCTTCTATTTTCATCCTACCTGTCTAATTGTGGATTCACTTTCCAGACCTGTCTTAAGCTCAGTGGTACTTGTTTTTCCTCATAACTGATGTTTTGCACCGAGGATGTGCCAGTTCTTTCTCAGTGCAAAACAACTGGGTTTAATACATTGCATTCATTTGCTTTCCAAGTGGTTAGATTTGCTGTAATTGCCTAAATACCCTCTGCATGACCTGCATTTGGGGCTTTAATGAAGAATTGCTGAAATGCTCTTCTGAACTCTGTGTACTTTCTCTCATGTATGTTCCCATATTTACAGAGTCCCTTCATCTGCAGGGACTGCAATCATCATCAATGTTTTATAGAGAAGCAGAAACTAGAAATTGCCCTAAAACTGCTACTTGGAACATTTATTTTAGATTGTGTTATCATATATCTTGGTGAATTTTTCACTGAAGGCTGTAAATTATGGTGCAGAGAAAACTTAACCCCTGCCTTTCAATTATAGTCTATCTCAGAGCTAGAACCACCCTTTTTAACAGTCTGGACAGTGCCTGGTAAGTCATGAGCGCACTACAAATAACATATAAACAAATAATAAACATTAGGCTACAATAACTTCTCTGCTCTTGGGAGTGAATGTAGTCTTGTGTAATTGCTGTATTTCACTGGGGTTTTCAGTGTTATTCATCTACAAAATTGTTTCAAAAGGAACTGTGGGTCCTGCCTTCAACATACATTTTTCCCAAATTGCAGCTTGAGTGCCAATTTCTTATGTCCTTTTTTTTTTTTTTTTTTAACAGAAGTGCATGTAGGGAAAGAATGTGACTTCTGTTACCATTAAAGATTTTTTAAATCAGTGTTTATTTAACTGCTATTACATAGTTCCATTATCATTTTTTGAATAGCGCATTACCAGTAATTGGTTTAAACTTTACAGCCATATCTCTTTCCCATCCATTATCCAACAAGATTTGAGGAGTGCTGGTAATGTGCAAAGACAAACAGAACTAACTGAACTCATACAGTCTCATGAACCAAGATTTCAAGGAATTTACCTAGTGGAAAAGCCAGTTTGACTCTGTCAATTAATCTTCTATTTAAACACCTTTCTGGGACCTACGTGCCCCATTACTGCAGCACAAGATGCTCACTTCATGGTAGTTTGCATGACTGAGCACTTGCTCAAAACTAAACAAAAAATGAACAAGGGCTTGGGCATTTTATGTAACGAGTTAATATTTCTTACTGTACAAGATTGTAATGACTGATTTTAATTGTCCTCAAATGCATTTAAAGTCAGATTGCTGTCTTATTAAGAGGAATATATGAGGACGTCAAGATAAGCTCAGGACTAACAATCAACCCTTAAAATCTAATGCAGGCTGGCAGTGACCTAGAGAGACAAACAAATCATCATTCCTTTTTTCAGAAACAAGCTCCAGATGATAACTGCATTCCCTTATGAAGATGTCTTTGTATGCAAATATTAGTCATGGCTACTTCTGGAGCTTTGCCAGCACAGCAGACCCAGCAGACAGTAGCTTTCTTCTCAGGATGTGACTTATATTGCAATATATTTTAAACCCATTCTATAAAATGAGATTTTAAACCTTTACTGGGAATTGTTTTCCCTTTCTAACTGAGGATCCTTCAGGTGACCCTGATGCATCATTGACTAGTAGAACAGGCACAGGTCCCCGGAGTTGAAGTTTCTGTTTTGCAACACCAAGGCTTCAACACTCTCATGGGTACAGTAATCTCAGTGGCAGGTCCCAAGAGCCCCTTGTGTGCATGAAACATTTTATTCAGTTAAAGGTCACCATTAACATTGTCACCACCTCCAACTAGTTGAATCAGATAACATGTAGTAGAGGTTTGTCTGCACCATGAGATTCTTTCAACATAGATTTTGCAGTCAGGCATGAAGTTTTTTTAAACCCCAGATAAAATGCCACTTGTGAGGCAGGGATGCAGCAAGTAAGGCTTGGGGAACCTCCATTACTGTTTCTTTTCTCCATTGAATCTTGTGGGACTGAACACTGTCCCCAGTGAAGTAAGAGAATACATGCATTGTCTGAATTCCATAACTCATTCTGGCCACCAACCATGGCATAAACTTCCAACCATCTCGCAGGTTTGTATTGCCACTAAAATGAGGATCTAGAATCATAAAACATCCCAAGTTAGAAGGCAGCCATGAGGATCATGGAGTCCAACTTCTGACTCCACACAAGGCAACCTGAAAGTTACACCAAGTACAAGTACTTCTTGAACACCAACAGACTTGGGATCATTACCTTTTCCTTGGGGATCTTGTTGCAGTGCTTGACCACTGTCTCACTGAAGACCTTTTTCCTAATATCCAATCTGAACTTCCTCTGATGTGGCTTTAAGACATTCCCTTGCATACTGTCATACACCAGAAAGAGCAGATCAGCACCTCCCTCTCCACTCCCTTTTCTGAGAAAGTTGTAGATAGAACTAAGGTCATTCCCCAGCTCAGTTTTCTCCAAGCTGAGCAAACTGAGTATACTCAGCCACTCATCATTAAGCCATGCCCGCTAGTCCTTTCACCATATTTTTCATTCCCGTTTGGACACATTCTAATATTTTATATCCTTCTTACATTGTGGAGCCCAAAACTGCACACAGTACTTGAGGTGAGGCTGCACCAATGCTGGGTATAGTAGGACAATCACTTCCTTCATCCAGTGGGCTGTTCTGAGCTTAATGCACCCCAAGATAGGGGACTGATTTGTGCCCAAAGAGAGATGCTGCCTGGTACCATTGAAAGCAGGTAAGAACTGAAGCTCATCTTGGTATTATTACCAGCTATGAGAAGAGACAAAAACACACACATACAAAAAGAAAAAAATTCACCTATGACAATGATACAGGAGCTGAGAAAAAAGAAACGAGACCTACACCACTGCCTACCACTGCACTCCTCCACTATTTCCACATGGTATCTCCAGCCTTCCTCACCATCTCTGTGCCTTTACTTCATAATTATTTTTATACCAAGAGACAGCAGAGAGGTGAAGAAGATGATAGAGGGCTGCTGGTAGGACTGCCAGGGCTGCTGGATGCTTAGGCACTATCTTGAGAAGCTACTCAAATTCAACAATGATGAGAGAACTAGACTCTGTCCTTCCCGAGTCCCTCCAGTATAAACTGGCACTTCATAACATCATTTGTAGAAAGGCAGCTCCAAGTTCTAAAAATTATACCCTATTAAATAATTGTAGTCATTTATAAAAAGGAAGAGATTTAAAAAGAACTTTTAAAATGTCTCTTCTTCTGCTGAAGTCCCCTGAATGTTACCAGAGTTGCAACTCCTTGCTCTAGAGTACTCTTAGCATTATACATTTCCCTCTGCAATATGTATTGCCTTTATTTTTAACTAAAATGATATGTGAATCTAGATATTTTTAGTAGAAAGACTCTACACTGATTAGTAGAGCTGTGCTGATATCAGAGTTTTTTTCTTTATTCATTTCTTCTTGATCCCAGGAAAATATGATCCTTCCCTGAGAACATGGTTTTATTCATGGCATTTTTAACTCTGACTGATGAGGCTGATTGTGCTTTCTTATGGGTGAGGCACATTTACCTGAAATCAATTACTTGTGAAACTCCATGTTAGAGACATTCTTCACCTCAAGTAAACTTCCTGGAGGAAAGACTGAGTAATCTTTTGAAAAATTAAGTAGGAGAGAAGAGACAGAGAAAATAAGAGACTAAAATCACATTTTGTTTTTTCATGAAGCACACATAAATCAGGCTCAGAAAGGCATCCTATTTGGGCTGCTCATCACAAAATTAGTAAAAGAGTTGATTCAGCGCATAATGGTACAAAAGGTGAAACTGATGTCTTGAAAGCAGTATACGTTTTTACTGCCTTGAAGAAAACTTTACATAAATTCAGAGTTTTAGTAACGCTTTGCATGTAATCAGAGCTGTCTAATCTTGTCAAACATTTGCCCTCTGGGAAACAGGCGTTTCCAAGGAGTGCATCTGACAGGCACCTCCATTTTACAGACTGGCAACAGAAACACCTGGTATGAGTTGCACCAGAAGCTTCCCTCCAGCAATAGTGACATTAAGCAGTTTTTGATCCTCAGGCAATTTTAGCTTCCAAGCATAGGGCATTTTTCCCCCTTGTATTATGGACAGTAATCATTTGTACCCCTGTAAAGGCTTGTAAAGCCCAAACCATTGACATGCGGAAAAACCCCACAACTCGGTAGTTGTAGAGAAGATACGTTTATTCAGCACTGGGTGCATGGGGGATTGGTCCACCAAAAACATGCACACCTGTCTGTGCTTACAGGCCTGTTTATATACAGTTAAC
>JAWWTY010000106.1:80173273-80196008 GCA_035222235.1 Margarornis squamiger | reverse complement strand
CAACTTGGCTCAAAAAGCAACCTAAACCGGTATTGTTGGCAACTTGCACTGGTCTAATTAGCAAACTTTTACAATTACCTTACTTTCTTGACATTTTTCCTGATTTATTTTTTAGTCTTAGAAGCTTCAAGGCCAGGTACTGATAACAACCATAACATATCCTTTGTAGCTAACAATTCAACTATGCAGTCTACCTGTGCTACTTTAGCAAAAGCCTCTACAATTATTTCTATTAACCCTTTCAGTGCTAGTTCCTTATATCACCATGTTCACATACCACTGTGCAAGGCATTCTAAAACACCAGGAGAAAGCAGTGCACAGTTTGCTGTGAATGCTATGAAGTTCTTTTTCCCAGTGGGGACCAGCCCTGGTCCATGAAATGAATCTGGCTTTTCTGTCCACTGCTAAGCTTGGGCTGTGCAGTGTTTCTTCAATGCCCACCTGTGACAGGTCCCACGGATGTACTGAATCATGATTTGTCCTTTGATGACTGTCCTATATGCCTTCCTGCCAATGCAAGGAGAGAAGTGGTGATGGCAGCTGTCCTGAAACAGCAGGGAAGGAGCCATCTTCCCTTTCTCTGCTAAGATCAGAAGACTCTATCCATGTTATTCATTGAGACAGTCAAAGTTTCTTCACCAGCTGTAATGGTTTTTAACCACTGGCCCATGTGGGTAGAGCAGGGTGTTTAAAGGCAGGTAGATAGGTAGGTAGATGGATTGGTGGGTAAGTAGGTAACAGTGCACCTCTCTGTTGCAGGTGGTTGAAAATTGTCCTATTATCTCACCTTAATGACCCATGGTTTCTGTCCCCCTTGTCGTAAGGATCTTCCATTTACGCTGCAGGAAGTTCCCTCTGACAACAAATGGAAAGCCCTGCAGCAAAAATGAGAGCAGCCAGAGAAAATGGAGGCAATTTTACATAGCTGGAAGTATCAGGGCCATATCACAGCTGGAGGAGTTATATACTTTTTCTTATCCCAGTGTGTGTAGATGCTAAAATACACCATGGAAATTGGAGGAAAGCAAACCCTCAGTGAGCCACCTGAAGTTTAGTTCTGACATTGACTATCCTTTTCTGCTTATGCATCTCCTAGTGGCACTGGTGGGGACTTCTTGCCCCAGCATTTCTCAGCTGTCAGGAGACAACCTGGCCACTGAGGCAGTACAAGTTATGTGGGGTCTGTCATCTATCCAGAGAAAACTCTGTAAGCCAGCAGCCACCAGTACTTTCCAAGGTGGGAGGTTTTTTAAAGTCAGTGACTTAACCACTATGGAAATGCGATATGGATGACAAAGCCTACAGAGGAAAAAAAAGTCATTTTTTCTGGAGGAAAAAAAAAAGTAATTACAAAACCAACCTTTTATTTTTTTCATTTGAATGTTTTTATGACATTTTCCCAGTGAGACATCAAGAGGTACAAGTGCTTCTCTCTGCTATAGTGTTTTGTGGATTAAGTCTAGAAGGTCTTCAAAATCCCAATTCACTCAACCACCCTTGAGGTGAGAGACAGCTACTGAAGGAGGATGCTTCCCTGCATCTAATAGCAGCCCCAGTTCACTTGCCAGGTTTTACACCACCACTGGCTTCATCCTCTCCTGGAGACTCTGGAGCAGTGCTGGTGGCACTCAAACAATACTGAGCCTGATCTTTCAGTCCCTTTGTCTTTCCAGGATCCGCTGGAGAGGCAAAGTTGTTGGGAATGAGGAACAGCATGCCACTGGGAGCTGAGGACACATGCCTCATTTGTCTCACTCCAGACTGTGCTGGGTTGGAAGGAGTGGAGCCATGGTCCACTCCATGGAGCATTTTCCCTCATTGTATGCTGAGACTCAGAGAAATATCTTACCTGGCTTGTACACAGAAATAGGGGAGACCAGGGTGTAAATGCTTACTTTTTGAGCACCAGGGTAGTCACAGGATGGTCTGCAGTCTAACGCTGTACTGATACTTTCCATCACATCCAGAAGCACAGCAGCCTATCCTACCTACAGATATCTGTGTGGTTTTGTACCTGCACATGTAGCACCCAGACTGGCAACAGGTGGAGCCAGCCAGAGGGGGTGGTAGAACAGACTGAGAAGGCTTCAGATATTTGGCTGAAGTTCCAAGCATCCTCTACTGAAATGTCCTCAGGACAATGCAGGATGTTCCTCTTCCTGACTCGAAGGAGGGAACAGGACTCCTCAATTCCTCCCCAGGGGCATCTATTGTCATGCAAACTCACTTCTGACCTCCTCCCACATCCTTCTCGCCTGTCTTCCCCATTCCAGCCTCACCACCAGCCTTCACCCTTTGTGGCCAGCTGCTGGTGTAAAGAGCTGCAAAGCTCTCTTTCCTGAGTATTTTCAGGGCTGGGACTGATTTCTCAGGCTGGTCCACAGCCCAGCAGTTTCTCTTCAGAGCCCATCACTACTTTGTAGCTTCCAGGAAAATTGCCAATTGCTAATGGGCAGACAGAGGGACCGACAGGAATAGAGGCATCATAAAACTAGCACTTGCTGACTTGCAGTCTCAAAAGGAATATTTGAGCTCTGAATATTCTCCACATTCCACAGGCACAGTTTTCCATTGCTGTCGACCTTCTTTTCCCTCCTTTGCTTTTGTTGTTTGCTCTGCCAGCTGCTTGCCTTGTCCCAGGAATCCTGTGACTGGAGGAGGCTTGGATCGGAGAGCAGCCTCACCATGTGGCAGGTAAATAATATACACCATAACTGTTGCCTTTGAATAACACAAAAAATTGCCTGCACTTGATATCTGCAGGTCATCATTTCTGTCATGAAGCTGAAAACATGGGACAGATAAAAGAGAGATGAGCTTATAAAAACCGACGATGCTTTTCTTAAATCTGCTTTATGATTTTGTAGCCAGCTGTAAAAGAGCCATGGGGGAAAGGTCAAAGGAGGGCAAGGTTGGGTGAATTGGCATTCTGGTCCCTGTCCTTCCCATGCCTCATAAAATGAAGTAATGATACAGTAAAGTGCAGTTGCAGCCTCACTAGGAGATGCCATAGCTGTGATAGCCTAATGAGCTTGAAATGACTGAAGAGTGTCAATAGATAAAATCTATTGTGGGAAGATTTCTAATGCTCAGCACAGCAGGGAAACACTTTCTGAAATCCCAGGACATTCATCAGTGACAGTTCAGACTGTAAATTCATGCAGTTTAAAGATATATTCAGTACTCTAACAAAACACACTTTCATCTTTATGAATGCAAAATATTGACAAACTAAAACCATTACTAAACAAAATCTGAATATGGAGCATTGTAAAGTGAAATACACTTTGGAAACTTGATTTTTTGAACATTTAGGATTTTTTTTAGAATTTTTCTGTGTAACACAGAATATTAGAATAATTTAGTCCCCAAAAGAGCATCAAACAGCTTCCTCTGTTTCAAAGACATGTGGCCAAACTTAATATGTTAAAATAAACTGTTTCAAATCAATTACACTAGCTTCTGCATCTCAGTACCCATCCTTGTGAATAGGGGTGAAGAAGGAGATGTCACAACTCGATTCTATTAGTTTCTTGGTTCAATTACTTTCTCATAAAGAATTTTAAAAAAAATAAAAATATTTAGGACTGTTAAGGGATGGATGCAAAATTGGGTGCACAGCCTGATCCAGAGGGCATGTTATCTGAAATTTACCATCAAAATGAAGTATTAGGAATTTACTGGTTTGGGTCTTCCACTGCTGAATTTACTGAGCTGGTGGGAGACAGGCAGGACACAAGAAACAATCAATCACAAGTTCCATGTGATTTTTGTTACCGAAAAAGGCAACGACATCACTGAATGCATAGACCCAGGTTCAGCACATCAAAGATGTCTTTCAGCTCTGCTTGGCACTGGTTTGGCCCCATCTCAAGTACCAGGGCTGGTATGGAACCCCATGCCCAGAAAAGGCATGGGTAACTTAGAGAAAGCCTAGAAGATACCAGTGAGTGTGGCAAGAGGTTTAGAAACCATGTTTGTAAAGATTCAGAACAAAGAACTGCAGAAAGATGGGAATTGAACAGTTCTAATTCCAATGAGAACCCCAAGAGGAGGGTAGGCAAGCATTGCCAGGGATTGGCATGTGGGCAGGTGCACCAGAGTGGAAGCAAGAGAAAGGACCAAGAGGCCCTGAAGGTGCCCAAGTCTTCTCCTTCTAAGATAGCACAAAAGTGGAGCACAAAGAAGGGCAGAATATCTGCTTGTTCAGAAATCTGTTGGCCAAAAGGCCAGACCAAACTTTGGCCAGACCACTCCTGTGAACAGCCTGTCCCTGACGAGTGGGACAAGGATGTGAAACAACAGCACTTTCCAAAGATCAGAGCAGAACCATAGCTGGTTTTACCAGCCATAGTCTCAATGCAGAAAAGTCAGTGTTTTCTGCCTGGGAGCTGGTACTCAGGATTTGCCACTTGACTTTATTGAGAGCACAATGCAGAGTTATTAAGAAATAACTGAAACCTCATTGTTGTTGTTTCAGTAAGCAAGCAAGGAAGTGAAATGAAATTTTTCTAGAGTTTGAGAAGTGTGTCTTTTTAAATATCACAAGTACACACAGTTTTCCTTATATGACTGATCCACTTTCAAAGCTGCATCTGGCAAAAAAGCTAGTCTCCTTGACAACAACATGAAGCCTTTTACACAGGGGAATTGTGCTCATCACAACTTTGAAGACATTTTTACTGGACAAAGAGTACTAACTCAAAATAGGCAAACTCCTGTTGCATCATTCATGGTAACAAATCCTTTTGAGGCTTTTCATGGACAGTGATATGGATTAGAAACCAGAGGAATGTCAGGAGAGTGAGTTGAAATCTTTTTTCAGGATCAAGTAAAGAACAGTTGTGCACTGGTGTTTGTATGTGTTTGTGTTTTCTTTAACCTGAGGTCTTTACCTGCTTCTTATTCTAACTAGGAGTGAGAAGTCCTATAAATACATTGGAAGAGTTCTTTCATATTCATCTTTTACTAGCAATGATCTGTGTGAGACAGAGGGCATGTGACACTGAGGTTCCAGCTCCTGGCTTTTTTTCAGGCAGTTAAAAGTTTCCTGCCCTTTAGTCTGCTGTAAAGAACAATCATAAACGTTGGCAACTGGAAATTCAGAAAACTCCTGAGAGCCCTAATCTGAGTCCCTTAATTTCTCTCACTCAGTTTTGGTACATGTATACTACAACAATATTGGCATGCACCTGTGGAATTTGGATAAATTTAATTAACATTTTAAGAGGGGAAACAGAATATGTTAATTAACACTTTTCTCATTTTTGAACGAGAAAAGCTCTGGAAAGAAATATTGTCATTTATGAGTTTAATCACATAATTCCATTTTAATAATGTGACAGAGTACTTAGATGCAGAAAACCAACTAGGTTTTCAACTTTTTCCATATCTTTCAGGTTTTTCTAAATGTCATTTTACCAAAGTGAAACATAACAGAATAAAAAAAAATAAATCTATATTGTGCTATGTTTGCTCTGAGGAGAAATCAGCTTTATAAACCGTAAGTAATTACAGCTAATTTTTAATAGCTTGCTGACTTCACTATAGCCATCAGCATTTTTGCCTGATTCTGACAACCGCATTTGACATCTGGAGTAAAAAAGTTTGGAAACCAGCAGTCCCAAGTAGCCACAATCAGGTGTGGCACAGGCAAGCAGATCATTTGACCTCTGCCTCCCAGGCAGAGGCACGTGTTAGGAGGACACTGAATTGCTGTTCTCATTTTCTCAACCTTGTGTTACTGCTCTGATCTTTCTTCTGTCATCTCTGGTCACTCAGGGAATAAAACTGATCTGCAGGACAGAAAATTTGGAATTAAAACAAGTGTATCATACACCCTTGTTGTATCGAATCCATCAGGACCTAACAGATTGCATGCTGGTTAGAACAGGATCAGGGCAACTGTTTTTCTTCTGTTACTCTGTGATCTGGACATTGTTACTGAAACAGAAATTGGGTCAATGAACCAGGAGAATTAGCCCATAGAATAATTCAATGTACTGGGAAATATATGTAAATAAAGATGGGAATTAAATGCTTTCTGCCAGGAACAGCATGCTTAAGAAATTAATATCTGAAGTTTGCTCATCTGCTATGTCGGCTGGTCATTTTCTTCTCCCAGGAGAAGAAGGTGACGAATACAAAGGTGATGAATACAAAGAGGATAAGAAAGCATTTGCAAGATTTCCCTTCAAAAAAAGTTCGTCTTTCATGTGATCAAAAAAGCATTCAAACCCAGCCACTCAGTTTCTGTTTTTGTGAGCCTGGGACATGCTATTCTCTCAAGAGTAATTAGTCAAATCCAGCAAAAGTAACAATTAAGCATTATCTAATCTCAATCTAATCTCATAGTCAACTGGAAAGAGCTAGGTCCTGACAACGCAAAGTCTGTCCCTGATTTCCATGCTCAGCACAGAGCCTGAAGCAGCCCAGACTAGCCAAACAACCAGCACATGTCCAAGGAGATCCATTAAACACAAATTGAAAACAAGTTCCCTGCCTCTATTTCAGTCACTGCTGCTTGCTGCCTTCCCTGCACCCCAAGGATCTGTCCTGCAGATCTGCTCTCTGCTGCTTTTCTCTGCAGAGGGGCGTGCATGCCTTCAAGTGCTTTACAACTAGCACAGCTTTCTTTGAGCAATGAAGCACTGCAGTCGTTCTTGAAGGTGTGGTGGCTGGAAGCTCATTTCCTTCGGGTAACTGTGAAGGTTCACTTAAATGTGGTTCAGGGACAGCAAGACAAAATCTCATAATCCAAACTAGAGGGAGAAATAACATGATGCGGGGGAGACAATGGGAGGCTCCAGCATGTGTATCCAAAACCCACAGTCCTATCCTGCCCCTCTTCTCCCTCCTGGGGAATGATTTGCATGTACTGCTTCCTTTGGTCTGAAGAACACAGATACGGCAAGGATCTCAGAGCAGTTCCATCCTTGGTGCAGCCCACTGTTTCTGCTGTCACATCTGTTCTGCCATCACCCTGAAACTGATGCCACACTGAAGTTACTGCAGCAATTACAACTGTTACATCTTACTCTGAAAGCTGAACTCATCATAAGAAGTTTCAGAGGCAAATGTTGAGCTTAGCAGAGGCAATAAACCAACTGGTCTGTTTCCATGCTTTTAGATAAAACTATTAATGAGAATGCAGAAGCACTCCTGTGATTTTCTCAACATCGCTGCACTGCTAAAGGAGTTACGTCTTTTTTCTGGCATCTCTGCTCTCTCACTTCTCAGAAAAGAGAAAAACAAACGTAAAGATTCCCCATATTCCCTATGGGACAGGGACACTCTGAATAGAGATCTGGAGGTGTCAATGACAGCAGTTTCCAGACATTGTGGCCCACACACAGATGTCAAGCTAGACAGTTTCCCATAGAGCTCTCTGCTCTTACAGTATTTAATCTGTAAGAGAAAAAACAGTCAAAGTGGTCCTGAGGTTTATTGCCTGTGCTCCCTGGTGCAACATGAATCAGAGCTTGAAAACTGTCCTCTGAAGGATAAAAGAAAAAAGCCTGAAGCACTAGTGAGCATGTGTCAGAGTACAGCTTCTCCATGTGTTTGATACAAGGACTTCAGCAAACAAATCAAGACACTTATTTTTCATTCAGGACCTAAGCAGACTTATGCATGAGATGTACATGTAAGGCATATGGGGACATGCTTTTGGGCCAGATAGCCAGTTGAGAAGGTGGGAGGTGTAAGAAGATGGGACCATTGGAAGCAGCAGGACACAGATACAAACACAATGACCAAGCGACAGGAAGATCAGGAACTAAATCCTGTAGTGAGAGGATACGGGAACAGATGTGATGATGGAGACAGATGGATGCTTCTCTGTATTTTCCATCTGCAAATGCTGGAGACCTTCTTCCTTTTCACTACATCATTTTGTTCCTCCTGATGGTTTGAAGTATTTCTACTCACTGTTACTATTTTCTGGCACCTTTCTCATGTGCCATTTTTTTCTGTTCTCCCTGGTATGGATTTTCTCTGTTTCATCAGTTCTTCTCCTTTTTCACCCAGCTTTGTTCACTGTCTGTTCCTGCATAAATTTATCATGTTGGCTGGCCATTATATACAATATTGTAGGAACAGGATGTTCCTTTGAAACATAATTAAGGATAGAGTGTGAATATCTGATCTTCCAACACTTTCACTGGGAAAAAAAAGGGGGAGAAAAGCTCTTCCATTGCATGTCTATTTTAGGTTAAAGTTACACTGGACAGAAGCCAGGTGGTGCAGTGATCCCAGGTATCACACAAAGCCTTCATTCTTCTCAGGATAAAGGACATTCTCAAATTCATCTTCACACACTGGTGTTTTCACAGTTCCCTCCAAATTAAGACATACAAATAAAAGGATTGAATGAGGGTCGAAATCAGTCTGTTTTGGTAAGGTCTTTCAGTCTTTCAATGAAAAATGACACATAGTGGTGGGTCCACTGCAGAGACCAGGCTTCTTGTGGTGTTTCAGCTCCTTCTGCCACCAATCCCATAGCCTCCAGGGCAACTATGGTGTGCAGAGGGCAAGGTGTTAAATGCACAGAAAATTTCCTATGAGCATGACTTTGGGAAAGACATGTGGATGGTGGTGTGACAAACCAGCTGAACGTGAAGTCTCAGGACTAGGCAAAACCAAATGTGCAATCTTTGGGTCTACAGACAGAAGAGAAGGATGAAAAATTGGACCAGACCCACAAAAAAGTATGAGCATCAGCACCTCTGAAAATGCTGAGACACCCTGGGACTTCCAGGGTTATTAAACTGAGGTTAAACACTATATCACAAGCTAATCTTACCTACATAGAGAAGAGACACTCAAAATAAGATCTATTTTTAGTCTAATTGCAGTCACATAGAAAATAAATATTTACAAGTTTACTGCAAAGAGGAGCTAAGCACTGCAACGTGTTACTAGTGGTGATGGCAGCTGCTCCAGGACCAGAATTTTTAAAGAAGAAATTAAGTCCCTTTCCCAGTGCTGCTGAATGTTTCGGTGTTTCATCTAGAATTGTTCTGCAGCCTGTGCTGAGCAGCACAAAGGAAGAGATGATCACTGCAATCCTTTCAGGCTTGTACCCTACCACATGTGCTTAATAAAAGTGTTTTATCGGACTTCCTGGCATGGGGCTGTGTGTGATGGATGTGTCCTTACACTGTGTGCAAGATATGTCTGCTTTTCTGTGGGTGGGATCTGAATCAGAAACAATCTGCCTCAAACTTCCTAGGGCTAAGGAACAGTCTGAAAGCACACACAGGCACGAACATAGAAAACAGGGGGAAAGGCAGGAGGCACAAGGGCCATAGGCTGAAACAAGCTGCTCAGGTGCTTCCTCCAGGGGAGCAGTGAGGGCTGCTCTGGGCATCACCCTCAGCACCAGAACCAGCCTGGCATTTGGGATCCTTGCAGACTGAAGCCACACTGCAAGTCACCACCACTGCTTTGCACAAGCTTCATGCGAGCAACCTGCTGAACTGAATGGATGTCAAAAAGCAATCAGGCTGAGGAGTAAATCAGGTTTTAGTCTTTATCAGAGAATCCACACTCTTTGCTGTGTTTTCCCTGATTTGTTAAATAATTCACACACTGTATGTTAAATAGGGATATTAGGAATCAGAGGTGCTCAAGTCTATCTTTATAGAAAATGTATAGTCACGAGAAACACAAGCAATTGTCATTATCCACTCCATTCTTTCAAGTTCAACCATTGTGAAAATGTCAGGGTAGGCTAATTTTATGCTGCATAATGTATTTGACCTACCTCTTTCACTCAGATGCACTTGAAACTATTCAGCTGATCCTAAGCAAAACTCGCAATGAGCACTAAATTCCCAGTGTTATTGATTTATAGGTTTATTGCTCCCTATATGATTATAACTGTTCAATAGGTCAAGCACTCTGTTTACTTAATTAATATTTGCCACAGCCAGTAACCTGAAAGCATCTTGGTGAAAAATCCTGGAAATAGGCAGTCTGCAAGCTTTGTGGAGCTAACAAGATACTTATACTTCCTTTACATCGTACATTAATCTTCCATTATATCCTGAGGCACATACAGTGTTTTCCTTTGGGTTGGTTGGAAAACACACAGGATTTGAATGTCACCAAAAATTCTCTGCTTCTTTGTCACCTACAAATAACTGGTTGCTTTTTCATAAATACATGCACACCTCATCGTGTCATCCCCTCAGTGCAACCCTTTGTTCTTCACCTTCAAGTAGCTCTGTTTTGCTTAACACCAGTTAGTCATGCTGTGTCAAGCCACGTGCACGCTTCCAAAGCTGCAGCATCGGGGTTTAGTTGCAGCAAAAAAGATACGAGGGATTTTGCCCTATAGCTAAATATACACCTGGCCTCCCTTTAGCTTAATTTTAAGCAATATTGTGGCTTTGACCCTGAAGACAATCAATAGCAGGACTGTGCACCACTACCAGCAGGCCCCCACACCACAGGCAGTGGTCTCATTCCTGAAGCATGGCACCTCTGGCTTGTTTCAACAGGTGTCAATGTCTGTAACAGCTCCAGTGAGTCACCTAATGCACCGTGTGATGTCTCACCAAAACAGCAATACTTGGCCTTGTGGGCAGATATGAATGAGTGTGTTATACACAGACACTGATTTCAGTGTACTGGAAGATTTATTAGCACCTTGTTGTGGTCCAGTCCCACAACCGTCAGGCTGTCCCTATGCCAATAAAACTGCTCCATGATCATGCAGACAGGACTTCATCGACAGGTTAAGCAGATCCATGTTGACCCTTGTATGCCAAAAAGCAGCATGATGCCTGCCTCTCAGTGGGGACAGGACAGTTTTCACATGGCAACCCCTCAACAGTCAAGTTAATTGTAAACTTACATGTCTCTGATCTTTTGGGAGACTCTCAAACAGAATTTTCAGATTTTTTTTCTCTCCAAGGCTTTGGTTTTTTGGTATTTGCTCAATTTCTTCATCAGCAAAAGCTGTAAAGGCACCTTTGTTACACTGTGCAGCAGAACACACCTTGCTTGCTTCTATTTATTCTCACAGATAAATTATTGGATTTTTCATCTCTCAGGTACTATTCAACCTCTAACTCTTCTTTCATGTTTCCAGTCACCCAGCAAATTCCATTGCTTTCTTTTCTTATTTATTCTTACTCAGGTCTCCCTTGAACGAATGCCTTGCGGTTGGCCCTGAAGGGAATATCTATTTTCTCTCTTTCTTCCAGGAGGGGAATGGGAACTGAACAACATGGGGGGGGATGAGAAAAGTGGAGATGTTCCTTTCTGCAGGCAGGAAGGTCACTGTGACATAATTGAGATTTGCCTGTTGTTTAATACCCTGCTTGGACAGACAATTCTTGCAAATCCATATACCTCCACCAGCTGATGATTCTTCCTTCACTCTGTCTGTGTTGTTTCAGGCAGAGACCACACTATCCTCATAAAAATATGTTATTGACTTTAAACTACAGACATCTGACTGGGGATGGCAAATACTACTGCAGTTCCTGCAAGTCCCTCTAACCCTGTCTCTGGTACCTGTTCCCTCTGCCTGGATGACCTGTCCATGGTGCTTCAGCTAGAGCTGTACTTTTCTCCCCCTTGCTGCCCTCTACGGCTTTTTTCATTTTCTGATGCATTGATGCCAAATTCAAATCCACCTACCCCTCTTTTCCTTGTCTCAGGGTGTCCTCTCTCTACTCAGATCTCTAAGCATCTTGGTTTTCCTTTGCTCACACTATTACTCTCCTAAAATGTCCAACCCTCCTAATTTGCCATTCTCTCAAGATGTGAATCTTTTTTTCCCCCCCATCTGTGCCTGGAGCATTTTTCCCTTGTGTGGGATCATCTCCGTTCTTCTCTGTTGCCCTTCTTCAGTTTGGTTCTGGTGTTTGCAGTAGTAAATCCCATGCTGGTCCTTTGCCTCTCCAGCTGTTCTGCATCTTTTCATCCTAGTCAGGTGGCATCTCTGCATTTTGAAAGCATGGCCCTCCACAGTTGATTTCCAATAGATCCTGGCATTTAGTTAGTCAGCAATGTTCTGTAAATGCTCAGTGCTACTTCTGAATGGGAGTCTTTAAATCAACTTCATTCCAACCAATTTCTTAAGAGAATTTCCTTTAAAGCAAATACTTTAAGCTTCAGGTTGTATCATGTTTACTCCTGGACCATTGCTCAGACAATTTAC
This sequence comes from Margarornis squamiger, assembly GCA_035222235.1. Taxonomy (NCBI): domain Eukaryota; kingdom Metazoa; phylum Chordata; class Aves; order Passeriformes; family Furnariidae; genus Margarornis; species Margarornis squamiger. The sequence continues at coordinate 80,183,832 of JAWWTY010000106.1, read as the reverse complement.
CTTCAGTGAAGTCGTGGGACTTCAGGAGATTGCATTTCTCAGCAGGTCATCAGGTTTTCTTTCCCCTCCATATTTCTACTGAATTGAATTTCTGAATTACTGAATTTCTACTGAATTGAATGAACAGTTGATACTGTTGACTGTATTTGTCCAAAAAGGGCATCAACAGAACCTCCTAGTGTAATTCCTCTTCAAGAAGCTCCTTCTTGCCATGAGAGCAGTTTGTTTTAACCCTGGCATCTTTCTCTGGTCTACTGCAAAATGTACACATTATGAAGATCCTGTAATGAACACTTTTTTTTTTTCTAACATCATATCAAACACTTCTTCGTTCTACAGTTCTTGTTCTTCTTTGTTCTTGTGAATGACTGTGAGCCTTCATCTACCACTAATGACAATGGACATGTTGTGAAAATACATCAGTATGTCCCTAATAAGGATGAAAGCAGGAGGTGGCATTTATCTCTGTACTTTCTAACAAGCCCAGAACTCTAGCTACGAAAACAACATTATGCCATGGAAAAATAAAATAGCTCTCCTAGCTGTGCTGCTTATTAAAACTTTCCAACAAAAGACACAGCTGTAAACAGACAGATAGGAATTTGAAAAGCTCATGGAAAAAAAACTTTCTGAAAGTCAGAGGAATATTACTAATATTATAAGACTATGGAGTCAGTACTACTCACCACGATAGGTTTACTTTTAGAAAGAAAAAGGGTGTTAGCACTGTGGCTAAAATAAAGTTGTTCAATATACTGCTTAAAAGAATAGAAAATAAGTCACAAAAAAAACCCCAAACAAACAAACTAAAACCCAAAAAAACCCAAAACTTCAGACTCAGGAAAATATTCAGAGAGAGCACTAGTTTTCCCATGGCAACAAAGTGTACAAAGGAAGTCTACAGAGCCTGACCAAAATGGATAGCTTTATTCTTACTTTACTAAATGCAGGGGTAGAGCAAGTGGGAAATGATGATTTGTGAGAAAGAAATTACATTATGTGAAGGGAAAGAAAAAGAACTCCATTACTCGAAGCTCTTTGGACTGACACTTTATTTTACTCTGGTTTTCTCTTGCCCTGAGTATTATGAGAAAGGGGATTGATGCAGCAAGGTTGGATTCCTGTGCAAGCACCATTTGTGGAGAAGAAGATAGAGATTAGGTGAAACTATTGAGCCAGACTGCAAAGAACAAGAACTCATGGTCCATGGACACCATTAGCCTGCTTGAGTGCTGTCAAAAAGGGAGTGGGGGAAGGTATGGTGGAACCTGAGCCCAAGTCTGCAACTTGGAGATTTTCAGACGCTGTGATGTTGTGAAGGGAAAACCTCCAATTTTCTGGGCAGAGATTTGCTGGGAGGTCTTGTTTCACAGAAGGCATGACAAAACATCTCTCCCTGAGTCACAATCAAGACTTTTCAAGGTACACAAACAAAATTGGATATTGCTGAGAATAAGAACCTGTTGGCCACAGTGAATGCCAAACCTTGGCCTCTTTGTATTAAGCCTTTGAAAGTCTGATTTCACTTTTCCTTAATTGTCTTTGTTTTCACCCTGGAGGTACAGCCTAACGGGCTGAAGCACCACCCACAAAACTTTGCCAGTCCCCCTGGTCATGGCTTCAGGTAAATTTGAGAGGATGATCACTAGAAATGGGGCTTCAGGAAGCCAGCTGGGCCGTGTCCCATTGGAGAAGGATGTTCAGGAGTGATGCCCAGGAGCTAGGCTGCCCAGCACCTCGGTGCTGCTCAGCCACCCAGCACCATGCAGGGTAATCTCCACACAGGTGATGGCAGGCACTACCTAGCAGCTTACAGCACTGGGATGGCGGAGGATTGCAATGCCTGTGAGCCTGTGGAAATCAGACATCCCTTTGGCCAAAACTAATGCAAACAGCACAGCTGTACCAAAGGCTCTCCGTCATTAGCATCAAGGTACTGCTGTGATAGGCTTGCACAAGAAGCATATCCCATCTTCTGCAGTCTACTGTTAAAATCTTAAGGACTTATTTGTCACTTAATTTAAAAGGCTTTAATCCTTCACTCCCTTTAACAATCAGTATTTCACATCAACTGGTTTTCTCTTGGAGCACCTGGAAACACCAGCTGCTGTATGACCCAAGAGGCAAGTGATGCTCCACCTTTTCTTCTTATCAGTATTAGCAGTGGAGAAAGGATGGCACTTTGCTGGCATGGGAATTCTACAGAAAATCATCAGAATATTAAAGATAGTAAGAGGAAGGGCCATGAAGACTGAGATTTTCTTTTCTATTTTATGGGGCCTATCCAGAAATGTCACAGAAACCACTGAGTGACAATGAGAACTTGTATCCCTTGGCAAATCCAGGTGAAGTCCATGTCTTCCCTCTACTGACAGGAAAGGTGACCAGCAGACCTGGAAGCAATGAGAAAGTCTTGGCCTCAGGTTTCCTTTAGTCCCCTCATTTGATACTGTTTTCACCATTTCCCTTCAACTGGCCTCTTATTAGCTCTTCTGTTAGAGCTGAGGTTACCTGTCATTTCCAGGCTTCAAAGACAAAAAATGTACACTGCTTAATCACACTTCTAAATGCACCTTGTCAGTTTGCTGAAGTGCATACACTCGAGATGTCTTGTGCTTGTAGCTAATCCCCTGAACAGCACAAACAGCTCAGGCCAGCTGGCCAATGCTCATAACTACCTAACATTTATTCCATCTAATTCCCAAAGTGAAAGCAACTTTGCTTAGTGCAGATCTCTACCAGTTCGTTTATAGCAGAAAAGCTCATCTAAGTGCTAATAGAAGAATCTTTGATTACCAGTGTGTTCATGGAGATTTAGACTGCAATTCAAATAATTATTTCCTTGACCACTATAGACTAAATGAAATGGTGCTAAAGATTGGAAATGCATGGAAGAATATTTTCATTAAAAACTGAATACAACCATTTACCAATTTTAATTAGAGCGGCATCATTTGTATTGCTATAGTTAAAGGCCTACTGGTATTTCTGGTATAAATAGATGGCTATTTATCATAACATCTCAATATGCATTTACACTGACATAAAACTCGACAGGATGTAATAGCTTGTTTTTAGAGTGTTTTTTTAAATGCTAATTTGATATATTTTCAGTGTAAGTACAAATTTAAATGCAGCTTTGTGAGAAATTAAATGTCCCTACTTTAGAGCTATGTTGTATTAGAAAATCTTTTTAGCATTAACTAGAGGAGTTTCCTGCCCTGAAAAATATTTTCTGAGTTTTCAGGTTTCTTCCAACTTTCTATATTAGCATGTGGTCAAGACCCTGCCAAAGTTATTGACCACAACACATACCAGAAGAAAAATAAGCATTGCCTTAAACTAGCTTAGGAATACAAGCATTTGATGTCTATCTTTTCATGGTGGCAAAAAACTTATCTCTGATCTGCTGCACCTACAGAACATGGCTCACTGTGGTATTCAGAGCTCACTTCTCAGAACTTCTTGCACTGGTGCATCCCAGTGTTGCCCTTGATGAGTTCCATAACAATCCCCCTAGGGTTCCTTCTCTAGATTTGCATACAAATTTTGCCTGTGAACTGAGACATTTGTTTCATGGGCATTGGCTACCAGTTGTAGTCCCAGCTCCTCTCTGCTTCTCATACGCCTCTGCACCTGTAGATGATCACACACACTTTTTGGGGAAACATCTCTCTCCAAGTGACCTTCCAATGAGATAATAAATCCAATGTCTTGTCACTCCTCTGTTTTGTCCACTCACAGATGCTGTCTGGACATCTCTTTCATTTGTACAAGAGTAATGAGAGGCAGTAACTATTTATGAGCCCTGTTATACCAGATTGTGTGGGAGAGAGTCCCAGCCCTTAGTGTGATTGTCAGAACAGGCTATGCTGCTTCACTTATGAATTAAACACTGAAGTTGGTGAAAGCATGATGACAGGCATCCCCATCCCTGCTGCACAAAGGTACTGGCTGCACAAATGTAGTCAGCTGCAGGTGGAGAGTAGAAACTGGTCTCCATGTAGCAAAACTGCACATGCCATGTCTCTGCTGAGCTTTGTGCAGAAATAGAGGGAAAGAGCTGGCAGAGTAACTGTCCCAGTGTAGAAACATATGGGAACTGAGGGAGGTGAAGTCCAAGGAGAAGCAGCAGAGAAAGATTGAGGAAGGACAGGCTAGTCAGGAAAAATACCTTTTCTTGCTTTCACACATCTTGGCAGTCAGTGTCTTTTGAGTTTTTGTTTAAAGACCACATTGTTTGAGATCTTTTCCTATATATTTAATAGAAAAAAAAAACTTCGGTATTGTGACAAAAGCTCTGCTTTTGTCACACAGCACAGAGTGAACGAAAATCTTTTGCTCCGCTCTCCCTCTTTTCTTTCTTTGCAGACTCGAACAGGATGCCCACGTTCAACTGAGGATCTGAATCACTTCCTGAGATTTCACTTAGGTTTTGTCCAGATCCTTCTTTTTTTCCTTTCAGAAGAGCCAAAAGGGAATCAAATACAGGTTCTGTATGCATAGAACTCTAAAGGCAAACAAAACCTGACTACTGAGCAGTGTGCATCCCTTTCAGGCATAAGGAATATAGTTCAAAGCTGATTCTGTACTTCTGAACTCTCAGATTTACTATTATGTTACACACTTGTCCACTCAGAGAAGCCCTTTATGATTTTTTCATTTCTATTCTTTCCACATGACTGCAAAGATTAAGCCTTGCCACTGCAAGAGGAAATTTGCATAGCTCCTGGATAGCATTCCATCAGAAGGAGGTGGAAGCTCACATAACATTGTACCTTTCCCAGCAATATCAGTGTCTCCTAGAAACAGAAGTAGCAGACATCTCTATTTATTAAGTGATAAACACACAAATTAAAGTTTGGGGTTACTTCTACCAGCTTACTACAAACCGTGAGTTATTTATCTCACTCCAGATACAGTTGTAACACTGCCAATGAAAAGCAGCTTTCTTTTATCCACACTGACTGTCGTAGAGACACCAAGACTTAACTATTACCCACATCCGTACTATGCTTACCAATTCCAGCACTATGTGCTGGGAGATGATTGTGATATAGCTTGAACTCCCTAAGCAATACTGCACAGGTGACCCTGGGAAGTGACAGTAGATTATCGTGGGACAACTTCTATTCTTTTACTGACTTCAAGCACATAAGTTATTTTTGCCTGACAATGCTCCCAGACTTGTCAGCCCTGGACAATGGTGTGTTCCTGTGATGGCAGCTGAGTCAGCACAATTTGGGGGAGCTACCACTGGTTACTGAGGGTGTCAACAACTTGTGCATATACCAGTGTGCATCCCAAGGGCACAGGATTGGGAAAGATGCATAACAAGATCCTCAAGTACTGGCTTTGCTGAACCTCTAGTTCCCTTCCTATAGCTGGATGTAGTGTTTGATATGACACCAGTATTCAGTCTTGTGAGCAAACAGCTGAGTGAACAGGAGCAGAATAGTCCTGGAATTTGGGTATTCCAGCTTGAGTAGGCAGAATCCTGGGGCTTGTCATATTCATGCCATACCTTGGGTCATGTTTTGAAGAAGTTTCTGATCTCAAGAAGCTCATCTTGAGCTTGGTGGAGGAAAGCTTGGTGGGCAGGACAGAGCTGAAAGGGCTGCACTGGCAATTGACAGTGATTTGTAAGTAAAATGAAGGGTGAAAGCCAAGAAATCCCATTATTAGGTGGATCTGCCTTCTGAACAGAATGGTAATGAAGACATAGAAAATGAGAGCTTTGTTCAGGTTCTGTAAAAGTGATAACACCAGAAAACAATAAACCTTATTTGAGCAAAGAAGTAGCAGCAGCAAGCACCTGGCAGCTACACAGTCTGCTGAGAAAATACATGGGAAATTCAGAGCGGATGTCTGGAAGAAGAAAGTAAAAACAGTTCACATGAGAGACAATTCCTTCCTATCCCTCCAGACTCATGCCTCAATTATTTTGTTTCAGGGGTGAGATATAGCAACATATTAATAGGAAAGATATCTGCTTTTCTTATAACTCCAGCTTCTAAATTATCAGCAGTTCCTTTGCAGCATCACAGTAAGGAAAAGGCAAATGAGAATCCTGGCTAAATACAGACAAACATATGAAAAAAATGGAGACATAGTTAAATAAGTATTAATTACTACACACATTCTATTAAACTTTTTTTCCCTCTGACTATCATGTAGGCACTGGTAAAATACTAGTTGATACAGCTTTTAAAGCAAACTCTCCTGGTAGGCACCTAATCATGAATAGTGCTAAGGTTGTTTATACCTCTAACTACTTATTAGTGGTTAGGTAGGTGCATCAGTTAATAGAGAGAGATTTGTGTGATTAACTGTTCCAGGTAAAAGAGTTGGTTGTGGATAAATTTTGGAGATCAATTCTTTAAAAAAAGAAAAAAAAATAAAAAAGGAAATTCCTTGGGGAGGAAAAAAAGGTAGCCACCAATTTTGCTCACTCTGAACTCAGATATTCTATATATATGTGGCAAAGATCCTCACATGGTCTGTTAGCATGTAAGCACACCCCCAAAGCTGTTTCTCCATGGACAGCATAAAGTCCTGTGCAGTGTGAGTATCCATGGCTTGGGCTTCCCCTGAGCAAGGACATCCCCTGCTCACCAGCTTTGGCAGCTTCTCTTCCTTGGTGGGCAACTGCTCTCTGCTGTTCTCCTGGCCACCTCCCTGTACACCACACCTGCCCTCTTCCAAGAGATTCTCCCCACTATTCAACCCCTTTCCTTTTAGTGCTTAATTTCATCCTTGGGCAGGCATGGGGATGGAATGGGAGACCTCCACCTGCCCCAGCATGCAGGAGGGAGCCAAGTGAGCTGGGCTTGGGCGCTGCTCACAATTTGTGACATTCTTCTTCCTTTCTCCTTCCTGGACTTACTTGACACTGAGAGGGACCAAGGTTCTTCCAAAATAGCATCTTAACCCACTGCTCACCGTTTCCCTGGAAGTGTTGCAATTGTTGAGGTATGTGCTGTGAGGCAATAAGAGCTAGACAAGAAACTCCTCTCTTTGTTGAAAGCTTTCCTCCTATGTTGCCATGGATATGACAACCTGTTTCTAAACTCTCTTTTTCCCCTCACAGTATATGATCTCTGCTGTGATCTCTAGATTTCAATCCATACTAACTAAAAGTATTAAACAAATTACTATTCTGCTTTTATCTTGTGATCACCAAACTGCTCTGCAATACAGTCACTTTTGTTTCACCTTCTGCCGGTTTTTCCAACCAAATCATCATCTCAAAGGCAAGGAGAGGAAAAAGCTGATTTGGCTGAATGTGTTTTTTGCTTGTTTCTTGTTTTTTTTTGAAGGATGCTTTGTGCCACAACAACAGAGCTGAAATAGATGTGGTGAAAATAATTAATTTTTAACCATGTTCCAACATACAAACTAGAGAGATTCAGAACTTCATCAGTAATGTTAGAGAAAACTATCCATGTTAACTCTGCAACTTATTTATTCATCAGCTGTGCTTGTTGACATGATGTATGAAAGGAACAAATTCCGAGAATAATAAAAAGCACATTCAGGTAAGAAAATGAAGCTTGAACTCCAAGTATCTAAGAAGTTATTGTGTGGGGGGCTTATTTCTATTTTTTTGCTGTCTGTCAGGGGTATGTATGCACAAACTTCCTTCACAGAACTCTCCTTGGCCTGAAAATGTCACTTAAGAGCACCCTTCTCCCTCTGTCATTTGTTCTCAAGAGTCTCCTTTCTCTGACAACAGCTCCTTTTTGAGCATGAAAAGTGAAACATCTGTGGGTGGATGTGAAGATCGGATTCATCTGCATTAGTGTCAGAGTGGCCAAAGACAACGGCAAAGTCACACTCCCTTCTTCCTCTTTTCTGCAACAGTGATACTTGAATTGTTCTGCTTTGCTCTCATCCAAGGACTTATTCCATTTCAAGCTCTGCTATTAAGATGCACCACAGCCACAGTGGCAAACACCATCATCCATGATGTAAGAAACAATTTGTTCACCATTTTTCTAGAAAGGAGGTTTAAGCTGGACTCCTTACTGTTCCTACATGGTTGAGAAGGGACAGAAGATAAACATGGGTTTGCAATACCTCTGTCAGAAACAGAGAAGATGAGGAGAGGTATATTTTATTTCAGAAATAGTTTGTGGTTTTGTAGCCCAGCCACTGCTATCCATTCCCCCTGGGCTTTGACACCACAAGGCACCATCCCAGCAAGGCAGCCTTGTTGCTCTCCATGCAGGAGATGGCATCCAGAGGATATCCATCAGGAAAAGAACTTCTGGGCTGGTGGGGGTCCTTTGGCTCCACACCAGCACCCAAGACATGGGAAATCTGAACTGAGTTGTCTGTATCTTCAGGGGATTTGAACCCCTAAGTTGGTTTTAATGGGAGATACCCCAATGTGTGGCTGTGGGCAGTGCTGAGCTGAGGCCTCTTTTGGGACCATCCTTCTAAGCAAATCTGTGTCCATATAGCATGAATGCAGGCACTGCAGGGACAGAGGAGAACAGGTAAGTGAGGTCTATACCCCTAGTTCAGTGAGGCAGCTGGTTCCATCACTACAAGCCACACTCAGGGCTTTTACACTCCTCACTTAAGGGTTATCAAACCAGAATACATAAATAGTACTGGGAGCAGAGGGACTGAACCTGCTTGGATTCTGGCTAACAAATCCTGAAAAAGTAATCAGTGATACTAGAGATAAGGACTGTGGATTTGGTTTAGCAGTCATGCAAAACTAAGATGACTGAAATTGGTGTTTATATAATAAAAATCTGAACACAGAGCAGAATGGGGGTATTGGGGTTTTTAGTTTAAAATGCTGCTGTAACTTAAAAGGAAGCAACTGGTTACTGTAGTGTGTGCAATGCTATTTGCAGCATCATTAAGCCTCCCCTGAAACCTTGCTATTGGAAACTAGATTTAGCCAGGGCCCATTATGAGCCCAGACAACTGTACAAAATTGTCTGCTTTTTTCATACAATGATACCTAAAATACTTAGACTTCGGTACCTCAAATCAAGCATTTCCCTATTTACATTCCTAAATTAGAGTCCATTTGTTGTTCAGGACTTGCTTACCTGTGACAAATAGATTGGATGGTTCATACAACCTATCCCGTCCTGTTTCAGAGGAGTAGGATGTCATTAAATACTCCTCGCTTCCTTGCAGCGCACTGAACTTTCTATAATGTAACCCATTCCAGAGGTTTTGACATTTCTACTTGTCTGTCTCAGATGGCACCTAAATACAAGAAAGGCACTAGAGAGAGGTGGGGTTTAAAGTCTTCCTAAGTATTTGCCCAAATTTAATCAATTGCTCTTCATGTTTCTATAAAAACTCGATATAGAAATCAGTATATGGTGCTAGCAGAGGGTCAGGTTATGAGTTTTCTGAGGGATTACCTGACTCTGCATGCAAAGAGGACAGTAAAGGAAAGAGCAAAGTGCTAAAAGTATTTAAGATATATTTCAGAGGTGAAAGATGATGATCTCTCTTGCTATTTTTTTCCTTCTTAAAGTCAGTCACACTAAAAATGTGATACCTATAGAAAAATTTAACCTGCTTAGGCCACTTTGTTGGTAACATTTTTGTAGTTCACCAAAGGATGACAAAGTTTTGAGATAGGATTACATGCTTTTCTGAAGGGAGGACATAATGTACCTCCCATGGTTTCTAGTGCTCCCCACTGTTCTGTGGGTCCCAGAGAGCTCAGCTGAGCTATGGTGATGGTCAGCTGGATTCCTTTTCTTCATACCAGTGTGGCTAAACAACATAGCTGAGGGGATTCACCTTGGGACCTTCAGAGGAAAGGAGTGAAGGATGCTTTGCAGCAGGAGCTTGCTCTACAGTGCTGTTTCTGGGATCTGAAAATTCCCTTCTTTGTGCTTAAAACCCTTCCTAAGGCTCAGTATTTCCTCCCTGATCTGTGATGTCCACCAGTGGGACACACATATACTGGTCATGACGTCATCACAAGCTGCTGTTGCTCGGGCCTTTCTGAGTCTCCACCAGGTACATCTCCCTCTCTCTCGAATGTCTGCATGAGTTCTGTTTCCAGGACTGGGGAGGACTTTCATCTCCTCCCAGATGGACAACCCTGCCTGAGTTGCTGTCTTCCCATCAGTCCCCATATTGCAACATCCATATCCAAATCTAGTACTTCTGATAGAGTCAGCTTAGGCAAGATCAGCTTTATATGCAATTACTGATGGAGTGACTGAGGTGCTGTAAGGCTTACAAGGCTGTGCTCCCAAAAAGTTCTCAGCAGTCCCCTCCCACTTACCTGTGAGTTTCAACCACTTCTCATATAACTCCATCTCAGCAACCCGCAAAACCCAACCATCCCTTGGGGCATCATCTGTGACTTGTGTCAGGTGCCTGACAAGTCCAGCGTGTTCTCATGTCATGACCAGCAGTGTCTCTCATGTTATTCACTCAGCCCATCCTCTGTCCAAGACCGAGCTGGAGCCCTATGGCTCCCTGCAGTCCCAGGAAAGGGACAGAATTGTTCCTCCTTCCAGTCAGGGCAAGGCAGCAAAGCTTAGGGTGGGAAGGAGAAAAGAAGT
>JAWWTY010000106.1:80162709-80173173 GCA_035222235.1 Margarornis squamiger | reverse complement strand
CCAAAAAGTTCTCAGCAGTCCCCTCCCACTTACCTGTGAGTTTCAACCACTTCTCATATAACTCCATCTCAGCAACCTGCAAAACCCAACCATCCCTTGGGGCATCATCTGTGACTAGTGTCAGGTGCCTGACAAGTCCAGCATGTTCTCATGTCATGACCAGCAGTGTCTCTCATGTTACTCACTCGGCCCATCCTCTGTCCAAGACCGAGCTGGAGCCCTATGGCTCCCTGCAGTCACAGGAAAGGGACAGAATTGTTCCTCCTTCCAGTCAGGGCAAGGCAGCAAAGCTTAGGGTGGGAAGGAGAAAAGAAGTCACATAAATCCAGAAAAACACTGTTGCCCCATAAAATGAATGACACATTCCCTTCACTTGCAAAAGCTGCCAACAGCAGTACACACATCAGGAGTGACTTCAGGCTGCAGCACATGAACGAACACACAGGGCCAGTCCTTTCTCTTCTCAGTTAAGAAGCTGCTACTATTCATAAGATACTGGGTGCCCTATAGAGGCAATGCTAGAGAAAGAGGCTTGTTCTTCCTTCTTTGCAGCTGCATACCACTGAAACAGAAAGTATGGGCTTATAAATATTGTGTAATTGAATCTTACTCTGTGTACTGTATCCTGTCAGCGGCACTGCCTTTCCTCCCAGACACGTATCTTTCAGCACTTGCTGCTGTGATTCCACATTAATACCTCTGCCTGCTGCTGGAATGTGCACTCACATCAGCAGCTCCATCCAGCAATAGCACTATTAAAAATAATGAAATGTCAGGTTGTGCTACTGTGCATCTAGATCCATTATGGAAATGTGCTGCAGGACGATCACAGCCTGAGTCAGTCCTCTATTAGGCTTTCAGAGGGAAAAAATGCAGAGAAAGACATTTATGGTGTTAAATAACACCTGGGCTCCTGTCCATGGCTCACCTTTGCCTGGGCAGAGCTTTTCCCAAAGGACGTACAGGGCAACACTTTAGTGAAAGAGACATGGAACAAATCTTGTTTTTCTGACACTCCTTCTTTCAGTAGACAGAACCTCTGCTATTTTTATCCACCAGAAGTGTGTGAATTAAAATGAAATGAAAGGACATTGTAGGGTCAAGAAGGAGCAGACTGGCACAAGATTTCAGAAGATTGGGACAAACAGATCTAATAACATAAAAAAAATAGCAGACACTGTACAGTCAGTTTCAAATGCTGTTCACTACACTGTCACAGAGATCAATAGTGTTCTGTCATTACTGATTTCCACTGGGGATAGACAGAGTGTTGGGGAGGGAGCAATTAAATTATGCAGAAGATGAAAGGAACGTGAAGAGTCAGGTAAAAGATACTGGTAACTGGAATTTCTCTTGCAACAAATGTGTTTGGATTCTCTCAAAACAGGTGAGCCTGATTGCACACACAAGTTCATTTCCATCTATATTATTCCTCTCACTGGAAATTCTCCACCTGGTTCCTCTAAAGAATCACAGGGCAAATGAGATGAGCCTAAAGGAATACAGACAAGGCAAAGAAAATACTGCTTGGTAGTGTCAGGGTGTGCAATATCTACAGATTTACATGCAGAAATGTCCCACCCATCTCATTTGATTTGAGCCTGTGCTGGTGTCACGAAGAAAACAAACCTGCCTCTCCCTCTGTGAATTGACAGCATCTCTTGTCACAAGGATGCCCAGGTTGTATCACTCATCTGTGTCTTGCATTTAATAGTCACAACAGCACACACACACACAAGTGGACAATATGACCTACCATTGGCATTTAAAAGAGTTTGGGATATAAATGGCATATACAGTGGCACACAGTTTTTTTCTGAGCAATATGGGACTCCAGAGGGAAGTGCTTTTGTAATTCCAGGACTGTGACCTTCTTACTGAGTGGGGCAGGCTTGTTGCCAATTTGCTCTTTCTGTATGCATGCAAGCAAAGAATCTAAGTTAGCATTGTCCTGCACATATGCACTCTGTATTCCCAAGCAATAGCAGTGAGTAAAATAGAGTGATCACATGAGGGTCATGAGAAGTTGTCAATTTGTCAGGGATTTTGATGGAGCAACAACCACCAGCAGCCAGGATGTACCTGTTAGCCCACACAGATCATCAGGCAACAATCAGCAACAAACACAGTGCAAAGCAAATGTGCCACGCATGCTTGAGAAACACATGATCCATAAAAAGCACTGATCCTAACAGTGATGTACCTAAGCTGGGGTTTGTCATGTCAGAAAGTTTAGAGAGAGAGAGAGAGAGAGTGTCAGCTTGGCTGGAGGGGACAGTGCTATCAAGAGGAACAGCAGAATTGCAGCATGTAAGTGGCTTCTTGCCTTATCTGGTGGTGGTGAGAATACTTATCTGACCAACCACAGCTGTAAGCATGGGAAGGATTTAATTGCTTGATTACTTGCAGCTGGTTTCCTAAAACATGTTCTCAAAAGCTTGGACACCTCCTTGAGCCATAAATTTTTCTGTGTTGTTAGATTCTCACATATCCTCAATTTTTGGTGATAGAAACCTGCAATTTAGTGACCTTCTTACCGGGCATTGCCACCTTTGCTGTTTTAGGTAATAAAAATGTTACTTAAGCATTTGTTAAAAAGTAAAGCAGAGAATGTCTGAGCAGAGATGGTCTCTGCACAACTTGTGCCAAGGGTGTGATCCACCACTGCTTAGACTGAGTACCTTTTCTTAACAATTTCAGCAGGCTTTGGGTGCAATTAAAACTCTTGTTATGAAAGTGTCTGGAAAGACTTAAAATTACTGCACTACAGGCAACTATATCAGATGTCAGACCAAAAAATAATTGTAGCCATTGAGTGCCATCTTCATTTCGTCTTTTAAACCCATACTGAGGTACACCCTTACTAAGGGATTGTATTATCCCCACCTCTGTTTATCAGCCAGTTCAGCATCACTCATCACTCATCATTTGATATTGGCAATGGCAGTGTTTTCAAACAACACCCCAAGAGATCCATCCCCATTACAGTCAGGCTAAGAACCACACAACATCCCCAGCTAACAGCTGAAGTTACAGCAGCAATGCAATAACATGCTGTGTAGTAAAATTTACAGTCATCACAGGCACACCCCAGTAGGTGGGACAGATATAAGTAAAGAATTGTTGCAGAATATAACAAAAACGAGTCAAAATTTGGGGCAGTTCTCGGGGGAGGGGGGGGGGGAAGGTTACTGAATACCACTTTTTTTCTTGAGGATTTTATTAGCTCTAGCTATTGCCTACAGACAGCTTTAGATGTGCTGCTTTGGGTACTCAGAGTAAAACTCATTTTGCTTTTCACCGCTTCAACCACCTTTTTTTGTTCTGTGCAATTTCTGTGTGTTCACATTTCGAATCATAACAGAGCACTATTATTTGCTTGATGTCTTCACAAATGATTTTTATTAAGCTGAGAAGATACAGACTTCTGAGGTTTTAAGATACTATTTTGGTTATTTCTTATCTAGAAATATGAAAGTAATTTATAAGCATTTCTTAGTGATTTGTCAAAATAACACTAAATTACAGAAAAATAAAAGCAGGTAAAAAATCATCCGGTCACTGTACAGTAAGGGACTAAATTGCATATTTCAGCACACTCCTGTTTTATCAGGGAAATTCTGAGTGTACTCAGATATCCTGACTGCTGTACTAGACTCTCCCCATACATACAACATCATAGAATAAATTTGATATGAAATTTGAATGATTTAATGAACTTGGAGTTTAAATATTGACTGGATAGTCATCCTAAGGCAAAGGGTTTGTAAGAGACATTCTGTTCAATTCACTTTATAGTAAGTAATTAAAAAAATTCAAGACTTAATTTTAGGCACCATCTAAATAAAAAGTATAGTACTCTGTCAAACGTATTCTGTGCTGTGTGTTTGATCACAATTTAATCAACACTTGGAGTTTTCATGAAGTCAAAAGAAGCTCAAAACTTCTGCAGCAATGTCATTGAAAAATCAAAACTAGAAGTGCATTTATGTGGCATTTTGAAACCTCTTAACTGTATTTAAATATTTTTTACATCTTTTGCCAGGAAAACTTGTATAATGGTTCAACTTCTCATCTCTTCTAGAAAGCCTTCCAAAACAGCCAGTGGATGGCCATATCTAAGTGGGCTAAAGGAGCCTTCACTCCCCAGCACATGGGCCATCAGCATGAAGGGGGCTTCTTGATTCCACACAAGCCCATGTGCAGTTTATCACTGTCCCAAAATACCCTAAACTTCATTTCCTAGAGATTTTATGAGTATTGCAGATCTGCTCAACCTTACAGCTCTGCTGTATCCTGAGCCCTGATTAAACTGTGAACACAACCTCTGCAGTCAACATGCAGTATCTTAACACAGCGTTTTTGGGTGGTCTGAGCCCACTGCCCTGTGAAAGTACAGCGGTCCTCAGGCATCTCAGTGGAGGTCTCAGTGGAGCATCTCATGGTAAGGAGGCACTGCAGCACCATCACTCCAGTGATGCTGGGGTGAGGCAGAATGTGACAGACACCTTGCAGAAACTGCATCTCAGTAGGTGAGATTCAGCAGAGATGAAACTTGTACACTGTAGAGCACAACAAAAACCAGGTGGCCTGTAATCAAGTCAAAAGACGGTGACAAATGTCAGCCTTGGTGGAGCATTGATTGGGATTTATCATATTAAGACACCACTAAAGCATTAATCAAAGCAGGTCCCATACAAGCCGTGAGCAGCAAATGAACTGCTTGCACAAGAATGAGATGCTGAGGTTGCAGGGATGCTACAAGATAGCATCCTGTTAAATATGCCTGCAAAATAACCAAGAGAGAATGGTGGAGTAAGGGTGACATTTGTCGAACACTTACTAGTGCCACTGATAGAGATGGAAAGAAAACACCCAGAATAAGGTACACACATAAGCTAAAACATAATTATTTTGACCACTGTACAAATAACAAATCACAAAGAGATCTTGCCCAGCATAGCAGAGCCAAAAAGCATTGTGCCCGTACCATGCCACAGGCATTAACACTTTGTCTGCTAGATGCAAGAGGGCTGGGGCTGTGTACTCTGGGCAATGCTCCCAGGCAGACTTTTTCTGCTGAGCTGACACTGCAGTTGCTCTGTTCAAAGCAAGATAAAGCTGATGGCACCAAGCAGCACATCACAGCTCCAGGGCATCTGAAGCTGCAGTACTGACATGCAGACAAGGAAGGACCCAAGAACAACAGCAAAGTAATGACCAATTGACTCCTTCTTGCTGAGGAGTATGATCCTGCCAAGTTTTGAATTCCAGTAGACTTATTAGGACAGCATTTTTTAAAAGGGCAGCTCTGCTTTTCCCTGCAGAAGTAGCAACTGTTTATACCTCAGGGTCCTAGAACTACTAATGACCAGAGACCACACATGAAAAATAATAGCCTGAGAGTATTTCTGAGAAGCCCAAACATAAAAATACACAGTATTTACATTGGTATTTTTGGTATCATCTGTCAACTCTTAACTGCAGAAGTTAATCCAAATAAAATGAGGATGCTGTTTTGTTAATTCGCTTATAAGGAGTAATTGCAGTGCAGTAGATTACTGGGTACTGACAGCACAATAGATCACTTTTTCATAGAAGAGAAAAGAGAATTATCTCCTTAGGAAGGTAACAGGGTGTCATCCAGAGCTCAGGAAGAGGCAGCTTTGAGGAAAGGACTATGGTGAGTCTGGTGAGTGTCTCTCACAGTATCTCATCATAGCCAGAACAAGGTGCTTCAGAGAGAGCTGCAAGAGCCCTTAAAATGAGTTTTAAATCACTCTAATGCTGAACAAACACCTGTTATAGCACAGGCAAGAGTGGTTCTGCAGTCACCTCTTTCTGAGCAGCCAGACACCGCAAAGCAATGGATAGGTGGGTGGGAGCAACCACCTACCGGTCAACATGGCACTTCTGGAACCTGCTTGAACAACATTTCTCTGTCACCTCCAAATTTGCATCATCCTGCCGCACTAGGATTAATCTGGAAGATCAGCACTGCTTCTATTTCTGAGAAAACTGCAAAACAGCTCAGATTTGACCCCAGTGAGGATTTTATAGGATATGCAGAAAGTGTCAAGAGGTTTTCAATCTCCACTAGGTCATGACTACCAGAATTACTCAAAAGAAGTGAGATTCATTTCACTTCACTGTACATATCTAGACGTTAATCATTTCCACCTAAGCAAGTCACCCTGGGCTCCTTTAAGACTTTGTGGAGAGAAATGAGCATCTCCAAAAGGCAGTTCATTTCATCTTCAGATAGATGCCTAAGATGGATGATAGGAGTTGCCTTCTGGAGGTGTCTATTTCTCTCCATTAACTATACAGAGAGCCTAAGGTGTGGAGCTTGCACTCCAGTGATTAACTCACAATGTCAGAAGCTAAAGGCATATGAATCCCACGTGCAGTGCATTAGCATTTGGGCAGCCAGCCCTGCAGACAGAAGGGAGGGGATTACAGAGCACACTGTTGACAGCATCATGGCTTCTTCTTGCCCTGCAGAGATGTGCCTGGTGACATATCCAATGACTTCCTAAGAAAGAAGTAGCAACCTAAATGCAAAGAATGGATCAGGAAAGGAGAAGGGCAATATATTAAAGAAAGAGAAAAAGAAATGTGTGTAAATATCAACCAGCCAACAATTCCCTGCTGGATGTTTTCTGCCCAAAACAGCATGGCTCAGTATGACCAGTTATATCTGAATTATCCAGAACTGTAGTAAGGGAGACTGTGGTTAGCCCACAAGACGGTCTCACACTACCTTTCCCCTTACATCCACAGTTCTGCCATGATGGAAATTTGCCAGACTGAGCAGATGCATGCATATATACCTGAATGCATATGAAGTCTCATCTGAAAGGCATATTCCTTTTCATGGCAAGATATTCATGACTATCTGAAAGGAAGCAACTCAGCAGGCTCTACATCATCTACCTATAAATATGCCCAGGATATTACAGATCAGGTCAGAAGGAGTATTGCTGGGATGCAGTAATAGATGATCCAGTTACAGCGATACCTCCCCACCATGCACGAGTACTTGTCCCCGCCACCACTTTGTGGGAATTGTGGCCTTATCACCATTCAGAGCTGGGCAGATAAAACGCAAAACTCTCTTGAGCACCAGCCTGGTGTAACAATTACTGACTAATCCTGCCTCTGTAGCCTGTCACAAGAACAGTTTTTGGCAGTCATTTCAGCTCCTTTCACAGTCACATGAAATTAATTTAATTATTTTCAAAAAATCTAAAGAATAATGGGATTTAATTGACTTAATGTGAAGCTTTCTGGGCTGTCACTCCAGCCAGCTTCTGATCAACTTGTAGTCATTCAGGTGTAAGTGACTGACGTTTGTGCCTTTCATTAAGAGCCCATTGTCTCAGTTAAAAGCCTTTCTTCCATGCTTAGTTTTGCATAATATTGTTTTTATTTTCCCAGTCTATATTTTCATTGTCAGGTACCCTGGACAAAGGGGTCTCCACATGTATGGGATTGACACAGCTGCCTCTTGCTCCTAGAAGCTGGTTTTACCTGTAGATGCAGTATGTTAGGGGAGGATGGGTGAGATGCAGAATCACTGCCTGGGACACATGCCAAAATGGCAGTGTTTTATACAATCATGCACATGTCTGAATAAATACTAATCAATTTTTATTTGTCTGACCACAATGATGATAGCCCCACTGAAGATTATGGCCTTGTTATGGCTGACATTGTATGAACCCATATTAGCCTTACCATCCTTCTCTAAACCCCAAGAGATGTCAGAAAATCTACGGAACAACCGAGATAGAAATTCTCTTCAGCACTGATAACCATAAAAAATGTTTGGGAATCTCATTCTTTTGTTGTTCAAAATTTGAGGAGGGTATTAGCATATCACTAATGAGATCCATAGATTTTTGCTCTTTTTGGTCTGTGCCATTTTCCACTCCCATTGTAGACCACATAGCCCTCCAGCAGTCTTGAACACACTTCACCAGAAAGCACCGGGACAGAATCACAGAATATGTTGAGTTGGAAGGGATGCACAAGAATCATTGAGTCCAACTCTTAGTCCTGCACAGGATCATCCACAAGAGTCACACCATGTGCCCATGAGTATCATCCAAATGCTTCTTGAACTCTGTCAGGCTGGGTGCTGTGTCCACTTCTCTGGGGAGCTTGTTCCAGTGCTCAACTACCCTCTAGGTGAAAAAGCTTTTCCTAATATCTAGCCTAAACCTCCGCTGACTCAGCTTCATGCCATTTCCTCAAGTCCCATCACTGGTCACAAGACTGAAGAGATCAGTGTCTGCCTCCCTGTTTCCCTCACAAGGAAGTTGTAACTGCAATGAGGTCTCCTCTCAGTCTCCTCTTCTCCAGGCTGAACAAACCAAGTATCTTCAGCTGTTCCTCATAAGTCTTCCCCTGCAGAACCTTCATCTTCCTCGTGGCCCTCCTTTAGATGCTTTCTAACAGCTTAATGGCTTTTTCATATTGTGGCACCCAAAACTAAACACAACATCCAAGGTGAGGCTGCCCCAGTGCAGAGCAGAGTGGGACAATCCCCTCCCTCGACCAGCTGGGGATACTTTGCCTGATGCCCCCCAGGACACGGTTGTCCCTCCTGGCTGCCAGGGCACTGCAGACTCATATTCAACTTACCATCAACCAGGACCTCCAGGTCCCTTTCCATGGCACTGCTCTCCAGCCTCTTGCTCCCCAGTCTGTATGTACATCTAGGGTTGCCCCATCTCAGGTGCAGAATCTGGCACTTGTTCTTGTTGAACTTCATATGGTTGGTGATTGCTCAGTGCTCTGATTTGTCAAAGTCTCTCTACAAGTCCTTCCTGCCCTCCAGGGAGCCAACAGCTCCTCCCAGTTTTGTGTCATCTGCAAAATTCCTTAGTATCCCTTCCAGTTCTGTGTCCAAGTCATTTATGAAGATGCTGAAGAGCACAGGGCCCAAGATAGAGCTCTACAGAACCCCACTAGTGACAGGTCACCAGTCTGATGTCACCCCACTCACTTTTATTTATTTATTTTATTTTATTTACTACCCTCTGTGCTCAACCCATGAGCCAATTGCTCACCCACCACATGATGTGTTTATCCAGCTGTGCTGGACAGTTTGCCCAGAAGGATCCTGTGAGAGGCAGTATGGAAAACTTTACTGAAATCCAAAAAGATTGCATCAATTGACTTCCCTTGATCTACTAGGTGAGTTACCTTGTCATACAAGGCAATCAGGTTTGACAAGCAGGACTTTCTCATCATGAAGCCATGCTGGCTGTGACCAAGGACTACGTTGTCTTTCAGGTATTTTTCAATACCTCCCAGAATAATCTTCTCTATAACTTTACCAGGCACTGAAGTGAGACTGGCAGGCCTGTAGTTTCTGGGATCCTTCTTTTTGACCTTCTTGAAAATCGGGATAACATTCTGAAGCTTCCAGTCAACTGGGACCTCTCTGGATTCCCAAGACTACTCACAAACCATCAAGAGAGGTTTTGCAACAACATCAGCCAGCTCTTTGAGCAGAAGACCTCTTTAGTTTTTCAGTTTGGTAAAGTAGGAGAGACATGAATAGAGACTTAGTGAAGGGATTTTTAAACCAACAACATTCCACACTGAAACACAAGTTAATAAAGCTGTGCAAAATAATATGATTTCTGGTTAGTGACAATTTCCTTAGACAAACCAGAGCTCCTTTTACTTCTGTTCTTCACTCTTGTTTTCCTTGCAAACCATGCATCCATCCTTCCTTAGAAAAGAAGAAAACTTTTAAGACTCTCCTGTGGCATTTTTGTCCAAAGTGTTTGGTGTGTGGGGAAGCTTCCCTCCTACTTATTTTGGCAGAAAATATACCATCAAAGTTGCATTTGACAAAGTAAACATTGCTAGTAGAAATCTCATTCTCAGAGGGAACAGCTACTTGATTTTGAGTCATTGATGGCCTCTAAACTCTCTCTGTGGTGCTTCCCTAGGGTATCACTCTGTACAGGGCATACAATGCAGAACGGAGCAACGCTGCTCCGGTGCGCTCAGACAGCGTGGTGGATGCAATGTTACAATCACAAAACACGCTCGCAAACCCACATGGCTTTCACTACAGCCCCGCCTGGTCCAGGAGCGCATCTCTGGCACCGGGTCAGCACGGGGTGCTCAGGGACGGGCTGCCAGGAGCGGGCAAGCCCCAGGCAGGCTCCCACGGTTCGCAGACAGTTCCCGCTGCGCTCTGCCCGCCGACACACACCTACTCTCCTCTCCGCTGCCCGCACCAGGGCGGGCTGGGCTCCAGCCGGGAGGGCGCAGGTGACCCAGCCGCAGCCCCACTGCCCGACAGGGAACCACAGCGCTCCGGACACGGGCGCAGCCCCCGTGCATTGCTGGCCCGGGCAGCGGGGAGAGCCGTGCCCGGCAGCGGGGAGAGCCGTGCCGGGCAGCGGGGAGAGCCGTGCCCGGGCAGCGGGGAGAGCC
>JAWWTY010000106.1:80126770-80162609 GCA_035222235.1 Margarornis squamiger | reverse complement strand
GCCCGGGCAGCGGGGAGAGCCGTGCCGGGCAGCGGGGAGAGCCGTGCCCGGGCAGCGGGGAGAGCCGTGCCGGGCAGAGGAGAGAGCCGTGCCCGGGCAGAGGAGAGAGCCGTGCCCGGGCAGCGGGGAGAGGCGGCGCCTTGGCCGGAGCGGCGGCGGGTCCGGTCTAGGGTCCGGGTGCGAGGCAGGGTCCGGTCCAGCGTGGGGGTGCGGGTGCGGGTGCTCCCGCTCCGCACCCTGCGGTGCCCGCACCCTGCGGTGGGCGGGCGGCCGTGCCCCCTGGCGGGCGCGGCGGGGCGGGGCCGCTGCCCGTGCCAGTGCCGTGTCCCCGCCGGCGCGGAGCTGAGCCGAGCGGAGCCGAGCCGCAGCATCCTCATCCTCATCCTCATCCTCATCCCCATCCCCATCGTGCCCTTGGCCCGGCCCCGCCGGCTCCCCCGCCCAGCGGGGCGGGAAGGCAGCGGCTCTGCCCGCATCCGCGGCGCGCCCCGGAGCGGCTCCGCACGGCGCTGCCTCCCCACCCCGCCGCCGCCGCCGATAAATCCCAGCGCCGGGGGCAGCGCAGCACTCGGCGGCCAAGGCGCTGCGGGGAGGCGGCGGAGCTCGGACACCCCCGCCACCATACCCCCCTTCCACCCCGGGGTGGCGACCCCCGGCCAGGGACAGCAGGAGCCGCTACCGCCGGAGCCCAGGTGAGTGCCTGGGGTTGCGGGAGGAGGGATGGGATCGTGCAGGGGTCGCAGGGAGCTGCAGGAATGTGCAGGGTGCCTCGTCTGGTGCCCGCTGCTGCCCCGAAGGGTCGGGCTGCAAGGAGAAACCCCGCTAGCACAGCGGGGAAAGGAAAACTCTTGAGTTTTCCTTTGTGAGCTTGAGGCGGTTCCCGGAGACGCCCTTGAGGGCGGCGGAGCTCCAGTGTCCGTGGGAAGCTCGGAGCGCGGGTGAGCGGCGGGGTATCCCGCCCAGAGCGGCTTCCCCACGCTCGGTAAGCAGCGTGCTCTCCAGGGTTGTTGCTCAGGCACCCAAAGGCGCTATTCGTGTTGCTGTGAAGTCGTCTTTAAAGTACCTGACCTTTTCTCTCAATGGGTAGAAAGCGCAGTGCTCTGCCTTCTGCTTTCCAACACCTAGGTGGGAGCTGAGTGGTGGAATGTTGTACAAGATGTGAAAATAGTTATTCTCCGTACTGTACGAGGTAGACTGTACTCCTCGCTTCAGGACTGGACCTCCGGGGGCATAAAATACACCTGTTGAACTGTCTATCTACCTGTTAGTGTTTGTGACCCAAAACGAGCATCAGGTGGCATAGAGACCTTCCTTTGGTCACAGTTTGGTGTCTCCTTCAATATATGTATGTAGAGAGATAGAGGGCAGAGAACAGGGCTAGTTCATTTTATTGTTTGCAACCAACTTTACACTCAAAGTCCATTATTTGGGTCCATGCTGACTCTAAATAATGGGTTATTAGAAGCATAAGGCATTTAATCTGTGTCTATTTCCTGATGGCTGACACTCTTACTGAAAAAACTCTGAAATGTTCAGCTTCAAAAGAATGGAATTGGCATGTGATCTTGGTGTACTGGGGTTCTAAGTTGAAAAACAAAACCAAACCAACCAAACAAAAAAAATCAGAAAACAAACAAAACCAAACAAAAAACCTTGCAACAAATTTGTAACTCTGATGATACAGAAGCAGTACTACTTTCCTATCAAGAAACGTGTAAGGATGGCATCCACACAGCAAAGTGCTTGTTAAATTCAAGTGAGGGCTTAGGTGTCATGAACTTCTGTGGAATTACTCAGCAGCTGAAGGCAAGGCTGAAGGCAAACGTGCTTCTGTGCTTCCCCAAACCAGGGCTTAAGTGCTGCTTATTGAAGCATTCAGTTGCATGAATCACAGTCATTCAAAAGTTCAAGGCAAACCGAATCAGGGAAAACGTGGACTGAACAGCATCACCAGCCTCTTGGCAGAAGAACTAGGTAATCACTAGTGCTGTGGATTTTCCCCGTGTTTTTCAGCAGGTCTGTAAGTGTGGAGGGAGCTGCTCTTGACTGTCTTGAAAAGCAGGTCACAACCTCATAAGAGCCAGTAGCTCTCCATGGTCGTGGGCTGGCTTCAGCCTACCTTTACATTTCAGTTATCTCTCAAATTTTGAGACTTGGGCAGGCAGCTTTCATATGCTCTACCCAATTTTAAAAATGCAAGCACAGAGAGAATCTTTTATTTGGTAAGACTATGATCTGCAATTCATTTGCAAACACAAAAACCAGATTATTGTCGGGTACCAGAGCACTTTCCAGCATGATGAAAGAACATTATATAATTAAGATGTCCAAGGAGTAGCATTTATTTCTAAATAGCTTGGTTCTTCTTAAAGGTACACTTTGATTCATAGGAAATTAGAGAAAATTGTACTTAACTGTTCCCTGTTTTTCCTCTGATGACAAAGTCCTGTATACGCTGAAATAATCTGTATCCTTTGGTATCTTCCCATTCTTTTCAGGACACAGATAAGTATGCCTGCCTTATGAGCTCCAGTAAAGTTAAGATGCACTTTTGCTTTTATTGTTATTTAACAGCTTGGGGAGTGTATAGGCAGAAGCAGTGTTGGTTTCACAGTTCCGAGCTTTAGCCTGTTGCTGTTGATGATGTGCCTTGAAGCTTTGTTGTTTTTTGGTCTTTTCTTTCACTGTAAAACCCACCAGCTTCACCAAGTGGCCACCTAAAGATAGTGAATGTTGGCTTAAAAACTCATGTATCCCTTATCCTGGTATTCCTGTTGAAATCCAGGTGCTTCTTGCTGGCAACCACATTAGCATGTAGAAGGGGGACCTGGCAGCAGCCCCTGTTCTGACTGAGGGGTTTGGATTTATCATAACCTTCTTGTAAGAATGATATATTTAAGACATGGGGATCTCTTCCAGGACACAGAGGGAGTAGTCATGTATATTAAAAATTAAGAAAAAATCTCAAAGTAAACAGCAAGAAAAGTCTTAAATCAGTTCAAATTTTGGAGAGTCATTGGTCAAACACTGGGAGGACACCATGAGAAAGAAAAAGGTCACCAGGCCAAACTCATCTCCATCTAATTACATTTAGTCTGTTAAACTAATCCCTAGCACAGCTTGACTGACAAAATGTCAGTCTGGTTCTCCTTAATAAAGTGACTAGTGTATTAAAAATGCCAGCACCTATTTCTCCACAAGATCAGGTATGTAAATACGGCTGCTTATGATCAGGCCTCATAAATTCAACAGGGTTTGACCTGTGTAAAATTAACCACCTGCCCAAGGTTTTACTTCTACAAACAGCTGGTGGATTAGCCCTTATGAACCATTTTACACAGATAATTTGGTAGTCTTGACAGTCCTGGCAGTAACAAATGTGGGGTCTGTGGAGGTGTCTGCGGTAGGAAGTTCCGCAGGTGCAGATGAGGTCAGAATTTGAATGTAACTGAGGTGGAGATGTGATCTGCAGAAGTGAGTTCAGGAACGCCAGGTGGGAAGCATCATGCTGACCTGGGAATAATCTCCTGCACAAAGCAGCTTGCCTGGTAGCAGTTCTGCAGAAACAAAACACAGTGCTGAGAGAAAGCCAGACATCTCACAGGGCTGCACAAGGAGGATTGCACCCTGCAAAACCTGGTGGGATTTGGTCTTGAAGCTCAGCATCAGTGAGGTCTTCACTGGAGGACTCTGCCACTTGGAACACAGCTGTTCAGTGTGTCAGCCACTTGGTGAGGGTACAGGGGAGGGCTTAAAAACATGGTCTGAAGGAGATTAATCAATCTCTTTAACCTGAAGAGTGGCCTGAAGCAGGATGTGCTCAGAGCCTCCAGATCTATAAAAGTGTGCTCCAAGAGGAAGGGTGTTGTCTTCTCCCTGTGCAGAGAGCATGGGCTCAAGCCCTAGTGCAACCAGTGTGCTGGACTGCTGAGGAACTTCCCATGGGGAAAGTTTCTAAAGGCTCCCTTAAATTCGTAGCAGCAGCTGTGCTCCCATCTGGGCAAGGAGATACCCTGAAAGAGACAGGGCAGATATCCTGCGCTTGGGTCGGACTTGGGAAGGGTGCTTTTGTAACAAGGAGCTCATAATACAAAGGGTAGTTTCTTTCGTCCCACGGACAGCAAAGTCATCTTGGGCATAAGTGTTTGGGCCAGTAAATTATATAGAATCCCAAGAAGCACATTGATCAGCCCCAACATCTAACTCCTCTGCTCACATGGAACTACCATTTCCCTTACTGTTTCGTCACATCCATAATGGGAACAAGGAGGCAAAATGCTGAAACTAAGGCCATCCTTTTAAGCTGTGGCTGCTGCCTGGGGCTTTCTGAATGCCAGTTTACCTTCTGTTGCCTTTGCTGGGTGGATCCTTTTGTCCAGCTGGGAGCTTCTTAGGGTGTACAGAGACTGCCCACTCTCCTTGGACCCACAGGGAAAGTGCCTCCCCACCCCACTGCTGTGGCCAGGGGACATTTCCATTCCTGCCTCTGCTCTAGATACCACTCCACAGTGCCAGAGTTTCCTTCTTCATTACCCATAAGAGCTGAGTACTTCTCAAAGAGCCTGTGGGACACAGGGTGCAGTCTTTCCCTCCTCAGCCTCACTCTTGTGGGAAGACACAAAGGAACATCTCCACTGGGAACAGGCAAATCAAGTATTTGTCTGTCACAGAAGCTCATAGCAGAAGTTCTTCCAAGGGTTATCCATGTCCTCTCAGGGGTCTATCTGGGATACTGAAAATGAAAGAGACTTTGGTAGCACCCAAGTCATTATTCAGCCTCTGCAGTACTCTCAAAAAGGCACAGTGGTACAATATAAGCAGCTCACCAAATCCAGTTTAAAAACTAGGGCAGCATATTGCTAGGCCCCAGCATTGCCACTCGGTTGCTGCCACTGGAAACCCTCCCACTTCACACTTCTGCCTGAACACCACAACTTCAGGCTGGTGGAGAACAGGCTGCACGGAGACCTCCAGCATCACCCTTGCAGAATTATCCCTTTTTTTCCTGAAAGACTTTCCAAGTTGGGATATCCCAGTGGAATATCATGCTGACAGCTTCTAATCATGCTGGTGGTTGATTTACCAATTTATGCCTATTTAAGAGCTAGAAGTTGTGGAAGGCCAAGAGAGATCCCTTTCCTGAACTTGCATCTCTGATGTAGTGCATCCCTTTGGCAGACCCTTCAAAGGAGGGGTGTGACACATATCCAGCTCTCCAGGTTGGGCAGCCTCAGGCCCATTGTGGGCTCCCTGAATCCTTGGCTGTCTCCTCTCCCTCTAGACACTTTCTTCATGCCTCTAAGTGTTTTTGCAACTACCTGTGCTTGTGGCAGCCTGTCACCATTTTCCACTTTCAGCCCAGGGCCCAAATACAATGACCAGATGTAGATCCACCTTTTTTTAATCTGTTTGAAAAGGAGATTTTGGTTTACATTTATAGCATAAGCAGAAAAAGAGGAGAGATATTTATAGACCTACACATTTATTTACTTTCAGATTAACTTGTTCTTCCCCACAAGCTACATTAAATAGGTTTTCCTACTAAGGTATTAGTGGTTCTGGTGGTTTACTCTTTTTGTTTGGTTGGTTTTGTTGTTTTTTTTTTTAATCAAGCAGGCCAGACTATCTGCTGCCCCACGGAGCAATTCTACCTGCCCTGGTGTTTTGCTCCTTCTTTTTTTTTTTTTTTTAATGCCCTTTTCAAATATTCATTTCAATACCTATTTCAAACTAGGATAGGAGCATGCAAACGGAGGCCTACACAGAAAAATGCTCTCTTGAACTGTGCCCCATGGGTTGGATTCTGAGCTGCTTCTGTCTCCATGTATCTTTAATGTAGGAGACAAATTGGAAGCCAAACATATAAGCTGAAAAGTACCATTCAGGAAGAGAGTTATGATCCCATTTCATCAGGAATGCATATGTGGAATTATTCCCTGCCTGAAAGCACTGACTCAGAGCTCACATGTAAATTGCCAGGATAATTCCACAATTCTGTGTTTCACTGAATTGAACGTTCTCTGCCTTGCTTCAAGTGTTTTGTTGAAGAAAATCTTTTGGTTTTCTACCTAGAAAGAGTTTTGTAGACTGTTGGGCTGTAACTGTGTCTTCCTGACTTGCAAACGCACAATGACCGTCAGTCAAATTAACATCTTAATTTTAAAACGGACTGCTTCTCATTAGTATTCTTGCAGTAATGTTTTGGAGTAGTAGCATTTCTCATATGTGTGAAGTTCTGCATAAAGGGAAATACTTGAAGCTTAGCAAAACTGTATCTGTGCTGTGTCTTAGCTTCACATCCCAAAAAATCCAAAGGTGCAAAACCAAAGTTGGCTGCCTAGCAAGATCTTTCCATGGAAGTGGGTGATCGTAATACCCAGGAATGATTCACATGTTTATGCAGTCAATAACTTAATTTTGATCCATTTACAATGACTGAAATAACAAAACAAAGCGTTTTTTAAGCTGCTGAAATAGCTTAGGTTTGGAAGTTATCACCCAATTTGGAAACTGAGTGAGGTCTGAAATGGGTTACACAAGCAGACACACGTACGTTTTCTTTACTAGATATTTTCCAACTGATTCTGTCAAACTTCTTAGGGTAGCACATGCCTGCTCTGACCAAAGTGAGGTGACCCAACTGGGCACATGCATGTACCCAGCTCTCTGCTTGACACTGCTTGCTATGATAGCTGTCACTGTTCAGGTGTTTTCTGTGTAATTTGTGTTTCCCTGAGTTGTGACAGTCAAGTATCCACCTTTCTCTTTTTGATGAGACTAATGCCTTTTTAGCTGTTATATTTCATAAGACAGCATAAACTAGCTAAGCGGTCTCACAGCATGGTCTCACCATGCTTTGCATGGTGTGAGCGTGAACTTCACAGTGTAAGAGACAGCTAAAAATCAAATTATGCTGGTTATTACCTTCTTGAATTAAGAGCCCAGGTTATCACTGGTTTTGTTTTCTGGACTGAAAGAAATATTTGAAATTCCTGAATAGTTGGTTGGACAAATTATGCATTAGGGCTGGTATGAATAGAGCACTCACCTGGGTTACAATTGCACTTTCCTGCTGTATGAGAATGAGCCTTTCTCTGGGCTGCCTTTCGCACAGCAGCTGTTTGCTGAGCCTTAGGAGAGCTTTCAGGGGTATTAAAACACACAGTGTTCCTCTGAAAAACAGCAATCATCTTGTCCATATTTGAATTCCTCCCATGGATCCTCAAAAAAGCTAACCCATCAGATGCACAGTGAAGGGCCAGGGGAGGTCTCATTAGCTATTTGAGCCTTTTGCTATTAGGAAGCCTGTGGTCTCCTTCTTTGGATATTTTCCATTTGTGTCAGGTATCACATGGACAGAAAAGAAGTTCTGCTCTTCCAGAGGAGAACAAAACAAATCAAAAAACAAGAGTAAGAATAGTATTAAACTCTTAATCTAGTATAAGAAATAGTAGTTATTGAAAATCATTACAGTTTGTGCTTGAACACCAATGTCAAAAGACCTCCCGTGATGGGACTGCACTGCCTGGCTGAGCCTTGGTGGGGTCTGAGGGGTCCAAAATGCTGTGTCTGCTATCTGGGGATAGGGACTACAGTCCTACTTGCTCCTACATCTGGAGAAGGTCAGAAAAAGAAAGTAGGTAAATTTCTACATAGAATTTTTCTTATCATGATTAAAGAAGTGAAACTAGCCCTGCATTTGACCTGTTCGTTGTGATCTTTGTCCTGTAGACTTTGAGGCAACCACAGACTTTCTCTTCTCTTCTCTCTAGTAGATGCAGAAGTGTCTGTGAAAGAGGGAGAAATCTTCCATTAACAGCAATGTCAAATTTGCTCTGAAACCTTCTCATATTAAATGGCAATTGACACTTTTTAGTGACTTAGTGTAGTCCAGTTATCTGTTTGAAAAGGCTACAGTATTTAGTGTCAAAATACCAGTTTTCTATCACTGTTGGTTTTAGGCTCTGAGTTATGATTACATGTATACTAAGCTGCTAAAAGTAAATGCATGTCATAAAAAAGTAAAGCTTGCTTATTTTCCCAAGTATTTGGTAGTAGAAGAACTATTTTCAAACACAGGAACTAAACCCACATCATAAAGGAAACTAGACGCACAAGGGATTTAGGCACAGCTTGCTTTGAGGCAAGTTTGATATGTAGGCGGGTGATAAATATACTGGGATTTACTGCTGGAGGTATTTGCAACTTTTTTCACTTACTGTTAAAAAGCATATCATGGATGTTTGGAAACTTAGAATCGTGCTGTTTCTGTCAACTGTTCCTGTTAATAAGTGCTAGCAGAGAACCCTGCCCAATGCTGCTGAAGGGCAGCCAGAAGAACAAGTGAGAACATCCTTGGCAAGACCTAGGGTCATCCAAGATCAGGTCGGAGGCTGAGCTTGAGGCTTGTGTGAAGGTAATGCTTTGCATTGCCAAGAAAGCCTAAATCCAGAGTATGGACAGGTCCAGGCACCAGGTCCAGGGGAGAAGGGATGACTTGGCCCAATCACAGCAGTATTTTAAAAGAAAAAATCCTGCCAGTTTTCTTGAGACCCTGCTATCTATACAAATTCACTGCATGTGCTTTGGGGGTTTGTCCACATCCCTTAGGCACTGTAGATGCCCACTGGAGCCAGTAGAGGTTTGGGAACCGCTGAGAATGTAAATGAGATCTTAATATATAATCAGAGAGGGGAGAAAATATTACTCAAATGTCTTCCACGCCATACTAAAACATTTTGCTTTTCTTAAGCCCATTTTCTTTACTCTTGGCTACTGAGGAAGTTTTCTAAGGTAAAGTACTCCTTTATAGTTTGGGGAATTCAACATGGAGATAAGTACAGGCTCTTTCCCAAGCTATTCGTTTGTGAACTTTTTACCTGTATATGAATGTATATTTCATATACATATACCCTGTATATGTATATATATATATATATATATATATATTTCATATATATATACCCTGTATATGAAATCCAGGCTGTGTCCATTTAAAATGTAGCTTTCCCTCACGGACAGGGTGGACTGGCATTCATCACCAGCCTCTGACCACACTTGGCCCCACTCTGTGAGGCTTGTGACCATGGGACATGCAATATCTCATTGCTGCCTGTGTCTGTATTCACCCTGGCTGTCCCTTGCAAGTGCTTCTGCCTGGGCATCAGAGGAGCATTTGAAAAACCCAGGGACTGAAAGGGTGGTTCCAGAACAGCTAGAGACAAATGATGGACAGAAACCTGAGAGTCTGCATCCTTAATTAAAGCCGTTTCCCAAAAGGGAGTAATGTTGAGTTGTATCCGTCTCCCATGCTTTATGAATGCTCCAGGTACACCCAGCTCCTGTGCCACCGATCAGCCCAGTGCAGGCATGGGGAGCTCATGGCTCTTCCTGCTGTGCAGCTCTGCCGTGGCACCGCTAGGACCTCCAGGAGCACCACAGCAAGCAGCAGGACTGTTACCATGCAGGCTGTGGAGCTAGAACTGAGAATGGAAAATGTAAAAGTAGGTTAAAAATGCAGAGGCTAGCATTTACCTGATCTTGTGGTTTAATTTTTACAGTGCACCTTACTTTGATCTTCCCTTTTTCATGTATAGCACATTCTAATCAACCATTTAATAAGAATTTCCCCTAACAGTAAGAGCCACAATAAAATAGTCTTTATTTACTGATAGATTTATAGCAGAGAAGCTTGCAGACAGCATGCTCTGAGCTGTGTGATGATTTTAATGTGAGGGCGGCATTTTCATGGATAAAATTTCCATTATTTCATAACCAAGATCTTGTTTCCTAACCAGGCACACAATGGGCATTATTCCAAAGGAGGAAAATATATATATATTTATCTTTCAGAAATTATATTTTGGGTACATGTAAAATCTCTCTACTCTGTGCATTTAATTCATGATACTGTTGATACCATGGTCTGTTTTCAGAAAAATATAGGTTTTTTTCTGAAACTGGCTTATAAAATATTATTTTTTAAATATTGCCTTCAGCAGGTGAAGTATGGAAGTCATTTTATCTTTGGTATATTTTAAGCATAGTGCTTTTACATTGTTGGTTCAACAACATATATCTTAATGGAACCTTTAATGTAACAACCTTTAAACAATTTCACTATCTGGTACAGCAGTACCAACACTGATCTAATTTTGGGCCATTTTGATAGAATACTTTAAGCTGTTCCATGAGGCATGAAATCCTGCATGAGTGGTTCAAACTGTGTGCAGCACAAGGCTGAGCAATACTGCGTGATGATGAAAATTATTCTGAAAATCAATCAGTCTGAATTTTCACTTATGTTAGAATGTTTTTTGGCAGATGGGGAAAGGCGGGGGGAAGAAAAGGATGTTACAGGGTTGGAAGGAGCTTGAAGTGTGCAGTGCATGTAAAAGTAGACCTTGGAGAGTGATTGCCAGTCAGATGATGGTAAGAAAATGATCAGCAAGTTATGCCCGCTGATAAGTGTCACATCTTGGCCGTACCTAACACAATGGAGTTAAATTGCCAAAAATTCCTTGATGTTTTCTTGCATTTCTGCACTGAAGTGTCAACATACAGAGATATAGCTAGTCAGCGCTTCTTGCAGAATCAACCTTGCCTTCAGAAATGTCCCTGGACAACTGACTATTAGTAGGTCTCCAAAATGGTGCCTCTTTACCTAATTCCTTTTGTCCATCAAAATTTGTGTTCAATTTCTGTTACATGCCTGTCAGATCTGCTACAAAACAGTGCCCCAAAGTGCTGATTTTGTCAGCTTGTTAGGCATAAATTTCCCTTGAAGCTGTTTCCAGGATGCTTTCAATCATCATCAATTTGGGCAGATATGTTGATGCATCACCTACTTCCAGTTACCCTCCAGTGTTAACCTTTTTGTGCTAGCATTTATCCCCAGTCGCATTGCCCTTTGCACTGAATTCAATATGTGGATGTTGCCAGTACCTTTGGAAAGAACTGGAATGCTTCTGATCATGTAGAGATCTCTACACCTTCACCTGTAGACTCTTCTTCTAAATCAATGTCATCCAGGCAAAAATAAGTGCTTCCTATGACCACAAAAACACCCTTGCATTTTTCTGACACTTCATGTTCCAAACATAACCTAGCTAAGGAGTAAATTGTGTCTTATGGTGCTGGTGGGGATCATATATGACCTCTGTTCTCCTATTGGCACCTGCAAACTCTGATAATGTTCTCATAAGTAAGATATATTTAGCATCAACTATTTTTTATTTTTTTTAAAAAATGCCTGGTACTCCAGTAACTAGAAAGTATTGCTGTTCTATATATTGCTTCCGGGACTACATGAAGGAAAGAGTTTGGCTTTGGTTGGGAGAGGAGTCCTGTTAGTGAACTTTAGTTGGACCAGCCCACTGGTTCTTCTACACTTGAGGTTTCTCAAACAATGTCTTTCCAGGATGTCCAGATAAAGGGCACAGAACTCAGTCAGTTCTGATTTTCTCCAACCTTTCCAGAATTCTGACTTTGGTGAGATGTTCAACCATTCCAGTATTCCTCAAGTGGATTTTTTTTCAATTTTTCCCCTAGCCCTGTAGTACCTGGTCACTGTTTGCAGGCAAGCAGCAGGACCATTCATCCTGGTTCCATCCCCCTTCCAGGGGGAGGGAACTGGCCCTGAAAATGCACCCTGGATAGGAGAAGACACAGACTGCACTGCCAGGCTGGTGGTGCTCTGGCTAACCCTGCTTCACAAAGGAGCCAGGTCACATAATCTCCTAAGGTCCCTTCCAGCATTGCATTTTGAATGTGATTTGGCTCCTGCATTTTTATAGCATCATGTAAGTGGCATCTTCATGCTCTTCAAAGAGGCTGCCAAAACTTCCATTTTATTGTGGAATACTAGTAATAAGCAAATAAAATGTAGTTTAATATCCCCTCTCCCTGCTCTCAGCAATTAAACTTATCCTCTCTTTGCCAGTGTTAAATCATCTGACAAAGTCCTTGCAGAGTAACATGTTGTCTAAAAACTGTTCATCCAGCTTCTCTCTCGTTCTTTGCAACGTAGGGAAAATTCACACCACCATAAAGAAGCACTCAGGAACAGAGGAAACACTGAGTAAGGGAAGATTGCTGGAACACTTCAGAGCTGCTGTCGTGTAGGTGATGTGCTAATCCCATTCACTTCTGGCCAATGCTTTCTCTTGAAACACAAGGTGATGCTTTCCCTTGATGTGCTCTCTCCAACAGCCTGAACATGCACCTTTGTTGGATTTAACAGGCTAAGACACTCCAGGGAGGTAGTTAACTGCTTCCCTTTAGTCTAGGATCCAGAACCAAACAGAAACCTCTAGGGAAGCCAGAGGAAGAGCACACTGCCCCTGTCGTTAGCTAATGACAGTGAGAGAGAAGGGGAGAGAAATTTCCCACTAGCAAGCCATCTGCCCTCTGAGGTCCCATTTTTATCCCTATGAATGCTCCCACCACCCCACACAGGACTGTAGGGATAGGATCTCTCACTCCCTGTCCCAGCAGTGAATGGCCAAACCATCACCCACCATGAGATACCCTGCTTCCTGGATGCTTACTTTCTTCTAGCTGCTTCTTACAATGAGTTATTAAAGACTGTCCAGAATGTTTTGACATGTTCTTCTGATTTCAGGGTATCATATTCAGCTACTGTAGCTCTGGCAGTGCTGGTTTGCTATTTTCCTCAATTCCCAGCAGAAATTAAGCAGAGGATCTGGGATTCTGATGTTTGAGATTAATGGGATTGCTCAGGTATGGAGGCAGTGACAAAATGTACAGTTATTCCTGGTAGAAAATGTAATTAGTCCCTTTCAGATCTTCAGTTTGACAATACCACTATCAATTATTCTCTGTTGGGAATATTCCATTTTAACAAGGTTCACTGTAATATCATCCTTTACTAGTAGTATCAGAGGAGAGAAGGTTTCTTCAAATTGTTGTCTTCCTACCTTGAGATTTTTAACATTTAAGCCTCCCACTTATCATCTGATACCTTGCATTGACTTCAGCACCTGAACAATTCCTGTACTCTCAAGTGTCTGGAAATGAATTTTTTTTTTTCCTTTTTTCCCCCCTTTTCTTTTCCATAAAGAGTCTGCAGAGAAAATCAACAATGTTTCCAAGCTAAAAGGTATTGTTACAAGTAAAGCTCAAATCCTCAGTGTGGGAAAAACATGTCAAAATAATCTGGCAAAGCTATGAGGCTCGGTCTTGGGGAGAAAAGGTTGCTCTACTGTGTTGGCTTCAGCTTAATCAGGAAATTATGTCAGCTCTGGGTCTCAACTGCTGCTCCTGCAGGTCAACACAATTCTTCTGAGCATGCCATCCACATCTTCTTCCAAAGGTATTAAGTTGTCAAACTCTGGACTCCCCAGGTGTAAAATATGCTGCATTTTTAAGAGTGATGCTGCTATCCCAGTGCACACTTCTCAGGGGGGAGTTAACAGAGCTGGATGCAATTTGTGCTGTTTGGTTTTCTCGGGCCAAGGAGAGCCTTTCTCCATGCCAGCATCGGTGATGAAACCTCACGCCCCTATGCAGAAGTCACACTTTCACTTAGTTTCTCACCCTGCTGTTCCCTCTCCCATTTTGCCATCTATAATCCAAAAATATCATCTCTAATTTAGATTTAGATGCACAGCTGTGTGACTCAATCCCCTAGATAGGTTTGATAATCAGTCTTTATGCACAGCTCCAAGTTATTTTGAATAGAGAACTGCTGAAAATAACTAGAAAAAAAATTTTAAAGAAATTGTAAGTGATCTTCTTTCCCACACCTCCATATTGGTATACTCTGTGGGTAAACATCTCTGAATAAAGCCGTTCCAAGTTAGTCCCTGGCTTTCACGGGTATAAGATGAGGCTGGCAATAAAACCTGCATAAAATCCCATCAAGGTGTCAAAATCCTATCCAGAATGCAATGGGACTGGTGTGCACTTCTGCCAGTGCACCTGGCCACAGTAGCTGTCTCACGGAGCACTGTACCCTGATGTGGCCCATTTCTGCCAACCTGGACTTGCTGTTCAGATGTCCAGGGCAAATTTCCAGCTCCTTGCTCAAGTGACACCTAGAGGGGCGGTGAGACAAAATGAAATCACTGTCGTGACACAGGTGAAGTGTAATGAGGGCACGATGAAACTGGTGAAGGATCTGGTGCACAGGTCTTATGAAGAGCAGCTGACGAGCTGCAGGCATTTAGCCTGGAGAAAAGGAGGCTCAGGGGAGAACTTATCATTCTCTAAAACTACCTGAATGAAGATTGTAGCAAGGTGGTGGGTGAGTCTCTAAGCTAGAGAACAAGAGCAAAATGCCTCAAGCTGCACCAGGGGAGGTTTAGATGAGATATTGGGAACAGTTTCTTTGCTGAAAGGGTTGTCAAGCATTGGCATGGGCTGTCCGGGGCACCATCACCGGAGGTGTTTAAAAGACCTGTAGATGTGACACTTACGGGTATGGTTTAGTGGTGGACGTGGCAGTGCTGGGTTTATGCTTAGGTTAGAGGGCTTTTCCAGCCCAGTGATTCTGTGATTGCCACAGCTGGGCAATACCCAGGCTCAGCCCATGGGGTCTCCAAGAGATTTACAAAGTTGGTTGCTTTTCAAGGGCTCCCAAAAACATTTGAGTTCAGCAGGGAAGCTCTGCCACCTCTGCAAAAGCAGAGGGCTCCCACAGAGATGTTTGCTACTGGCTACTATGCCATACAGGCAGTCCAGTTGTCATAGGACTGTAGATGAAAATGAAAAGGCATACTTGAATCCAGTTGTCCTGAATACTTTTAACTTGATTATTTGAAGCATTAATAATAATTGTATTGAAATCCTCATTTTCACTGATGTGGTTGTTTTTGCAACTTATCAACAATTACAGGTCACCCTTGAGATGGAAGCATCTTAGAATTTGTTGTAAAAGCTTTTTAAAAGCAATTAATATTTTATTTACTCTGTTACCAGATCATTTCATGTGCTAATGCACTGGGAATGTCAAGCTGTGCTGATAAGAGCAGAGTTTTCCTTCTATTCGTTGTTATTCCTGTGTAAATATAATTAAGGCAAGAAGTGTCTTAGGGGTGCCTGATCACATGCATTAAATTAGCTCCCTTTTTGCCTCCTAAAGCAAACACATGGAGAACTGCAAAGTTTCTGGGAAAGAGCCATGTCTTAGGGCAGCATCTTGCACACTTGGCCTCTGAGCCCTCACCTGTGCTGGCTCTATGCAGGCAATCCTCAGTGGTGGTTCACTGGGAATTAAATGTGTCTCATCTTCAGCATGGCAACAGGCCCAGCAGCTGTCTCTGGAAATACTGTCATATTTCATGTTAGGCTTGTGCTTAAGACGGTCTGAATTTAGGTTTGTATTGAAGCAAGACTCCAAAAAACACAGAGTCTTGGGAAAATTGCAATTGAGGGATCTCGGAGTGATTCTTCCAAAATTTGTGGGAAAATGGAAATCTTTTCACTGTCTGCCAAGAGCTCTATATTAGACACTTGAAAGAAGGTATGGGGTGAGATATCAAGAGCATATGTGTCTGCATATATGAGAATTGGAGCCAACACGACAGCAAAGCTTCCATGTAACACAGGGAAGAGTCCACCAGGGCACACTGAAAACATCCAAGATACAGGAGAGGACAATCTTTGTATAGAATTATATCTTAAGGGTAAAGTTGGAAATTTGCTAATTATTCTCTAAAGCACCACAAGGAACTAGTGGTATTCAGTGGGGTTCTGGTTGGGTGTGAGGCACTCTTAAGATGACTTCATCCTCTGCTGGAGGCTTCGGTGTGTCAGCGATGAGACACTCTGATAAGGAGTGACTTGATCCCAGACTACCTCGAAAGCAATCACTTTAGTTACTCTCACCATACAGACAGAGTAATTTAGGCAGTGGTCTATGCATGCTGATGACCCCTAAAAACCAGACTGGTTTTGATTAAGTACCCCAGAGTGGTTTCAGATGCCCTGTGTAAGACCTTTTCAGATAAGGAGGCTATTGTGCCTTGGTCAAACTACTCCATCACTACACCATATAATTTGAAGCATATATAATTTGATGCTATGTAATCCATCAGAGTTCATCTATTTCAACTAAAAATGACTTTGTACATGAATATATGAAACTCTAATGCTGCCCCATTTTCCAGTTCCCATAAATTAAATGTGTTCAGTAGAAGACTGAGAATATAAAAGTGAAAGGATCAACTCTCTGCCCTTTTGCATTGACAAAAGGTTGTAGCAGACTACAACTAAAAAGTAGTCTTAAATTGTGTCTCAAAAGATCCTAGAGTGAACCCAATCATAAAAAGAGAATTAATGGTATGTTGCCTGTGTATGATGGGACAGCAGACACTGAAGTGTCAATAACTTGAATTGACAGTGGCTGCTGGTTTTGCTCTTTTTTTGGTTTTTTGGGGATTTTTAGGGTTTTTTTCAAACTACTCCAACATCCTCTGCCAAACCATTTCAACAGCTTCCAGCTATGACGTGTAGTACATAAGCAGAATTTACTGCTATAAACTTATATTTAAGAGGAGGCTGGAGTAATTATGTGTGCTGTCAGTAATTCTGTGCTGTCAGTACACTATTGAATTGTGAGTGTTTACTGGATAAGGTACATAGTGTCTCAAAAAATGCTTTTTTCCTGTTTCTGCTTACATGGCTTTTTCTACACCAGTTTCACCATCTTAGCAAAATATCAGATACAATTGTCTTACATGGGTTTCAGCTGGCATAACCAGTCAGTATAATAATGCTCACAAGGACGCAGAGATGAGGATAAGACAAACCATAGTACAATCAGTAGTATAGCAGCATCATTAACCTTTTTTTTCCCTGCACTAAATTCTTGACGGACAAGAGCGTTAGTAATTTTAACTTTGATTGAGAACTGCTATTATCCACTCACAGCATGTGGGAGCAAACAGGCACTTGGATAAATCACAAAAAGAAAACCACTTAGCAAGCTGCTTTCTTCAAAAACACCTTTTTCTGAAGGTATAAGTCTGAGTGCTGCAGGGAGAGCATGTCTGAAGAGAGAAGCAAGGCTGCAACAGCCCCAGGAAACATGCTCAAGGTCAGCCTCTCTCACAGAAGACTGGGAGGTCACGTTTGACTTAGAAGGTATTCTGATATGTTTAAAAAATTTAAGTAATTAAATAATTCAGTGAATTAAAGCCATCAGGATTCTAATGCAGTGTTAATGGGGTCTTTCAGAAATCATGAAGATGATTTTCATGAGTGACATAACTGCAGCCATTAGCAAACTCATCCAAGAGTAATCGTCCATTAAAGGTGAGTGCCTGCACTTCCTCGATGCAGAGCAGCATGAGGAGCAGCACAAGCATTCTTGTTGCAACCGCTGCAGTGAGACCTACGAACAACTTCTGAATTGCCTCATTTTCCTCCTGCAGGCACTAAGCCCTGGGTTGTGTTGACCACTCTTCAGCAGTGGATGAAACAGGCAGTGACTCCACCAGCATGAGTATGCCAGAAGTCTTCTCTACAACCAGTGCTGCTCCAGCAGATCGCTAGGTGAGAAGCAAATCAAATTGATTTGAAACATGGAGTACTTCTCACATGGTCATTGAGAAGAATACGACTTGCTGGAGAGTCTTCACAAAACCTCAACACTCTTTTGGACTGGCGCTTCCTACGAAGTGTGCCAGCAGTGTCAGCACGACAAAGGACAACTAGGACTAAGGGCTACAGCTGCTCCTTTAACATTGCTGGGACAGCCTCCAGAATAAATTTCCAGCTCCTACTGAGTCTTACTGGATGTGTCTTCTATGCCAAGGCCTCTACATAGGACCAAACCAGAGGATATTTGGAACTTCATCTGGACTGTGTAGAATCCAGCAATAAATTATTCCAATATGAAAGTCTAATATAGTTAATAGATCATATTAAACTGTCTACTGTGTTTCATCATATTTAATTTGCTACAACAACCTGCAACCATCTGAGCTGTTTCAGCTTCCCTTGTGTAACCACTGGGTGCCCTGAGAGATGCTCTCCCAGCTGAAGAGTCCCTGTGTTACCAGCACCTCTGCTTCCACAAGCAGTGCCATGCCTCCAGAGCATTCAGCTGGTTCTCATCCTCCAGTATGGTCCCAAATGAAGCAGCTCCCTCCCCACTGTGGGGAGAGCCACAAAGGGCCCTGTGGCCTGGTCATCCCCACACAGAGTGGGAAAGCAGGAGGGCAGTGCCAGTCTCTGGCCACCTGTAGCTGCAACCTCTTCTGGGGGTTTGGGGTTGCTCAGTCTGCACAGCAGGTCGGTGCATCTCACCAGGGACTTATCTGGAGTTATTCTCTG
The DNA here is from genome assembly GCA_035222235.1 of Margarornis squamiger. NCBI lineage: Eukaryota > Metazoa > Chordata > Aves > Passeriformes > Furnariidae > Margarornis > Margarornis squamiger. Next base: position 80,144,309 of record JAWWTY010000106.1, on the reverse strand, counting down.
GATGTGTTTTGTGGTTTATGAGGGATATGATTCATTACCCCAGCAGCCTGCTCTGCTGCCTGTGTCCCTGAGATGATGCTAAGCACAAGAGCAGTGACTCACTGATGTCCCCCAGCCTATGGGATGGTGGGACTTTGCTTCTCCCAGGGGCTGGGGCATCACAGGGTCCAGTCCATGTCTTACAGCCTTTGGTCAGATGGGCTCACATGCCACAGAGTGTAGCAGATGGCTGTGGCAAAACAAGGATGTTGGGGTAAAGCGAACAAACGTACGTACCTCAAGCTTACTTAAGAAAAGCCAGTTATTTTAGCTGCTGCCCAGATGAGGTGTGGTGCTGCTGTCATTAATTTAACATTGTTCTTTTTTTTTTCCTAAAAAAACTTTCCTGGGTAGACATGGATTTTCTATTACAATAAGTTGAGATGGCAGTTCATTTGTGTATTTTCCTGTAATATGTGTGGCAATTGTAGTCATAGTCACGTAGGTTGGTAGGTTGGGGCTCTAGAAGTATTCTAGTCCAGCCTTCTTCTCCATATGTAAAAAATACAGGTTAGTCACCTGCAAGCACATTGTGCCATGTGAGGGATCACATGAATTGATTTTTCAGGAGATTAAAGGTGTGTTGGGAAAGAGAGCAGCTGAGACATTACTCATCTTCCCTTTGGGTGGGAGTGTTGATCTGCTGGAGGGTCAGAAGGCTCTGCAGAGGGATCTGGACAGGCTGGGTCAATGGGCTGAGGCCAGTTGTACAAGGTTTGACAAGGCCAAGTGCCAGGTCCTGCATTTCGGCCACAACAAGCCCCTGCAGCACTACAGGCTTGGGGTATAATGCCTGCAAGCTGGTGGATCGGAAAAGGACCTGAGGATGCTGGTTGACAGCAGCTAACGTGAGCCAGCTATGCACCCAGGTGGCCAAGAAGGCCAGTGGCATCCTGGATTGTATCAGGAGTAGCGTGGCCAGCAGGACCAGGGCAGTGATTGTCCTGTACTTGGCACTGGTGAGGCAGCACCTTGAGTCCTGTGTCCAGTTCTGGGCCCTTCAATTTAGGAGAGACATTGAGGTGCTAGAGCATGTCCAGAGAAGGACAAAGATGCTGGTAAAGGGTCTAGAGGTTAAGTCCTACCAGGAGCGGCCGAGGGAGCTGGGATTGTTTACTCTGGAGAAAAGGAGGCTCAGGGATGACCTTATCACTCTCTACAAATACTTGAAAGGAGGTTGTAGCCAGCAGGGGATCATCCTCTTCTCCAAGGCAACTAGCCACAGGAAAAGAGGAAAGGGCTTCAAGCTGTGCCAGGCTGGGCATTAGGAGGAATTTCTTCACATATTGTCAAATATTGGAGAGGGCTGCCCAGGAAGGTGGTGGAGTCATCATCTCTGGAAGTGTTTAGGAAAAGACTGGACTTGGCACTTAGTGCTATGGTCTAGTGGCACGGCGGTGTCCTGTCAAAAGTTGGACTTGATGATCTCAGAGGTCTTTTCCAACCTGATGGATTCTGTGATTCAGTGCCACCAAGGATGCTGCAGCTGGAGACAAAGGATAACAGGGGACAGCCACTATGTAGTAATCAGTGTCTGACTGAACCTCCCATGTCCTTTCTCAGTGTGTTCAGGTGGTGCAGGGCCAGGACAAGCTCCCAGCAGAACTGAATGCCCCAAGCTCTGGGGCAGGTGTGCTGTGGGATGCCCCCGCAGGGGCAGAGCACTGCTGCAAAAGCCAGTCAGATAATCACATTCTTTCAGTTCTATTCTGTTTTGGTGATTTCTGAACTCTAAATTCCTCCTTGTAAGTGGTGGCCATGCAAGCCCAGAAATAAATTCATGTAGCAGTGACACAGAATCACAGCAGCTCCTTTTCTTACCCCAGGTTCTGCTCTGTTACATTGGTCTAATGTCCTAGAGACTCCACTACATGAAGGAAGAATATTTAACTTGCACAAACTTTGACTGAGGAAAATTTACTCAGTCTGGTACGGTCTTCAGGACCAATCTGTTCAGAAATTGTCTCTTCCATTAGTACCACACAGGTTGGTATATGTTCACTTTGGAGACAAAGAAGTATTGCTTAGTGAGCAATGTCCACATTTAACAAAGCAGGAGAGGTGCCAGGCCTGGCAGCTTGTCAAAAACTGATTAGTATTCTTGTCTGAGTAGATGCTGCCTATCATCTCTCACTGCAAGCAATGCTGGGCTGGATATCAGCTGCAAAGCTGACGGGATTTAGGAAGTAAGACAGCAAGTCTTCCCACTTGGTATGAGGAAGCCCTAAATGCCAAATAAGTATTGTTCCAGCCCTTGCTGGAGTGAACAGGGGTCCTGCAATGTCAGCTCCTTTCCTTTTGTCACCTCAGGGGCAGGTGAGTCAACACAGTTGTGGCGTTCATTATTAGAATTCAAATTCTAAATTGATGAGGATCTTCAGGTCCTTGGACTTTCAGAAAGTATTTAAGGAATAACATACTGGTTGTACAATTTCATAGTAATAGTGTATGTACAAAACATGTAATGCCTACGTTTTTAATTTAGTATGAGTCAGAGAATATATGCTCTTTTAATTTTATAAAGCTGATGAATTTTAAAGCATTTTGCTTTGCTGTATTCAGCTCTGATCCCACAGTAAGTTCTACCCAAGCCTGTGTCTACACAAGCTTCCTGAGGCACATGTCTGGTAAAGCAAAAGAGACAGACACTCTCCATCTTCTACCCCTTCATCTTCCCCGTCATCCCTGTTGCAGAGCAAATCAAGGCTTCGCTTGTGCTGCTAATTAAAGTACTCTGATTTAATCCAGAAATTAATATTGTTCTTAGTGAGAAAAATATATTTGAAGGGTACACAGTAGGTGTGAAATGTATTATGCCCTTAAAATCAGTCTTCTGCCACTGAGACAGGCACCTGGGGTGAGCACTGCAGGGGGATTCTGCTTGACTTTTTTTCTATGACCCTTTCCTTGTTAGCATGATATTAATATCTCTTAATTGTTATGAGTATCAACTGCTGCAGCAAAACCAAACCCGGGCAAGTCATGTTCACATAAGCACTTTTCTGGTTGATAAACAGCTACGTGAATAGGATGTTACTAGTGGGAACCAGTCTTCTGTATTCAGTATAACCAATTTACTACAAATAGGAAAAATAGAAATTTGGTATATATAGTTTGTAGCTGAAAAATGTGTGACTTTCAGTGGCATTCTGTTGAGAATGAGAGCCAAACACTGTCCTTGTTCTTTCTGCATTAAACACACCAACTCCTGCTATCTTAATGTACGCTACTTCCAACACAGTTTGATTCATCCTGTTTTGTCACACCCGCTAAAGGACAACTCCATCTTAATAGTCGGTGAAACTGTGTAATTACTCTATATTTATGTTGTATTTGTGGGTTAATTATATTGTGCTTAGGGGTTTTGACAGCTAATTATTCACTAATTCATATAATGACATGTCTGAAATGGTTGATATTCAGTTATTTTCATAGTGATTTTTTGCTTATTCTGTATTTACATGATGTTCCACACAAGTAGTTACAGTGCCAGTTATGTGATCTTGGTTGCAACTGAAAGTTTCCAGAAGCAGAGCTATGGTTTAGTTATTCCAGGCAGTGGAAAAAAAATTAAACATTTTATATTCTGTTTAGTAAGGGTTTCAGGGTAAAAGTATGTTTTCATATGGAAGCTACAGCTAGAAGTAGTTATCACTAAGACCCTGAATAATGTAACTGTGGTATCACAACAGCAGCTCTATTCTATGGGTAACCAAAAACTTGTTTGTATGTGCTGTCAGCTCAGCAAGTGTCTGGCATTGATCTAATGGTTCCCATGGTTTCCACTACCAACAGCAAAGTTCTGGAAATAAAAGCAGTAACTTTCTTTTTCATGCTCTTTTTCAAGAGCTATTGACCAGGTTTAGCTTGAGATTTTTGTTCAAATTATGGCCCAGGGCCCAAGTCCATCAAGAGTTTGCCTTAAGACTGAGATGGTAGCATGAGTTCAGTTCAAACACAAACTCACACTACCATAAATGTACTGCAGCAACTTTGCATCCTCTTCCCACAAGGCAAACTGAGGGTGTCTCAGGCCACTGTGGAGGTCAGAGCTCGGCCAGTCTAATATCTGAATGTCTCTTTATCAGCAGGGATTGCACCCAGGACCTGTGCAAGAAGTGTTTTCTCATGCTAAGCAAGAGTCTGTCCTTGACCTTTAGGCGGTTGTACACCACATGGGCTGACAGTACTTCATTTCTCCTGCGCTTGCAGCAAGCACACTGGCCAGATGGAAATCCCACGCTCACAGTCCCAGGCAGCAGGCTCGTGCCACCAGCCCAGTGCTTCTCACCAGTATGAAACATTTTTCTACATGATTAAGGACCCACAGCACCTTCTGCTACAATAACACTATTTGTTCAGTCACACAGAATTTTCCTTTCAAACCAAGTCTAGAGCCATTGTATGAGTCATCTGCTTTATTTTATCAGCTAGAAATCGGGCATATATTCACTAAGGCTTAATCTGAAACCTTTTTGCTCACAGTGGAAGTATTTCCATCAGTTTCAAAGGATCTCAGATGAAGATTCAAGGACTACTTATGAATTGCAGAGCATTTGTATACAGAACCAAGAGATGTGGAGATTAAATAAACCCCATTGACATCAGTCTCCTGATACATATTAGCAGCAAGAAACAATATTGACTGGAAAAACAATGCATGTACAGTGACATTTAACTTGCTTAAAGTGATAGTCTCCATATAAATGCAAATAGCACCATCTCCCCAGAGCTGAATATATGATCCTCATCAGTAAATATTTGTGTGTCTTTGACATGTCTCTAAGCAGCAAGATGAGAAATTGAGATGGAAAATGCATTTGCAGGTGACAGTTCAGTACAGATTTTTTTTTTTTGCAGTTTTTCTCTCAATGCATTCGGGAGACCTTGAAAAGAAGATGCTTCCTTTTCTAGTTAGTGGTTTAAATGCAAAGCAACAAAACTATAATAGACCATGGCATATTAAGTTCCTGCCACTAGTTTCCTGATCCTGCCACTCATGCTGTGCTACATGGCTGGGCTCCAAGCCTGAGAAACTCCTCAGAAAGAAAAACTAAAGCAGCTAATTAATTTAGGAGCCTCATACCCATATTCAGAAAGAATTTATGCACCCAGGAGCTAATGTTTCATTGTCTTTATATGAGAGTTAGGGATTTTATAAACCACGTACTCAGGGACTTAAGTGACCTAAGCATCTTTAATAATGCAGCTCCTCTGTAATGTACATATAGAGGATTTTTCCTCTGTATGAGGAGCAACAGCACAGTTCGTCAATAGGAGGAATGAGTGCTCAGGCTCTTCAGTTAGGAAAGAGAAGATTGAGGGCCCAGCTCATGAAAACAGAGGCCTTTAAAGCCACAGGTGACACAGGAAAGGTGGCTGGGTAATAACTGTTCACCACAGGGAACGAGTCTTCCCTACAAGGGGCACTCTTAGAAACATTTAGGTTTCCTTTAGGCCACAAGACAATGAAGATTAAGTAGGATTTCAGGTATGCGCCTAGAAATAATAAACCCAGTTCATCGGCAGGTTACAGCACTGTTGAATTTCTAGGGCAAACAGCATTTGGGCATCAGGAGCTGCAGGACAAGTCAATCCCGTTGTCTTTGCACGGTCTCCCACTCACAAACTGCATTTCCCTCCCCTGAGGTGTTAATAAGTGAAGAGTTGGACTGTGCCTCCCACAGTGCCTGTGTGCAATATGTGAAGTGTTAGGCTTGCAAACTGCGTTGGGATCTTCAGCTCAAAAAGAGTAAAGATAAGGATTGCCAGCTGGGGAAAAACCCAGTTGTTCCCACAGCAACTTTGTCTAGTTATATTAAACATAGTCCTCTTCAGAGGAATTTTTTAAGATGTTCCAGTGAGGTGCTTTAATAGTTGGCAAATGAAACAGACTTTTTTCTTATTAAGGATTTTTTTTAAAAAATACTTTTCCCACATAGGATTTTTTTCCAGCAAAATAGTTCTTGGTTTACAAAAATTTCATATGTTCTGCATGATTTCTGTTCTAAAAGACCATAGGACGAGAGTCACAACAAGGCATTTTTGTTTCTAGTTACAAAACAAACAAAACATTATTATTTCAAAGGATACTAACCCTCAAAATAGCTCGTATTATTTAAAAAGCTACAATTCCTGGAGCTCTACGGATAGTTCTTCCATTCTCCACATAACTGCAACCTGGGGAAGTCAAGATATTTTTTTTTTTTTGTAAGAGTAAACATTAATCAAAATGAGTTTGAATAATGTATTTTCTTTTTGTAAGTCTGTTCAAAAGGGGACACATAGATTTCTTACACAGAGATATTAAACTGTTAGTGAGCAAGGGAACACTGAAACATTTTGTTGCTGAATCCAGTTTTTAAAGCAAAAATTTATTTATTTTTTTTTCAGAATAGAGTGAACTTCTCTCTTCCCAAGTCCCCCAGCACTTTGTTGTGTGATTCTCTATTTCCTTCAAACACCCAGATGGTGTCTATGGTATTCCCAGCTAAGAAATGGGGGATCTCTTCAGCAGCAGTCTTCCAGAATTGTGGCAGCGTGGCCTCTACAGTCAGAATTACTGTCATTTGGTTTTGGTTTTAAGGCAAACGTGACTCTAGTTTATTTTGCTTTGGGGAAATGTTTCTGGGACTTGTTATGGATGGATCTGCATTTTGGCTGCTGCCTGGCAGACTGAGTGATGTGGCTGCAGGAAGAACACAGGTTCTGGGGATGGACTCGCCTGTTCATATATTGTGTGTCTTCACTTTACAGTTAAACCTTACTAACCAGCTTCATGAACATCTGTCCCTGTCCCACCCATCAGTGAAGCATCATCCCAGGTGTTGTTCTTCTAAGGAGGGCTCTAAGTGCTGGAAATGGCACACTTCTTTGCCCTACCCACTTACAAATTACAGGGAGCAATCTTGCAGTTTAGCTGCCGATGTCTGGTAGGGCATCTCATTATCCAAACTGTCCTCCCACCTGTATTCTATCTGATTGCAGGTCTTAGTCATGCAGTCAATGAATAAATAGTCTGAATGAAGGTTGAGCAGTAGGAGGAAGGATTATGAAAGGCCCCAGGACCCACCAATACTCAGCATTGACTCTCTTTTGTTTTGTGCCTGTGTGCGTGCCTTGCTGAACCATTCTGTCAGACAAAAAGGAAGTGCAGAACAAAACAGCCAAGCAAAAAGCAGCAGTGGGTATTGCAGCAGCACAAAACCTGAGGCAAATATCTTCCCTTGGGATAGTCACCTGTTCCATAGCAAGAGATTTGAGTCTGTCACCAGGTCTCTGAAATTTGTATGTTTTCCTCAAACAGGAAAGCATCCAGAGCAGGGATTACTGCCATGATTAACCTTGCGAAACAACATAGGTTAAAAAGATTAAAAGCTTAAAAAATTTAGTTAAAAACAGAGAAGAGGGAATGTTGGTAACATGGCATCTTGTAAAGATGCATGTACAAGGTCAGGTAGAACCAAAAACACAGAGAAAAGGTGTTCCTTAGTAGTGAAAGATTAAGGAATATGAAGTTCAAGGAAGAGAGTATTAACCACAAGCTTTAAAAAAAAAATTAAAAAAATCAGAGAATAATGTCTCTATGTATGAGTGACTGTTAAGCACGAAGGTTGCAAGGATCAGTAACACAAGCAGACTGTATTTTAGTTCCCAGATGAGAGGTTCAGTGTGTAGGTTACATGTGTCCTGGGTCTGCCTGTCTATAAATTAGGAAATCACCAGGGATCAAGAGCACCACTGCACTGAGACAAGATCCACTGACAAACACAGCTCTGGAGATGCTAAATACTGCTGTGGGGCAATCAAACAGGCTTGCTGCCTCTGCTAACATAAATGTCATGCACGTATCAGGGGAGAGCACATCAGCTAACTTTAATCAGGTTAACTCACTTAACAAAGTTGGAAACTCCATGCCTGAGAATTGATGGTTTCTTGGCTGAGTGAATTAACCCATTCAGCACTCCATGCTAGTGTAGCATGATGTTTCTGGGTATCCAAGCCAGCTCATTTCAGCACTTATACAGATGCAGTCTACAAAACAAATGGAGACAAATCAAAACATCCTTTTCTTTTCTGCATTGTCAGGCACAGATTTATAGTGAAAGAAGGTTTCTATCTCCATAAGTCAGCTCTGGAGAAAGAAGAGGCACAGGGAGGTCTTCCTGCCACAACTTAGTGGGAAAGGCAACACTTACATGTTTTGACAGTGTAGGATCATACACCAAAAAACTTTGCAGGATCCAGCTACCCATGTCTCTTGGCTCCATGGTATGGGGACAATACAGCCCCTGGTGTCCATAGGTTAAACATCTCAGGATTTAAGGTAAGGCATGAAAAGGGCAAAGTGAAGTGAACTGCAGGGAATGAGCTGAACTTCACATGGGTATTTTGTGTAGTATAAAACAAAAGAGACTTTTTAAATGTATGGTGCTAAGGGTCTAAAGTGTTATGCAAAATGATGATGAGTTTTAAAGTTATTTTTTGATTTGATAGTATCTTTAAAGCAAATTATTATAAACTTAAAGTGTTATTTATTACAAATTATTACAACTAGAGTAGGCAGCTACTCTAGGGTTTTTATGAGAAATCTGTGCATTTTACCATCACAGAGAATTTTATTTATGTCTGACTGAAACCAGGATTAAATCTGCACTGAGTCCTAGTTTGTATCCAATTGCAGCTTAGTAGCATCTTAGGAGCTTTCACTGCCTAAGATTTACTAATTTTTATATTGAAAGTCGATAAAAATGAGTAATCATCTGTGAATTATAATTATACCACTGCTTGTGGGAGGGAGCATAGTTTGAATACCATCACTAATTATTGTTTCTCATTGGCATGTGCCAAGGTCTGCACCAGAAAAGCTTGCCTCCATCCTGAATGGATTTCTTTTTAAAAAAATGCTTTGCAAAACTGCTGGCTTGTGATCTTTCATTAACTCTAGATCAGATTGCATCAGGGCTTTTTGGGAGGCATCATCTCCCCTTTCCTATCAATTTTATCCCAGACTTCTAACTTGGAAAGAAAATCCTCCAGGCTGGCAGTGTCCACTGTGAAGAAAGGTTAAGCCTCCCTGAGAAGCAAGGGGAGATCCACTTTCTAATGGTGAGAGAGTTAAACCACCTGGCATTTGCCCTAGGCTCTTCAGCAAAAGAAATGGAGGTCAGATCCAGGAGCAGAAATAACAATGCCTAAGCACCACTTCTCAGCTTGCCATTTTAGCAATCCCACAGACAGCATTTAGCTTTCAATGGAAAATAAGTGGAGCCATGAGGGTTACTGCACACACACACAGATGGTCTTCATGAACACTTAGGCAAGAGGACACGGACTCACCTCATTGCCCTGAGGAGGTGAAGGGTAGCTACCAAAGCCGTCGGGCATTGACACAACAGCACCAGGGTGCTGCATCCGTCTGTCCCCTGGGTCCCTATGCCAGCCAGCATGGACAACAGGTTAGGTTATTGCCCTGATTTTGGCTCTGGGTGAGCAACACTTTCTCCCTTTTTTCCTTGTTACCCCTTCTTCCATTTCTTGTCCTTCTTTTCACCAGCCTTGACCCTTCCTTTCTCCATCTCAGCCTCCTCCAAGGTGGACAACTCTGACCAAATTACCTTCTCCCCATCAGTTCCAGTTTTGCAACATCCACAGTCAAACCCAATATTTCTGACACAGTTAATGTAGGCAAGCTCAGCTTTATATGCAATTACTGTTGCAGCAACCAAGGTGCAGTGGGTCTTGCAAGGCTGTGCTCCCAAAACGTCCCCCGTGCTCCCCTCCACTTTTCTGTGAAGTTTGACCACGTCTCATATAACTCCATCCTTACCACCTGCCAAACCCAGCCATCCCTTGAGGCATCATCTGTGACTTGTGTCAGGTGCCTGCACTTTTACCTGTCACATCCAGCATGTTCTCATGTCATGCCCGGCAATGCCCCTTGTGATGTTCACTCAGCCCATCCTCTGACCAGGACCAAGCTGGAGTGTGAGATGCCCTTGCAACCCTGGCAACCTGCATTACACAGACATGATGGAGAACAGGCTGCAGGCCATTATATCCTTGATTACAACATACATTACTTTGGTTATTTTTGTCAGAGTGACCACATGTATGAGCATGAGTCTGATGTCCACAGATGCAAATACACAAACAGCTATGACTTCACACACCTTGCTTAGTGTTGAGTCCTTCCAACCTGTCTTTCCATCATGCTGCTTGGTTCACTGGTGTGCACAGGGAAAATCTTAGCTTGAAGGTCAGTTGCATAGTTCAATTCATACAAGTTTTGTACTTATTTTATTCTTGCCCTAGTTCGGTCTGTGTAGAAGAAGGTTGCATCCCTTAATCTATGGTCTCGTAATGAATTTCAGGGCTTTGTATATGAACTTGGAAGAGACAACCTCTTTGAGGTAACAAGGAAGAGCATTGGAAGTTTAGTATCTTTCCATATTTTGAAATATTAGCATTATCATAAATGTGCTAAGTTGTATTTTCCATAAACTGTCTCACAAATCATGTCACAGATTCTTGCCCTTCACAGCTATGATCATGGAAATATTGGAAGTGTAAAGCACTCAGACCAATGCAGACTTTAACAAAGTCAAATTGATTTATTGCTGTCGAGGTCACAAAGACGTAGCAGTGGTATAGTGCCATAATTGCTTAGAGGAAATGTAGGACCATGGATGCAAAGGAACCAACCTGTCCTGCACATACACATGTGCAATGCCAGTTCCACTTGTTCTCTCCAAGGGATGTCTTCCTTTTCTTATGACAGGGTGAAAAGTTCAGTGGCCAAGGAGTGGGACTCAGTCTGTACAGCACAAATTCAGAGTATTCTGCTACACCGTGTTCCTCTGCTGAGAAGTGGGAAATATTTTTTGGCAGGAGCAGACATGGACATTGACATTTTGGAGCTTAAAACTGTCCAGTTGCCTTTAAGGAACAATTAAGCAACCTCTTTCCCCCTTCTTCCTCCTAGACAGCACTCAATGCCATTAACAATAATCAGCTAATATGAAATGTGATTGATTCCTGTTTGGAGGAACCCAGATGAGTTTCTCTCACCAAATGTGGGAAATTAGTCTGTGTGTGTAAAATCCTCTCTGTAGGAAATGACTGACAGCCTAAAGGAATACAGCTGCAAAACATAAACATGGCAGTGCTTTTAATGAGAGCATTTTAAATAACAGTTATTAATGTCCCTTCCAAGATGTCACTTAGAAAACCACAGTCAATTACTATAGTGACAGCAATACTATATATAGCAATTATACACAAGTGATGGAGATGCTGGAAACCAGCTATCATTGACTGAAGATAGTAAAATTATCCTCGTTAACACACATGTTATGACCACAAACACACCTGCATTTTTAAAGATTGATGATAAGTAGCATCTCAATCCTGCCCTGTATTAATAAGCAAGGTCAATCGCTGACTTCTCTAGTAAATCCCTTCCCATTTTAAAACCCCATCTCTTTTCTGTGCCAAAGTACTCCATATAGGTGCCATCTAATTCAAAAGTTGGACAGTTGTACAAGCAAGGACAACGAGGGAGAGGCTGGGGCACAGGCACTGTGGGAGGCTGGACACATGCCCTGGCCAAGTCCCTGGAGGTAGTGGCTGAGATGGCACCAGCAGGTCAAGGGAGCATGAGGCTGCTCCAGCACAGGAGATGAGCTGGGAGGAGAACAGCCAGGGCTGTGGGACCCTCTGTGTCCTGGAAGGCAGGAGTTTGGATTAGATCATATAGAAACAAGGATGGCCTGGAAAGGGGAGTAGCCAGGGGGAACAGCAGGAGTGAGGAACCACAAAGCCTGCAGTCAACTAATTTTAATGCCAGTTTGTATCCTCATAAAGTGGATAAGGGATGACAAGAGGAACATACTTACTCTGTAGAAGAAACCTTCAGGCCCTAAAAACTGAAATAACTTTTCAGCATTTAAATATACTTTCTTAATAATATTGTTTTAATACCATTCTCTTATGTAGTATTTATATTGTCTGAATTGCTAAGGGCTCATTTCTGTGAGGAGCATGGGAATTAACACTGAGTTAACTCCCAGTTAGTGAAGGGATTTGATATCAGCTGATGGGTTTGCCTGGTCTGAGCTACCTGCAGGATGGTGTTCTGCCGGGATGATGCTTTGTTTATATTTTTCCCTGTCTTTAATCATTGCAGTGATTTTCCAAGGAAAATAATTTTGGCCCCTCTGAGCAGTGAGCAGATCTAAACACTGAAACTCCCCTGTGTTATCAGCAGTATCCTTTGTCCTAAAGGAAACCTGGTGCTTGGTCTGATTAAGTTTGTTCAAAGACAAGTTAATTAAGAAAAGAAAGAATTTATTTTTCAGGTTATCCTTGTGGTACAGAGAACAGGCAGAGCTCAGAGAGGATTTCCCTTGGGATACATCAGTGTGAAAGTCCATCTTAGGGGAGAACCACAGCAATTCAGCTCCTGCTGGATTAAAATGTATAGAGGCAGTGCTCAGCAGAGGAAATGGTGGGGACCACACAGCATGGGGAGGAGATGTGCCAGAGCCTTGAAACTTCAGGGCCCCCAGCAGAAAGAAATGCTGCTTACATGAAGAAGCGCCACGAGCTCTCCTGTGTGGACTGGCTCAATAAGTGGTTGTGAAGGACATGTGAATCCCCTGGTGTCTTCAGATGTCTTTGCTTGTGGACCAGGGTCCACTCACTAAGTGATAATGCTGAGGAAAGCTTATTGATTATAGTTGCTTCTGGTCCACACTCCAGGAGTGCAGGGAGGTAAAGAAAACCTTTTTGCATTATCCTCTGATCAAAGCATCAGACATAACAAGGGTGCAAAATAAGGAAATCAAGATTTGGCTTGACAGAGAAGACTCCCATAAGAAATTTGTGAAATTATTTGAGCTAAAGTTTTGGGTTTAGGCCTAAACAACCAAATTGCCTTTTCCATTGCAGTAACAATCTGAAGACTGTTGGATGGCTTTCCATCTTTCTCCAGTCATTTTTTAATAAGCAGCTTGATATTTTCTCCAAGGCTATTCATACTTTAAAGAAGTTTCATAAGAGTGGAGTCTGCTTTGGGGAGAAGGTAGTTCTGCTGTTCCTTGGGCAGAATTTAAAACTCACATTTTGCTAACCCCAAGTCTACGACAATACAGATCTGCTTTCCTAGAGTCTATCCATAAATAGCAGATTTTCTAAAGTTTCTATTTTTGATTGTTCCTCATTCAGCTCATTCTGAAGATGGCACTCCAGTTTCTGAAAAAGAGCATATGTACACAGAGCTAAGCAGCTGGCTAGCTTTAAATTCATAATTCCTTATTCAATTTCTTAATTCCTCACTAGCCTGGATATGCAAACTGTCTCTCAGAGCCTAAACCAAGTCCCACTGGTGCCAGTGAGAATGGGTTTTACCCCTCAAATTTAGCCATCTAAAAATCAGGCATTTATTCTTAATGCAACTGTGGAGGAGCCACTTGTAGTCAAAATAGAGAAAAATCAGCATTTCCAGGATATGATTCATGCCATCTGCCTTAAAGACTTGTCTTGAGTGGGGACAAGTGTATTTCTGGCACCCACTATCTAATTCCCCTGCCTATCGAGGGAGCCTGTACAACTACCCTAGAAGCCTCCTTATCCTTTGATAAATGAACCCAGGGGAAGAAATCTTTCTGTTTATTTGAATGGAAAAGGATTCTGTCTTTCAGTTTTCTACTTCCTTTATGCCAAGGTAAACTACAAATGAGTAAGCAAGGTCCCAGAACATATCCCAAGTTGCATCTCATGGACTGCTAACTCTGGCTTCAGCCAGCATTTGGCATGTATGGAAAAGACGTAGGAACTCCTGAAACAAAATTAAATTAGTTTTTTTTTAAATTATTATTCGTACCTTGCATCACACTGGACTCTCTGACAGGGAGCACAATTAGACAGAAATCTCATAGCAATGGCAAAAGCTTTTTGTCTGTCTTCTTTAAAGACACTCACAGTGGGATATGTGAAATGTCAGGAATAATTAGACAAAACTATATAAGCTCCTAGCAACACTGATATGCTGTGTAAAACTAAGCATTTGCCATAAAGCTTTAAACACTGTTTGAAACCTGCATGATAAAGGTAACCTGAGAAATTTTTAAGCACAGTTTCCAATATATTAATACAGACATGGGTATGAAAAAGTAGAATAGAAAACTGTGAAATGCTGGCATGGCTTCACTGAGAGAGGCTGCTCCATCTTTTTTTCAAAGGTGATACATAGAAGTATTTGATGCCTCTCATATAGCACTTAAAATGAAAAGGCAAATTCCTCAGCTCTTCATCTGCTGAAATGTGTATTAACAAGCAGGGAAAGGACTAGTTCCTGGTATCAACAATTCAGAAAGATCATAGAAATATTTGTGCAAAGGGACCTCTGGAGGTCCCTTAGTCCAACCTCCCACTTGAAGTAAAATCTCCAAAACCAAAAAAGGAATAACCATTTCACATCAGCAGGAAATCTGGCCCATAGTGCCCTTTGGAGAAGAAAAAAATGAACCATGAATGCGGAGAAAAGGGGGGACAAAAGGCAGAAGAGAAGAGAAAGGAAAACAGACCAACATTTTATTTGAGGTAGTAATGTTAGAAATGTAGAACTTTGTACCAAGAGGTGGGACTGACTTAGAGATGTGATTTTATTTTCCAGGAAAACAATGAACAAGAGGAAACCTGGAAGGTTTTTGCTGCTCTGTTGAATATGGGATTATAAAAAATAAAAAAAATTACACCTGGAGCATCTTTTAAATGGATGACTTCTGAACCTGGAACCTTTCATTACCTGAAACAGCAACTTCTTGCATCCTGGAGGAGAAAATGAATTTCACAAATTGCACCACTGAAGCCAGTGTGGCTGTGAAGCCAAAAACAGTAACTGAAAAGATGCTTGTTACCCTGACCTTGGCCACAATCACAACCTTGACTATGCTGCTGAATTCTGCTGTAATTGCAGCAATCTCCACAACCAAGAAGCTCCACCAGCCGGCAAATTATCTCATATGTTCACTAGCTGTGACAGATCTCCTTGTTGCTGTTCTCGTCATGCCCTTGAGCATCACTTACATAATGATAGATAAATGGACTTTGGGCTACTTCATCTGTGAGATCTGGCTGAGCGTCGACATGACCTGTTGCACGTGTTCAATCCTTCATCTGTGTGTCATTGCACTGGACAGGTACTGGGCAATCACAGACGCTATCGAATACGCCAGGAAAAGAACGGCAAAAAGGGCTGGGCTGATGATAGTCACCGTGTGGACCATCTCCATTTTCATATCAATGCCCCCTTTGTTTTGGAGAAATCACCACAGCGTCAATATCCCCAGTGAGTGTCGCATTCAGCATGATCATGTCATCTACACGATTTATTCCACATTTGGGGCATTTTACATTCCCTTGACTTTGATCCTGATCCTCTACTATAGAATTTACCATGCTGCAAAGAGCCTTTACCAAAAGCGGGGTTCAAGCCGTCACCTCAGCAACAGGAGCACAGACAGCCAAAATTCTTTTGCCAGCTGCAAGCTCACACAGACATTCTGCGTCTCAGACTTCTCCACATCTGACCCGACCACAGAGTTTGATAAAATCAACGCATCTGTGAGGATCCCTCCTTTCGAGAATGACTTGGACCTGGCTGGTGACCGGCAGCAGATCTCCACAACACGGGAGAGAAAGGCTGCTCGCATTTTGGGGCTGATTTTAGGTGCTTTCATTTTGTCCTGGTTGCCCTTTTTCATCAAGGAACTGCTTGTGGGCCTCCACATTTGCACTGTCTCTCCAGAAGTAGCAGACTTCTTGACCTGGCTTGGATATGTCAACTCCCTCATCAACCCTTTGCTGTACACAAGCTTTAATGAGGATTTCAAGCTGGCCTTTAGAAAGCTCATCAGGTGTCGAGAACATACTTAAAAATACTGGGAGATGGTGATTTTGACGTAACTCCTGGCCTTAAAAATGAGCAAAATAATTTGACTCCGTCACCATTTCCCTTGATAAAGGGATTTTTGTGTTTGCCTATTTGCTTGACTTATCTTCAACCTGTAATCCATTATGCTGTTTTTTTAATCTCTAGTGTTACTCATAGTAAAGGGTTTGAAATAAATTTATTCTACAAAGGAAAAGATTTTTTAGACATGAAACAACAAAAAAGGTATTATTCCTATTAGATACTCCTGTTTAAGACATTTTGTGTAATCACTGATTCAAGGAGCAAACAATGATATTCACTTTTATACTTTCTCCATTTAAGAATCAAACATCTAAATTGTCATGCAATGTATAAACCGAACCTCATAAGTACATATTTGAAAATTAATAAACACATCATGGTTATGATGGCTAAATAGGAATGCACTCCTAAAACAGAAAGCAAAGTTCGCTTCATTGAATCTTAAAATTAATTCTATTTTGTACTCCAAAGGAATTTAAGTGGCTCTTTTCATATAATATTCCAGATTTGTCTTCAAAAACTTGGGCAGATGCATGTGCAGTTTGTTTGGGAATTGAGAGGATGCAGCTAGCAAGTGCCACACTTGTGAAACTAACTGCACCTCTGACTGGTCACACTTTTAATACCACTAACCCTATTTCTTCAGGCCTTGTACCTTGGTCAGTTCTGGAGTGGTATTATTCCCTTGTGCCACACTTCACCCGGGCCTTGTAGGGAAGAACCCCATGGACTGAATGATCTTACCCCACCGACTTAAATAATTGGAAATCTTCTCAGCAGGCCAGCGATACACAGAAATTCAGAAACATCAGCTAAAACCAAATTATTTTCTGTTTGAGCATCAGGAAAAAAATTAGGGGAAATAACTTATTTTTTATATCAGTCTGCACATCTGCCTTGTCCTCTTACAATTTGCAATGGCGTTCTTGCCCACTTAATCAGTGGGCAAGTGTGATCAGGTCCTCTGGCAGGATTTATTGCTCTGTGAGTGCTTCACAGACTTACTTCCCTTGTCTTGAGAGACAGACAGAGAGTCCTTTGTATCCTGTCTTCTGTGCTTATGGAAGTAAAAGTATCCTGATTCAAATATTGTAAAAATCAGGCTGGGAAGGAGCAAAGTAAAATCTGGTATTGTTCATTACAAACTCCTAAGCTCTGTTTAAATATTTATTACTTACCTTGTATCATAATTTTCTTCCTTGTCCATTTTTTCTGGACAAAATTCTTTTTGAATTACACCAATATACCGTAAGAAAATATCACATATTTCAACCTGACATGCAATAAGCGTGAACTATAGTACGGCAGTTCCAAATCCATCAAAACAAATATTAGAGGTAGCAAAAGTGTTGTAACAGCACTGGAAGCCATCTCAAAAATGTTCTGAAAATTTACAAGGTGACAATCATTTTTCTTATCAAGAGTCAAGGAAGTGTAAGTAACAGAGAAATTACATCCTTATTGGTAAGAGAAAGCATTTGGTTGGAAAGACACAGTGCCACAAGCTGAGTGTAAATCAAG
>JAWWTY010000106.1:80108671-80126670 GCA_035222235.1 Margarornis squamiger | reverse complement strand
TTACCCACATGCAGTGGGATTCTTCTTTCAGAACTCCAAGTCTCCCTGCCTGAGTTTGAAGGGTTTACCTCCAGCTGCCCTTCTGAAGCTACTGTTGCAGCTGCCTCCTCCAGATGCCTTTGAGTTCCCTACCAGCTAACATTTATACTAAAAAGACGGAAAAATTGATTTCAGCCACTAAAAATGTTTTTTAATGAAGAAGCACAGAGATCCCTTATGGTTTTCCCTTTTCGCAGCTTGTTGGAGGTGGAAGCTGTTGATTGAACCTGGGGAAGCGCATTCTGATCCTGTCTATCTTTAAAGCTTCCAAAGCAGCTCCCCAGAGTACACATGCTATTAGGAAAGAAAATAGCAGGGCATTAAAATAAAATGTAGTATTTTTAAGAAGTGCTGCAGCACTTCTTTCAGCAAGCTCAATGGAAATTATTATGAAAGAACAGACTTGGGTGTAATTTTCTGAATCAAGGTGACTCTGACAGGGAAGACAGGACACACAAGCAGTTGTGGCTAGAAGAGAGCAGGTTTTAGTGTCCCTTGGGTCATTTGCTGCTTTGCTACAAGGCTGCCCAGCTACAATAATGGTCAGAAAGGGAAGAGAAAATGTGAAAGCCTGCCCCAGCAGACAGCCTGAGCCACCCCAAGGCACTCAGCTAAGAAGAGGCAGAAGCTGCACCCTAACCAGGCTCCCTGGGACTGTCCCTGAGGCTCAGGTTCAGCCATGGGCTGGCCAAGGGTCTTTGCTAGGAGAGAGGAAGAAGTGGGAATGGCAATGCTGGTGAAAGGTGTTTCAGAGTAGAGAACCAACAAAACGAGATAGACTGCCAGCCCTGACTGCTGCTCTTAAGAGCACATTGGCACACAGAATAATTCAGGTTGGAAGAGATCTCTGGAGGCCAACTAGTCCAATACCCCCACTAAAAGAAAAACTCAAAGTGGGACCAACCCCAGAGATTGGCATCCCTGAAGTTATGTGGTGTGCAGTCACATTTCTTGTGGAAAAAGAATGGCTCAGTTCACTATGCTACCAAGACTGATGCTCATTTAAAGCCCTAAGTATGGCTGAAGGGCCAGAAGTGGTGCACATGACCTCCACAGCAGCTGTCGTAGGTAGGTAGAAGTGCTTCAGTAACATGTATGAAAGTTGTAAAATACAGGTGCTGCATCATCTTCTTTTCTACTAATGTCTTCCTTTTAGTATCTGAACTCCACTATTACTCTCAAACTACCAATCAGGTTGAAGGCTGTATTCAATTTTAATATTTAGAGGTAATTAACAGGAAAAAACAGATGGATGGCTAATTTCCGTGCTTCCCTGTTAAATAAAGCACACCATTCACTGCCAGCTGACTACTGCTTTTCTAATTAAGTCATTAGCTAAACACAGAGCTGTGTTTTCCAACAAATGCCACTAGACTGATGAAGATGTATCAGAAACCAAGTTGGGAACAATATAAAGGATTGGTTACTTAAAACAATTGGAGTTGATCAGAAATTACCAATTTTCTCATGAGAATAAAAACTTTTACAAGTCTGGCACCACTGTTTGACAACTTCATATTTTATGTTGCTTGCTGCTTTTACAAAGGATTTGGAAACATTTCTTCACTTGTCCATGGCAACTCCTCAGTCACATCTATCCTGAATCAGGCCCAGCCACTCTATGTCCTGCAATACAAGCTCTTCCCAGTAAGCTCTTAGTGATGTAACCAAGATCTTCAGACTACATCCATCTTCCTTAGCCTCTCTAAACCATCTTGCATCCTCAAAGCCTTGTTTTCTCTAATGAACCCCTTGCAAAATTGTCTTTCTTTAGAACCCCACCTCCCTGTCCTGCCTTTGGGTTTCTGACTCTCTCTAATCCCTAAGTTTATTGTGGTCCTACTAGAGCAAGACCCTTTTCTCTCGCCCTGTTATCAGAATTCCTATGACTGTGGCTGTTCAAGTCTGACAGATTTTACTCTTTCTTATATGTGTCCAGGCCATATCCAGAGTTTTTTGCTCTGTGTAAGCAGCCAGTGCTTTGGAGTGAGTTCATACTAGCCCTGAAGACTTCACCCATCAACCAGTTTCCCTCCCCAGAAGACATACTCTTCAAATGCTATTTTATCTTGTCACCTTCCTTCTGTACCCTACTATTTTGTTCCCTTACTTCCACATTAAAATTGATGCTCATATTACTGTTTTATGGATCTGTATCTTCACTTTCAGTGACCTGTACCTGCACAGGTAGCTCAGGTTGCACTCAGCTCCTGTTCTTTTTCCTGTGCCAATTTCAACTCTCTTCCCTGTAAGCTTTGTCTTGACCACTTCAATGCACTTGCCACATCTTTCCTGTTCCTTGCAGCTGATTTTTTTTTCCCTTCTCAAAACCACTTCTGATACAACTCCTGAAAGGAAAACAGCTAACATGGGCAGTGGAGGAATAACTGTGTGTGTATTGTCTGTCCTTTTTTCTCCATCTTTTCCACACAGATCACATCATCTCCCAAGGTGAGCTACCTCTCTGTAGTGCACGGCACATCTTAAACACAGCAAGAACACATTAAGAGCTGTCTATTTCCTGAGACACTTAGATTTCGTTCATGCACATCCCTTTAGAGCTGTGGGTTCCTCACCATAATGATGTACTCAGGTGTTCACAGCACATGAGATTAATTTTTTTGATCTTTCTGAATGGAGATTGATGATGGGATTGAATGTTCCAAAAGGTTTAAAACAAAGCCCCTGTCTCCCCAAGTTTACTTAAAAGTCTGTCACTATTCAGACTTCACTGCCATGTACCTGAGCTGTCCAGTTTTCTGTAGTTATTACTTATTTCTCTGTCCTTTGCAGGTACTAGGAAGGAACAAAAAATTTAAAAAAAAAAAATTAAAATTGGTTTTATTTAGGACAATATGTTAAAAGAATAAAGGAATCTTTTCTAAGGGCTCTGTTTCTACTCCTCTGTTTTCAATCCCAGTTATCAAAAAGTAAAGAGCATCGCAGTGTTGAGGTGAAATACAGGCTCCCAGCTCAAGTGGAGAGATTGTCCTTGTGCCTGTATATTGTTTAACCATTGCAAATATCAATAACAGACAAGCTGGTTTATGTTCATCCTTTACACACCCAAATGATTTTTATGAAGAGTTATCTTAAACTGTTCTATTGTTTAAGTAGACACAGTAAATATTGTGATACCTTTTATTGGTCAAGTGGTATTTCATAAGAGTCTCATGCAACACAGTCACTCTTTGTAATTGCTATCTGTTTTTCACTTTAGGCCAAAAATAATAAATTTTTTAAAATATTTCTGACTCTGGATAAATGCCAGATTCATCAGCTGTAAAATTAATCTTTAAAATTCTCTACTTTATGTACATAATATTTCAAATGTTGCTTCCTTTCCCTCTTACACTGCTAGGGGATCTTTACTTCTTCATTAATCCCATGTAGGTGATCACATGTGGATGATGTTACATGATTAAATTACTCCTTCCCACTCACCTAATTTTTATGCTTCTATGAATCAGGCCTTAAATGTAAACTTTTGATGTTGCTGATGTAAGAGGAAAATGTAACCATGAATGAGCTGTGGGAAAAAAACATGATTAGAAAATTATATGAACCTCTTCTCAAAGACCTGAGGGAAAAAGATTCATTTCAACTTTTTTCTTAATCACTTTTCTTTCCTCCTCATCTCACTATTTCCTGGTCTGTGAATCCTGTTCATTAATTTTCTCCCCTGTTTCTTATCCCTCTCTCCTTCGTTTCCTTTGCAGCCTTCCTCAGCACCACAGTAGCACCCAGTAACCTACAGCAAGAAGCAAGGCCATCTTTGTGCTGTGTTGATACACATTGCTTAAGTATCACTCTGCTCTTGATTTTAGGAAATCAGGTTGCAGACTCTATTCCCTGGCACTGCTCTGCACAGATTCTGCTTCAGTTTTGTTGCAGTTTTCATACAAATCAGATTTCTAATGTGCATCGAGATTCTTCCAAATGACAAATGCTGTGTATTAAACCATGATTTCTTCTCATGTGTCACAACTTTTGAAGATATCTTTTTAATAATTCCCTCTCCTTTCCCATGGGGTTTCTCTCAGTAAGAAATAAAGTCACAGCTAGCATGATTCTCAGATGCAATAAGCAGAGTTGGAAATGCCCCCCTATACCACTCCACTCCTCCCACCACCTCTCATATTTCACCCTCTTCCAGTTGCTTGCACTGCATTCTTAAAACACATTAGCATATAGATCAGCTTTCTGAAGTGTTCGTGGGTTAATTTCCTGCATGACAAATTCCGAGCCTCATTTCGATCTGGTGCAAGTTCCCATGTCACTGAGGTACTCAAATCTTCCAAAGTGGTACGCCTCCTGTACTCATTCTGAACACCACATGACTGCAAATGGCACACATTTTTATGAGGTGAGGCATAAAGCACTGTCTCCTTGCAACTACACTTTATAAAAGACATATGTTCTGTCAATTAAGAAACAAAACATAACTTCTGTGAAGAGGGGGAACAGAATTTCTATTCCTTTGTAAATTGTTGTTTTGCACATAATTTGAAACGACTCATCTTCTGCATATTAATTTTAAAGGAGCCCTAAGAAACAAAAGGTGCATGCCTGAACTACCTGCAACAAGCGGAGTGACCTTCGAGTGGATTTTACAATAAAAAATTGTTTCTCTCCAAAGCTTCCTACAACATCCTTTTCAGGGGAATAGAAAGTTGCACACAAATGGCTTTCACTTTTGTAATGGGATACTAGAAATAGTATCCCAGTCCTTTATAGAAGGAACAGCCTGTGAAGCTGCTGGAGTGCTGGGATAAGCCTCAAGGAGCTTATTTCTTCAATAAATAAAAAATTAGGATAACACCTCCAGCTTGAGAGGTTTTAATTGACCACTAAAATAGAGTCTATCAGCTAGAGTTTTACTTTTTTTCATACATATTCCAGTGCAGTTCCTCATTCTTCTGTTGCTAAGTCTGGATATGAGAAATCAAAAGAATTGCTTTTTAAATCTAGAGTAAAAAGAAAATACTCTCTTATTTTTGCAATTTCAGAACATTTCTATATTATGACTGGACAGTCATTTTGAAGCAGGCAGAAAGAATAAATTAATCCCATTGGGTCACAGAAGTTAATCTAGGATTGTAAAATTAAGCACAGTTGTCTTAGTCTGATACTTGCATAAACACACAAGTCACAGATCAAAATCCTTTAATTTTTCCCTATGGTAGTTTTGCTACTTGCTCAAGAGCAGGTTATCTGTGATTTTTATTAAGATTGGTAAGAGGCTGTACCCTTTCTACCATGTATGCAGAGCCCATGGGCAGGAAGGGAATTGAGACCTGGAGCTGCGTGGCTGGCAGACACCCTGCCTTGTCTTCCCCTGAGCACTGGGGACACGATGTCACCACTGTCACCTGTCTTCCTCAGAGCCCAGTCTGCCCCTAGCCAAACCACGGCTTCCACCTTTGCCCAGGGGACTCAGGGCACCTCTGACTAAAAAAAAATGAGGGGTGTGAAGGATAGGACCACTGCTTCCTGGAGTGTGCTGGGCTGTGCACAAAGCAAGCAGCTGGAGTTGTGTCCCGCAACCCCACAGAACCAGCAGGGGCAGGACAGAGCAGGGCAGGCATCTGGAGAGGTGTCAGACCGCAAACAAGCTGCCTACATAATCACTGCACCCTGATCACCTCTCAGCAAGTCACAGCCCCCAAGGCAGCCACTGTCCCTCTCCCTGCAACACGACCCAGCACATTTCAAACCTGCTCCACACCAGTAGCTTCACTCAGAGCTGCAGCGGAGACCCCCAGGAAAACAGACCTGCCTGGACTGAGCACATGCTGCCACATCCCTGTTACATTCCTCAAGCCCTTACAGCACATTACAGCAAGACAAGCAGCAGCCAGGGCTGAGCATTGTCCGTCAGCGTTGTGCTTGTGTGTCAGCCTCTGTAAAGCTTGGGCTGCAGCATCCTGACCAGCAGTACCCCAGTTAATGTAGAAAGGACACATCAACCCATTTCACAGGGATTGTCTTTGCTTTGCTCAGCTGGCCTGCCTTCTACTGCCAAACTCTTCTTTTTATGGCAGGGAGGCACATACCCTTGGTTTGGCAATCCCAGACCAACTCAGAGGGTAAAACAGTCACACCAGGGACAGTTTCTAAGCCTTCCCATTCCCTAAAGCAGACTAACAAGTTCTGACATTCTACAGATCAGAACACTACCAAGCAGGAGATTCAAACCAACTGTAAAAGAAAGCACTGTCATCCTCCACATCCACCAATCCTGGCTGGAAACAAGCCATGTCTGTCCTACAGACACTGCAGCAACTGTTCAGGCTGGCAGGTACTGACAGTGGATATCTGTTACTGACACCAAACCTAGCTCCCAACAAAGACAGACAAGGCACACAGACAGATAGTGCTTGTCACTGAGACAACTGAAAGGTTGTTTTGACAAAACCATGGGAAGGGCTGATAAAACCCACCACACAGTGACACCATTAACCCCCAAGCACTGCAGCTGGGATTCCCAATACCTCTCAAAGCAGCCACAAATGTCCACAAAAGTAACAATTACTGAGGCCTTACCAGTTGATGTGAGAACCTGTTGAGGTGGCAGCAACTTCTCAGCTTTGTGCCCAGCTTGAACAGCTGAGGAAACACAATGGAAGAGAACAAATGCCCCTTTTCCCCTCCAGGCTGGGGAGGCACAAACTAGTATCACTGCAGCCCCAGAGCAACCACAAACTGATAGCTGTGCTTCTCTTCACCCTGCAGATGGGGACAAATATGGAATAAGGGAGTTTTTGTCACAGCTGACAGCTTGGTTCACCCTTAAATGTGCTGTGTGGCAACCACCACAAGCAGCCATGGCACTGAGCAAATCAGGTATGCAAGAGCACATGAGAATGCTCATGGGGCACAGAGAGCACTGAGCAGCTCCCACTGACTCTCCTGGCTATTTGACATCTTCTCACCTCCTTCCACATCCGTGTTTGTTGATTTTCCTCTCACTCTTTGGAAAATCAATCACTATTGATGGATCCTGATGTAGTCAGCACAGCAGGTCATTGACACCTAAGACTGACTGTCTTGATATCAAGCCCCTCAAGATTTGTACTCCTCAAGATTTGAATCAACCTTCACAATTGTTTTCAAGTAGCTATAGCTGGACAGTTATGATTAAGCAACTGAACTGTGAAAATGGTATGCTTGGCTAATCTTTTGTTTTAAGGAAAAGGAAAGACAATCCGAAGATGAATGGGCCATCTGGATGGTAGGTACCAGGAGTGAAGTCAGCAGAACTGAGCATTAATAGGGAAAGGTAGTTCTGGCAGTGGGAGATTACAACCACCAACTCATTGACTACCTAATCAAAATGGACCCCAGACTCAAATGGAGGGAAAAACTATGCATGCAGAGTAATTAGCATGAGATGTGAGAGATATAATTAGCAAACAGAGATTTGAGTACCAATTCATAAAAAACCTATGTAATCTGTAACCGATGAAGGCTGATGCCTTTGTTTATTAAAACAAAGTGTAAGTAGTATAGTTTCGATGATAGGTGAGCCAGCCTTTTGTGAGTTACCACCTGGCTTCCTACTTTGCACAAACTAGAATAAACAATTGAAATACCTCACCACAATGTGTGAGTTGATGCTACACACAGGGTAATGAGCCTGCATTTGAGAAAACAGCCTGACACTGACACCTCAAGTCAATGGTAATGACTAACAGCACACGAAGGGTGGAGGTCCTCTGGGCCAATTGCACTCCCTTTGGAGATTACAGCTATTTCTATATTGTAGGGTATCTTCTAAAGGAGAAAAGTTTTGAGAGGACAGTTTTTAGAAGTTCTGGACTGTGGTGATCTGTTCATCATGTTTATGTTTTACATATTGTACACCTATAAAATTTTGGAACCTGAATCCGAAGTCAAACAAGTCAGTGGTAGACCTAGTACTATCTTCAACTACCTTTGAATCAGTAATGCAAAATTTGGAGCTATTTTTGAAGGGTGTTTGAAAACTTGACTTACAATCTGACAATAATGTCTGAATGCTGATTGCTTTAGGTGAGTGATCATTTCCTGGTTCTCTCTATTTTCCTCCTCTTCCACACATTCCCTGGTTCTCTCTATTTTCCTCCTCTTCCACACATTCCCCCATAGTCCTGTTTGACTAATATTTTACTGTGAAACATTACCTTCAATCCAGTGGGTCAGTCTGACTTTAGCAGAAGCACATAGCTTAGAATGTGCTTTTCTCTATCTGTTAAGCAAAAGCCACAGCAAACATGGGAAGCAGGATGTTAGACACCAGCAGAGGTAGAGAATACCCTGTGATGGACTGAAATATTATTAATGTCATAAATATTGCCAGAATCATAGAAAGCCTTCTTGTCTAACTGCAAGGTAGCAATTGCCTGTCTTAAACCACAAAACCTCACCCTTTTCTCAATATGCTTCTTGACTGGAATTTGGACTGTGAAGGGGAACTTGAGATAAGACTATTGTCTAATCATCTCAGGTCTGAGAAGAAGGAAACCAGGCTCAGGGAATCTGCCCTAGCTGAGCTCAGTGGGTGGCAGGGAAGAATAGTTTTGGGGGTGTGATGGTTAAATCTCTCCACACCAAACCCAAGGAGTAACCCTGCCCACACTCCGGGAAGACCAGGTATACACGGGATATTTACATGAGAGGCAGCTCATCAAAGAGCCCCAAAGGTCCCCCTCTCCAACTCATTCCTGAGGCCTCCCACCACCAGTGGACTGCATGTGATCCAAGTGAGGCAACAAATCCAGAGTCTGTCACAAGACACTGCAAAGCTTCCCCCACCCCTGCCAGGGGAGGTGCCTGGCATCTCCTGAATATATATTAATCCATTGGACTCTGTGTTTTGCGGGACCCTCACCACCAAGAAGACCAGAAGAACCAGACCGACAGGACACCACCGGGTTGCACAGAGTGCTGGTACATTTTCTACTTAATCTCTCTGTGTCACTCCCTTTCTTCCCCTGCCCCCTCCTTTTTCCTGTTTCTTTCTGTCTCTTCTTCTCTTCCTCACATTTGCCATTAGATAAAATCCATACTTTTGACCTTGGCATACGGTCTTGTTTGGATCTTAATTCGGGCAGAGGCATTTCTAATAATTTTAATAAACAGATCCTAACAATCCAAGATGAGGGTTTATGTGCCCTCCTAATTTGTCCTTATGAGTTCTCACTGTATTTCTCAGCAATTCTGTATCTTTGCAAGAGCACTCTGAACTTTGTGGCATGCTGAGATCAACCCTTCTGTCACCATAATGACAGGGAAAAAGCTAAGCAAGCTGAAGAAGTAACAAGTGAAATGTATTATGCTTTTACATATATATGTGCACCATTAGGGACAGAACTACCATCAGCAGCATGGAAACAGCAGACTGCTGTCATCTGAGCTAAAAGGATTACCTTCCTAATAAGATGTCTTGCCTCCTTGGCAGGCCAGCAGCTGGAGGCAGAGGGAATTTCGTGCCCCCACACAGACCCCTGGTGCCGAAGGCAAGGGAGGGCTGCCCGACCTCGGCCCCAGCTCTGATATTAGGCTGTCAGAGAGCAGACACGCACTGCACTGCCACCCCCACAACACTTGTCAGAGATGCTCCACTTGAACACTGACACAGCTCAAGTCTGCATTTAATTCACAGTTGTTGAATGTTGTCTTCCTCTGCATGGGAGTGTGATTGCAGGGTGGAAACGATATGTTGCAGGGAAAACAGAGTGGAAGTGAACCTCCTGCCAAAGAAAGACTATTCCTCATTCATCGAGCTGCAATGGACTTTGACATGGAACTGGGGATCCCAAGGAAGTTTGATACAGGTCTATGCATCTTGCTCTCTCATGTGCTATAAGCTAGAGAGAAAGCACTTTTACCTATACTGAGCTTGTCTTTGTTTTCCCCATTGCAAATGATATTACATATTTTTTATAACACCCCTGAAGTGTTTGATTCAAAGTGTCAGCCAGCAGCCAGCCCACCCTGCTGGGTTCAAAAGCACAGCCATCAGCCCCCAGAGCACTTCAGTGCCGTGGATGTCACCGCCCTGCACCAGGGCAGGTAGTGGGAAGGCAGCAGCTGCATGCCCAGCACCCACGCCTGAAATTTCCATTTCTCAGGATGGCCATGAGGCAGTCTACCTTCAGAAATACTCCTAATACACAGATTGCTTTGTAGTGTGAGCAAGTGCCTGTGTCAGAGCTACAGTACCTTGAGGGGAGTTTGGGCTGAAAATGAAAGCTACTGCTTATTAAGTTAAGTAGTAAGTTCTGTTTATTAGGAGGGTTGATTTCACAAAGAGACTTCAAACACTATTTGTTAGATACGGAATTTACCAAAACGCTATCAAAAACTAACATGCACAAGCCTAAAAATCAAACATATCCCACGTAAAATGTTCATTGAAAGCAGCAGAAAATCAATAATTTTAAAAGGCATTTTGAGCTAAGCAGAAGGAAAGAGCCAGGGGTGCTCCAGAGATGAATCTGTTCCTGAAGCCTTTCACTTGGGTTGATGAACTGCCTCTGTGCCCTAATGTTCCCTGTTACTTTACACTGAATACTTTCCAGTGGTACTTTTCTGGCTTTTAACCAAGTTAGTACAGACTTTATTTCCACAGCTCATCAGGTCTGCGAGTCACACAGTTCTTCACGAGTCTTTCCTTTTCTCCTGGTAACCCACAATTTCATGAAATTTTTAACCTATCTACCATTTTATATAAGGTGATTGACAAGTGAGTATCTTGAGAAGCCCTGTTAATTAAAAGCAAAAATCAAAAGCTTCCATAGCTGTAAGACCTCTCATTGTCTCTAAAGCAGCTTTGCCACTTCCTTTTCTAGTTCCTGCCATTGTAATTGCTACATTGTGCCTTATATGAAGCTCATTTTCTTGCTAGTACAGGAAATGTAGGACTTGGCTTTCTGGGCATTCAAAGCTTTCTGGCGCCAAATTCACAAATGCTTTGTTCTCTACAAAGTGAAGATTATTTCACTTAACCCTCTGCTTAAAAAGAAGAGAGTGTAGTTGCTCTTTGTCAGCAGATGCAAAATGTATTGAAATACCAAATGGTCAAGGCTGCATTGTATCCCCAGCCTAATGAGGTTGAGATTGGGAGCACAAGAGGGATGTGAGAGTGTCTGAAGTGGAGACAGATGGGACAGGGTATGGCTGCATATGAAGACACACAAATGCAAATGTATAGAAGCACCTATATGCATGTTGGGTTTGTCTGCTCCCATTAGAGCCAAGAGACATGAGTCCAGCACAGCCCTTGGAGGCAGGGGTTGTGATTCACTTCATCCTGGAACAGACACCTGTACCCAGGCATGACACAGGCCTCACAGATCTGTACCTTTGCAAAGCAACAGCAGGATACTTTAGGACACCCCAGGTATCACTGAAGGCCTACCTGCAGACAGCCCAGTTAGACCCTAGATTTTCAATAGCTCTAATGGGAGCTTCGACTCATGCAGGCAACTGCACGTACACACTTGAGAGCTGAAGCATGGTCTTGCAAAAATAAGTTTTCTACTTTGACCCTTTAAAAATAAGGTCTTTAAAAAAAACCCCACACTCTCTGTGAATAGCCTATCTTCTAGGGAGAGATAGTTTTTTTCTCTTTCCCACTAAGCACTTGCTTTAGTCTTTCTTTGAATCACATAAAAGTATTTTCTACTGTACTTCTTCAAGTTAGTCATGTGTAGATCAACAGGGTGCTGGAAACAGCAAGGCTACCCAAGGAAATAAAGGTGAAAAAATATGTTCAGATGAACAAAATAGCCACCTTTTTGTAGTGAATACATGAGCATGCTGGAAAAAAGGGGTGCAAACAAAGCCAGTCTTATGGGTCACCTAATTCCAAGCAAAACCTGGAGATAAGAATAAGTTTCTGCACAAAAAGAAAAAAAAAAAAAGGCTTAAAAATAATTGTTGCAGGTAAGACAGAATAGCTTCTCTACTCACAAGGTCATTTGCTACATGTGGTTGTGTTAACACAGTTTTCATTGAGGGTATTTTTTTTTAAGTGATAGTATGTCTGTGTTGTTGAAATATTTACTAACGAACTGTATAAAAACATCCTTTGGTCTAAAGGCAGAGACAAGAAACACAAACATGGTGGAAGCTCCTTGTCTTGACAATAGCCATGAATTCACGTGAGCTGCAGCCTCGAGAGCTGCTCTCCAGGGCACCCTGGTTTTCTCAGCTGCACAAGAGAGAAGCACCAGCACTTTGCAGAGCAGAAGGGTTCAGGGACTAGTCTCCATGCCCACAGCTTCACTCTTCTGTCAGGTCTTTATGACCACATCGACATTGCTGGACAGACAGGGTAATATCAGTCACAGGAGCTACCGCACAGGCAGTTTTAACACTCCAGATAGGGTTCATCCTTGTCTCATCTCCAGTAAGAGGCTCCTGCCAACCCACAGGCTCTTGGTCTTGCTGTGTCAGCCTCCCACGCCCACTCAAGAAGGGAGGGAAAAGTAGCAGGTGATCCTTGCACACCCCAAGCATATGAGGTCATGCAGCAATGCTCTCTGTCATCTGTACTTCAGATATTGCAGGAGTACCTTAGCACCAGCACCAAGCAGTCTTTCCCGCACCAAAAGCATGGCCCACTGCAAGAACTGTGGCCATCCGTTGTACATCTGAACTGGTCATGTCTTGACCATTATGGACATGACACAAGCACACTGTTGGGACTACCTTGTACTTCTAATTCAGGAGAGTTCTAGGCCACTCATGGTTTGTTAAGCCTGGAGAGGAGGAGACTGAGGGGAGATCTCATTGTGATCTTCAACATTCTCCTGTGGGGAAGTGGAGGGAGAGGTACTGATGTCTTCACTCTCGTGACCAGTGACAGGACGTGAGGAAACAGCATGAAGCTGAGTCAGGGGAGGTTTGGGTTGGATGCTGAGAAAAAGTTTTTCACTCAGACAGTTGTTGAGCACCAGAACGGGCTCCCCAGGGAAGCGGTCAAAGCACCAAGCCTGAGAGAGTTCAAGACACATTTGGACAATGCTCTCAGGCACATGGTGTGGTCCTTGGGGTGTCCTGTGCAGGGCCAGGAGTTGGACGCAATGGTCCTGATGGGTCCCTTCCAACTCTGCATATTCTAGGATTCTTTGATTTGAGGATGTGGATCTTCCTGGTTCTGGGCCCAGAGCAGAGCAGCCACCAGCTTTGTAGTGACAGCTGACCAATGTCCAGCTCTCAACCTCCATACAGACACAGATACAGATTCTGAAAGCTGGTCACATCAGTATCCTATTCCCCCCTGCCCCATGTTAGGAGCCGGCCATCAGCAAGTTCATGGAGTCCATCCTTACCACAGAAGCCTACAAGTCATACTGTAATCTGCTGCCTCCCCAGCTCATTCCACTTTCCTAGCCCAGGCCTCATCACTCCATCCCAGGTAAACAGTATGTTGATTATTTTGGACCTGTTGACTGGCCATCCCTCAAAGTGAAGCAGTGGTTATTGCAATCACAATTTTTTCTTGGGCTGAGGCCCCACCAGTCACTGCCACAATTCACACACAACATCATTTGCAGATACAATGCTGGCATAACCTGAAGCCCTGTTCTTCCTCCAACACATGTGCCTATACTGACACCTAGGGTGTAATGATGATGACACTTGCCGATTTTACCACCATATCTGCTGTCCCAGCAATCACAGTGTTCACTGAGAGACCGACCGTGTTGTCATCTCCCAATCTGATGCTGTCAAGCACAGATTTGAGTGGCCAAAGGCTATCTGGTACTAACTACAAAACCAAACAGAGCCAAGGAGGCTCCCTAGATCACCATGACCAAACTGGGCATTTCACACACCGTGGGAAATCATGGGGAGCAGATGTCGAGTGAGTGGAAGCTGACTGGACACTGGGAATAGCCTTTGCCCAGCCAGCTGACCACCTCGGACAGAGCTTTGGTCCAGGTGGCTCCTGTAAGGGACATGTCACCTGAGGCTCTGTATGAAAGTCTGATGAGAGAGGGAGAGCCAGGAAGGGAAGCACAGGGAGCATGTGGGGAAGGAGCACCATGCACCAGCAGTGCCAGGAAGATGCTGTAATTCACACAGGCATCTTACACCATTCAGGTCCTACCTGAATCAAGAGTCACTCACATTTGAAAAATAACCAATGCCCTCCCCACTCAGTTATTTAAAAACTGTAGTGCTGTATGATCCAGTCTGCAATATTAGAAGCAGCAACTGTTAGAACAGGCTTCCTAAATAGATTCCTCAATCTCTTGCTTCATTTTAGGAAATCAGCTCTTATTAAATGTGAAGCATTAAACTCATGTCTGTTACACTGCCTGTACTCACAGTGGTCTAACAGTCTGACAAACACATTGTCATGTTTGTGCCAACACACATGTCTGTAGTAGATAATACATCTCAGAAAGCAGCAGATCATAAGTCTGGAAGGTTCTCATCCATTCTCGAGCCTCAAGGCAGGGTCACCTATAGCCATGTCACTTCTGACAAATATTTGTTCAATCTGTTCTCAAAGTCCTCCAGTGATGACAATGCCTCATCTTCCTCAGACAGCCTATTTTCCTGCTTCATTTCCTTCTGCAACAGAAAGCTTTATTCATTATCTAACATGAATCTCCCTTGCTGCAATTGCTGTATGTTGCTTTCCATTCCACTTACCACAAAGAGAAAAAAACAAATGCTTTATTCTTTGCAGCAACCTCTGAACACTTACCACTTGACAAACCTTAACAAAAAGGTTGGCTGTAGACAGATATTTGTAGTTCATTGCAGGAAACTGCACTGCAAAAGAAGATATTTAATACCAGTCTTCACTGTCACCTCCTCCCTGCACTCTTGTCCAGGGTCGGCCTCCTGAGATTCTCAGTGCTCTGCATCTCCTGACCCATCAGCCTGCTCCTTGAGGCACCATCAACCACATCTTCTTCGTCAGTGTCCTCCTCTCTGCCTCAGGCCCCAGGCAGTGTCACTGCAGAGGCCAAACTAGCAAGCTGAGCATGGCTCAACAGGGTGGAAGCTGCTCTACTATGAAGATGTATAATGGTGGCAGCACTCTGAGGTTCATCTCACCAGTTAGTGACTAGTGCTGTAAGAAACACTCAGGTGGGATTCATTTCACCAGAAATGAGGCATCTGAATTACTCATGTAGCCTTCTTCCCTACACAACAAGGGCACAAATGACCCCCTGTACAGGGACATGTCTCTCTGTATTGTTATAGAGGTAGCCTTAGTACATAGGCAATTTAACAAATTCCACTCCAGTGAAGAGAAATAGTTTCCATCATCAATGCCAAAGTCATTGGACTTCACACAGTTTCCAGCAAAATTCAAACAAGGAGCAGAGCTTGAACACAATAGTACTATCTCACACCTAACAATGGAGAGGTCAAGGTCGGTATCAAAGCCTCAATGCACAGATAACTGCTTTTTCTTAAGATGCTTTTTTTTCTGCAGATCTCAGTGCACAAGGAGCCTGAAACCCATGAACTTGCAAGTGAAAAAGAAGATCATCAGCTTCCCCTCAAGTCAACAGGAATAGGAAACAAGAAACAAGCTCACATTCTATAAGCAATTCAGAAAGACTTGCTTTCTTTTTATTCCTTTATAGCTGAGTGCCTATTACAAGTACTTACAAGTTTGAAATGCCCCATACAGATTACATTTAACTGTTAGAGTACTCTTCAGCCACTCTTATTCCAGGAGAGAAGTATTACACAAAGCATACAACTTAAACAAGAATGTGTTTACTAGGAAAAGAAATTACCTTTATCAGCAAGATAAATCTCTTATGTAGATCTCTGGGCTCCAGTCTTTCCAGCCAATTGCTTTTCATATGCCTCACATATATGCATGAAAAAGTTGCTTTTCAGTGAAGTACATAAGCCCTGTACATAAAATAACCACTTACCATCAGGTGACATTCTCAAATATCCCTGGCAGGCACTGACTAGGGAAGGAAAGCACAACTGCTCAGCTAGCAGATGGGATGGCAATCCAGGCATCTAGCAGGTATAGGACCAATTTGTACAATAATGCCAGCCCTTCTCACTCAAATCTTTCTCCCTTCTTGCTCCTGTGTACACTGTGTAGCAGAGCCAGTCTGAAGTAAGAGAGAGCATATCCACATGCCTACAGCAGGATGGGATGTCTTTGTCCCTGCCTTGATGTTGTCTGCCAAATTCTGTGTCATAACATCTCTTTTACAAACACCACATGCCACCTTAATCTAGTTTTCCTGTTTCTTTACCCACCTCAGAACAGGAGTTTCTTCCAAAATCCTGATGTTTTGACCACTGGGAGCTTGTGGGAGGTTGAAGCTCAGTGCTCTTTAACCCATGCACCGGGATGGGGCCACTCCTCTTCAGCCAATTGGTGGCTTTATGGGTCTGGGCTTACCTTTACAATATGAGTTTCTGATCTATCCAAATATTACCGAGTGGATGAATGTGACAGCTTTCTATTCAATCTTCTGTTGAATATTTGCATCCCCATGACAGAAAACAAAGTGAGACAGAACTGTAAGGTAGGTTCTGATGAAAATGGTGATCTTTCATCAAGAAATTATCTTCACCCAGCATCCAAGCTTGTTTCTGTGCTGCTGGAAACAAGACTTTAACGACACTATGTGCAAATAGAGAGGAACGTATCAAACAGCACAACGCTACCCAGATTCAGAAATCCAAGGAGAAGCTCCAGGCAGAAGACCTCTTGCAAGGCAGAAAAAGCACCTCTGTGGGACTAGAATAGCATGGATCTTGATGTGGTTGCATAATGTACCTGTCAGTTTCTTCAGACATGAGAACCACGGCCTCTGGTTGTACAGAACTGACAAAAAACCACATGCGTGGTACTAACTGGGGCTAGCTCTGCTGGGACTGGAGATATGTGCTGACTTCTGGTATTGCCACCAAGCAGGACACATGACAGTGGCTGCATGGCACCATGCAGGCAGGCGCAAACACCCACACAATGGTACCTGTGTCAGGATTAACTCAGTGCAGTAGTCACATTCCCTCTCTACTTCTTGAATCAGCTCACTTTACCCTTCTGTGATGGACTGAATGTTATTAATGTTTTAAACATTGTCAGAATCATAGAAAGACTTTTGTCAAACTGCAAGTTAGCAACTGCCTGTCTGCAACCACCAAAGCACCCCCCTCCCGATGCCTCCTGACAAGAATTTGGACTGTGACTGGGAACTTGAGATAGGACTATTGTATAATCATCTCAGGTCTGAGGAGAGGTAAACCAGGTTCAGAGAAGAATGCCTCTGTGTTAAGAATCAGCTCCAGTGGAGCTCAGTGGGCGGTGGGGGAGAAGGATTTTGGTTATGATGGCAAAATCTCTCCACACCAAACTCAAGGAGTAGCCCTCCACCCCAGGAAGAACATGTACATTGAGACATTCACGTGAGAGGCAGCTGAGAAGGGGTCATAAACCGTCAAAGACCCCCAAAGTGCCCCCCTGACTCTTCCCTGAGGCCTTCCACCACCAGAGGACTGCACATGATCCAAATGAGATAACAAATCCAGAGCCTGTCACAAGAGACTGCAAAGCTTCCCCCACCAGCCCAGGGGAGGTGCCTTGCATCTCCTGAACGTGTATTAATCCATTGGATTCTGTGTTTTGTGGGACCCTCACTGGACTCACGGACACCACTGGGTTACACGGAGTGGTGATACGTTTTCTATTTTAATCTCCTCCCTCCCTCCCTCCTTCCCTCCCTCCTTCCCTCCATCCTTTCCTTTCCTTCCTTCCTTCCTTCCTTCCTTCCTTCCTTCCTTCCTTCCTTCCTTCCTTCCTTCCCTCCTTCCCTCCTTCCGTCCTTCCTTCTGTCCTTCCTCTTTCTCTCTTTCTTTCTCTCTCTCCTTTTCTCTTTTCTTTTCTCTTTTCTTTTCTTTTCTTTCTTTTCTTTTCTTTTCTTTTCTTTTCTTTTCTTTTCTTTTCTTTTCTTTTCTTTTCT
>JAWWTY010000106.1:80069095-80108571 GCA_035222235.1 Margarornis squamiger | reverse complement strand
CCTCTCCTCTCCTCTCCTCTCCTCCCCTTTTTCTTTCTTCCCCCCACTCCTTTTTCCTATTTCTTTCTATCTCTCTGCCTCACGTTTGCCATTAAATAAAACCCATACTATTGACTTTGGCATATGGTCTCTTTGGTACCTTAGTTTGGGCAGAGGCATTTCTAACAATTTTAATAACTGGATCATAACACCTTCAACAGGAATTAGTGGCTAACACCAAAAATGGAGGGAGACACAGAACCCCCTGGACACCCTGAAGTGGGAAACACAGGCAGATGCTGTAAGGACCAGGCACCCTGAGCCACAAGCAGCCCTGCCTGCCTCTGCCTGTCTGTCTCCACTGCGTGCCTTCCTGAAAGATGTGGGGACACAAGGAAGACAGAGAAGCTTGAAAGTATGGTACCACTAAAAGGCTGTAAAACTAGCAGGCAAATAAACTTACAATCTATTACTGAGAATAATTTAATTACTTTTACACTAGGTTCTTCATTTTTGAGGCTTGATCTGTGCTTATTTTTCAGCACTTGGAGAACTACTACTGATTTTGATTTCTAAGAGCACTTTGTTCCTTGAGATATGTGGCAGAAAAAAGAGATGTGATTTGCCTCATCAAGAAAAGTGTATGCAAGATCTTAATGGAAAAGGCATTGGAAATATGCCTGTCAGAACAAAGAGTAACACCAAGTAACACCAACAGAGCTGAGCAATATGTGTTTCCTGAGATTAGTGTTCAGTGACAGACAGACTTGGAGTGTTAATCCCAAAATGTATGTTACTGTTGTTGCAACAGCTTCCCTGAAAAATTTACCTTGGAAAGTCAGTGGCATTGCTGATCCCATAGTCCCCACTCCATAGCAGTCTCAAATATGCAAATTGCTTAAACACTCAGGATGAAATGAAAACAGGAGTAGGTACCATTTTGTGCCTTACTACAACAGCTAAGGACTGAGTAGCCATTAATGCCAATGCCAAACATAACTGTAAACAAAGTTTGGGATTCAGGAGGTATTTGAGTGCTACATTCTAGAAGCCCAGGACCTGCATGCAAAAAGTACAGACACTCAGCAAACTAATAGGACAAGTCCTTGCTTCCTGCTCCTGAGGCCAGCTCAGGAGCCCTCTGTCTCTCTCCAAAACAGGAGCCATACCAGAAGAGTCCCAAGTGTTCTCTCTTGAACCAGATCTGGGATTTGTGCTATGGCATAAACCAACACAATGTCCAGGGTGTGCCAACAGGTCACCAACATGAATGTCCAGGTAGCTGGGGTGTACCCTGGCGGTCTCTGGTAGTAGCCAGGGAGAAGAGAATTATTAGGTGGAAAACCATGAATATTCATTTATCTCCGTGCTCCAAATCGTTGCAAGGCAATCAGTGAGAGAGGTCAATGTGGAAGCCCGAGGCTTCAGGACTAGGGCTGACCCTCATTGTCAAGGGGGTGGTTTAGCACCAGGCAGCATAAGTGATCGAAGCTCAGGGTGCAGGTGAGGAATCCTGCTAGAGGACAAGAAATCCCGGCTTGACATGATTGTCATCGAAAAGCAGAGGTGACTGGGCAGAAAACATATTGTAATTAAGAAAATTTGCCCCAAATAGCATGAGTTTTAAAAGATAGAAAATCAGATTTTTGCAGAGAGATAAAAAAAAGATATTTTTTTTTAAAAGAAGAAATAAGAAAGGGGGGGGGTTTGGTGGGGCTTTGTTGTTGTTTTGGGGTGGGTTTTTTAATTGTTTCCTTTCATTTTCTGACCATTTCCTCTTTTTTCATTCTATATTGCCATCATTAAACGGCAGGGACAAAGAAAAGCAGAAACTGTGTTAAAAAAGCTGTCTCCCTCCATGGAAGCTCACATTTTAGCTCTCTTGAGCAACAAATCCCAAGAGAAAATTCTGCCTTAAAAAAAATCATGATGAAGATGAAAAAGTCAGCTCTTGCAGTTGTTTAAAGCTTGAGCTTTAAAGCCAGAGAATTTCAAATTATAAATAGGGTCTATTTCTGTCTCACATTTTAAAGAACTGTGAAACACCAGATGGTTTTCCTGTCGCTGTGCCCTGCCATATAAAATATATTTTTATGGCTTCTGATTTCACTACAAATAGGGCATGAGAATGATAAGCTGTTAATGTAAAAATAATTTTCCGTGTGAACTTGCCGTGTCTGGAGGCAGTTTCTCAGCAGGCTGGGAGGTGCCCTGCTTTTCCACCACTGGATGGCATTCAAGGGCCATAAATACTCACACTGGGAACTGCAGCAAAAGAAAATTAAAACACAAAGCGTCCAAAGCCTTTGGATTCTTGGTAATGCTTCTGTAAAATATTCATGCTTTCAAAGTTCCAAGGAAATAAATCTAGAAAGATGAAAAACCAGTTTCTGAGGAAAAAGGAGTTTTCCTCTGAGACGTGACTGAATATGCATGTAGGATGTGGGACAGGAGATCTGAAGGCAGCATTACAATTAGGAGAATCCAACAGTCATATCTAGGCATCTCATTAATACAGGTTGGCAGGAAACAATTGGGTGGGACTTGTGTTTTTCCTTCCCAATATGGAACAAGCAGGGAGAGAAAAAGTGAGATGTATTAACTTGACCTTGGGTCTGCAGAGACACAACGCCCTGTTTGTGCAACACCTGCGCACACAAAAAGCTCTTTAAAGCATTTCTGCCTTTGTATCCCTTCTTCAAAGCTCAGACCCATCCTACTGGCAGGCAGCATCATTAAATCCACCACGTCTCACAGCTGAGCCGGCTGTGAGAGGAGGCTGGGCTGGAGACCCCCTGGCGTCCCTCCCCACCTGAGCCGCGCCGCACTTCCCCTGCCTCATTAAGAATAAAGACAGATTGACACTTTTTAAAGATAAGAAGAGCACTCCGCAGCGGTATCACTATTTGTGGGGGTGTAGCTGTAAGGGTCTGGGAGTGCAAGTAGGGTCAGGTTTGTAGAGAGACAACTGCTTTTACGCACCAGTTGGTATACCCAGGAAAGAGGGGTGAGCTTTGGAGCAGACAAGTATCTCAGGTCTGAAAGAATACAGCAAGCTTCAGGCACCAGTATTTGCTGAGTTTCACCAGTTAAAACTTCTAAAGAAAAAGACAGTTTGTACCTCTGTGATACAAAGGAAAGTTTGGAAGATGAGAGGTGACAGAGCCACAGCCTCTGCTGTGTAAAGATGGAGTACAAGCAGCAGAAGACTCAAGAGGAAAAGCTCTAATATTCTGGAAAGTCAGTGTTCCTGCCAAGTCTGTAATTTTTGCTATGAAGTCTAGCTATGAATTTTTTATCTTTAATTTTTTAAGCTGGCCTTGGGAAGCCAGTGTTCCTGCCACTTGCTGAGTGTGTAACTGGTGGTGGTGGTCTGGTCTCATTCACCCTAGGGTGTTTAGTGACCTGTGTTTCTCAGGGTGTGCTGCCTGGAGTTCTTGTCACAGTGTTCTGGTGATGTGCTCAGGACTCTGCTCTGCTGCCATTTAGCTCCATTTGGGGTATGACGGCAACAGGATATGTTTGCTTCTGGTGAAGACTTTGCCATAGCTCAGGAGATAAGATGCCAGCAGGTAAAAGAGAGGGGTATCTGAGAATACATAAGTTAAAATGTGATCTTCTCCTGTTATTATATAGACCACTTCGCAACAAAGTGTACAGTTGATGAGGCTTCACCTTCCCATTACAGTGAACATGTCTGTACTGCTTAGTTAGCTCCTAAAAGACATAAAATATATAGTATAATATATAATAAATATATATATTATATATT
The DNA here is from genome assembly GCA_035222235.1 of Margarornis squamiger. Taxonomy (NCBI): domain Eukaryota; kingdom Metazoa; phylum Chordata; class Aves; order Passeriformes; family Furnariidae; genus Margarornis; species Margarornis squamiger. The sequence goes on along the minus strand of JAWWTY010000106.1, from coordinate 80,104,820 downwards.
ATCCAGAGAAGATCCTCAGCTGCACATGGGGTGCACTCCTCACAACACACTAGTGGTACCTTAAAACCCAGCTTCACACTCCTTTTCAGGGCTTTTGGTTGCTGGTTTTCTGGAGAGACTTATGTTGGTCTCTGGTCTTTGATATATGATAAAGTGTAATTATCTCTCTAGCATAGCTTATGAGGCCTAGAAAGAAAATAGTGGAGTTACAACAGTCCTGCACATACAACCTTGTTCTCCCAGCCTGTGCACTGTTCTTCACATTAGGGTTTGAGGACAGGAAGAGGCTCTCAGGGAGCAATCTGATCTTCTTTTACAACATCTACTCAGAGAACTCCTTATTAGAAAAAAACCTAGTCCAAACCGTCTTCCCATAAGGCCTATTTTATGTCACCTGAAAAGGTGGAAGTGGGTGGAGTGATTTTTGGTCTTAAACTAGTATCTACCATGCACAAGATTTTCTGCTCAGCCTATTGAATTGAGGTTTTAAAATAACAAAAGCAGAAAAACCTTTTTTTCTGGAAGAAAACATTTTTTTTTTTGACACTTAATAGTACACTGTAATATAAAACAGAAGAAATTGGAAACATCAAGGGCAGAGTTTTAACTATAAGTATCAAAACAATTGGGTTTTAGAAACTACAAAGCACAGTTCAAATACATAATCATTTCTCAACAGAGATTACGTATACAACAAAGGCATTATGTTCTAACACATTCCTCATGTAAGATTCCCAGCATTATCTTTGCCCCTTAGCCATTCTCTAATCAAACAACTCAAAAGGGAAAAACACTTTGTCATTACACACTGCTCACAGCCACAGACACGTAGAATCACATCAGCTAATGAGATATGTTGTTCCACAGTCATCAGTCTGTGCCTGGACAGCCCTAGCCCTACTATCCAGATCAACAGCCAGGAACTCAATTACTGCCTGTGTTGATCCACAATGCGACCACTGGACGGATCCAGAGCATAACCACTGGACTAATTCATATTGCCAACATTTTTTCTCTTCCCAATCACTTCACAGAAAACTATTTTACCCTTGGCACCAAGAAAAAGACAATGGGCTGATGCTGCTCAAGGAAGAGCACAGAAAAGCAAGTTGTTATAGTAAATAGCTTCATGCTGACTCTATGTTTATTATTCTGAACATTTTGCTGTTTTTGAGTCTCCTCACTGCTGGATCACATATCTGGAGCAAGATTAAATTTTCTCTTCTGCTTGAGTCAGAAAATATTCAGTAATACTGAGAAACTAAAAAAGATCCTTATTAGGAACATTATTGCACTATGAACTCCTATATCATTGCCCCAGCAAGGTTAATGCCTCATGCCCAAAGAAAGGAAAAAAATACCTATCACAAGCCAGTATTCGATCTGATCAAAAAGCAATGAAAAAAACCACAAATTGTTTCTAATGCCTACAGGGCCAATTTACTTATTGAAGCAACAGATTTGTTTATGTTTCCCATTATGTTTGCATTCATGGTTGCAAATGTTACTAATGGCTATGCAATTACCCATCTCTTTCTTTTAAATATTAACTGAGAACTGTTTGAGTCCTACCTCCAGCCCTGTGCTTGCAGGTCCCATCAGCTGGAGCTCTTTCCCCTGAGCCCTCAGGCAACTGCACACCCTTATGTTTTTTCAAGAATACATGGCCTAATGTTTTGTGCTTTAATTTATTTGGTGACTTTTCAGAATTGCTTTGCTGTTGCATTCTCCTCTGGGAGTATATTTGCATGAAAGGAACACTATGAACCACTTACTATAAAGCCATAAAACAAATGGAATGACAAAACACATGTTAAAACATAGCTATTCCAAATCAAGCTCACTCAAAAACCTGGAGGGGAAAAAGAAAAAAATCATTCTCCTTTCACAGCCTCATCTGGCCTCACCTTACTTGGCAAATTAATGAGGATACACTCATGTTAAGGAGTGAGAACAAGTAATAACATCCTGTATCCCTGTCTGCTGAGGATGAGAGCTGATGGGCCTTTGCACTCAACTATCACTGTGTAGAAGATGGGCAGAGAATGGTGATGGAGAAGAAAATGGAAATAAAGAACACAAAGAGAGAGAGAGAGCATGCTGGTGTTTCCTGTTTTAACACTGGTTTGCTTAACTGTGACTGTGTGGTAGAAGTTACTGTGTTGATACAGGCTAGCAGTGACTTACCATAGTCATTTCTGGAAGTAGGAGAAACAGGGATAGGAGCTCTGGTTAGAATGGTGGTTTTATTTCTGGACTGACTCTTCTCCAGGCTCTCTCCATGCAGAGGTACAGGAAGTTCAAACCTTGCTGTATCTGAGCCTAACTATATCTAGGCTTGCTCCAAAAGAAAGTGCCCTAACAAAATATTGAAGAAAGGGAAACTGACTCAGCTGTAAGGAGACCTGACTCCAAACCCAGCAGCAGGGTAAAGGCAGTCTTAGCAGTTACTGGGTGATTGTTTAATCTCTGTCAAGAACAGCTTCAGGCAGCTTGAACCAGATACTAAGATTTGGGGTGTCTTATGATTATAATACTGCAGAAAATGGAAACACCCCAAAGCAGTGCTCAAAGACTGTTTTTAAAGAAGATTAAATTGCCACAAGGTTGGAGGAAAGGTTTCTCTTAAAATAAAAGCTAGTTAAAGAATAGGAAACAAAGGGTAAAGCTAAATCAGGCCTTTTCCTTACAAGGGAAAATGTTAGAATCAGTTTTACTCAACATATTCATCAGAAACCTTGTAAAGAAAATCCACAGGGAAATTTCCAAATTCATAGTCTGTACTAAACTCTTTTTCAGATGGCCAACTCTTACGCTGATGGTGAAGAACCCCAGAAAGTCCAAACAGAATGAAATGGGCAAAGAGGTATTAGATAAGCTTCAGAGTACATAAATGTAAGTTAATGCATATGGGGAAAAATAAGCCAAACCACACCTACATGATGCTGAATACAGAAATGAAAGCAGCACGTCAGAAAAAAAAGATCTTAAGAGGCATCATTGACAAGTCTCTGGTAATCAACAGAAGCCAAAACTGTATCATGAAAAAGGGTACTGAGAAAAAGACAGAGGGCATTATTTTGCTGCTACATATAACTTTGGTATAACCACACTTGAGTGGTTATGCACACTTGAATACAGGTCATGGTCTGCTCTCTGCATTTCAGGAAGGATGCAGTATGGTTACAGCAAGTATGGAGAAAACCAACCAAAATGATCAAGCAGCTGCCTGATGAGGAAAATCCTAAAAATGCTGGGGTCTTTGTGATAGAGAGAAAAGCACTGAGAAGAGAAACAGTTGAATATTACAAAATAATGAAGGCAATATCCAGGAAATTAGTTTAAAACAGAGTAAGTAAGTATTAAAGTAAGTACTTTTTATACTTCTCTAACTTATTACGACAGGAGGTTATGGAGGCAGATAATACCATCAGGTTCAAACCAGAGTAGATAAATTAATACAAAAGAAGTGCACGGGTAGATACAAAAAGAACAAGGCAGACAAGTAACCTCTAAAAGCCCCCAGTAAACCAGTGTGGATACTGGCACCTGTGGGAGTGATACTGTGATACTGTGCGAGTGGCATAAGAGAAACTGACTGTAAGAAGTGGCTTCCAGAGCCAGAAACCAAGTGCCTGGGATAGAAGATTTATTCCTTTGACCTGAAAGACATTTCTTATGCCTTTAGGCCATCAAAATGGTGGAGAAAGTCAGATAATTAAAAAAAACAAATTATCAAATCAATAAAAAACAAATTCTCAAGAAATTACACTAAGCTGAAATCCTTTCCCAAAGCAAATTTCCTGGTTTTTTTGTTTTCCTCAGCCAAAAGAATACTGATTTCTGTCATACCTCAACAGGCAGAATGGTTTGGCAGGGCAGTACTGTTAGATTTACTGCTTACACGTGTACATATAACGAGATGGCATCTTATTCCAACCTGACTGCAAGCCAAATGCTGGGTTAGTGTATGCCAGAGACATGGGAAACTGCAGACCAACAGGGAAAACCCTTAAATGGGGAAATCCTCCAGACAGCAATGGAGTGATTGACTGTTAGTTTTTTTCCACCAGCAAATGTGTTTACATGTTTCCTGACATCATCTTCAAATCAATCTTTTTTCATGGCAATCTCCTTCGACAAAACCAAACACCCTTCCCTCTAGTCCAAGAGACTCTCGCTACACATGAATATATTTGGGTGAATTCCAAGTTAGTAAGAAGTTTTCACCCAGCTGTAAAGAGGAAACACATAGCCTGTGCTTACTCAAACACAAGCCCTTGGATTATCTCCTTCCCCCTCATCACTATTAAAAAACACTGGTTTTTAGGCAGGGTGACAGGGAGACAAAAGGAAGACTAATGTTCACTTGGAGCTTCTTAGGCTTGCTACGATGAAAAGCCTGGTCTAAAATGTCAGTTCCCTGAAGTCTCTACAGCTTGAGAGCTTTACCTCTTTACCCAGACACCCTTCCTGCACTTACCAGGAGTGGACTGGAAATCACGATACCTAAGAATCATTGAAAGGCTTTTTAGCCCGGCACCCCAAAGCGGTGGGGCACTCACACTGTCTGTCTGTCCACAGAATGGTGACAGTCGCTCCTCAGCCGCTGTTTAACCCTTCAGTCAGTTTTGAGCGTTATTTGATGATGGGTAATGACCTCAGCCCTTGGAAGGTCATACCAGTTTTGTGAAAATCAACACCTGCTAATGGCAAAATATAAAAACTGGGGTCTGAGATGAAAAGAAGTTGGCAGCAGCCCTAAGAAAGCATGCTGGATGGACAAATAGTGGCCCTGGCTCTGGCTAATGGCTCTGCAGCAGCTCAGGAGCGCACATGATGGGACTACCAGGGAGGAGGGGCAGGGATTTGCTGAGGGCATGGCAAAATGGATCTTCAGTGAGATGTGGCACAGATAGTCAGGAAATCAAGCTTCACTAGTCCCTCTGCTCACAGAATGAATTTTTTATTAGGACTGTGGTGATGTAGGTTTATATAGGTCATTGTGACAGTAAAAACATATCGTTTTTATCTTCAGCCTGCTTGATCTTCAGCATTTTTAATCCACAGTATCAGTCTGACTGATTTATTGCTACTTATAAACCACACTGACAAAGACTTCATTTTATCTCCATGCATAAATACCCTGTTCCTAAAATATAGAAGATGCACGTTGGCTATCTATGTAAACAAGAGATTAGTCTTTCTCCTGATTTTGTGACATTTTCTCTCTATGCCCTCTTGAATATAGATGACCAATTGAGCCTCTATTTGAGCCATTTTCTAATGCAAGGAAACTGTATCATACTTGTTTTCTGTTTTCCTTTTCTACTGCAAATATATTATTTAATCCCTACAAATATAAATCTAGCTTGTCTTCCAGTATATATTCTCATTCACATTCCATTTATTATCTATTATGGTCAACTGTATTAGCTTCCTAATAGCATGTAGTATTATTTTTCCTAAACCTGACTGTAAGTGGGCTCACTGACCTACCATCACCACTCTTTTGACCATGGCCTGCCTTTGCACTTACTTTCAAACAAAAATAATTACATTGTGACCTGACTCTAACAGCTACAATCATAAAAAATGTATTTGGATAGGTTAAGGATGTAAAGGTTGGCTGCTGAATCACATGGACGCCAGGACCCAGGAATCCTTCCTTACTGACTGCTGCAGCCCAGCTGTGGGCAAGCAGGGAATCTCCCTCCCGGTCTAAAGGACACAGGTCCTGTTCCTGTGGGCAGGTTTGGACAGCAGTGAAGCTGAGCATCTGTACCAGAGAGGTATATGCACACAAGAGAGCACCAAGGAAACTGCACACATGGACAACCTGAAAGACCACTGCCTTTAGCCCCACTGACATAAACACCAACAGCCCTCACTTAAATGTGAGCAAGCCCAGTCCTGCTCCTCCTCTTTGAATGGTAAGGATTGAAGTTCTCTAGGAAAACATAGGCACCCTCACTTTCTAGTTTCACAAGTGCAGTTACATACACAGATCCTTGAATATCAGCACAGCCTGGGCTCCCTTACCCAGTAAGTGGGTGTCCTACTCTCTAGACAGTACAGCTTGAAGTCTGCTAGCAAGTGCTGCACTCTTGTCTCACAAGAGTCCTCAGAGTCATGGATTTCTTGAATATTAGCACAGCTTCTTAATCCACCCATGCCCCAAACCCTGTGTCTCCCTGCCCAGCACGGCCTCAAACCTAGAGTCCTTCCAGATGCAGGCTTTCTCCTGCTCACCAACCAGTCCAGCTTAAAATTTGTCATTCAATTACACATACATGCACCTATAAGATTAACTGGGGGAAAAATAAATACACTTTGGTATTTACAGGTGCTGTTATTTAGACCTCTCTCACATAAACACACACCATGGCATCTCCAGTTGCTGACAACTTGATCTACCCACCATCCCTCCAGCTGGGACCACCCGTGTGTCTAGAAGAAATTAATTTCATTCCAGATGATGAGTGTTCTCTTTTAGTATAATAGAATCGTTTTGGATCATTTTGGATGATACCTGTAATATCACTGAGTCTACCATTAACCCAGCACTGCCAAGTCCACTAGTAAATTGTGTCCCTAAATGACACAACTACACATCTTTTAAATACCCCCAGGGATTGTGACTCAACCACTCCCTAAGCAGCCTGTTCCAATGTTTGACAACACTTTACATGAAGAAATGTTCCCTAGTATCAAATCTAAACCTTCCCTGGTGCAACTAGAGGCTATCACCTCAGGTTCTATCACTTGTTATTTGGGAAAAGAGATGGAATGCCATACAACCACCTCACTACAACCTCCTTTCAGGTAGTTGTAGAGACTGATAACGTCTCCTCTGACCTTATTATAGTGGTCTCTGACATACTGGTCTCTCAAGTTGCTGTCACCAAGATCTATGGGTCCCTTCTCCAGTTTATAGCACTTAGGTCTTGCAGCACTCACAGACAGGATACAAAATGAGATTACACATAAAAAAAGGGGCGCGGGGGGGGAGGGGAAGTTAAGCAAATGTTTTAATACCAAGGTAAGACAGACTTCAGTGATCAGGCAGAGGCTCAGCCAGACAAGCATATTGACTGGCAGCTTGCACACACGACCGGCTGCTTTAACATCCCTCTGCTATGTTTTAACGCTCTTGCTCCTCCCCAATCCACTCAAGTCCCCACCTTTCTCCACCTTTGGACGTTCGTCTAAATATCCTATAGTAAGTTTTGCACAGTCCCAGAAGCCCCTCCTAAAGTCCCATAGGGAGTTCTGCCCAGTCCTCAAAGTATCCACCACACTGAGGGCAGCCTCATTCCGTTCCCACAGCTTAGGGAGCTCAGGATGGCCCTTTCCACCGCTTAAGAAACCCTGGCTGCCACCCCTCCAGCGGTGCCCGAGGGCCATTCCTAATGGGCCATCAACGAGTGGCTGAAGGGCTTAGTCCGTCTTGTTTTCCTCACCACCTGCTGTTAAGTTTGTGTATCTGTGTGGTTATTCTGTCACATTCTTTGTAAATTTCTTTGTGTTACTGCTTCTAAACTGAAAAGTTAGAGGCAGATAACTTAAAGAAGCGGATGCTCCCCCATTCCACGTACCCTCACAATAGACACTTTGTGAGCTCTTGGTACCTGAGGTCGCCTGAGAGGGGAGAGGGAACCATGAGCTGATAAGTTCTGTGCCAGGCATCCTAACAGGACACAGGGCTACAGCATTTCATGCCTTTTAAAGCACGGGTTTCACTCTAATTGGTATTTCTGTGGTTTTACAACACAAAATACAGAATTTGGTTCAGAAGGTGCTAACCAAAGTTCATCGTGTCACCAACCTGCTATTGTGGGCAGCACAAGATAGACACACAAGTACTCGCTACTGCCGGAGGAGCTCACTTGAGTAAGAGGTCATCCAAGAAGGTTGGCAACACCAAAAAGGCACATCACTCCTGAAAGCGAACTTCAGAGAATGTGTTTCCCTGCTCTCCCTTTCAGTCCTGTAGAAGTTATGAGAAAATGCAATACTATTCCCATCCCCAAAGATAATCACGCTGCATCTTCAAATCACCCCTCTCTTGTTATCCAGAAATCCCAGGCAGGATCTGGGTCTCCTGTAAAAGCAGCCACTCCTGTAAAAGCAGCCACATCAATCACATTTAATAAAATTATACAACAGCTTGGAATTGTGAGTCAGCTATAGCAGCTGCATGACATGTGTTTCTGTAGTGTCTTGAGCTATGACCCAGAATGAAAAATTAGACTTCTCATTGTGAAAACCTGTGCTGCTGATGTTATTAAACTAATCTTAAAGACCACCCTACTGAACTGCTCCCCTCTGACCAAAAGTAATGTTGAAGCCAACAAGACTTAGATAAAACATTATGAGTAAAGCTTTCCAGAATGTTAAAATTTTCCAGCATAATGAGAATAGTGAAGCAACAAGATCAGTCTCTTTGGCAGATTCTGAAACAACCACTGGAGTTTTTTTCTTTTGTGTGTGTGTGTGTGTGTTAAGCTACTAGATCACCATTTTTCCTCAGTAAACATTGATGATTTAACTGACAGTTTATTTTAAAAATAGATCAAGCGTTTGGTTGTCATGCAAGTGCTGTATTTTATCCCTAAAGGAAAGAATTAAACTTACTTAAATGCATGAAAAAACAAAGAGGAAATAAAATAGCCATCTATCTTATCCAAAGTCTAACCAGTGTCGACCAGAAAACAAAAGATTTTACACAGTGGTGCTATAAAAGCTGAAAAACAAACATTCCATTCACCGTTGTCCTTGATCATTAACAAAGGGACAGGCTTTAGGATTTATGATAGTAGCAGGTACTGCAGTGACAATCTGTATGGTTCTCTATCTTCACATTGTCCTTAAGGGTAATCTTAAAAAAAGAAAACACACACATACAACAAATAATTAGGATTAACTACACAGTAGAAACAGGATTCTCAAGTAAAAGACATCTGAAGCCTTTTTCCTAACCACAAAGTACACAGGCTCTTTGGGGTACATGTGCTAGAATGACCTCAACAGCAGCTTATGAAGATGTATCATCAGTGCCTTTGGAGCTGTAAAAAGATGGCTTTCAATAGTGACACAGGTAGTGCCATAATTTGGTGTCCTTAATTTGGACACTTCTTCAAGTGGCTAATTTTCAAAAAGTATCAAGTAACCCATCTATGAAAAATCAGGAAGTGTCCTTAAAATACTTCACATGGGGATTATAAAAATGAAGACCATGAACACAGTCTTTAATCACAACCAAATTCTAGTTACTTCTTCAGGGCAAGTATAATGTCGTTGATCCAGGATAAGATCTATGTTCTTCTCAGATGAAGAGCTAGGATGGGTTCAGCTGTAGGTGTCTATAGTTAAGTTCAGTGTCTATAATTAAGTCAGGTATCTGGTCTCACATCACAGCCAGCGGAAATCCAGTGCTCTCTTCAGCTGTACACACTGAGCTGTCAGTTGCCATTTAAGAGGTTAGGGGGGATCTCACCAAAACTCCAGCTGTCACTTTAGAAGCTCTTTCATAAGTCCTCTGTCTGCCAGCCATTCACATATGACTTCAGTATCCTAAGGTATCTCAAATGCACCAAATCTGGGAGTGGGTAATTCGGCTGAGCCTCTTTTTTACACACTTAGCCTGATTCAGGTCACCACAGGATAGACACCTTAGCTTGTTTCAATGAGCTCACCATTTATTACATTACACTTAAGGTTTATTCACTTGTGGAATATGGAGTATGACTACCAAAATAATCAGATTTAGGAGAATCTCTCTTTAAAAGATGAGATTGTTAGAAGCTCACATTAGTTGCACACATTTACAGTTCCCTCTTTGTTATGCGATTAAAATTAAAACATAATCTCAATTAATCTAATGAGCACCGATTGTTTTGGTCCCCCAATCCCATATATGTAATTGATAGTATTGACCAGACACCTTTTCAGACAACTCCTGCCTATGCAGGAAATAAACAAAACAATTGACTTACTAAAATCAAATACACATTGCATAGCATTTAAGGGGAAAATGTACATCCAGGAGAATTGAAAATTAGGAGGGAAGTCCACTACCAGAACTGCTGGTGTCATGAGACCAAGCAGTTTTGCTGAAGTCAGTGGCACTGCACCAATTTCCACATCCCATCTGAATATCAGGCTTATTACTGGTTGTTGCTTTAATTTTCCCTTTAGAAAGAAAGAAAGAACCAAAACACAGAGGATATAAATGCCAAGAATGCCTCCCTCAAGTTGTTCTCCAGTGTCCTCCAGCAAAACCATATTCTTCTCTATTCATTGCTTCAGCTTAATAGTGCATTCTAAAAGAACCTTAAGCAGATCTCATCCACACCCTCACCTTGGTAAAAGCCTTTGCTACGCAGCACGTTGCTTCTGATGTAATGTTCTTTGGAACAAGCATAGTCTTCTTGGACCTCATTGGAGTGGGATAGGCACGGGAGAAACAGCACCCAGTGCACTGGTAGATGGGTGCTCCTGGCTTGGAAAAGAATCTATTCTCTCCTAGCTTGCACTCTGGACAACCTGCCATAAAAATATAAGGAAGAGACTTTTACTTGGTCTCCAGCTGTATTTTCATTTTCAGAAAGAAAAGGAAAGTGCAGGCAACAACAGGAAGCACTGGCCACATTCTGCTGCTTGATGTCTGCAGAATAGAAAAGCACAGACACCAAAGCTCTCCTTTTTAGGGTTCTTCAGCTCTACAATATACACAAACTGTGGCCTTCTAGGTAAAGGACAAATATTATTGTATCTTTTCTAGTTTTCTTTTCAATTTTGTTGACAGTTGTGGAGGTTTGTTTGTAGGTCTACAGCACTGGGTGTCGCTAGAAAAATTCCTACTAGCTATAGATGGCTAAACAGCACTAGTAGGGTTTGTAGTGCTTCTTAGACTTTGACTGTTTTTAAGCACAATTCTGTTATCGAGAGTTTTAAAAATGTCCAGTGATCCAGAGATTTTTGTAGATCACATATTTCTGTATTCCATTTGAGGCTAACTAAAAAAACCTGCAACTTCCAAAATACCCCTAAAATCTTTCTAATATGCATCTTTCACAGAATGTTACACCATTAACATCCCATATCCTGGGCTCTAAAGAGGAAAAATATTCTGCATATTAAGAGAAGAAGCTATGGTTCTGCTGTTCCTGATGATACATTGTCATTTAGATCTCAGGAGTACAAGAAACCAAATGTTTCTATTTGATAGTGTTTCAAGGATTAAGGTCACTTTGTCAACATGAGGATGTGGTCATCTGACACATCCTTGACCAGGAGAAATCAAGTTCAGAGAAGAAATAGGAAGCATACTCATGGTGAAATTACCTTGATTTATTATACCCTTATTGTCAATAAATGCAACTGAATTGTAAGATTTATGACCACATTTATAGAACATGTGAAAATTGAATTAATACTCTCTACGAAGAATTGTCCTATCTCTGAATGCTGAAAGCAGCTTACCCTGTGTGAGAAACTCTCCGTCTGGGAAAGTATGAAGAAGATGTAGAAATACAGACAAAATGGTCAACGTGACAGCTGCATACTTCCCGTAGCAATCCATGACCTGTCCGGAAATACAAATACACACATTTTTGAAGGACTGTTCTGCACTGGGTACAGTACCAGTTTCTAAGCTATACAATGGTACAGCTTTCACTGCAAGTAACAGAGATCACTTAGAACCAGGATCAAAAAACTGAAAATGCAGTGTACTGACGTGCATTTTATAGGCTCAGAAAATTTACCCCATCACAATAGCAAAAATGTGCTATCCTTTCTGGCCTTTTTTTTCTGAATAATAACATAAACCACATCACCTAAACTTCAAATGTTGTAACTGTCCAATATTTTTGACAGACTGGTGTGCTAATTTTGACTGGGCTAATTTTCTTCATAGTAGTTAGCGTGGGGATATGTTCTGGATTTTGGTTGAAAACTATGGATAATACAGGAATGTTTTCATTATTGCTGAGCAGTGCTTGCAAAGCATAAGGGCCTTTTCTGCTTCTCACTGCACCCCAACAGTGACAAGGCTGGGGGTGCACAGGGATTTGGGAGGACACACCATCAGGACAGCTGATCCCAGCTGACCCAAGGGATATTCCATACCATGTGGGGTTGTGCTCAGCATACAAAGCTAGGGGAAGAAAAAGGGAGGGGAGAAACATTCAGAGTGGCAGCTTTCATCTTCCCAAGTCACCATTACATGTCATGGAGCCCTGTTTTCCTGGAGATGGCTGAACACCTGTCTGTCCATGGGAAGTGGCGAATGAATTCTTTGTTTTGCTTGCCTGTGTGTGTGGGTTTTGCTTTACCTATTAAACTGTCTTTGTTTCAACCTATGAGTTCTCTCACTTTTACTCTTCTGATTCCCTCCTCCATCCCACGATGGGCCCAAGATTTCTTCTAGGCTTCATTTTACTGATTTGCAGAATTTCCCCCTTAAAATTTTTTTCTCCTAAAGCATAGATCTGAGTCCTTCCTTTACAAATAAATTACTTACAGTGAAGTAATTGGGTCCACAGAGGAAAGAGTTGCATAAAGGATGCTGAAGTATTAAATTACCAAACTGGGGCATCCTATGCAGGCGACAGAGACAACAGCACTCCTTTGCCCAACCTGGCTGGCCAGGGACAGCCTTGCCTTGGAGGATTGAGTTTCAGGGTCATTTTATTGCTGAGACACATTTGAACAGGAGGCCTTTCCAGGCCCTTGCAGATAATCTTGTGAGGATCTGGGCTAAGCACTGCTCACATTCAACTTCATGAGTGGGTGCTTGGTTGTGGATGGGCAACAAGGTTTGGTTCACTGGTTCCAGTTCTTCCTGACTGGCTTCAGCCAAGCACCCCATGCAGCATCCCAAGCCCACAGCTCCTAGTCACCGAACTATTTACCTGCCTTCTCAGAAATGTTATCTGATCATGCAGATCTCTCCACCTCTGCACTCACCACTCCAGGCCGAGTCTGGAGCTCGCCCACAACTTGTTTGGGCTGTGCCTGAACTGCCGCATGAGTTCCTCCAGGGACAGATCAAATTTTGGCCCCAAATATTTCTAAAAGTGAGGTGGCAGTGAGAAGGAAAATAATGCCAGTGACACAGAAATCACTCTAGAGATATGGTGTAGAGGTTATTTCAACATGCTATACTGATCAGAGAAGGCACTGCCAACCCTAACCAGGAAAGACAGTAGAAAATCAAGTATAATTAAATGAAGATAGCTTTCACATAAAGCTAGTGTTTTTCTTTGCAGATTTCACACCTACCCAGCAGAATCCCTGCAAGGACTGCCACAATAATGCAAATGTTCAAATAATGCCTGCTTTTATCTGGAGGGAGAGGAAAACCTGAGGTGTTCAAGGAGTGAAGCCACTTGCCTGATGTCATTATCTGAGAGTGAACCTGGAGCACTGGGATGTGTACAAAGAGAGTATTGATCAGCAGAGTGGTGCTTCATCACTGCACAAATTCCCAGAGATATATGGGGATGTGGGGCTGCCAGACACAGGTCAGCAGGTCTTGCTTCATTGATTAAATAGACATACAATGCAGTCCTCAAAGGTAGGAGTTCAGAAGGCAGCAGAGCACAGGCCCTACAAGGTAGCTTTGAAACCAGGAAACAAAATGAAAGAGAGCTCCATCTTTGCAGCAATCAGCAGAAGATCATGCCCTGGCATATGAGGCTGAGACTAAAAGGCAGGATGAAAAGAAAATGGCCTCTGTCTGACTGGGGTTAGGAAAGTGGAAAGAAACAGTTTATGAGCAAGACTGATGTGCATTGCTTTCCAGTGCAATTAATGAAGGCAGTGGAAACAAGCATCTTTCTAATTAAGACAGAAAAAAATAGAGGAAAGAGAATGATTTGAAGCCCAGCTAAACAGAATGGCTAAGAGGATGATAAGGTTGCAGTTAACAGGTGGCAAGGCTGAGTGCTGGGTATAAGTAACTTTGCCTTCTCCCTCCCACCTGTCCAGTGAGTCAGTTTATGCTGGCAGAAAACAGAGGATACAGGAGCTAAAAGCAGACCATAATGTTCACAAAGAAAAAACATTGGAAACGATTGTGGAAGCACTGGAAATAAGCATTTGGAAGACATTTCAAAAGACAGTTCAATATAGGTATGCATGGAGGCTGTATGCAACATATTGTTATTCATCTCTGCTTGGGCTTTTACCAAAAACTCATATGAATATAAGAAATAGTCTTCTGACTACACCTGTCCATGGGTGGCAAAGGAAATTGGATGCCATTAACACAGCCCCATGCCATGAAAGCATTGAACATGGCTGTCAGGTTCCTGAGAAGCAGCTGACTGCCCTCTGGGCTCTGTTCCCTCGAAGCTGTGTCTGCAGGAGAAAGGTGATCCTTCACACTGTTCAGATCCATAATCTCCTATGGTCCCTCCAAACATTTGGAAACTGTACTGAGCTCTGCAGCACCTATGGATGGATGAATGGATTGGCTACATCACTCCTTCCAGCAAACCAGGTTTTTTGAATGTTGTTTTCTGTATAGCTCTTCCCAGCCCCATCGAGAAGGCATAATTGCTGGCAGACTTGCCTGCACTGTTCTATCTTGTCACTATTCTATCCATCCAAGAGGACCTTCCCCAGAGTGCAAGAAGTCAGCTGGAGTGTCTCATGCATCAGCAGAAGACAGACAGCCTATTCCAAATGACCTGTTTCCACATCTACCTGAGCCTTTTGATAACCTGGATGCTCCAATGCTTCCAGTAGGATGCCAGTCACAGGAATAACACCACAACCCTTGAATGATTATCCTGTGATTTTATGCTCTTTGCTGATGGCACAGTGGCATCCTCCATCCTAATTTTTCTAAGAACACATAATGCTATAATTTGGTACATTGTAAGGGTTTGAGGGAATCCCAGAGGGAAGTTTTTTATATTACATTAACCAAAAGAGGAATTGAAATTGCAGTTTTGTACTTCCTCTATTGAGTCAGATTGTCAGGCTCATGCAAAACCACCAAAGAGACCTGTCAATAAACCGCAGATGTGTTCTTTCTACCTTTCCAATGCAACAGCTCTTTTGCCTGATGGTCTTACTTGGTTTTCTCACTGTGCCCATGCAGTTAACCCCATCAGTGTCTACAATGTTCATTTCATCTCAGCATCAAATCAAAGGGAGCTTTTACTTTGTTCTTTAAATATTGTCTTTCTTAAGCTACTGCAATATCATGTAATGCACAAATTTCAGCAGCTCTTTGGAAAGACGGTAATTTTAAGTCTTCCCAGTAGTTAAAGTCTCACCTCATTACTACAATACCTTGTCTTTTTCTGTAAATAAGTTATCATATTATCAGTTACCATCAAAAACACAGGCAATCACCTGTATTTGCAAACAGGTCTTCTGCTCAGGTATGTGTGGGACTCTGTGGGTACTTTACATTCACATGAAGCTCCATTGGATCAGAATCACTCATCTAACTCTGTCGTCCAGGTCCTGACACAGACATGGCAGCAAGTTCTGTTCAAGGGCTATCCTTTGTACTGACTGAATGTAATAACATAATGATTTCAACATAAACTTGAGACATCCCTCCATACATTTCCATAGGGTGACAGTGGTTCTGGCATACCCAAGAGCAATTAAACATTCTACATATTGTGTTCATTTCTTTCTGGGATGCTTGGCCATGAGGTACAGCTGTGTCACAGCAACAATGAACTACAGCTGCTATCACTTCACTCGCAGCCCCATGTCATGCACACATTAACCTTCTCGCAAACTGCTGAAGGCTGAAAAATCTTCATTAACATTTTTTTTCCCTTCTCTTAACATATTTGATCATGACTGGAAATTTAAAGAATCTAAAAGATGTGCTAGTACCATAGGTTGTGTGATGTTTGACAGTTGACAGCACCACCAGTGAGCACAAAGTTACTAATAAAAAATTACTGGACCCAACAGAAATCACACATTATTAACATTTAGCTGCAATTCAATTCTAGAACCTCATTTTCTCTTACTTACAAAACTAGTTTAACCCCAAGCACTGATGTTTCAGTTTAAGTTAATTATCAAAGCAAAAACTTTGACAGAATGGAAGGGAGAAGGGAAAGAGAATGAAATGAAGAGAAGCAAAAAGAGTGTCAAAAAATATGCAATGGTTCCTTTTTAACAGTAATAAAAAATTAAAAATATATTACCTTTTTTGTTCAACAAGAGTCAGAGAAACTGTAGGATGGTGTTTGAAGGTGAGTTTGACGCTTGGATGTAAGTTCCCAAAACTGATGTATGAAAAAGTTGCATCTTTCTTTTATACCAGTAAAAGCTAGATCATATTGCTCACCCACATCTAAGCCATTGGATCAACTGTACATTTTCCCTAATGACTGAACATCACTTTATGTAATTACCAGCCCACCATGCTGATCTTATCTTCAACCTGACTTTCATAAAGATTATTTTTTTCCTTATATAATGAAAGAAAGGTCAGATTGAGAGCACAAACTCAGTGCTGTATGAGTTTCCTGGGGAACTCAAGCACTGAATATCCCTTTTTTTGTTGCAGTTTTCAGTGAACAGAATCTCACTTTCAAAAAAGGACAAATTACTAAGGTATTCTAACACTTCTTATTAAATTGGAGAATACTACTCAAAAAAAAAAAAAAAACCACAAAAAACCCCCACACAAAAAAATCAGCATAAACCACTTCAATACTAATAGTATTGTTGTAGCAGAGAGTAAAAAATAAAGAGCACCAGTGATCTATACAAACATATGGAAGAATAGTCTCCATTTGAATTTAATGCCCGAAAAATGAATACATGGATAAACAGGGTACAATCACCTCTATAAGGCTAAGATTTCTGGCAAGATCTTACCTTGGTTTTAGGGTAAAGTTAATGCAATGGAGCCATTTCTGAAAACTGCACCAGGATGTAGATTCTTAAGGCTTAGGGACTTGTAAGTCCTCAATTTCAAGTGGCAGAATCTGTCTAAACAAGATGGGTCCCACTTTGCCTTGGCACCAAGGCCAAGTGGCACAGCTGGCTTGCATCCATTCAACATTTCCCTTCCTCTCCTCAAAGGCGAGGTGAACATCCAAATGCCTATTGGGAACAGCCCCTGGCAGTGTTAACAGCCCTGAGCCAGTGCTCGTGTTTTCAGGTTCTGGAGAGTTGAGGGAGGTTCACTACATATGTCAGAAGTTCCCTGCAGAAGTTAACTGCCTAAACCCCAGTTACTCACTCTGGACTGCCTTTATAATTAATGGACAGAAATAGCCATAAACAACTATTTCAGTACAAGATTATGCACTTTTCCAGTGCACCTATTTTTCATCATTGAGAGTCCAGGGTAACTACCTTGGACTGCTCACTGTTCTACCCACAGAAATGGTTTTACAAATGTTTTACAGCTTAGAAAAAATTCCTAAACATCTAAAGCCTTAAAATTACCTTTTAAGCACCTGCTTTGTGTCATGCACTGTTGGAGATGCAATATTGAAAGAGACCCCCTGCAGCTTCTTGTGTTCCTACAAAAATGAAGCTTTGATTTGCAAAACAATCAGTCTCTTACAAAATGTTTATTGTATAGTTGGATTTGGTGAATCCCACCTGTGCAGATTTCTGCATTTCAGTTTTCTTATCCCTTGCCTCGACTCTCTTTTTAATAACAACAACACCCTCAGACTCTGCTAGCTATTTCAGACACATTTATGGGAACCTTATCACCTCTGTCTTCATTAACAACCTTATCTGCTTCAAGGTGTCAGACACTGTTTTCTCTTCCATTTGTTCAACTGATCACTGTAACAAAGTTAAACTCAAAACAATTGTCCCTAGCTTGAAATTGGCTTCTCTTTCACAACTGAAGATGGATTTCTTCACCTGTAAGCTTGTCTGGTGTTTTGAACAATATGTACTGGTCTAATAAAAGATAAATTAAACAAAAAAGTTTTTCTCCCTACAATTGCTCTCCCTTGCTTAATTTAATAACAAAAGCATACAGTTGAAATTGGAAAGCTATTGGTAAACATAGTTTACTGAGAAATATTCCCCTGGAAAACAGAAGCTTAATATTTCTTGTCATTCAAAACAAATTGATGAAAATTGCTGAAGTTTTATAGAGTGCCTCTGTCCTCCCATTTCATACTCATCCCAGCTTGCAGTTCTGTAGAAAACACAGGATGGCTGGTGATGCTTCACAAAAACTAGGAACCTATCTTCGTAATCAGGAAAATAAGTAATTATTTTATTGTATATTCATATTTGGCACTTATTTACCTATGTATTGTAGTAAAGAGCAAAAGCTACACAAAATATTTATTTCTTCAGAAGGACTCCAGCACAGTGACAGTGTTACCCCACGGTGAAAGAGAAAAATAAAAGTCCCCACAACCTGGTACTCTCTCCCTATCAGAATGTATTAAGAATAAATCTTGTGAAGTCAATGGAATTACACTGGTATAAAAGATAGTTTAAAAAAAGCTCCTATTTTTATTAAGAGGATTTCTTACTTTAGCCGCTCCAAATCTCCAACTAAAAATACTTGGTCAAATCTGTCTTAATGTGTCACTGAATGAGAAATGAGAGAATGTGGCTTACTGTTTTTGTGGGGGACAGTTTATTAAAAAAGGTATTCTTAAATCCCTTAGCAGGGTTTTTGCCACACTGGTATTATGGTTTTACGGTCTGTGTAAGTATATGGATGAAAACAGAGGTAAATATTTACACCAAAATGGACCATAGACTATGCTTTGCCAAGATCAGTATTATGCCATTCTGGGTTGGAAAAATGCAACAAACTACTAAAATTTTCTAGTTTGTTTGCAGCCACTATGTTCCAAAATTGGACTGGGACTCTATTAAGGAACATAAGTGAAACTAAATATAGCACTTTTTAAGATTGAAATCAGTGTGAGCTCTGCACCTAAATATTATGGAGTTTCAGAACTTTTAGTGCTTTTCTAGGAGCTGGGTCCCTACAGCTCCTTCTCTGGCTTTCTCTGGAAAGGAGAGTTCCTATCTCTTCCCTTGCTCTCCCAGTTGCTGTCTCAGGGTATCTGTCTTACTTCCCTACTTAGTGATATCTGCTTATCTGCAGGCTGCTTCCTGATGCTGCCTCTTCCTCGCTAAAGGAAAGCTTTTCTACTTTGCCAGTCAGCACTGACACCCACTGTCAGTAAAAGACTGGGAAAGGGCTCTCTTGCTTCAGAAAACAAACACTTCTGTTCAGAACAGGTCTACTCAATCAATAAACAGAAACAAACCCTCTGAGTGTGGCCACAGGTTAGCACTATTAAACAAAATCTGCCTACGTTTAGTAAGAGCAATACGAGGTTTGCTATACCTTACCACAGCATAAAAGACAGTAGAGAGCACACCTCTCTCTTTTTTTTTATTTTAATTGATGCTGTATTCATCAGAACCACGTCTGCCTTCTTCATTGGTTTTTCTATTTATTGTAGATAAGCAAATGAGAAGAAACAACCTTTAAAATCAAGTTTTGATAGCATTTTTGGCTCGGATGAATAAACAGGTTGAGTTTTGGAGGATTTTTTTTTCAACAATAATTAAATTACATTTCAGAACTTCCTCCAAATGCAGCCAAAATCCCTTCTTCATAATGTGTGCAAAATCAGAAAACAACAGTCCTCCATCTGAGAGAAGGGAATGCTCACCAAATGCCAGAAACTCCTCTTTCCTTCTCACTTGCAGTCTTTGAATATCTTCTTGACATCTTTGTCCAGCCCTGCCCTACAGGCTGACACAGCACCCACAAGTCTGAGCCTGCACCAGAACCTATACCAGAAGGCATCCTGAAGCACTGGTACTATCTCTTGCATAGTGGTGTCACTTCCTTAATTTCCCATCCTACCTTTCAGATGTTCCAGGAGGAGAGTAGCTCCGACATACCACAAGCTGCTCCGCACTGGCATAGGCAAATTATCAGAGCTGCTGAAGAGAGAGAATAACAAAAGGCCCACCAGAATGAGTGAGAGCATATCCTGGAGAGAAAAATTGTCAGGGGATTCAAGACAAAAAAAAAACCCAAACTTGAGTGTTAAACAAAAAACACAGACAGGTATTTCAGTATTTCACTGAGTCTTCCTACTCCTTCCCAGTTTGCTCCAAATTTTTTCAGCTGCCATTCATCTATTCCCAGAGACGGTAACACCAGCTCAGTATATCTACATGTAAAAAAGGCTCCCCAAGGCAACAGAAAATACAGATATACATCATTAAGAACTCCTCTCTGCTGAAAGGCTTCATACCAAGTTATGTGGAGACTGAAAGTCAAATTTTCTGTTCTTTTACAGATGTTTTCAACTAATTATCTAAAATTATCTCTCAAAACAATACTTTCTGGCCTCATCCTCTTTTGCTTAAATTGATGGGAGTTATGCCATTATTTCAAATGACACTGGATCAGGACTTTTAAGATTAGCTATTAGTGTTCTCAAGCTTCAACCAAACATTGATTATTCTGAGATAATAAGGCTTTTAGTACTTATTGCACATAAATAATTGACTGAAAACCTTCTCCTATTCTAAAACCATAAAAAGGGTTCACTAATATATATCTTTTTTTGTTTTTTAAAGGAATTAATATAACAGATGATGACAGTTCAGAAACATGTGCAATAGACATTATTTCATGAAAACTAAGTAAAAATTGTGCAACTGATGAAAACCAGAAATATTATAAGGAATAGACATACTTTATTCCCTTTTCTTACTGTAAATTGTCAAGGTTGAAATGTTTAATCATTTCTTGTTATTGGGCAACTTCTGATACTAATAGGATGATGGCTTGTGTTTAGCTCTGTTTTCATGCTTCTTTTTAGAATAGGTTT
The DNA here is from genome assembly GCA_035222235.1 of Margarornis squamiger. Taxonomy (NCBI): domain Eukaryota; kingdom Metazoa; phylum Chordata; class Aves; order Passeriformes; family Furnariidae; genus Margarornis; species Margarornis squamiger. Next base: position 80,083,968 of record JAWWTY010000106.1, on the reverse strand, counting down.
ATTTGAAATCCAATTCCTTTGAGCAAATTTAGAATAGATATTACAATTCTCACAGCATTGTGAAACAGCAAACAAAATGTCATTAACATGTAGATTTAACCTCCAGGCCTTTAGGGACTGTATTTGAATATTCTTTTATTCTACTTTTAATTAATAAAAGCAACTACACCTCATATAATGACTAAATGAGCTCACGAGGTCAGGAAGGTTTATTCCTGTTACTTATAACATTGCTGAGTTGAAGTAACCAGGTTTGTTAAACTCCTGAAACATTAAGGGCTTACTATCAGACAGAGGTAAAACACTGGACTACATAGTCTATCTGTCAAACTGATTATGTCAATGAATATGTTCCTGCACCATAAGGGTAGCCCCATAAGGGTAGCCCAGGAGAGACGTATAATGCACCCTTATTTTAAACATATTTCAGCATTTATCTTTTTTTTTTTATTAAATAAACCACCACGGAAAAAAAAAAGCACCCAAAAAACATATGAGCAGATCATTACATGGAAGTTTAGATCTGATAAATAGCCATGTAAAAGGGAAATTTATACTTCTAGTGCAGCTAAAACAAAGAAGCCTGATCAATAACGCAGGATGTCTCATTTATACAACTAGAAGTTTCAGCAATTCTCATTATCTTATACAGTCATAATTGTTCAGACAACTAGCTACTATCTTTCTCTAGCTCCAAATCTGAATGCTTTCATGTGCTCGTCATATCACCTCTTCTGTTGACAGAGGTTTCTACTATTAATTGCTTTCACATTTCACAGAACTGTATTTCTTGCTTTTTACAAATTAAAGCAGAAAAAATGCCTGAATTCCTCAAATTCCAATCAAATTGCAGCAAGGAAGAAGTAGTCTACAATGCTGATAGTAAAAAAATGCACTGACATAGAAACTTGGCTGGAAAAAGGTTTCTGAATAAAACAACTTATTTCTATCACATTACCAAGAGGATCATTACCAGGTGGCTGTTACCCTCTGTACTGCCACTGCACAGAGAAAACTGGCTGCCAGGTAATTTGACTGAGCAAAAAATTCACCATACTTAGGTTCCATATTGCATCAGCACCTCAGAAAGCCACACAGAGAACAAGCAGAGATGGTCCCCTGCCCTGGAGAACTCACCATTTCATACTGAGTTTGGAGGAGTAAAGTCATTCCCCTGAAGTACTTCTGTTCTAGGCATTTTTCTTAAGACATCAATAGCCAATTGTCTGGGCTTCACCAAAATTTCCAGATGAGGCCTTAGGACTACGTAGTGCAGCAGATCCATCTCTTCTGATCACACATGGAAGAAATCCCTTCCGATCACACATGGAAGCAATCCCTTCCCACAGCCACCTGCCCCTTTGGAGGAACTGTGCATAGCATTTGGTTCACATTTGCCAGAGACTTTCAGAGCAACTAATAAAGGGAATTATACGTGGTATTTGGCTATCAGTGTGACTTTGCACTTGGAATACAGGCTAGAGCATTATAATTAATGCCATGGTGGGAAGTCTTTCCCACCTCCATACAGTTGTCTATCAGAAATAAAAAGGGCTTAAATTTACATAACACTTCACAACAGATCTTACAGTGCTTTGAAAGCTGAATATTGAGAGTTGATTTCCCACAGTGTAGAAATTTAGCCACTCTCACAAGGCAGAACAGTAGCCATTCGCTGCCAGCAATACTACACAGCTGTCCTCAGGGGCCAGCAATCCAACAAATTTATATCTCAAACTCAAAGTAAATGCCTGTCTAACTATACTGAAAAGGTCTCAGCTGTAAATTTGTGAGGAGGGAGAGGGCAGGGAAGGCGGTCTGAAAACCAGTAAAAATTTAAAAGCTGCTATTTTATATTATTTTGTGATCCATGCCATTTCTTAAGGTAAGTTTAGAATACAAAATGAAAGAGCTGAGAAATTATTAAACAAAATTTCCTAGCTCAAATGGTCTAGATGGTGCATGTGTCCTCTTTCCAGACATGAGAAATGCAGTGGGAAATGCTGCAGGGGATCACTTCCTGCTTCAACACTAAGGGATTATTTTGTTCATGCAACTTTGAGTGTGCAATTCAATAAGCTGTCGAGACAGATAGATTATTGATATTTTACCCTTGTACAAGCAGACAGAGGGAGAAAAGATCCCACAGTGGGATTCAAATCCCCCCAGCTTTAGACATCTGCAGTACATATGGCAAATGTCCAAGCTGGTTGCCCAGGGTACCTCTACAGTCAGTGGAAAGACACATGCATTTTCAGGGTGTCCAGTCTATCTTAGCACTCTTCTTAAAATGAAATGGGTGATGCCCTGCAATTGCTAGTTTCTCTCCACTGGTTATACACAAATCAAGAATGCTGTCTTAGATAGTAATATCCATTTTTTAAGATATTCACAATTGTCCAGAAGAATCCAGTCCAAAGCATCTTTAATGTTTTATCTAATATGGTTTTTCTTTAACATTTAGACAATCTGAAGTTCATTATGTAACTGGAAGTTGTCTATAACTTCCTATAGCCCATCCAGTAGGCTAGAAAAGGGAGGAAAGTGAGAATTGATCTTATCTGTTAATTGCCTCTTAGATTCTTTCTCTTTGTGTTCTTTATAATCTCTTGTCTTATTGGGTATTTAGCTTGAAAATTTTCTGAAGCATAGGCTATCCTTTTATTCAAATTATTTTTTCCATGATGAGGGCTCCTGGACAGTACAACAACTACAGACCAATATCCTGCTTGCCTGATACTAAGAAGAGAATACACCGCATCATTTTAAAGAGTGGTGGTGCAAGGGCTGCAGACTTTAAGGAACATAGTCACCTTCCTAGAGTTGTTCACAAGTAGGAATAACGTCACAAGGACCTAGGGTCTGACAGGCACAGAGAAGTCCACAGACTAACACGAAATGCATTTAACAATATTGGTTTTGATTTCATAGAATTACATATTATGGTCCTTCTGCTTGTAGAGTCTTTGGTACAGGCAGATACTTACAGACTGGCAAAAAATCACTTTGATAAATGCCACACAAGATCCTGAAAGCACACCTTCAACTCCAGCTTTCGGGATGTTGATGTCTCTGAGTGCACTATATACATGTAAGAAGGCAGTCAGAGCTCTTGGCTAGCAAGCTAATAAAAATATTTCAATGTCCCCATTTGTTAATTTGGTTTTGACTGTAATTTTTTTTTCCTGGGGATGTCCTTTACAGTTGTTTGGGCAGAGTTTTTTTTAAATATTTAAAATGCCATATCTAAATGTTAGATGGGAAATTCAGAAATAGCACAGCTTTGCTACTTCTAGTGGCTAGTACCAAATACTACCAAGGAAAGACTAGGGAACAAATGTTAACATTTGATATGCCTTATCAAACTGAAACAGAGCTTCACCCCAGCACTGAAGCAAGCAGAGTGCATTGGCCAGTGAAATCAGATTTGCTACTATTTAATATGCTACAGAACATGGCAATACAACTGATTCATTACAGCAAATAAGGTCACAAGTTTACCATTGATTTATTTGTTCAAAGGGTTGTGTGTGTGAAATCAGCTCACTCTGACAGGGAAAAGTAAAGCTCAGTGCCAATATCTCTGTGCTTTAACAGTTTCCTGCCTGTCTGCTTTAGCTCTTCCACCAATGTTGCTTCAATGTGCCGTGAAATAAAGGAAGCAACATCCTTGGGAACTTTTTCAGACCTGATATCCATAGTGGTATGCCTTAAGAAGGTATATTAAACAAATCATGAATTAGTACTCACCAACATGCAATTATCAGTCTTCAGAGCACAACTTACAGAATTGCTCTGTGCAAACAGGCGGGACAGGGAACACAGTGAGTGATGGGTTCAGTTTCCTGGGGTGTACAAAAGGGTCCTCTGTGACTGCCTTCAGTTTATGTTAGTTGCTCATCCTGCTGTCTGTGAACAAGTGCTGGGTCACAAGGTATGTGGGTAGTGGTCTGTTACACACCAAATCAGAAGCACCTTATTGGGTCAGAACCACATTGTGGGGGCTGAGTCTCTGTGTATATGTGTGTTGAGGGGGACCAAGCCTTTAGCAGTGTGCACATGGTCAGCCAAGACAGCCACTGGAGTCAGCAGCAGTGGCATGAAGGCTGCATGGGGCACCTGTCAGTCACTAAGGTCCACCTAGTAACTCATCCACACCACACCCTCTGGAGCCCGTGATTAGCTGTGGCACCTCTCCCTTTGGCTATGGGGAAGGGAGTGGTCAGTGAACCAAAGGTCCCGCCTGGAGGGAGGGACCACAGTGACCAGAGCAGATAAGGACGCAGAACGAGGTCTCCATTGCCTGGCCTGTTCTCCTCGAAGCTGTCAACGTGACCTTCTCAGTGGTAACTATGTTTTTCCCTTCTCTTTTTCTCTTTTTATTCTTTTTTCTCTAAATCTCTCTTCCTTTATTCTTTGCTTCCTCTTGCGGGTTACTTAAACACTTTCTGTAAAGTGTGAGTACTTCACCTAAATTGCATGGAGTTTGTGTTTGCTGGGTGTGATATAAGTTCCATACTATATCAATGCATGTTAGTCCTGGTAATGTCGTAATGCTTTGTGAAGTTGCATATTTATTTCTGTAAAATTCTTTTTGCCAAAACGCCTATTTTGTCACCAAATTAAAAGAAATCTTTTAGAGAAAAATGTGTAATTATTCTTTGGATGCTAACCCAAGGGACCAAAGAACTAATGGCTTTACAAGAGTTTGTGTGAGCAAAATCTCTTGGAGCCTAAAATTGAAGTGTAACACCCAGTAAAAGTGGAGCCTTCAAGATCAGGGTGTAACATGGTATGGCAAATATTTGCCAAAAGAAATACAAATCCATGCATATGCTTTCCCTCCCACTCAACCAATTCCTACATACAAAATTGCAATCAGTACCAGCTACAAATGAGGAATGAGCAACCACTAACCACGGAGAAAGTGATTCATCAGTCTAGCAAATTAAAGTCTAACAAAATAAAATTGAATGCAGATGAAAGAGTGGGGAAGAGAAATGAGAAAAAAAGCAGGCATGGATATGAATTGATACTTTCATTATTTACCCTATTTGGAATGTGTCTTTGAGGGTATGGCTACATATATTCTGCAAAATGTACTTCAATGAGCCTGAGATTTGTCTGATCAAACACAGGCAGCAGCATTGCCATATAGACAGATGAGCTGACTTTCTAGATTCCCTCAGAATCAAAGGTGGGGGGGGAGGGAAGGCACTTTTAGACCTATTTTTGACAACTGTCTCAGGCCAAGATAAAGTGACCACTCTCCTTAGTTTCTAGGGGAACCCAGACATCTATCTCAGATTTAGTCAGGTACAGCTGCACTCCAGATTCTTATATTTGGTTAGGTCAGGCAAACAGCAAGACCCAAAATACCAAAACCTCACTTTTTAGCAGCCCACCTAAATTTACTCCATATATTCTCTATTTCAACCACTACAGCTTTTGTCAGATCATCACTACAGACCCCGAGGTTCTGAAAGCTGGTTAAAAAAGGCCAAGGCAGATATCAACACAGGATCGAGAGGCATTCTGCAGGCACCCACCGAATGGCGCCAGGACATCCCCTGGGGTAGTATGGCCCTGTAATCAACACACCAGTCACAAAAGAAGTAGAGACACAGCAGTGTGCTGTCACATCTGAAATACGAAGTTCAGCTGATAAACAAGGCTTGTCATTGGAGTCACAGAGACATCCTGGTGCAACTGGATTGCTTCTGTACTCAGGATCAGCACAGCTTAGGTGCTCTGTACATGTGTCTCTGCTCAGTGTGGAGCTCCCAAGATCAATCTGCCCACAGCCAAAGACAAGGCTCAGTGCCTGAGGCTGCGTTGGAACACATCCTGGTGTAAACCTGCTGCATGCAACACCCAGTGGTGACTCTGCTCACCTCTGTTCTCCCTCCCCACCAGCACGCCCCTTCCTTCTATCCAGTTATCTAGAGAGAGAATTTCCAACAGCAAGCAGATATTCACATACAACCCAGGGCAGTGGATCACACCAGGTCGCCAGCTGAGCAGTCTGCTGTTGTTTGCAGAGCAGCGGCTGGTGTGAAGTCTCATTAACTTCAGTAATGTAGCAAGTCCCAGTGATTTCAGAAGCATTTAGTTATGTACTTACATGTTGGCTGAGCAGGGGTGTACAAAAGCACACATGCTTTGCTGATTACAACAATTTTTTGACACTAAGCACACATGTTGCAGAATGGTATTGGAATTGTCAAGTACAAGCTTAGAGAGTCCAAACCCTTGATCCCATGATACTTAAGGAAAAAAAAAAGTATTTAAAGTTAGTGGGCTGTGACAAAATTCACCATGAATGTTCAGAGAACTAAAGTAATGTTTGAATCATTAATGATCATTTTCAAGAAATAACAACAAGCACAGAAGGTTCAAACCCTAGAAAGGTATAAATGTAATACTTATTTTTAAAAGAGAGGATAGAGAACTTAGAGCATTTTATATTGTAAACCTAACTTTTGTCCCTTGAAATGGAACAAATTACTAAATAAAAAATTTGTAAATACTTGGAAGCTTATGATAATTATGAAAAAACAGTTGAAATGGGTTAGTCATGAAAAGAATCATATCAGTTGATGCTAATCTTCTTCTCTGACAGGATAATTGCTTTAACAAATAAGTGCAAATAGCAGATATGATGCATCTTGACAATGACAAGCTTTTGACACTGTTCCACACAGCATTTTCCTAAGTAAGCCACGACAGTACATTCCAGAGGTAACCAGCAACTCAGTAGGTGCACAATATTTGTAAAATTATTCTCAAAGTGCAGTAATTGATGGTTTTATGTCATTCTGGGAAGGTTTCTCAGGAGGACTGCAATGGGACGTTATCCTGCAGCCAGTTTTATACCCTATATCCATAACAGTCTGGGTGATGGCACATGTTTGCTCTGACATGTTTGGCAGTGACATCAGCTTGGGTAAAGTCACAAAGTGCTTTGAAGGATGGAAATGGCACTAAATTTCTCAAATATTGAAGAAGCAGCCTAAAATCAACCAGACAAAATACAAACTAGGCAATGCTTTGGCAGGAAAAATCTAATGAGGGCAGAAAGTTAAATATAAATAGCAGATGAATGTGTGGGCAGAAAACAATGTGGAAGATCATAAACTAGAGTCAACACAAAGAGTAATTATTCCACTTAACTCAGCTCTGGCAAAGTCTCAGCAAGTGCAGTTCGACACTGGTCACTGTGCTCCAAAAAAGAAAAATTGCAATTCATCGTGGGGGATAGGGGACACGTATGACAGCAAGGAGAGTTTAGGAAATATCAACTGTGAGGAAAGCTGAAGGAACGAGATTTATGTGGCTTAGAAATAGGACAGTAAATTGAGAAATAAAGAGCTCAAGGTGGGATATTATAGTAGCACTTGAAAATGTAGTAAGCTGCCATAAAAGATTTGGTGGCAATTGTTCCACTGTGACAACCAGAGGAAGAACAAAGATCTGATGAATTTCCAGCAGAGACTTAAGTCGGGTATTATGAATCCATTCAAACAGTTCAGATTGCGAAGCACTGAAACAGGCTATTTTAGAGTCTGTGAAATCTTCCCTCCAGAAGTCCTGATCCGACTTCTTTTGAAATAACACATAGCAACTTTGTTTGTATGATTAATAAAAACACTAAAGGTGTACGTGCTCGCCTCCATCCCTGTATGCCAAAAGTTACCCAGCTTCTGGTAACCCTGCGTTATGGCAACTCCACATCGCAATGATTCAATGTTTCTGTAAGCACAGGCTTAAAAGGCAACAGGATCCGACCTACATTTTTCATTGCACAATGGTGCCTAAGTAATGGAATGCATGTCTCAGATCTTTTAATGTAACGTAATTTAATGCAGATTTTGTATTTGAATAGTATGCATAAATCACTGCAAAAGAACTGCTATCTCACTATAAGAAGAGAGCTACTAAACCGTGTGTCCTAGACAAAGGAAATATTTTTCAAGAGGTTTGCCTGAGGGGGGATTTAACAGAGGAAGTTAATGCATTCCAGCAGGAATCTCCATCTCTATACCAGTGGATTAATTGTAAGTAAATTGAAGGCTCTGAGTGAGGAAAATTTGTAGCATAAGGAATGTTGATGAAAAGTGTGGGATGGCTGCTGAAGATAAATACATAGTTTGAAACAAATTTTATTTTAAACTGGTTATACTTTTTCAGCATTTTGTTGCTTCCATGGATAACTCTCAGCTATAAGAATGAGTTTTTGATTTTATTCTAAGAAATAATTTTTGAATTAAGAATTCATTACATTTCCATCTTTCCATTTTCACTGCAGTGGTTTCTCTCTCCGGGCAATGATTTTATCATCTGATTGCAATCAATACTGCTGCAATAGGCAGTACATGTAGTTCATTATCAGTCAGAGAATGGTAAGGAACTACAGAACATTTATGCCTTCTATTTACACTGAAATCTGTATTATACCAAAGGCTTTCAGTATTAATTTGCTGAAAAATTCAATGAAATATGATTTTAAAAATAAATATGTTGCTGTAAAACATATTGTTGAGAAGCATTTTTATGCTTTATCACATGGAAGAGCTGTATATTGCTACTGAGTAATAAACTGGTTACAAAATAGCTAAATCCTAAAGAATCAAGCATGCAGAATGCAGATCAACATGGAAAAGAAAATCCTCTTTCAACTGACCTCACACATACAAGCAAATTCTTTCTTTACCTATCATCAGGATAGTCACAGTTCTTATTTTAGACAAACTCTTTCCTCTCCCTCTCCAAGTTGTTCACAAGAACTGCCGTATTCTGATGCCCAATCCCTTTCTTTCATGCTCATCCAAAAGATCCAGTTCTTAGACACAAATTAAAAAAAAAAAGCAAAACACTGGGAAAAAAAAGTGTTTCTTTGGAACCCTCCTAAGTTAAATGCCTACCTTGTCAAATGGGGAAGAGAAGGAAGAAAAGAATAAAATGTTGGAAAAACGAATCCATCTCCAGGAAATCCTTTCTTTCTTTTAATTATTTTTTAAAGTACAGCTACAACTCTGTTAGATTCTCTCAGTGGGAATAAAACTATTGAGGATTCAGGCAGTGTGCACTGGGAAGTGAATAAAGGAAAATGATAAACAGAAAAGACAATTGGAAAGGTAGAAAGACACCGTTAATTACTGGTATTAGCATTGTGGTTCGTATTAAATTATGTAAAATGAGAACACAGCCACTCCCTTGCTTTAAGCATAGCTCTGAAAATATTTTGCAAGATTCCTGTTTGAGAAAACAGTTCAAGGCATAACCCAGGCTGTATTTTCAAATGTGCACTCCTCCCTCATCATTAATTTGCTCCTTTCTGCAACCTGAAAATGGATTTTGCAAAAACTTTCCTTCCAGTTTATGCAAAGACAACTTATAGACCACACTCTGCACAGTTGTTTTTTATTCTTGGTGTCAGACATATAGATCATGTTGATTACTGAGCAATGTATAGACCTACTTCAGTGATTTTGAACACGGGTGAAAATGGTCCCAGCCTTGACAGAAGGCAGAAATATCATTAAGAAAGATGCAACCACACAAGATTTATTTTCTTCCCCTTTTGCAGTTTCTGTTTCATTTGCAATTAATTTTCATTATCAGATCCCCTTGCACAAATCTACCATTTTACTCTTTTCATGAAGTTTCTTTTGTAATCCTATGAAGGGACACTTAAGTGCCTTAGAAAAAGCACTATTTATTGTCTAATGTGATAGCTATGTCTGTTTCAACATATTTAGCAATCAGTTTACACCAGTTTTTCTTCACACACTATCATTTTTTAGCTTGAAAAGCTTTGTCCTAACTGATGCTTACTTTTACTTTTTCTAGACTGAAATTACGTTTCTTTTCACCTTTTGTTTCACTAAGCCAAATGAACCATTTTTATTCTCTCATGAAACAGATTCTCCATTTTACTGATCATCCTTTGAGTTCTTCTCTGTACCTCCTGCAGTGTGATCTCATCTTTTCTGCCTAATAGTGACCAGAATCGCATAAATTGCTTCAGACAAGATGAAACCAATGTTTTTATCTGCAGTATCTAATGGAAATAGCTGACCTGGCATGTCATGTGATTTTAGTAACTTTTTTTGCAGCTGGGTTGTATCTTATGACTTGCTCATCATCAACTAATACAATGAGCACTTTCTACCCACTGTCACTTCCAACTAACGAGACTCTCCCCCAGCAGAAAGTACTGCTATTGGTCTCCTTGCATGTTGTGTTATTAAAATTAATCCATTCTATTATTTAGGTTCTGAAGGTCATCTAGTCTTGATCCTTCTCATATTGAAATTGTCTCACTGTTTTGTGTCATCAGCACATTTCATTATTACAGCTCATATTTTTTTACCTACACCATTAATGGACATTTCTGGATGAATAAAGATCTTCTGATGTTTCAGATGGGTATGTGATAAGTTTTGTGCTTTCATCTCAAATGTGGAAACATTAGTTTTCATATTTTCTTTCTCATTAGCCCCTGCTTTAATTTCCTTTGTAAGGAAACTCAGCTGAGCTTCTCAAAATTCTCACTTTACTCTTACCCTTCTTAATATTTTTCAAGTAATCATTTTGTTCCATTCCTTTCAAGATTTTGATTGTTCCCAATAACCTTTTTGAAGTGGCTATTTATTCAGCTGGGACTGAATTGCTCTTGTTTGAGATACGAATTACAGATACGTTTTTTTCAGAAAGATTTGACAGATGCCAAGCCTTCTCCACATGCAAGTCCTCAACTACTTAGACGTATTTGTCCTCACCACTCCTTCCCTTAATTTCTCAAAGTTGGACCTTTGAAATTAAGAGTCTTAGTTAACGACCTGCATTTGCTCCACGTGATATTTTTCCCTAACAATCTTACAAAAACTATTTCTCTCCAGACTTGAACCCAAACATCTTCCTGCTCTCTAACAGAAGCTCTTTGCCACATTTCCCAACACCAACTCAAACAAGTTCTACTCTATCTTTCCCATCGCTGTTTGTTTCTTTAATAACTATCACACAGCAAATTCTAATCCTCCATGAATACCCCTTGCTTCCCAAACACCATGAGTGTTTTTATACTTGTGTGATTCTGTTCTAATTTCTATTCTGTCATACCTTCTGTTATGCCTAAAAGGTCTAATTTTTGTTGCCAGGGCTCCAGTGATATACAAACAGTGGTTCCTTGCTAACATGATATTCCCCCTGGAAGAGTTAGTATTCCTCCTCTCGACTATCAGCTCCCTACAGTCTAAGCTACACTCTCATCACTATTCTAACCCTTTTTCGTGGCTGTTGTCATCCTAATCTTCTTGCTATTTGCATGATTTCCCTCTTTCAGGGAGGACTTGTATCTAAAACAAATAATGGGACAAGACATAAATAGTTGTCATTTTTTTAAAGTTAGTTCAAACAACTGATAGGTAAATAACCCACATACAGGGGAGTTTAGGTCATGAAGACTCCTTAATCTCTTATGCATTTCTAACCAGGCCCCAAAACATACAAAGGATCTGATAAACCTCCTCTAAAGGATGGTTTTATTTGAGACAGGAGAATGGAAGTGTAGAGCTACATATATACCACACTGTGGAAATAATGAATCAATCAAGGAAGTGGCAAGAATAAGAGAATGGGGAAGAGTGTATCAGAACCCCAAAGAAAATTTTGGTGAGGAATCTTTACTGCCACAAGCCCTTATCTTAAATCTTAATTTCTAGCACACCCAACGAGCCTTTCAATTTCTCTTACCATAAAAGTTTATCTTTGAACAGCTGTAAAACTCAGGTCCTTCTCCTTCCAGTCTTCCATCCTTTTTCTTTTCCTTCTCAGAATCTCCACTCCCTTTATTCCTTGGACTGTTTTGGTTGGTTTCCTTTTTTTTACCCCTCATGAGATTTATTGTCCTTCTCCATACACACATCTGCCTCATCTGCTTCTTTCTTCTCTTCATTTTCCAGTACAGCAAAAGGGTCCCTTGACTATATTTCCACTGCAGTAGTAAGCCTCCTCTCTCTTAAATTCACATTTTTTCACTGTCACATAGTCAGCCCCACATGTCCATGGAGAAAACAGGTATCTGAAAAGAACATCTCCTCTGTGCAATCTTTTTCCTGTCACCATCAAGCACCAGCTCTTCTCTTCCATGACCTCTATCTACTACAGTGTAGTTTTTGTCAGGATTCAAATACAGGATGAATAACACAGCTTTGCATTTGGTTGCTTTCTTCATTCTCTTTCTCAGGCCATCACCATGCTTGCCTCAATAACTGTCATCATATTCTCACTGTTGTCAAACAAGAAAGAAAGAACTCCTCCATTATTCATCACTGTTTGTGGTTATTCCTTCTACTTACTAATTCCTTTCTTGGTCTCTTAGATGTAAGCTTAGCAATTAACTGAGTGTGAGTCATGATTAAAGGCAGGAATCCTCCCTTGCACAAGGCCCTGGAGGCTTAAGTGCAAGTCCTCTTCAGGGTAGCAAAACTGAAGGACAGACTACTTTCTGCTTGACCCTGATGAGAACAAACCAAAAAACATTACCATCTCCAAGTGTTAACCTTTTACATGAGCAAGAAACTCACACTCCACCTTTCTCCTTCTTTCCTGGCCTAGGCTCAATTCTGAAAACCCTCTGGGCAAGGAAGAAACAATACTGCTAGCTGAAACAAGGACAGACTACGAATATGAATTTGGTTATTGTGGTTTACCCTTGAGTGAAAATAATTACAAATAGTGCAGTATAGGCCAGAGTTATCCAGAGAAGATATTTTACCTCCTGCAGATATATTGAATGAGAAAGAATAAATAGGTTTTTATGCAATTCTTTCTTGTAGTTGCATCACTGCTTAGTACTGATGTTATAGGCAGTTTGGTAGTGAGGGATATATGCAAAGCAAATTTTTCTGGTACTACATTAAGGCTTAAATGGAAAAGCTGAAAGTTTTCTGCCTGTAACAGAATGGATTTCATGTGCAGTAAAAATCAGAAACTTTAAAAGTTTCAGGCTTACAAGTGGCAAATAAGATATCTACTTGGATACTTGTATGGAAAACTAGAAACATACCACTCTGGGTTCACTGCTATGACCCAAAATGCAGTCATCTTTGGACCAGATCCCCCAGGCCCATCTCCAAAACGTTGGATATTCAGTGTTATCACTGTGAATGTCTGGGCCCATCTCCAATATGTTGCATATTCAATGCTATCACTGTGGATGTCTACATTTCCCTACTAACATTTCTGCAGTCTCGGAGGAACCTCTTTTCTCTCCAGATCTGATTTAGTGTTCATTCCATCACACGCCTCAGCCTTCAACTGTATGCAAGAAGTAGATAGTGACACTCTTCTTTTGTGACCAAAAAAGACCTTGAAAGAGAACATAAGCATCAAATCAGTACGGTGGTCATACAAGATAAGTGGGCTTGGGATATTTTGTTAAACTTGAGTTGGAGCAAGACTGATTGGCATATTGAGGAGTCTGCAGCTAGTCTCTTCCAGACAAAAGACTGTTACACCTGATTTAAGTTTAAATGTTTCTCCTTTTCCAGATGATGTGAAATGCCCAGCTTAAGACACCTTCTCTCACTGCTGGCTGGGTAAGAGAAATCCTGATCCAGTCCTGACAGTGCTCTCACTGCAGTTGCATATTTCCTTCTTACTTCCTCAATGAATACTGGCAACCTGAAGAGCATGGAGCCATTAACCTGCCTAGAAGACTGCAAACATGTATCCATGCCAATTCAGTGTCCATCAGGTCCGTGTTCTCCTCCTCATCAGAATCAATGCCTCAGGCCCATCTCCAGTGTTTCCAACACTTGTGACAGGTAAAGGAGTCTCCTCAGCTTCCTGAGTAGATGCAGGGAAGATCAATGTCCATCGCTGGAGCTTTCCACTGCTGTGAGGACATCACCAGTGTGTGAGAGGGTCCAGCACAGTGGGAGGACCGTGTGAACAACAAAGCCGTCCAGAACTTCCAAATCTCAAGCGCTTCATTTGAAGAGCAAAGCCACACTTCCCACTTCCAATTATAATAAAAGCAGGATGACCCAGGTATGAAGAAGACAACTCAGTGGCATCCTTGAGGCTAGCACACCCCATTACTTCCTACAGAGGAAGAAAGATGAGGGAAGAACATGTCGCGGAATTCCAGTGGTGTTGGCCGTGGCTGGCCCAGCAGTGGTTGGAGCCACATGGAGCTCTCTCTCAGGCAAAAGGACTGAACATGTCACTCAGGGTGGTGCTGAGTCACAAGTTGGCCTCGGTGATCTCAGAGGTCTTTTCTAACCTAATTGATTCCGTGATTCTGTGAAATAACCCAGACCCCTGGCGAGAGTGGCAGCCTCGCTCCAAGCAACAGCAGCTGCAAGGGGGAAGGAATTTGGTGCCACCAGGCCACCCAGCGGCAGGACGAGAGGACGTAGCCTCAAGCTATGCCGGGGGAGGTTTAGGTTGGGCACTTTTTCACAGAAGGGGTGGTTAGCCGTCGGAATGGGCTGCCCAGGCAGGCGGTGGGGTCGCCGTCCCCGGAGGCACTTGAGGGAAGACTGGACGTGTCGCTCAGTGTCACAGCGCAGAGGACAGGGTGGTGCTTGCCCACCGGCCGGGCAGGATGACCCCAGAGGTGTTTTCTCCGCGGTCCCGGGGCCGGGGGCGGGGCGCGGCCCTCCCGCCGCCGGGGCCGTCGCGCGGCAAAAGGGCGGGGCACCCACCGAGCGCCCCGTCACGTGGCCGCGCGGGGGCGCGCGCGGCGCCGCGTCACGTGACCCCGGAAGGCCCCGCCCCCTGTCCCGGCGCTTTGCGCGGCGGGGGGAGAAGGGGAGGACGCACACACACACACACGCGCGCGCGCGCGCGCCGCGCGCTCC
>JAWWTY010000106.1:79998322-80068818 GCA_035222235.1 Margarornis squamiger | reverse complement strand
GCCGCCGCCGGCGGTCGGTGCGGGCTGAGGCGGGGCGGCCCCGCGGCCGCTCCGGCCCGGCCCGTAATCCCCATCCCCCGCCTCGCCCCCCCCGCCCCGGTTCTCGCGGTCTCCAGGCCCCTTTGTTGTGCTCTGCGGCTCGGCTTATCGGAGGGCCCTTTGTTCCTGGCGGTGCGGACCGGGGCCCCCCCGTGCCTCGGGCACCCCTCCTCCCCCGGGGCCGAAGGGAGGGAGGGAGGCTGCGGGCCGGGCCGGGCGGCGGGGGCTCCGGCAGCTGGGAGTCCGTCCCGGGTCCCTCAGCGCAGGGGCTCCCGCTCGGTGCCCCCTTCCCTATCTGCTGCCCTGGAGGAATAGCGGAGTTCCGGCCAGCCCGGGAGGGGGCAGGCGGTGCAGTGCTGGGGGGCTCAGTCAGCGGCCGGCGGTGGTGGCAGGGCTGCGGTGCTGCTCCCCGATCTCTCGCCCTGTCAGGGCAGCGCAGTCCCACCTCGGGAGGGGGCTCCGAGCCGGCACTGCTTGGAGCACCATTGTGTGTAGTTACTCTGCCGCGGAAAGGCCTGCTTTCCGAGGGCTTGGGCCGGTCCTGGAGCAGCATTTGTTTGCAGGTGTTTCTTCTGAGCTGGTGACCCTGCTGAGTATCCGTCCCTTCCTAAACAAACTTTGTGGTGCTGGCTCCGCAGTTAAAGCAGGCTGCTCCATTTTAGTCATGTATGTGTCTTTACATGGCCCTGATTTCTCGTAGCTACCCTTTCTTGGCTGGTGTTAGGTGTACCCCAATGTACAAAACAAGTTCTCAACAATTTTAAGCCACAGAAATTCACAGAAACCACTACTTCTATAGTTTTACTATGTTTAATTGTCTGTCTGATAAAAACGATAGTTTGTTTACACGTTACTGTCACCCATTCATGGAGTGTAGACAAATTGTTAAAAGGTGGAATGGATAAGAGCGAATTCAGATGGTTGGTTTGAATTGTGTTTTATTTGTGATTTTGTATCTGTTTCCTTAAAGAGTTGATTCTTGGTGATAGCCACTTTAGAATGCCAATTTCGTGTCTGTCACTTCTGGATTAAACTGGGCTCTAAATTTTGCTAGCCAGGAAGATTTACTACTAAATATTTTAAGCATATGTTTATTCTGTTTCATATATACAGGAGTTGTATTTCAGGTTCTTTCTCTCTGGTCAAAATTCATCATATTGTACTTTGTTAGAATGTCTTTGTAGGTGCACAGAAACAAGATTGATTTAGGTTGGTTCAGATCAGTGTGTTTTCAGTCTGTTTTATCTTTGTGCCTACTTTCTTAAATTTGTACACTGGGAGGTGGAAGTCTGCTGTTTCTGGCTCCTGCTCGGCTTCTGATTTGTGAATGAGTTGTTCATTGAACCGAAGTAGTTGGGTAGGTGGGAATGAAGACACCATCGTTGGTGTGTACAGAGTAGATTACTGATGTCAGAAGCAGATTTATCATGGAAATTATGATTCTGTGTTCTTGGTGACTGGCTTCAAGAACTGATTGATGGATTGATTTAAAGTTTAACAAAAATGAGTATTCTTGTTACTTTATTGCAAAAGTCTGTTGTAAGGCCCAATTTTACTAGTTTTCTTAAGCGTGCACAAGTCTCACGGAACAAATCAGTTGTGTAGAAATTGACCTACATACAAATCCATGTTGTTTTGAAATGACTTGCTGTTCCTTCCATAGCAAGATTTATAGGAAGGCCATATCTGTTTTTTGCAGGCTGAAGGCTGATATATAACACTGAAGGTTGAGAGATGACATTCAGTGTTGAAAATCCTACTTTTAAGATTTATACTGAGGTCTAAACAGATGCTTAATGTATTGAAGTGTTGTTCTTTGGAAGGTATTTTTTATACTGGTTCAGCAGGCATTCTTTAAAATCTGCTCACCTGTGCTTGTGGTATCAGAATACTTATGCAGCTTCTTCTACACATTTAATCCTTGATTTGGGCTAATCTAAAATAGTATTCATGATTCAGATAGTGGACTTATCTACTTGGTTTGTACTGCATCACACAGGCTATAGGAAAATCACATAATGTAAAAGCCACCTCGGAAATCTCTCTTAAGTAACAGTTTAAAGGGAACTGCCATGATTTATAGAATAAAGTCTTTGAATGTATGTGCATGAAAGAATAATTTGGTCAAATATATGAAACTCAGAGTTGTTATTATCTAATACTTACAAAAATTATGTATATATAATTTATATCTTAAGTCTGGAAGTGCAGTGCTGAAGAAATACTTTAGCGTTTATCTGGGTATGATTTCACCTGCTTTTTTTATTTTTGCTGCTTAGTTTCTAGCCATGCAGTAACTGCAAAGATCTTGCAAAGTCTTGTGTCCGTTTTATTTTGCTAGGTAGTGATTCTGGAGCCCAGCAACCACAAAGATTGTTGGCATAAATTAACTTTTACCTTTTTTTTTTATTTTAATGGAGTGGGTAACATAATGTTCAAGAAATCAGCGTATTTTCATACTGATGGAAGCTAAAGAATGTGCAGTAGAGCATGGAAAGATCCTTAGGTTCAAAGGCTAATAAAGGATTTAAGTATTCTGTGCTCATTAAATGAAATGGGAGTTGTACAGCCAAATCCTTTATCTGGTTTTTAAAAAATCTCAATTTTGAACTATTTTATTGTTTATAACCCAGCAGAGTAGAACTACTGTTATAAACACAGAAAAACAAGACCCCTTGTACCTTGACAAAAAATGTTACAGAACTGCTTTCTCCTTTCATAAGAATAGTTTTCTTTGATGTATTTTATATGCAGCATTTCATTAGCTATAAATATTTTTGTGTGTTGCTGCTGATTGCACTGTGAAATGATAGTTATTCTTAAAATTTAAGGGGATTATAGACTGGACCTTAATCCTGTACCATGTCTGTATGAACTCCATTGGCAGCATGCAACGTTATTAACTGAAATTCACATTGGTATGGATATATGTCAAATGCCTTTTTAATTGCAATTCACACTCCTCTGTTGCAATTTCGTAATTAGCAAATCTGTGACAAATGGTTATGTTGTCACAAACTACAGTTGTGCATACTGGGGCAGACAAAACAAGTATCTTCAGCTGCAGTGACTAAAAATTGAAAGTGTGAATTTTGCAAGAATTCAGAATGGTCCAAAGAAAGATTGGTGTTCTTGTCACCATGTGATGGCTGATTAGATTATTTTCACACTTTTTTAAAAAGGCGATCTGTCGTGTTCATTCAGTTAGAGAAGATCAAAATGTTTGTTTTGTTTTTTTTTTTACCTGAGAGATAGGTGAATGTGATGCTGATGGGCATATCAGAGCTCCTCACTATGGGCTGTGTTCCCTTCCAGTTGGTCGTTACTCAGTGTACCATTTTTTTTTTTTTTAAATATACCAAAATTCAGACTGGTAACAGCTTTTCTTTTGTCACTAGTTAGTTGTGAAATCTTTGTTACCTCTGCCTGCTCTGACTGTTCTTCTGTGGTTGACATGTTTCATCTTTGAGTCTTCCCTCCATTGTTATTTTGACTTTTCATCTCTTTCCTGAATCAGATTGTAAGAATTGGTTTTTCTCTCCTGCTGTACTTTGTGGTACAAATTCTCTACCACTGTGAGGTGGTCAGGTTTGTGCTACTAATGTACAAGTTGTCAACATAAAGTGACCTATGTTATAAACATAAGAAAGTATTTGGACTGTTTTGCAGTATTTCCTCCATAACTTGCCTGTACTTTTAGTTCATCTCTTGGTTATCCTGTTATGTCTGCCTGTTATGAGGAAAATAGTGTGTTAAAATAGTTTAGTAAGTGTGCTTAGCTGCTAGTAGACACATTAATATCCTTCTAGTGTAGATAGTTTACTCAATAGTAACCTAGGAGCTTCTTAACACTAGCAGAAAAAGTGTAATGCTTATAGAAAAATGGGGGATCATGGAAGTTTTTAGGTATTTCAAGAGAAAACCCAAAACTTCTTTTAAAGAAGCCTTGTTTTTAACTGCTCTGGCTGCACAAAGTTTGTTCCTACTGTTTTGAACTGATTTTTACTGTGTGTTGAGTTTCTAATGAAGTATTAGGACCATAAGGTCCTATCTTATTTTACTGTGTGCTTGTCACACTAGAGTAGCTCTTGGTAATATTGGGGAATATATACTGTACTAATCTAACATGTCCCTCCTAGAAGCAAACATGCATAGCTCTACATAAAAAAACCCCAACAGCTTCTTTATTATTACATACCTGTAATCACTATATAATAAATTTACTAAGTTTTCACTAATTATTTGTTTCTGTTGGAGGTTAGTCTTATTTTTTCTCTTGTGAATTCTTTTACAAATCTTACTACAATTGGCTTTCAGTTTTTACATGTCACAGTCTTAACAACTTTCTGGTGCTGTCACCCTCTTCACTGTCATTGTCTTCCTCACTTTTAGTGTCTGTATTCTCAGCTTCCACTTCAGACCCAAAATGACAGAAATAATCTTCAGTTCTGTCCATAAAATTTGAAATGAAATCTTTTTTAGACCTTTTACCTGCAACTTCTGGATTTATCCAAACCCAATCTATCTTAATCCAGTCACAAGGAAATGTTTCAGTAGCTGCTTTTCTGGGTTTTGTTGGTTTTTTTTGTTTGGTTGGTTTTGGTTTTTTGTGTAGGTGTTGGAGTATGATTCCTTGCCAAGAGTAATTCTGTATATAAAGACCTCACCAGCCTTTGAAAGGCTTTTTTTACTGTTTCATCAAGCACCTGCTGTTGCGATGTCCTTCTTCCCAATGTGACCATAAGATTAGTGTTCACTAATGGTGAAAAACACCAGCAAAATGTCAGGTGCCCTTTTAATATCAGTAGAAGACATTTTCTCTTTTTCTTACTATCACACCTGATCTCCTACTCAAAAGGACATTCATCCGACTCTTCACTAAGTGTATAGGTAGATGTCCACCTTGGGTTTTGTTTGGCTCAACAGCTAACATTTACATAATATAGTCACAAAGTGCTGCAATGTGACTGTTGGTAACGTGAATGTTTTTGAGCTTTTAGTTCAATGACTGCCTGTCTGACCAAGTCTCTGTCTCTTCTTTTGAGTGTGCATGAATTCTAGAGCTGCTACTTCTTTAAATAAAAAGTATTTCCTGTTGAGTTCAGTAAGTGATTTTTCACACTGATCCTAAACACTTAAAAGTTTCTGTTTTGATGTTGCTGTCTTTACACATTTGCCTCTATCATTCTGTGTTTTTTCTGGTCTCACAGTTGCTATTTTTTTCTGTGTATGTTACCATGAGTGTAAGGTTCCCATCATAACTTCTAATGCTTTTGATTTTGCTTTTGTACCTGTGGCCTCCAGATGTTCTGCTATTCAGGGAGAGATGCACAGCTGCTAAAAATTACAAGGAATCTGCTAAAATACAGTACACCACACAGATTCCCAAGTGCATGGAAGAGAAACAGCTGTCATCACTGTGTCATGTCATACAAACTTTTAGCTGCCTCCGGTATATTTGTGCTCCTTCATCACTCTAAGACCTGCCATGTCAAACAGTATCTGTTTGAGGGGGTTAGAAATGATGCCCCCAAATTTTTTTAAGCTGAACTATGGGGAGTCAGTGAAGTTATCTTGCTTTCAAATAAAATAGTACATGCACATTTTATTGATATGCATATGAAAAATATTTAGACAAACACACCTTCACTGTTTAGGGTAAATCTAAACAATGAGCATAATTGTTTTAGTACTCAGTTGTCCTCAATAATACCATCAAGCCTCAGCATCATGCCAGGTTGGAGCTGGTCTTCATTAGAATTTCGGAGCTCTGTACTGTAGGATTTTGTTAATAAATTTTCTTGTATCAAAGTAATTCAGCTAGACCGTGATTCCAAAGCAGGATTGCTTATTGGTAAGCCATAGCTACAAATGCTTGTTTAACCTGTTCTCAAGAATTTCTGGTAAGAAATATTAAAAAAACCCTCCAAAATATTTTGTAGTTCAGTTATCTTTGCCTTTAGTCATTTCCCCCTGCTTCCAGTCTAACTTCATCTTTAATCCCATGTTGCAATTTAAGACTACTGTGATTTATTGTATCTCATGTAGATAGGAAATGTAGCATGGTCCTTTTCTGTTGGAAGCACCTTTTAGATTTTTCAAAACTATTTTCAGTTATTTTCTAGTTTTTGCTTTTGAGAACAGAGTTTTTGCAGTCCTTGATTTTGGATTTTTCTCTTTTTTCTCTTTCCTTTTTCCTATGTTGCTGTATCCTTGAAATGTGTGTGGTTTTGAAGTCCCTACTTGGAGGGACAGTAGCAATCTAAGAAGAATTCAGCAAGAAGGTGACAATCTATCTAAGATTTAGGATTTAAGTACTTGTCCTGTAAAACATGCTGTTTATCCTTCCAAGTACAAATACTCATAAGAAGAGTAATACTTCTCTGAAGCATAACAAATTAAGGTAGTTAAGAAGATGACAAAATGTAGATGGAGGACTTAATAAAACTTCTGCATCTTGACAAAAACTGGCTTTCTATGTGGGTTCAGCAAATAGATACTTAGTTTCATAGTTACCCTGATGCACAAGGCTTTGCTGGGTTAAAGTTACCTGATGCTTTCACTGAAGTTATTGACAAAACCCCTTCTGTCAGCAAACTACCATTTCTCTAAGAAATCCTTCTAGTCAAAAGTTAATAATTACAGGTCATGACATGTGGATACAGTTTCTGCATAATGTCCTTGATTCTTATTGTCCATTCAAAGACTGACAGGCATTCTGCTATACATAGTTATTCAGACATTTTAAAAAAATCTCTGAAGACCCCACTGTAGATTTCAAGTTACTCATAGTAATTGGCTGTAAGCAGTAGCTGCACATCCATGTTAGCATAACTAAATGTATTAGGCACTTTCTGTACTGGCACGTACATTCCTGCCTTTATCTTTTCTCACAAATCCAAGCTTCATTCCCCACTTTTGAACAATGGATATCAATAATGTCTAGGTTGCTTTCTAAAACTTCAATTATTGAAGATTCACTGTTTCAAAAACATGAGGTATTGACTATGGAATACATTGTGCAGGACTGTACAAGGAATTGTATGTATGTTAATATTAACTTTCAGTAAGGCACCTCATTGTATCAAAATATCCACATCATGTGTCTCAAGTTTCTTGATAAGGACATGAGATATCTATTTGAATATTCAGTCCATTGTCTATATATGTTAATCTTTTAAAAATTATTATTATTTTGATAGAGAACGAATACCTCAGATTTTGGGGGAAGGTGGCAAAAAAGTGCTTCCATTGTGACTAAGAATTGGGAAATTTCATTGGCCTTTTCTATCTACTCTGCCATTTAAATATAGTATTTTTTACTCTAGGCTTTTCGCAGACATACTTTATATTGGAGGTTGTTTCTACATAAGACTTCTCTAATTTATAGATCAAACTAGAACAATTATGAGACATCAACATTTTATTTCTTCTGTGGGGTGCATTACCTAAAATGACACACAAGGCAAAGAAACTGTTTCAAATTCATGCATGTATGGAGCATATCTTCAAGAAATAGTGCTGCAGATGATGATTTATATCTATCAAAATTTTCTTTGAGCAATTATAATACAGTGTTTATAATTCTATAGTTTTCATGAGGGAGAATAGCATGATATTCTTGTGCCATCAGCATTTTTAAAATTATGTACAGCAGCTTGCAAATTTAAGTTTAAATAACAAGTAAACAATATGGCTTGAAACTCTCTCTTGAAGTAGCATTTCCCATTTTATTTGGTCTGTGCTTTTGCATGTGCTAAGAACTTAATGTCTCATGTTTTAGGAAGTGTGTAGGTCTTACTTTTTAAGGTATGGAATATTTTTTTCTATTTATCTTTACAAATATCCCAAAGACAACTCCATGGTATTATTCCTCGTATCTTTCATCTCTAAGGATGAACTACACTGCTTTCATTTGGGAGGACTTAATCTAGTACCACCTAGTACTTGGCAGAACAAAGGCATTCAGAAAGAAGGTATGTGTAATATCAGAAAGGCAGGGGAGTTTTATAAAATTATTCTCTGAAAATAGACCTGATCTGGTAGGAAATTGGACTAAACTTGCAAAAATGTGGGTCTGTTGTTTTTTGTAAGAATAGTTTGATTGAATGTCTTGTTCATCTTCTGTAACTGTTGTACAGTCTTCTGGTATACAATATTTGTGATTCCCTGTATGAAGATAAAGTAAATTAAGCTTTCATCAGAGAAACAGGAAAATCTTGTGCTAACTAATATAGTTCTCACTTTATTATTTTAATTAATCTGAACTAGTCACACAATTCTTTGTCCTCACAGGAACTCATATAACATGGACAGCTTCTACTAGAGCCCCATCCAGCTTTCGATATGACTGCTGGGCAGATGCATTTGTTGCTTTGAGAACCCTAACTCCCTGGACTAAAATTCTTTAGGATAAAGACCAATCTGTATTTTGTAACTCCCTGTTATCTTTTGGGTTGAATATAATTTTCATTTGAGCTGATAGTGAATATGGTGTAGCATTCTTGGTCTCCTGTATAGGATAAAGAACAGAATTTGGAAGGATTCCTCCTGTCTTCTGCTATTCAGAATGATGGATAGAATGGATTTTGTTGAATAGGCAAATCCTGTTTGATATTTGTGTATCTAATACACAAATACTGTTTAGATTAATCAGTAAACTGCATTCAGTGATCAGGCATTAAATTAAGAATAAGGAGTTCCTCAGTCTTGTGATTCGTAGAACCATAGAATATTAAGGGGTTGGAGTGGCCCTTAATGATCTCCTAGTCCCAACCCTCCCTGCAATGGGCAGGGACATCTCCCACTAGAAAAGATTGCTCAAGGCCTTATCCAACCTAGCTTTGAGCACTGCCAAGGTTGGGGCATCCACAGGTTCCCAGGACCAACCTGTTTAGTGTCTAATCATCCTCACAGTGAAAAATTTCTTCCTAGTATCTAGCCTAAATTTCCCCTCTTTCAGTTTGTATCCATTACTCTTTGTCCTATCTACAGCTGCCCTAACTACAGTTCCTGATGAAGAGTCCCTCTCCAGCTTCCCGGTAGGCCTCCTTCAGATGTGATGTTGCTATGAGGTCTCTTTTCCAGCTTGAACAGCCCCAGCTTTCTCAGCCTGTCTTCATAGGGGAGATGCTCCAGTCCTCTTATCAACTTCGTGGCCCTCCTCTGGACTTGCTCTGGCAGTTCCATGTCCTCCTTATGTTGGGGACCCCAGAGCTGGATGTCGTACTTCAGGTTGGGCTTCACAAGAGAAGAGCAGAGGGGTAGAATCACCTCTTTCAACCTGTTGGCCCTGCTCCTTTTGATGCAGCCCAGGATGTGTTTGGCTTTCTGGGCTGTGAGCACTTGTTGCTGGCTCATGTTTTGGTTTTGGTCAACCATCACCCCCAAGTCCTATGCAGGTCTGCTCTCAATCACGTCTCCACCCAACCTGTGTGTTTGGGCTTGCCACAACCCAGGTACAGAAGCTTGCATTTTACTTTGTTGAACTTAATGAGGTTTGCATTGGCCCACCTCTCAAGCCTGTCAGTTTGCTGAGGGTGCACTCAATCCCACTGTCTGTGTCAACCACAGAGATGTTGAACAGTATAGGACCCAGTACCGGCCCCTGAGGGGCACCACTCCTCACTGGTCTCCATGTGGACAGTGAGACATTGACCACAACTTTTTGCATGTAGCCATCCAGCCAGTTCTTTATCCACCAAGTAGTTCATCCATCAGATTTCCGTCTCTCCAATTTCAGACAAGGATGCCCTGTGGGATAGTGTCAAACACTTTGCATAAGTCCAGATAGACAATGTCAGTTGCTCTTCCCCTGCCCACCAGTGCTGTAGCCCTGTCATGGAATACTTGTCTCAGGAGTTTGTGATAATATGCTGTTTTATAATAGAATGAACACAGAGTACAACAAGAGATTAAATGTTTAGAATCACAAAAGATAAAATCTGAACTTCATTTTTTCATTAATCATGGGGGATTGCTCTTATAAGGAAAATTGTAGGGATAAAAAGTAACTTCTGTTTATAAATACATAACAGTGAAGATGATAGAACTTCAATATGCCAATTCTACAGACCTGGACTTTGCATAATGTTTTAGTTGAAACTGGTGTGGCAGATGAACCTTGCTTTTGGATACCCAGCCAGACTTAGCAAACTGCATCAGTGTGATGACAGGAACGTGGAGTTCTGCTCAGGTTTGCTAACATATTCAGGAGAAAAGGTGGTCTTGGCTCCTCTCCTTACATGAATGCAGTGGCAGTGCTTTGACACTGATAAAATGACATAGGTTGTTGGTTATTAGACATGGTGTAGTAGATGTTGCCTTGTTCTTTTCACTGGAAATACAGATCATATGGAAGCATCCTTTGGGATGCCAATTTGACTGTGCTGAGTAGGCAGGCTTAAAATGACAATTAAGTAACCTCTACACTGAGAAAGAAGATTATCAATTAAGTTCTCATCAGAATTAAAAATGTTTGAAATAGCAGTGGGAGAAGTTGCATTCATCTTATAAAGACAGCTAATACAAAAAACGTAATGCAATTGAACTATAGAAATTTTGTAATGTCTCATTTCACTTGATAAGAGACCATGTTCAAGTCACCTATTCTGCAGGAAATGCACGTTTCCAGATTAGACATAGTTATTTCTGGCTGTCTTCCTATTTTTAATCCGTCCATATGCCAGTCTGATAATTAAAAGAATAGGTAAATTAGATTTCCTGGCAGTGGAGAGAAGTTTACTGTAATGAACATCCCACCACATTCATGAAATGCTTGTTTAATAGCCAACTGCTGAATATTGTTTTTAACTAAACAGACTAAAATATGAATGTTGGGATGACAACACTGAATTGAGAGCTGAATGAAAATCTGAAGAGAGTGTAGCCATGGACTATAACAAGTTCACTTCTTACATAGGGACGCAAGAGAGAAATTAGATACTAATGACCAGATCAGAAAGAACATTTTGAATGCAAAATGTAGAACAATAAAAGGCAAGCCTGAAGATGAATAATTTCTGTTATTATGTATGACAAAGCATGAGACTTAATGAAGGTATTTACTGGTGTTTTAAATGACTTACTTGTTAATTTTCTAGGTGTCTTTGTAAAACTAGCTGAGTTTTGAATTTTAAGGAAAATAGTGCCTAAAAAATAACGTGTGGGATAGTACTGAGGTAATTTTTTTTGTTTTGCTTTTTTCAGTTTAATAATTAGCAACCTGAGCTCATGGTATGTTCAGCATACCCAGTGAAAAACATACAAATTGCTTGTGCCTTTTAAATTATTTGGGGAGAGAAACATCTCTCTATCAGTTAACAGAAGGTTCTGTGACTGGTAATTAACTTCCAGTTGTCTCTCTTCCTGTGTTTTGTTTTTTCTTATTTTCTTGGTAATGGTAGATGACATAATTACTATGAGAGTTGTAGCAAAGCCCCACAAGCTATTCTTCTGTTTTTCCTTCCCCACAAGCTATTCTTCTGTTTTTCCTTCAGTATCTGTGAGGTGGGTTTTTTTTCAAACCTTCCTCCATTGTAAACTCTCTCTTAGAAATATATTTTTCAACAGTATAGTTACATCTGTCTTGTTTTTGTATCTCTAAACTGGGGGCAGCGGTACTTCCCTGTTGTTCAAAGTTACATGCATTAGAGAACAATCCTGGACTTTTTTTATTTTTACTTTATCTGCCTAGTGAAGTAGAAATAGTTGGATTAGAGACATGGTTAACTTCTTATGCTTGTGTACTGAAGACTCGGTGTGCTAATATCCATAAAAACTGAATTGTAACAACAGTTTAGAAAAATCCTCAGGAAGTTAATCTCAAGGGTCTTTATGTGGTTGATCATCATTACATGGATTTTTCCCATAATTAATCTTAACTCTCTTTACTAGAGATGTGCAACCATGAGAGTGTGAGCTACAGTCAAGTAGTTGTAAAGAATCATCAGGGTCATTAATGCTTTATGTAGGGAGAGGAGAGTGGAGTTCAAATAATCAATGCATTTTTGCATTTTCAGAATTGTTGACATTTTTTAGTTATTGCATACTCATAGTGACTAGAGATGCTGTGAGTTTTATTTTAAAAAAACAAATAAATTCCACAAAGGAGACCTAGTAGATGTGGTTATTTGGGGAGAGCACTTTTCGGCAAGAGTTACCGTTACTAATGGTAATTCTTACTGACTTTCTATCTTTGCTCAACTTTTGTGTTTTCTAATATTTGTGGAAAGATATTAAACTTATTTTGCATAATAAACTGCATGATATGCATGCCATATAAGCTGCTGAATATATGTATGAATGTGTAGTGGTTGAATAAACTGAGAAAATGAGTCATTGATTGCAAGGTAGTTGGTTATGTTTGCTGGATTTCAAATCTATTCTAATTATTTCTAATAAATCAAAATTAGTCAGGAAGTAGTATCAGTTCTTTAGCAATTACCTTTTCTCTGTGTGTGTTCTGAACTAACTGTTGTCTCTAAACTGTCTCCAGGAGGATAGCTTTCTGCAAGTATGAACAGAGGCATCAGTGAGTGCAAGACTTGATTTCTCACTGTTTCTGTGCATCTCCTTTTCCCTTTCTGGTGATGCTTGAGTGTAAAACTTAGATCTGTATCACTAATTTTTGGAGTTTTACCACAAACAAAAAAAAAAAAAAAAGAGAAAAGAGTGCAGTTACAGATCAGTTTATTCTTTGTGTTCTGGTTAGATAGACAACATTTTAGATTTACATGGTTCTGAAAATTCAGACTGACTAAAGAAAGTGAAGAGGATGGTGAGAGGAGAATGTTTATTTAAGAAAAAAAAAGGTTTATAGATGGGTAGAATTTTGCAACACTGTTTTACAAATTGCCTTTAAAACTGTTCAGGACACTAGTACTTGAAAGTGTTTGAGGTACTGTTTTTTCGTTTAGATAACACCTAAAAACATTAGTTCTTAATAAGTGATGACGGTCTGTGCCAGAGAGTGTATACCTGTGTGTCTGGCTGAAGGTACTGAAGGTACCAATAATAAAAATCAGTGCCATCATATAGGTGGTACTTCAGACTGAGTACAGAACACAGCGTATGTGGGTGCTTTTTTTTCCCGTGAAAGGAGAAACACTGTAATACAGACAAGAGCATAAAAACATACATACCCATATGCTGTAACAAAGCTACTTATAGTGTTCTGAATTTGTCTCTTCGGTAGATGAATGAGAAAGTGAACGGTTGAAAGAACAGTGTTAGAACCAAAATAGTGGGTGTCTGAGTCAGACAAGGGATTTGCTTTGAAAGTGATTGGATCATCGCTGTCACCACACTTTATTTTACACTGTGGAGCAGTATTTTCAGTGTGGAAATTTCAAAGTATTTTGGATGAAACTAAACAACAAGCTGTGCTCCAGAAGCAGTTGCAGACAGTCTGCTTCAGCCACTAATGGGTGTCCAGCTGAAATGTAGCCTGAAATATGACCGTCTGTGATGGGTTCACTGGCGACTTGGGTTCTCAGAAACACCTTTTCTGTTGTATGGATCTGCTCCTTGTGCATTGCACTGAAACATTATAGTCATTGTGAGCTTTTTGTAGACCAGAACTTAACTGCAAACTCCCAATTCTTCTTTTGAACTTAACTCTGAATGAGTCTGTCTTGACTTCATGAGTATTTCTCGGACTCAGTGATTCAATACTCACTAATCTTGACTTGACTTTCTCTTGCTTTCAACTGCACTGTAGAGAAGTCAGTGGTGTTAGGTGTAGGATGGTGTTCAAAGTGTAAAAGTAGCTGGAGCTTTCTCTTCGAAGGGAAAAAATCCAATACTGAAGAAGATTGGAACTGCTGCCTGTCAGTGGAAAAGACGAGTAGTAAAGGGAAAAAAATTGGATAGCTCTGCACAGTGTCTGCAGAAATTGAGAATGAAAACAATTACTTAAATACAATCTTGTAGTAAGTGATGGAATTAAGAGTCTGGCTTCAGCCATTTCTTCTGGGCTCAAGTCAATAACTCCATTAGAATTAAAGCAACATCATAAGACTCTTCAGCCAAAGACATCTTGGCTTTCTAGAGCTGTACTTTGCTTAACAGCTTTATTGTGAAACAATTCAGAAAACACGTTCGAAGTAAAAATAGCATATCAGCAACTTAAAATCTTGAAAGGTTTTAAAAACTAAAATTGAGTACAAATTGGGATTGATGTTCTTTGATCATAACCATAATTTAAATAGTACTTGTACTCTAGAAAATATAATTGCATTTGATTATGTCATTGTGTTGGGTCTGGCTGAGAAGTTCATTTCCCCATAGCAGCTCTCACAGTGCTGTGCTTTGCATTGGTAGCTAGAAGGGTGTTGATAACACTCCAGTGCTTTGGCTCCTGCTGAGCAGCACTGGCACAGAATCAACACAATCTCTCCAACATTTCCCAACATCAAGGAGCTCTAGTGGGCAAGATCCTGGGAGGGGAGACAGCTAGGCCAGCTGACTCAGATTAACCAAAGGGATATTCCATAACCTATGGTGTCTGCTCAGATATAAGAGCTAAGGGAAGGAGGAAGAAGGGGAGGCATTCATTATTTGCAGTGTTTGCCTCCTGGAGCAACCATTAGGTGTGCTGAAGTCCTGCTTCCCAGGAAGAGGATGGACATCATTTGCTGATGGGAAGTAAGGAATAAACCTTTTTTCTCTTTGCTTGTGAGCACAGACTTTCACTTTTGCTTCAGTAAACTGCCTTATGTCAACCTACGAGTTGTTTTCCATCTTATTTTTTTCTCCCTTGTCCAGCTGGGAAGGTGAGCGGTAGAGCAACTTGGGGGATACCTGGCATCCAGCCAAAGTCAGCCCACCACAGCCATCCTTAGTTTTGTAAATGTAGTCTGATATTCTGTACCTGCTGACATTTTACTGTTTGATTCTGGATTGTGATGTATTGTAAGAACATATCTGTAAAAGCTAATATTCTCTCAGCACTTGTCTGGCTACAAAATCAAGGTTACAGTGCTCATTCTTGGTAAACAAATACCAAATCAGTTAAGTAGTGCCAGCTTTAATTTCCATAATTAAACTACTTTGGAAATGATTTAGAAGTACAGTGCTATGTTGTCTTGTCGTAAAATGGCCTCTCTGTGCACAGTTCTAAATAAATAGAAACTGATTTTGTTGATTTTGATTTGGAATATCTGTGATGGCAGTAGTGTTTCTGATAGTGGTGTTCTGTCTGATGCTTATAGACAGTATTTGTTTTTAATGCCTTAAATGGTGAAGTCTCATCAACAGTCTGAGGTAGACTTGGTTTAAATTAGACGTAGTAATAAGGGTTTTTTTTAACATGCAAAACTATTTCAAGAACTATCCAACTTTTTACTTGAATACTCTATTTGACTGACTTCTTAGTTGGGTACTTTGTCCTTGTATGAAGTGGACAGAAATGCTCATTGCGTCCCAGCTACTCCTTAGCTGCCTCTGGTCTCCTCAAATTAAAGTGCTTTTCATGCAAACCTTAACCTAACAACCTTACAAAAAAAAAAAAAAAAAAAAGTTGAAGCAGTTGGCTTTTTACTGATGAAGAACTTGTTCTCCATCTTCTGGTAAAATACTGAACAACAAGGAGAAGGGAAATCACAAAAATAAAAGGTGGCCTTCATCTCTAGGAGCTGTGAATCATCAAGGCTGAGAATAATGGTATTTTGACACCTGTAAAGATTGCTTTGGTGTCCCCTTAGGATGTAACTTTGCTCGGGGACTTCACAAAGACATCATCTGCTACTAATGCATTGGTACGAAAGCCTCTTCACTCCAGACATGTCTAAACTTGGACTTCTAATATATTTTTAGCATCCAAACTACTTAAAAAGAAAGCATGTTATAAAGCTATTCTCAACCAGTTTGTTCATTTTCCTTACAGAAAAGAGGCATCACAAGCAATGTTGCTGTGTTCACTTAAGTTCTGTTGGTCTGGAAATGCTTCTTGAACCAACTCCTTTTTAGATACTGTAAGGACATGACTGCCCAGTGCATGGTCTTCTGCTCATTGGTTGTGCCTACTATCATCCCAGTCGTCTTCTAATTTACAGTGAGTTCTTGGTGCAGGGATGATTTTACTATTGCAAACCAGGACTAATGCTCCACTTTGAAGGGAGAGATCTGTTCACTTGCTTACAGGTTTATTTCTGTTTTACCAGTTCAGTTCCATGACTTTTCATTTGATTCTGTTATGGTACTGGGACAGGACTGGAGTTGCACAGAAGACTCAAGGCCAGAAGCCCAGCTTAGTTTGTAAACTATCATAGTTTGGCTTTTGTGTAAACTATCATAAACTGACCTTAAAAGTAGATTGTTATCAGCTTTCTGGGAATTTGATCAAATCTGTTTTCATCACATGCCCCGTTATTTAATGGTTGAAGTAGTCAGTGAGATTATACCTCAGGCTCACAGTTTTATTCTGAACAACACAGCTCTCAAGTTAAACTTCTCTTGAATGAGATAATGGCATAATAGCATAATTTCCCAGAAAAAAAACACAACACAAACCAATCAACACTTTTTATCCCTCTATTGTTGTCAGAAGACAGCATCAACATCACAACTGTATACCTAGCTACTTGATCAAGAATGCACATCAAGTCATCATCTTCCTTGTGTTTCATCTCTTAGGATTCAGGGGCTTAGTCATGAACTAAGCTGTCTTGCAATTTGTAGCACTTGGTGTCTCTCCAATACCCATGCTCTCTTGCTATTTAGGGGCTTGTCACCTCTGCATGCAATTTGAGAAACTTCTTCCTGACTGTCCTAAAAAGACTGGAGACCGTTTCTTTCTGTTATCTTTATTCCTGGAAAGCAGTGTGTTGGTGGACATTCAGTATTTTTTGTTTCCTTCCATAAAGGTGTTTTATTTCTCTTTGTAATGTTTTGTTCTTCATCCAAAGAATTTATATATGTACAAATAAGTTTATGTATAATAGTTTTATTTTTACATTGCAGTTAGTATAATTCACTGATTTTTTTAAAAATATTTTTTGTTTATGTGTCTCTCCTCTAGGTATTTCATTAGTGAGTCTATCAAGATTAAAAAGCAGCAGTGTATTAATTTTTTTAAGATTTCATCTCTGATATTTTGTTTTCTTTTGAGTAATAGTTAAATGTAAGCAGTTAGTGGCAGCTCATGACTACCATACCTAGAAGGTCATCAATGTGAAGCATATGCATGGGAAATACTTTTCAGAGAGAAGCAAATAGGTTTTAGTTTTGGAAGTGAAAACTGACTTAAGGGTACAGACCTTTGGAGTTAGTATTGTGGGGGGTGTCTTTAATCTTACTAATTGGGTTATATTTGTAACCAAATAGTAGACAGCTCCTTTGTTGGAAAAGAAAGAAAGGAGGGAGAAATTATCTGAGCCTACTACTCAGACTTTTAAATCCTCCACTCATTTAGTGATTATCTGCTAGGTATGGAGATACATGCAAAAGGCAGCAAAAATGAAGTACAGAATCATGAAGGGGAAAAAGATTTTTTATAAGACATACAGTAAATCTCACTTGTCTGAACTTCAGTAAAATTACTGTTGAAGTGTTGAAAGCAGAAAGATGGCAGCTCAAGAGGGAGGAAATGCATAGGGTACAGCATGTTGGGATATAGTGGCCAATGTTTCCTTTTTAATTTCAGTTTAAGTTTTGGTAAGTCTCAGATGACTTCCAGGGCTACACTTCAATTTTATAATGCAAACAGAGGATTGTGCTGGTAATACGGAATTGGGAGGCATCTTTTCTTTTCTTTGTGGGTCATCATTGCTGCCTTGGCAGTGTTCTTCACGTTCAGCAGCAGCCAGTTAGCATAAGACTTTTCAGTAGGTATGATAAGTATTATATCCTTACTGCTTCAGTGTCTGGCTTTGTCTAGTTCACATGGTTTGTCATTGTATGTTTTAGTAATTTGGACATTGACAAGCAGGAGTTAGATTATTATTGTGCATTACATTGTTAAAATACAGTGGTGTATATTTGAAAGGTGGTTCTTGCTCATCTAAAGTGTTACTTAATAAATCTGAGGAAGCAAGATATGAAATAATTGCAAGCTGATATTAACATTTTAAAGGTCATTATTGGAGTTACCACTCCATTTTTGCACTCTTCATTAGGTGACCACAGACAATATATTTCATGACCTGAAGGAAATACATACAGCCTTGTTTTTCCTCAGTTTACATGGAAAAAGAAAACTATACAGATGAGTAGCACTTGAGCAGTACTTATGTGGGAGAAACAGTACATGGTACTACAAAATCAACTTCCTTTCACTTTTGTTGTATGTTTTTAAAAGGCAATGTCTGGCACTAGATCTGAGTTTATAGCAAGATCTTATGTAGAAGACAGCTGTTCACAAAGAACATCTATTTAAGTCATATCTCACTCCCCATCCCTTACTGTCAGGTAATAGTATCACCACAGTAAGATGATTTATTCCTCCAAATAAAAAAAGTTCCTATTTTTCAGGTTACTGATGTTCACTTAATTCAGTGTGATGTGTGTATCTCTGTCCTTCCAAGATAAGTTAAGACAATTGTCAGCTTTTCTAAGTGTCTGAAAGATTGTATATGATTTTGACAAGAAGCATCTTTTCATTTACCCTTTATAAAAGGAAAACTAAAGATTTGGGCAGTTAATGTTTTTGAACTAACTCTTTGGCAAGAACAATTGAGATATTTCTCGTAGTAGTCTAGTAAATTTGAAGTCTTAGACAAGCTTAAGATACTCAAATACTGAAAGAAAGCATGGATATATCTCTTCCCATGCTTTTTAATTTCTTTAGTTTAAAATCTTCTAGGGAGGAAGAAGATACCACAAATCAGTTTTATGTATTGTCTCACCACAAGCTGGAGATTGGGGGAGCAACATGCTTCCCACTGTAAGTGAAGATCAGGTTTATGACCACCTGAGGAACCTGATGGTACATAAGTTGTAGAATCAAAGAATGGTTTGGATTTGAAGGGACCTTAAAGATTATCTAGTTTCAACACTCCCACCGTGGGCAGAGGTGGCATTCACTACATCAGGTTGCACAGGACCTCATCCAACCTGGTCGTGAACACTGCCAGTGATGGGGCTTCCAGCTTCATCAGCCTCTTGAGTAAAGAATTTCTTCCTAAGATCTAATCTAAACCTGCCCTTCTCCAGTTAAAACCATTGCTGCCTGACATGACAGTATATGCTGATACAAAATTTCTCTCTTCCTCCTTTTCATAAGCCCTCTTAAGGTACTGGAAGGCCACACTGAGGTCTCTCCAAAGTTTTTTCTTTACGCTGATCAACCACAGCTCTCTCAGCCTGTCTTCATAGGAGAGGTGCTCCATTCCTCTGATCATCTCTGTGGCTCTCCTCTGCACCCACTGTAACAGGTCCACATCTTTCTTGTGCTGAGGACCCCAGACCTGTGCACTGTAGTCCAGGTTGGGTCTCACAAGGACAGAGTAGAGGGGGAGAATCCCCTCCCTCAACCAGCTGGCCACTCTTGTTTTGATGCAGCCCAGGGTACGATTGGTCTTCTGAGGTGCAAGCACACGTTGTTGGCTTATATTCAGCTTTTCATCCCTAAGAACACCCAAGTCCTCCCCTGGGCTGCTCTCAATGAGCAGTTCTCCAGTCTGTACTCATATTTGGAGTTACCTGACACAGGAACAGCGCCTTGGACATGTTGAATTTCATACCGTTCTTGTGGACCCACTTCTGAAGCTTGTCCAGGTCCCTTTGGATAGTATCCCTTCCTTTTGTCAACTGCATCACTCAGCTTCATATCATCTGCAAATTGCAGAGGGTGCACTCAACCCCAGTGTCTGTGTCATCCATGAACATACTGAAAAGCACTGGTCCCAGGAAAGAGCCCTGAGGGACACTTAGTCTGGATCAAGTTATGGTATATGTCTTCTTCCTTTCAGTTTCTTTCAGTCCCTTTAGTCCAAGTTATCCAACTCTAAACCAGTCCAGAGAAGTTAGTGGAACTTTATTTGACTGAAGTAATTATCAGGCTTGTTAGGGTATACAGCATCTCTTTGCATCTTCCTCTGTGGTGATGCCAAACCCAGGTTCCCCAATTCATTTTCGTGAGCCATCTAATGATACAACCTGTGGATGGTTCTGGTCATTAGAACCTGCCTTCCTCATGGATGAGAATCTTAAGCCAAGAAAAAGGTTCTTTATATTGTTCATGGTTCATACGGGAGACCTGCTTCATGATTTTCTCAGCTTATTCTCTTTCTTGACTAGACCCTTCTCTTTCCTTTGAAATTTCTGTTGATGCTAGCAGAATTGTAGGCATTCTGTACCAGCTTTGAATAAAGCTTGCCCTGTTTTCTTGAATCAGACTCTTTGATGGTTTCTGTGAAAGCAGATGCTCTTTTGGATCAGTTGATTGTTGACAGGTACTGGAGGAATGAGAAGCGAGGATGTGTCAACCAAAAGGGAGCCCTGCCTTTGTGGGAATGCATTATGTGAACCTGAAGGAGCAGAGTGATCTCACTGACAAGTGCTGTCACTCCTGCACTTGCCTATTTGCATGGAGCTCTCTCATTGCTTTGCTACCTCTGCTGCTGTGGAGTTTATTTCACAGAGGGAATTCCTGTAGCCATGCTCTGTGTAGCTTCTAAAGACTCATCTCTAGATAACTTGATTCTATCAAGCTTGTTGCTTGGATTTTTCTCCTGTGTGGATGTGCTTGAGGAAAGTCTCTGAAATAGAGGCTTTTCCAGTTACTGAAGTGGTTTGGGAAGTGCAAAATAGTGACTCTCACTTTCCCAAATGTCTTCTCTTAGTGTCTTGGATTTAGCAGGGAACGAAAATGACAGTCTTTATATAAGTTTCTTTAAGCTTGCCCTTATCCAGATATGTACAGGGTAAGAATCAATTCTTATGAGGTGAAGAAACATGCAGATATGGACCATACATGTGTAACTTCAGTTAATAGTGAATAATGCCATCTTTTAGTATAAAACACATTGGAACACTGCTTCGGTGTTGGCAGGGCTAGTTTTAACAAAGAGGGTTGTTCAGTATAACTTTGGAAAGTAGCAAAGCATCCTCTGGTGGGTGTTGCTACAGGAGCATTCTTGTGAGGGCTTTGTTAAAAGATTGAAAAGGATGAAATGTATGGGTTAAATGTTACCTGTGGCTAAATATTTTCCGCAGTTTAAATCACAGATATAATACATATTTATTTTTAATGTACGGATCAAGATGATTTAATTTTTGGAGAATTCTTGACTCTGTAAGCTGCTGCTAAAATAAAATGCCTGTTTCATCTCACAGAGGAACAAAACTTTGCTGCTGTGCTCTGAATGCAGTACTTGGCTTGATTAACAAGCATGTCCTGACTAGGGAGATAAATAACTTAATGAGGCCCAGGGCTGGGGGTAAAATTCTTCCTTTTTATGGTTGCAAGCAGAGCACAACAATGATTCATTAAGCAAAGTAGAATGAATTTGATTTTCTTTATACAATGGCAGTGCTATATAGTCTAGGGACATCCAGACAAGGAAATCTGTCATACTAATGGATATTTTTGAAGGGTGTGGTGGGTGTAAGTGCTTAATATAGTTCATGTAATAGCTTGGAAGTGGCTGATCTATATACATGATATAAAAATAGCACCATTTAATGCTGAAATTAGTGCCACTATGTTATAGTGCAAACTTCTCTGCTTGGTTTGAACTATGTGTTTGCCACTTTTGAAAGATTGTAGTAACAGGTCACCAGCACCCCAAATACTTTTTGAATGATAGCTTCTGAGAATTTGACAATCTGTTGATTATGTCTGTTTTTGTTACTGCTAATAAATTTCATATTTTAAAAATTAAATTTTATTTGCTTCCAATTTATTCTTATTAGTCTGGATTTGGATTGTAATGGTCTTCATTGGACTGTCATCGGTTCTGCAAGTGCTTTTGTAATTCTTCTCCCATCCAATTTTCTGGTATTAATGACCAGAGGGTATTTCTGTAAAGTTCGGAATTATCTGGAAGAATTCCAGTTCAATTCTGTCATAATGGGCCAGCAGTCTTCAGAGCCCTCCCTTGTCCAGATCAGATGGTGATACTGCCTAGCTGGATTTTTAGCATGCTGACTACTTACCTATCAAGTCTCTCTCCTGCCCAGTGAAACTTGAGGTCTTCTGATCTGGATGTTACAGGTCTCCCCGGTCACTTGTTATGAATCAGTGTCTCTCTACTGAGGCTGTTGATTTCTTCTTCAGGTTCTAGTTGTTGCTGTCTCTGCAACAGTGGGTGAGAATCCTCTTGATATTTTTCTGTCAGGCTTATCAGATAACCAATTGCTTGGTTACATTTCCCTGCCTCCTCTCTTCTCACCCTCCTCAGCTTAAGACACTGAGACACTTCCAGGATATGTTGTCCTGGCTTGGTAGCTAAGTTTGAAATGTCCTTTACTTGCTAAAGCTTGCATTAATCTTGTTGCTTGCTCTGGTCTTTTGAAGTGGAGAGTAGTAAAGGTAGGTGGGCTACATTCAAAATGAGATTTACATCAAATCTTTAACAGGTTAACTTAGTGTTTCAAGTATTAAACAGGATTCATTACTTCATAGATCAGCTTCCTAAATACCAACTTACCTTACTGGCAGATTTGGCTATTTGGCTGCCAGGCCAGTTGTAACAAGTTTTACAATCTGGATAAAAGCTGGGTTAAGCTGAATGGTCGGTATGTTAGCTTCCACTTGGGGTGTGTTATTGTGTTTTGGTTTGGGGTTTTTTATATATATTTAGTCTAAAAAGAGAAATATGTTGTTTCAAATAAACCAGAACGGGAAGTAATTCATGATGACAGTGTTAGTTTTAACTATTTATCTTCACTTATGAGGCTGACTCTCTGAGCTAGGTAGCATTCCAAACTAATGTGAAGAATTTTCCCAGCATATCTATGAGTGAATATGAACAGTAAGATATGCTGAATTTCTGATTACCATGTTTGTCCCTCTTTTACTCAATGTCACCAGCAACTTGTTTTTACATTTTTCCTTTACAGGGAACATTGTTTCTTTTAAGCAAGTGTAAAATTGGTTAAGCTGTAATACTCATGTAACAAAAGCAGTTGTGTGCCGTTTTCTCCAGTGCAAAATGACAAGCCATTCCCAGGCCCTTAAAAGAAGAAAAAGGTTGTTCCATAAGGAAAAAGGATTATATGAGCGTGTTTTCATTTTAAATTTTCTATAGTACTATATTGTGAAAGATGAAGCGTTGATTGCTCTACTATATTCTTAGCAAGAAAAAAACATCAAGGTAAGGAGAGAGGGTTTCCTCTGCAAGTCTGGGATATTCATGTAAACCTGAAGCTTGTCTTATTCACTCTTTTAATGTGAGTACTTATATCAGCTGGACAAGGGGAAGAAGTTGTTGCCTGTATCATCCAAAACATTGCTTCAAGACTCCAAAAGTGAAGGATGTAAAGTATGCTTTCTTGGACTGCTTTTTGTTCAGCTTTGCTGTTTTGTCATTAGCATCCTTAAATATGTCACATATGACAATAATGGAAATCATAGTACTTCTGGTTATGTATTTGGACAAAGGGAGGCTCTTTGCTAGAGTTTCTTACAAGATTCTTTGAAGCCAACTGCTTTGTTCTGGTCTGATTATTCTAGTGCGTTGATCAAAATTGCCAAGTGGTACTGAAATAGATGTTTGCTGATATTGTTAGCTTGTTTATCCAGTTATCCTTTGTTATTTCTTTCATGCTTCAGCTCTATTTTGCTCGTCCTTGATTTCTCTGCAATGATCTGTGGTGCTTTTTTGCTGCTCTTAGGAGAGCATCATATTGAGTGTTAGAGTAAAACAGAGGGATATCCCAGTCAGGTTCAAGGTTCCAGTAGGAAGCACTAGATGCTGCAGAAGCATCTTCTGCTGCAGGAGAGAGACAGAGTATGTAATGTCTTTTAAGGTAACTGTGTATTAGGATCTCCTTTAAAACCAAACTAGTCTTTAATGCAACAGTTTACTAAACCCTGCATATTTCATACCTGTTGTGTCCTTGAATGAGATACCTTTGGTCTGTGTTCAGGCTGAGTTACCTCCAACTTGGTGGTGGTACTGTGACTGCAAATGACCACATGAAACAGTTTTCTGATTCAGTTTGGTATAGCTGACATTTTTTTATTGAGAGGGTTTATTTTGGGTGTTGCCATTTTAATTATGTTCTTAATAGTACCACTGTCTAACTCTGTACAGATAGCCAGCATAGACAGGGCAACGCTGAGTTTAACGTAAGCTAAGCTTAGTACAGTTGAGGACAGGAATAAACCTAGCTTTGTCTTGTATTTTTTTAATGTGATTGACTTGCCTTTCTGGAATAGTTTGGTTTTCTTGCTTTCTAATACATAAACTTCAAGTACACTTTTATCATTTGAGATGCATTGTATCCCAGACATGGGAAATTGTTTTAGATTTTTGCGTTTGCATATTAACAATTAAAATTTTAGCATTTGATATTTGTTTTTTTTTTTGTTGTTCAGGTATGTGGGGGCCTCTAGCAGAAGAGCTTTGTTTTTCAGAGCACTCTGATTTTCCTTAGCAGAACAAACCTTTTCAGAATTGAATCGCTATTGTCAAAGTTCTTTTAATTACAGCTGACCTTAATAAAAAGGGAAACTATGACTTTTGCTAAATTGCCTTGACCCTATGAGCTATATAATGTGCTTTCACACTGACAAACCTGATTTCCTTCTGTGATGAAGTAGATGATTCTGCAGATGAGAGGGTAGCAGCAGATGATACTGACTTGGTGGGAGCAAGTGAGGTAAGGGAGATCAGAGAGGCTGTTGAGAGAGATGTCAGCATCCCGGGGGAATGGGCTGACATGCAGTTCAGCCAAGGCAAGCACAAAGTCCCGCAGGTGGGAGAGAGTAGCCCCGTGCACGAGTAGAGGCTGAGGACCAGGTCAGGGCACCAACCCCGCTGCCCTCCTGAGCAGCCTCCGGCATGCCTTTCTTGCAGATCACCCGCTATACCCTCAGCTGTGCTAGCACCAGTTGAGGGAGATTAATCCCTCTATTGAGAACCTGTGGGACTGCATCTAGGTACTGGTAAAGTCCTGATAAATGATAGTCGCACTTAGAAACAGATCACCCACAAAGGCTGTAGAGTCCCTGTCCTTCAGGATACTTCCAGCTCCATCAGACATTCCTCCAAAGAATATATTCTAATGGCCCTGCTTTCAGCAGGGTGTCAGACCAAAATTGCTCTCTTACTCTCAGCTTTCTGCCTCTTATGCCCCTTAAGAAGCAAACAGCAGAGCTGATCATCTTAGTATGACAGGCTGCATGCAACCTGTCGTAGTGTAGAATTAGTTTGCAATCAATAAGCTACCCTTAGGGGATGTAGTTTGGATGTTGACATGAGAGCCTTACTCTGCTTTAATGTGTGTCTGAGTCTTCACTGAAATGAATAGAAGCCTTTAGTACTTTGGGAGTGTTTGTAGGTATTCATTTGGCAAGTAGGAAAAGGACTTTTTGCCTGATGAGTTTTTGGTGTGTAAATGGTGTCTTTAAAATGCATAGTTTGTGTTCCTTTCAGGGCCATGTAAAAAGCAGTATCCTGAAGATACCTGTATCAGCAAGGTGGCAACAGAGAAGTTAAATAAAGGCTAGAACTTTCAAATTTACTTGCTTTAGAAGCTGAACTGTAGAGGTGAATGTCTGAAAAATGAATTTTCAGTCCCTTAATTATGATATGCTCTTCAGGCGTCTATGCTCGGAAAATATGAATGTAAAATGAATCATATGATGATACCACAGGGAGGAAGTGTCAGTCATAACATTTTTATATGAACAGAGAATGATTGTGTGTGGAGTCTTAAGTTCCAGTAGTTAATGAAACAATAAATTTTAAGGAAAAAAGACATGCTTTGAGAACATGCAATTCATATTAAGGAGATAGATGTAATCGTTAAGGAGAGCAGTCTACTAGTGAAGAGTGTAAAATTTAGAACTTACATTTCTTCCTGAATTTTGGATGTTTTTTTTCCTTTTCCTAAATAGACTCTGTTGGAATATGCAGAAAAGTGGAAAACATCAGAAGACCCTCTGCCTCTGCTGGAGGTGTACACAGTGGCTATCCGAAGTTATGTTAAAGCACGACCTTATCTTACCTCCGAGTGTGAAAATGTAGCTTTTGTGCTTGAACGTTTAGCACTGTGAGTATATGTTTCTTGTTCCTAAAACCAGCCTGTATGGTATTAACTTTTCACTGCCTAAATGTTTTCCCAGTCCTTTTCTGAAAACATTGGGAAGCACCTTCCTCATGGTGGATGCTGTATGTGAAAGAGAGTATCTTTGGTTGTTCGAAAAGAGGCAAGAAGGACTCCTGATCTAGAACAAGCCAACATTTCTGGCTTGAAACACGTTGCTACTATTGATCTGCATGCAGTCTGAAAGTGCATCAATTTACACAGGCTTTTACTGGGTTGGATTTGATGACATCCTTTTTTAATTTTTTAGCAGCATCTTTTAGAGAGTTTGCTTTTACAGTTTCTGCAGGGGTGCCTATGACCATCTTTTCTTTATGCATT
This sequence comes from Margarornis squamiger, assembly GCA_035222235.1. Lineage (NCBI taxonomy): Eukaryota > Metazoa > Chordata > Aves > Passeriformes > Furnariidae > Margarornis > Margarornis squamiger. Next base: position 80,042,241 of record JAWWTY010000106.1, on the reverse strand, counting down.
CAAAGAAAGCAAACTGTCTTGTGATTGATGTTTCAAACAAATAACTGTTTGAATATCAGAATAAAGAATGGTTGATTATACGTTTTAAAAGTAAAAAATTGCCTCAAATAATTCTCCAATTTGACTTCCAGAAGCTGTATTGAACTTCTACTTTGTCTGCCTCTGGATTTACCTGAAAATAAATGGGAAGAATTTCAGGCTTTTGTACAGGTGAGTTTGATTCATGAAATGAAGACTTAACACTTTTCAGAATGGTTTGGAAAGCCAGGGATATTGAGTATGTAGCATGTCTGTAATTGCAGAAGGTCATATCGTTCTCCGGCATGCAGCAGCTGTAGAGAAAGAAAAATTACATGTTATTGAAAGAAAATTCATGTTTTAAAATATATTTCTCTATTAACACTCTTAGAAATATCATATATGTTGTTCTTTACTGTATATGGTTGTATATTTGAAACTGATGAATGAAAGGCCTACTGATACTGCAGGATTGTTAGATCTCACACAGGGTACTAGGTGGATAAGGTTAGAGCTCTGCTTTAAAGGAGGGTGTTGGAACAAGTTTTGTTCCTCAGTATTTATCAGAAATATGTAGTGGGAGGTCCTGTCTGCAATTTAGAAAAAAAAAAAAGGTGGGGATTCAGGAGGAGGAAAGAATTATACTGAAAAAGACTAGATAGTTATCTCAGGATTCTCAGCCTAAATAGCATAGGAAGATGCAAGGCTGATTAATTTAGAATGAATTTTGACTAGCAACTGCCTGATGTAAATCAGTTTTGAAGAGATGTGTTTGCTGAGGTGTTCACAGCCTTCAAGCAGGTGGAATACTAATAGAAAAGCAAAAAGAAAGATATGAGCCCTTTCTTTTTTCTTTTTAAGGACCAGTGTAACTTGTGCATTGCTACTTAAGCTACAGACTTTTGCTGGTACTTAACTTGCTCCCAAGTGTACATCTGCTCCCAGATTTATACTAGTATATAAATATGGTGGAAAATATTGCAATTGATTTTAAGACTCCAGCCTGCTTTCATCTTATTTGCATACAACCATGCAGTGAGGTCTTACAGCTAAAATCTTTTGCAATTACAAAAATATTTTTTTCAGCGTCTCCAGCACATAGAAATTGAGCTGCTGAAGAGTTGGAGAAGAATAAGAGTTTAGGCAGCAAGTACCAGACTAATATGCAGGCCAGAGAAATTGCTTATCCATTTTTAAAATAGAAGCCTATTTCAAAGTTTAGTTTCAGAAATTTCAGAAGTAGCCCTGTTAATAAATCTTAAGGTGAGTTTGAGGCACTCAGTTCTTTTGGTTTCTCAGCCTAAATCTTAGGTAACAGAGACACAAGTAAAATCTATATTGGCTGAATATTAGGATGGTTTTGTTATACATTTAACTCTTTGCCTGGTAAGGGGTTATTTTTTCCACAGAAGGTATAAAGGAGTTTGAAAGACATTATTGTCTTTTTTTAACAATACTTTGTTTTGTAAAATATATTACTCAGGTGGCTCATAAAAACTTGATGGAAAATGGCAGCCGGGAACTGCACATTTTAACTACACTTACACAAGAAAAGGGAGTGTGGAAGAACCCAGTATTGTGTGGTATTCTTTCCCAGGAACAGTTGGAGCCAGATAAAGGTAAAATTTAAAATTATGGTTGTGATAAAATATGCCTCATTTTTATAATACGTTGAAATATTATTAAGATACATGGGAGTTTTTTATTTCATATAGTTTGTGATAGTTTATAAGCTATGTAAATATACATGTAGCATTGTCTGAATTATTAAGACAGTATGCTCATAGGAAAATACAAATAATGTTGATATTTTGCATAAAACATAATCATACCTTGAGATCTCTTGCCATTTTCTTTATAAGTTGTGTGAAGGGAGTTTACATACAGGCTAATTTAGTTGTACTAGTATACAAAAATTACTTGACACGAACCAAAAAATTAAAAATTGTATATATATATATTTCATGAGAATGACATTTACTCAGTTATGAAATGCCAAGAGGGCCATTACCAAAGATTCATTCAGACCTGAGTTCTAAGAATGGCTAACAGCAGTTGCATAGGGATGAGTATATGATCAGCAGAGGCTTACAATGATACTGCCCTGATATATTTTTCCCATTGTTGATGATTGCAATTCAGAAGTGGTATCCTTGTGTTAATAAGTCTTAGCTGTTTTTTTGATTCTTTGCCTAACTGGTTTTAGAATCTGTATGAAGTGTCACACCTAAGCATCTGTGACAGAGCTGCTCAGTTCTTACATCAAGTAATCTCGTTGCTTTTGCTGTCTGCTTCCCTTCAGCCGCATGCCTGCTTATTTATTAACAAGTAAACTCTTCTTTGTCTTTTAATGAATGCATCATAAGACATGATTCATTAAGCTGCTATCATATCTCATCTTCTCTCTGCTGTAGTGTCTGTTCCATACCATCTTCTAGCTTTGCTGTCCCATTCCTCATATGGGGAGCCAAAGGTTTATTGAGCAGTCAGTATGTAGGTGTACTGATTTTCTGCTTCCTTCTGCATTCCTTTCATAATATCTCCTAACGCTGCACTTGCTTCTTGACTGAGCAGTGAACCAATGTTTTCGTAAATCGGGACTAAACCAGACATTTTTCTTCCTTGAGGACTAGTAGGCGTTTCAGTGTTAGGATTTTCTCCAACACACTGCCTGTTTTTCTGTATATATGGTTAGGACATTTCTTCCCCCATGAAAATAATTTTGGTGTTTTTATCAACATTTTAATTTTGTCTGTTATGCCACATGATGGATTATTGACATGTTTTTACTACCCTGCTTTTGTTAGCATGCTTTCTCACCTTGTTCTCTACTGCCCTTTTCCAGATGTTTAGAAAACCTGCTGCATGTGGGCAGAGGTCCCTGGCACAGATTCTTAGGAAACTCACTGAAGTTTCTTTGGGTTTTCTTTCTTCTTCTGTTAACTGATAATTTATCTGTACAAGCATCTTCTTTTTACTACCAAGAGAGGTTGCTATGTTTAGGGATTTGAGAGACTTCTTTTATTGCAGTTAGAAAATTATTTGTATCTCCTTTTATTCATATTACCACAGCTCCCTTGGATAAGTCCAGTAAATGTATAATTTGGTTTTTGTTTGGTTTTTTTTTTTTTACAAAAGCATGCTTACTCTTTCTCTACTCTTTCTGATGCTTCTTTTAATTATTTATTTATTATTTTATTATTATTTTATTATTTATTATGCATCTAATACAAATTGTGGATTTGTATGCAGTTTTCAGTCCCCAAGAGTACTCCTTTACGAGCTTCCTATCAGCCACCCTCTAGCCATCATAACAGTAAGGTACTTGGAAGAGAGAAGTTTAATGAATATTTAACTTGCCTTATAGTTGAGGCTTTTTAAGAACTTCGTCATGAGTTCAGCATTGGGTGAGGAGCACACAGGACAGCAAGATTGTAAGCATGGACTTCAGGAGACCTAACCTTAGAATCTTTAGGGATTTTCTTGGAAGAATCCCATGGGATCTTCCAGGTCCTGCAGGGAAAAGGGGTCCAATAGAGCTGGTTGATATTCAAGGGTCATCTCTTTCAGGCTCAAGAACGATGCATCCCTATGAGCAAGAAATCAGGCACAGGGGGCAAGAGACCTGCATGGATGAATAAAGAACTCCTGTCATTACTCAAGCATAAGCGGGAAATACATAGGAGATGGAAGCAGGGTCAGGCCACTTGGAATGAATATAGAGAGGTTATCAGAATAAGTCAAAACGAGACAAGGAAGGCCAAGGCCCATCTGGAATTAAATCTGTCCAAGAATGTCAAGGACAAGAAGACAGGCTTTTTCAAATACATCAAAAACAAAAGGAAAACAAAGAATAATGTGGGCCCATTACTAAGTGGAGGGAGGACCCTGTTAACAGTTACTGAACACCTTCTTTGTATTAGTCTTCACTGACAAGGCCAGCCCTCAGGAATCTCCAGCACAAGAGACCAATAGAGTGCCTTCTCAGCAAGTTCCCTGCTGACACAAAGCTGGGAGGAATGGCCAAGACCACAGAGTGCTGTGCTGTCCTTCAGAAGGACCTCAATAGCTGGAGAGGTGATCAGAGAACTATCTGAAATTCATTAAAGGCAAAGGCAGGGTCCTGCACCTGGGAAGTAATAACCCCAGGGACCAGTCCAGGCTGGGGGCTGACCTGCTGGAATGTAGCTCTGCAGAGAAGGACCTGGGAGGTCCTGGTGGGCAATAAGCTGTCCGTAAGCCAGCAGTGTGCCCTTTTGGCCAAGAAGGACAGTGGTATCCTGGGGTGCTTTAGAAAGAACACTGCCAGCAGGACAAGGGAGGTAATCCTGCCCCTCTATTCAGCCCTGGTGAGGCCACATCTTGAGTACTGTGTCCAGCTCTGGACCCCTCAGTACAAGAGAGACATGGAGTTCCTGGAGCAGGTCCAGTGGAGCACTACAAATAAGGGTTAAGGGACTGGAGCATCTCTCTTGCAAGGAAAGACTGAGGGAGCTGGGCCTTTTCAGCCTTGAGAAGAGACATTTGAGTGTGGACCTCACCAATGTCTCTAAGTATCTGAAGGGAGGGCACCAAAAGGATGGAGCCAGACTCTTCTCAGTGGTGCTGAACAATAGAACAAATGGCAACAGGCAGACACTGATGCACAGGAAGTTCGTCTTGAATATGAGGAAGAACTTCCTTACTGTGCGAGTGACCATGTACTGGAACAGATTGCCCAGAGAGGTTGTGGAGTCTTCCTCACTGGAGATATTCAAGAACTATCTGGATACAAGTCCTGTGTAATGTGCTCTGGGACAACCCTGCTTGATCGGGGAGGTTGGACCAGAGGACCCACTGTGGTTCCTTCCAGCCTTAACTATTCTGTGATTCTGTAGTGAGTTTGTTTTTGATGGCTATTGATTTTATCAATGTTTTCCTCCAAAGTTTTTTACAGACATTTCAGGATTTGTTTTGCTTCCGAATGTTGTTTATTCAAGAATACTTCTGCCTTGGAGTTGACTGACTGACTCCTGTAACAGATATTACTTCTATCAGTGGCAAGATTGTTGTTAAATATCCATATTTTTGTTTCTCAGTTGACAAGCTATTTCTAGCAATTGCCATCTTCTGTAATACTGTATTATTTTGCGTCATCTTCCTGCTAATTTGGAGGATATTTTAGTAATACCAAAACTCCATTGTCCAGAGAACTGTTTTCCTTGTCTGTAATCCAGCACTTCCACTGTTGTACTGCTTACCCTCTCTCAGGGGACAACTGTGTCTTAGCAGTCTTCAGCCTCAACTCCAGTGGAACAGTCTTTGGAACATTTATAAACTTTGCTTACAGGACTTTGGTTTTGTTTTAATTTTGCCTTTACTGCTTGCTATTTCAGAAGTTTCTGAGTATTTAAGCAGTCAGCTTGTTACAGTGGGATGTTGTCATTTGGCAGATTTTATTAACTTGATCTTTGTGTGATGGGTAGCATAAACATTTGTCTGTTGGAGGTGAAATGATTAGTTCACATTGGAGGTGTTATTCTGATCATCCTCTTAAGCTTTTGCTTCCTCTATTTGTTTTGGTTATTCCTTCATGGTTTTTTTTTTTATTTTATTCCCGTCTTAGTAGGTTCAGTTATGACCTGTGCGGAATCCTTGACATAACTGAGTTTTAGGTCAGTGATTCTCTCTTCTGGAAGGCTTCTGTTGTTGACTCCTGAAGGACAGTTTGCCCCCTTGCATCTCCTGTAGGAAGCACAACTAGGTGTCTGTTTCATCTCAGAGACAGATCCTTTTGAACTCCTTTATTTTCAAATTTTCCTCAAGTTGTGTGGCTGTCCAGTCTTATTTTTTAGTGTACCATAGACTGAAAGTTGAAGTATGCCTAAGTGTTTGGGGTTATGCAATAGCCTATTCAATGTTAAAACACTCTACTACTGCTCTTCCTCAATTTCTCTAAGTGTGGCTTGTGCTTTTCAGCACAAACCTCTTCTTCCATCCTTGAGATTGTCATTTTCTTGCAGTGGTGGTGTAATCCTTCAAAGCTCTCATTGGTGCCTCCTCAGCTGGGACTGAGGGTGAGTGGAGGAACTGTCTAAAGGAAAAGAATCTCAGATAACCCTACAAAAACCCAGGCTACCATGTAGTTTTTTGACACCGGATTCTGACTATCCTTAGACATTTAAATCTGGATGCCAAGAGTTAGGTTCTTTAATTTTTCATAAGTTTAAACGTGGTAGGGAGGCTACTGCAGAATGTCCTACTGAAAAGAGGATCAAGGATACTACCATCACTATTCAGGGATTAACAAGGTAGATAACAGGCAGAATTGAACAGCCAGCATGGAACTATTTTCAGTAATCAGAACATTCATCACCAGAAGTCGAATAATACCAGCAGCCTCACTTTTGAAAGAAACAACCCAGTGTTTTCATTCTGGGTATATTCAAAGCAGTCCTCTGAAACTTCTTTTACCATTTCACCAAACAGTATGCCATCATAGAAGCATCCAAGATTGGTGCTGCATTCAGCAGAATTGTGCTGAGTTGTTGTTTGCATGAAGGATTCTGAGTTCCAGCTCCTGGTAAATACAAAAGCGTTCAGTTCAGAGTCACCCACAGTGTGAATGCACATGTGGAATAACACCCTGAAGATGACTGAAGAGGTTCCTGACCAGTAACTGAAGTTCTTTGAGATGGGTTGTCCACGGGTACATTCACCTCCTGGTTTCATCCTCTTTGGCCAGAGCGAGGTTGAGAAGACATAAAGGTCTGTGGTAGATAAATCTGTACGTACCCTACAATTGATGAAGGGTAGAGTAGTAGAATTAGGAGTGCTTTATCAGGCGAATGTTCTTTGCTTTGTGCTCTACAAGTCCTCCAGTCAGCCAAAATGTGACATATGTAAGGACTGTCTACCACAGAGAACGTTTTACTGCACAATTGTGCTTGCAGGTTATTCCTGCTCGCATGTGTTGCTAATACATGGATTACTTCTTCTCTGTTTTAATCTGTGTATAGTATAAGCATTATCTGTAATAAAAGTTCATAGTCATTCTTGCAGATTTGGCATAGAATCACTTGGTAGTAGGACCTGACGTACTAGCTATGAGAGATTCAAGGTAGTAGGAGGGGAACTGTGTCTAAAAAATTATATTCCAGTATCTCCAAGTTAATTTGCTGAAGTTAGTAGGTCATAGTGCCACCTGTCAATTGTCATCTGCCTGTCTTTTTTGCTCTCATGTTCTGTAATTTTATATGAATTTTGCACATGCCTTGCACAAACATGTTTGCAAATTTCAATGAATGAGGGAGCATTGCACAAAAATTACAGTTAATAATTTTTCCAAGAATCATTCCCATTAAATACTTCAGGATTTTTGCTCAATTCAGTGTCTTGTGCTAGCAAAGCCCTTGTGCCTGAAAGTGTTTTTATGAGTTTACAATTGTTATGGTAAGCTAACAATTTGTCTACAATAACATTTGAAATTGAAGTTGCAAGATAAAACATATTTATAAAATGTTAAAAAAACAAACAAAACCCCCATGAAACCCTCAAAATTTCATCCTTAAGATTGTTTCCCAGCATAGACTGTAACCTCAGCACTGGTTTTTGCCTAAAAATGTCATCTGTAGTTCAGTTATGAAATAAATATAATTAAAATTCATGTTTTGAATGAGCTTTCAAATATTAAACTTAATGGTTATAATCACTTGGATTAGAATAAAAGCATAAGAGCTAATATGTAGCTTTAACCCTGAGGTCTTCCTATATCTTGTTGAGAAGATAACAGAAAATGTTCTGATGCCTATGCAACATAGGCTGGCTGAAGCAGTAAACACTAAAGGAAGGGGATTACTGAGTTCTAGCAGATAGAACATAGAGTCTAAAATATTAAATCCAGTAATTATAATAATAAATCAAAGTGAAACATCTTGTGTTACCAATATAGCTTAAAGTCTAAGGTCTTCCTGTATCTTGTTACAGAAATAAGGTAAAATGTTCCAATGTTATTCCAGTCAGACTATCTGGAACTAAATGTTATGGGTGAAAGGATTATTGGAACCTGGTGGAGGAAGAGCAAGGCTAAAACTATTGAATGTCATTAATCACTGAGTCATTTGTGGGTGTACAAGAGTATGAACGTTTTTTATAAGGCATTGGTAATGACATTAAAGGAACATTTATCTTCTGCTTAAAAGGCAAATGTCCTTTAATACAAAAAATGGCTACCGTCTACCAATTGTCTGTTAGCGCACTCTGGTTTTCTTTTGTTCCTACACCAATAAAAATCTGGTCATAGCTTCATCAGCAAGGGGAGAGGAAAAAGGAATTCATACTTGATTTGAATATTCTTACACATCAGTTAGCTATTGCTGATCATTTTTAACAGGGCACAAGGATCCTGAAAAAATAACTGGGAAGTTTGTTGGAATGATAATTCAACTGTAAATCTGAAAAAGCGTGAAAGATACTGATGGGGTCTAACAGGTCTGATTTCTGCAAAAGGCTGTATTTTCTGCCCTAAACTTTTGTGTGCTAAAGTGATAAAGAACACAGTTGACCTAATTTCAGTTTCAAGATGGACTTTTAGCAATATTCTGTATAAGTAGCTAGAAGGAGAAATCATGAGATAAAAAGACAGCCTTGAATCAAAAACTAACTAGGATGGGAGGAAGCAAAGAATAAAATGAGATCATTCTTTTTCTTTTAGTAAACCTCATGTTTGGTATATGAGGACTCCAAATGCTAGAGAGACAATTTTTTTACATGCTGAAAATACTTTCATCAAGACTAAACAGGACTTTGAAAGTCAAGAAAACATAAGTAAGCGGGCAACACGATTTAAGTGAAATTCAGGGCGAGTAAATGAATATAATGAAGGTTTCTACCAAAATGTGTCAGAAAGTGAGCACTGAAAATGCCCAGAAGGTTTTGGGAAGGGATGATGAAAATACTCAAAGGCTGGAAGAAAGCTCATTTAGAAAAGATGAACATTTTACCCTAATGCTGAAAGTAAATAATGAATCTGCTGTTTTTCACAAAAGAATGGAAACAAAAAACAGTAGAAAACTCTCCTGTGTTTAAAAGATTTCAGAATATGTCATGAAATTAAAATCTGGATAATTGAAAATCAAAATATTTTTTTATGCAGTGTATATCCGTCTTGTGGAAACAGTTGCCACAGGGGAGGGTTGTTGTCAAAAAGATTAAACAAAACTGATCACCTAGGTGTCTACTTTTAATAACTGACTTTAAATATTTTGAAGGTAGTATACTAAACCTCATGCTTCAAAGCTAAAACAATTTTGGTCTTGAAGATCTGGATTAGACCTGAGATGTATATCTAAGAATAGGAATGTTACCCTGTTCTCCACATTTTTTGTAGGATTCTTATGCCTTCCCGTAAAGCACCTGGAGTTGAGTTGTTAGTGTAGACTACAGAGTTTAACTCTGGTAGGAGCATATCTGAAAAATACTGTGGAATACCTGTGTCTTTTGAGTTTTAAACTATGCACAGTCAAGTGTGTACTAGATGAGCCTCTTTTTGTAGGAAACTTACTAGTATTGAAAAACTTTTAAAGAAGTTTAACTGCGTTCTGTAGATGTGTATACAAAACATGTAACACCCATAGAAAGCAGTTTGGATACTTCTACACTTGTCACGTAGATCCTTTAATAGCAATATCTTTAAAAGGCAACTATTAGCAAAAGTGTAGCACAAACGTACAAAGGACGTGAGAGCAGTGGCTTGGTGTTGTCTTTCTGTAAAACTATAATTAAATGGTATATAAATATTTTAATATTTATATGCTTTCTAAATCTGTTTTGTGTATCTGTTTTGCCAAAAAATTAGAATTAATTAAAACCTGCAAGTAGATAAAAGGCCTGTGACAGGGAATTGTTATGATAAACGAGTACAGTTCACAAAGAAGCTTTTTCTCATCTTTGCTTAATACCTTTTGTGTCTGTTTTGATTTGTATAAATTTTAGGGGTCAACCATGAATGAGTAAATGCCATCTGTTAACTCTAACATGCATATAATATTTTGGCTTTTTTTTTTTTAAAGTGAATGAATTTTTAGTGTCTGAAGGCCCTGTCCTGCTGGATATGCGTATTAAGCACCTAATGAAAACAAAGCAATTAACGCAAGCTACTGCCCTGGCAAAGCTCTGCTCTGACCATCCAGAAATCAGTGCAAAAGGCAATTTCAAACAAACCTACCTGGTCTGTCTTTGTTCAGGATCACCAAATGAAAAGCTAATGGAAGAAGTAAGTAAAAAAATGAAGAATTTTTTTAGGCTCATTTCTTTAATGATAATGCAGTCACTAATCATAGGCTTGTTTTCTGTAGAAGGGGTTTTTCTTTTAAAATATGATCTAAAATATTTTTAGTAGTTTGTTTTTTCATTTAAGTCACTTCTAAGCTGAGTAGTAATGACTCAATTGAAACAGTTGTGAAAGGGTTACTGTTAGGTTGCTAGTAGGCATTTCTCTGCCACAGCTTTGATTTTGCTTGAAGTATTTTAAAACTCTGCCCCAGATCCCATTAGTAAGGTGAAGATAATGGTTTTCCTACTATTTTAACTATAGCTTTTTGTATAAGTAATACACAGAATGGGACCCTTTAGATGCTACTTGCAGTCCAGAGAATAAATGTAACCTCTTTTAACCCAAATGCCTGGGTGCAATTGAAGGTGAAGTCAGATACTTGATCTGGTTTGTAATATAAAATCCTTCTAATTTAAATTCAAAAGTCAAAGAGGAGATGACAGCTTTGCTCTTTTGCATTCTTTCAGGTGGTATCTTCATTTCTCATCCCACCCCCGAGTTTTAGCTGAGCTTTTTTCCTTCTTAAATGATAATTAACTGCAACTGTCACTTTTGTCTGTCTGTATCTCTACTGTCTTTTTGTTACTGCTATCTTTTTATGTTAATAATAAGTATTAAGCATATTGCAATTGATCTTAAAGAGATGAAAGCTATGCACTCATTTGGAGCTGAAAAAGTTTCCTACCTTAGATAGAGACTGAATTCTAAGATGACAGCTTCTCACTGAGCATGTTCTTCAGATGCCCAGTAGGACTGGACCTGTCTTGCTCTCCCAGCTCTTAACTGCTGCAAACCCTGCCAGAACAGGCTCAGGAGGGGCTGTGACAGGGCTGTGCAATCTTGTCCTTGTTTGCTAAAGACACTCAATGGAACTTGGAATTTATGCCCTTGCAAATACACTTCCTTCATTACTCAGCCACACAGCACTCCCAAAGCAGAACGGACTCGTTCAGTGAATGAACTGAGAGCCTCCTGGACAAAATAGCCTTGTTTCTTTGGATGCCATAATATACAGGAGTTCAAACTGGGTTATCACAGAGAACCTAATTCAGATATTTCCAAACTTCAGATTGCTTGGATTGCTTAGATTTGCAGCTTCAGCTGTAGCACTGTTTGCAGTATTACTAACCACTTGGAAAAGATCATGTGTTACCAAGAGAAGGCAAATATGCTTTAACATGTCAGGGTAGACTTATGAACTGAGAAGGACAGACATTTTCTAGTGTGAGAAAAAATGGTTTAAAAAATAAACTGTAAAAAAGTATATTAGTGGTGTGGAAATTTTGATATCCGTGAGGCAGAAAAGTAGCATTTGAGCTCATTTTCAGCTTGGATTAGTCTAAGTTTGCTTCAGTAATGTGAAGAATTCAGATCTGCAGTATGTGAAGTGCTAGACTGACAGGCTTGATGACTGGATGTGTACAGACCTTTGTTGGAAACTGGGTCCCTTATGAAGTCTGAGAGGCTGGTAAAGCTTTTCATGAAAAAAAATTATTTTATTCTAAGTTTAGTTTGCCATATTCTTCTCGAAGTTTTTAATTGATAATCCTTGTCTGAGATGGGGTACTGAGAAAAGTAGACCTTTGGTCTGAATTGCAATTAGAGTTAGGCTGTTCCATCTCAAGAAATGCAGTTTTCTGTAGAAGATAACTTTGAGGTTATTAAACTTCAAATGACATGCAGTGAAAGATTATTAGTATATTCCCAGTCACTTTAGAAGTAAAAATGAGTAGTTGTACTATTCAAAATTGTAGTTTGATTGCTGGAGCAGTAGCTGAACCCCACGTTGCCCAACCCAGCTGTGCTGCCGCCTTATCCAAAGTACCAAACCACCTGGGTGTTTGGGTGAGCGCGTCTGGTTCTTGCTTTGGGTGGTCTGTGATTTCTCAAGACAGACTTCCCACAGTGCTGCTGTCTGGTCAAGCAATTCTTCAGCTGCTGGTGTCAAAGAATAAATATCAGTATGTCCTGCCAGATGCACTAATTGATGTAATCAAACCAGTCTGCTGAGAATCAAATTAAACAGTGGTTGTTATAACAAGTGCACTGATTCAGAACTAATACAGCTGTCTGGTACTACTGTGCAACTGTGGTTTTTCCTTTGATTTGCCATGAAACTAAGTACTTGAACAAATAAATCATATTCTAGAGACTGCAGTGTTCTTCTAGAAAAGCATTCAGTTGACATGCTTCTTACTCTACAGGTTTCCTTTTCTTCATATCTTTCGCTTTTTTAAAAATACTGGAACATTTGTGTTAAACTTCAGATTCATTAATCACCCAGCTGTTGTATTAAAACAGCTTGGATTAAAACACTAATAACATCAGTGACAAGTAAATGGAGTTAGAATTTCAAGTACTTTTATTTCTCTGTTAAGCTGCAACTTAAAAATCTGCATCTCACAATTATCATATTAATGTAATATATGAGTAGTTAATGTATTTTCAAATTCTTAGGTGACTGGGACGGTAGATACAAGTAAGTCATATGTCTGAGAAACAAGTTTATATTCACTTTAATAAAACAGTTTTCCTGGTTGCATAGTCAGTTTTAGCACTGTCTAGAAATGTACTGATTTACTTTAAAGCTGATCTCTATCTGATTGCTAGATATTCACCAAGTTCTAAATTACTGTCTTTTTGCAAAGGCTCAGATGACTGTGTGTCTGAAAATGAAACTGCTTTCTTAGTCTTGTTCTTTTCTTTCCTGCCTTCTAGATTGCAGAAGTAGATTGCAAAGATGCTCTGGAAATGATCTGTAACCTGGAATCTGATGGAGATGAAAAGAGTGCTCTAATTTTATGTGCAGCATTTCTATCTCGCCAACTGCAGCAAGGGGAGATGTACTGTGCCTGGTGAGCTGGAGTTTTGTTTTTGTCTAGTGGAATAACAATGTAGTCTGGGGAAGTTAGAGCTGATATATGTCATAAGTGAACTTTCTTCAGCTGATAAAATCTGTAAACTGAACAGGAAGGAGATAAGGCTCTTGGAAAGCTAAAAAAGAAAAAAAGGATTTTGCAAGATTAGCTTCCATTATGAGAATTTGAAGGCTGAAAATACGATGAGGCAAATACCAAAAGCTGGTTAATAATTTTTCTCTAGAAATAAGAAATTTAATATCTGCAGGCAACTAGTCGGCATTATGTCAACATTTAATGGATAAGTACTCTTTCCATCTGTCCTTCTGTAATAACAGTGTTTCTTTTTCTAACACTTCTAAGAAAGAAGGAGCTCTTTACTACTATAACCACAATAATAAGCTAGATGAAGGTACTTATTGTTTCAGGCTTGCTTTCTTTAATGTGGGAACAAATAACTGGTCTGCGGCACCTATTTGAGTGGTTAGAGTCTGAATTTTCATCTGCTAACTTGCAAGCCTGTACAATCCCTGAAGAATTAGCTTCATGTATCTCCTTTTTGTGAGAAGCAGTGGGAGAAAACTGCTAGTACAGGATTTTGCTTTAAGAGATTCTCCTAAAGTTTTGGGGGGGTTACACCATTCCACAAGGTACTAGGTACTCTTGAAATAGGAAGAATAAAGTAGTGAGGTAATGTAGATAGTAATTACTGTTTGGCATTGGGGGCTAATTTCTCACTAAATCACAGTCAGATTCAGCTCTTAAAGCAGAGCAGAGCAGCTTGAGAAAAAAATGTATCTACCACAAAGAAAAGGCAGTCTTCTATCGTAGTTAATAATTATGAAATGTTCAGAAGGGTACAGTCCCAATCAGAGTAAACTACTGTGCAAGGCCATACCATGAGTCTGTAAATCATGTAGCATAAATTGTGGTAATATTGGTTTTTATTCTGAACTGACCTTCTGGAATTGAGTCATTGTCATCATTTTGAAATTTAGATAGCACGGATGTTTTGACTTAAGCTTTTCCCTCTAAGATAAGGTGTGAATAAATTCAGATCTTTTCCTTTCCCAAAGACAAAATGGAAACTGTTCTCAGCCTTGCATTTCTTGTGATCAGATCAGTGGTTACGTTGCTGGCCCTGAAATATTGTTCTCTTGTTTTAGGGAACTGACTCTTTTCTGGAGTAAACTGCAGCAAAGGGTAGAGCCTTCTATTCAAGTGTATCTAGAGAGATGTCGTCAGCTGTCTGTGTTAACTAAGACTGTTTATCACATTTTCTTCCTGATTAAAGTAATTAATTCAGAGGTAAGGATACTCCTAAAAGAATATTTTTGGCACTTTTAATGGAATTGTAATCAGGAAAATTTATGAAAGCTGCATGGATGTCCTGTCTTTCTTTGTAGCATCAACTTTGGGGCAATCCTAATTGGTTTTAGGAAAGGCCATAGCAACTTCCTCCTGCAGGTACATTATAAGTTGATTCATTTTGAATTATTAAAGTTTCCTTGTTCCTTTGGAAAAAAGCATGGGGGGGGGGGGCAGGGTCAGTAAACAGAAAAGCTGGATACCAACAACTGAGATGAAGGAAACATTGAAGGTGAAGCTGTAGCCTCTGCTGTTGTCTGTGTCCTCTACAGGATGTATTTTCTGTAAGCAGACCCTGACATTCCATGTTATTACTTTCTGTATTTTAAATATTACAGAAAGTGGAGAGGAAAAACTTAGGAGGAAAGGAAATGAAGGGTGTATATTAATAGATAAGAAAAATAAAGTTACAGAAATCTTAAACAAGAAAAAAAGAAACCACAAAAAACCCCTATTTTGAATTGCCACTTAAGAAGGCATTTTATTTAACAAATTAAATACTTGCTGTTTGTGGACTTAAATCCAATGTTGTATTAAAACTGTTCATCTAGGCTAATGTAATTCATCTGATTTTCTTAATTTCCTTAGTAGTTGCAATATTTAATGTTGATAGCTAAATTGAGCTTAGAAAGCTTTTTAGTTGGGAGATTTCTGTAAGGTGGGATACTAATTCTAAGAATAAAAATTCCAGTTTTCCTTTTGCAGTGTTCTGGTATGGCTAGTCATGGTCTTCTAATCTTAAAGATTGTCTTTTTCCAAAGATCTGAAATAAACTGGAATTAAAGAGGGGGAAGGAAAGTAACTTTCACAGAGTCTTGTGATGTTAAGAGGTCTGTCTGCTCCATGCCATATTGATTTTTTTTTTTCCAGTGAGCAGTGGATCATTTAATTGATGGCAGAAATTGGACATCATTTAGGTAGTAGACTTGTGGATTCATAAATTCACTGGACTTTATTCTCATGTATACCACAGCCTCTCTGTGCAGCCCTGGTAGCATAAAGAGCTTGATAAGTGGAGGTAAATGTAAATGATGTTGCCTGAAGGTATGAATGAGAGAAGACCAAATGACCTTTGGAACATTCAAACGTTGGAATATTTAACTATACTTAACTGTACTTAATGGTTTCAGTTGGACTGAAGCCATGTATTCATGGTCAGTTGACTTTGAAGTGGCATAATCTTTAAAAATAAAAATAAACCTTTTGACCTTAAGTAATAACCAAATTATAGATCTTTCTGATGATCACGTATTTTTCTTTAACTGTAGCACTTTTTACCATTTAAATTCCACCCAGTGTTAACGCTCCATAAAAGCTCATCTGCAATAACTATGACATAACTGACAGGCCTTGTTTCATGGAAAAGGCTCAGTCTTGCTCTTGTGTAAACTGAACACCTCTAACATACAGTCCTAAGTCCCCAAGCATGACAGAATGTATAATTAATTTGTCTTTTAGTTGTATGTAAACTTCCTCATTTTTGTCGTAGCCTGAAGACAAATTATGCAACCTAAGGAATAGCATCCAGAGACAAACCGTTAAGTTTCTTAGAGTAGAAAGTATTGCTGTGAACTCCAGGTGCATTTTTTCTGACACTTAAGATTGAAAAATGGCATCTTTTACTTACAAGTGTAGAAAGGGTTATGATAAGGTGACTTACTAAAATTAATCTTGCTTTACAGATCGATGGTGCTGGACTTGCAACCTGCATTGAACTGTGTGTGAAAGCATTGCGCTTGGAATCCAGTGAAAATGCAGATGTCAAGATATCTATTTGCAAGACTATCTCCTGCTTGCTTCCAGATGATTTGGAGGTTAAACGTGCTTGTCAGCTGAGTGAATTTCTTCTCGAACCCACTGTGGATGCATACTATGCTGTTGAAATGCTATATAATCAGCCTGACCAGAAGTATGATGAAGAGAATCTTCCAATACCAAATTCTTTGCGCTGTGAGCTCTTGCTTGTACTGAAAACTCAGTGGCCTTTTGATCCAGAGTTTTGGGACTGGAAAACTCTAAAGCGTCAGTGTCTGGCACTAATGGGAGAGGAGGCATCCATCGTGTCCTCAATAGACGAACTAAATGATAGTGAAGTTTATGAGAAGGTTGAGGATTGCCAAGAAGAGACTAAAGAAACTTCTGTGAATGGTCTTGCTGGCCTTGATGAAGCTACAAGCCTTCTTAAGGGTATCAGAGATGAAAAGCAGAAAAAGAGAGAAATCAAAAAACTCAGAGAAAGGGGGTTCATATCAGCTAGATTTAGGAACTGGCAAGCTTATATGCAGTATTGTGTGTTATGCGACAAAGAATTCCTAGGTCACAGAATAGTTAGACATGCACAAAAACATTATAAAGATGGAATTTACAGTTGCCCTATTTGTGCCCAAAATTTTAATTCTAAAGAAAACTTTGTTCCCCATGTAACTTTGCATGTTAAAAAATCGAGCAAGGAGAGACTGGCTGCTATGAAACCACTGAGAAGATTGGGAAGACCTCCTAAAATTGCAACTGCCAATGAGAATCAGAAAACTAATTCTGTATCCAAACAGGAGCAGCGACCCATTAAGAAGAACAGTCTCTATTCAACAGACTTCATTGTGTTTAATGATAATGATGGCTCAGATGATGAAAATGATGACAAAGATAAACCTTACATACCAGAGATAGTGCCAGTTCAAAAGCCACTCCCTGTTAATGAATTCACCTGCCCTGTAACATTTTGTAAAAAAGGCTTTAAATATTTTAAAAATCTAATAGCACACGCAAAGGGGCATAAAGATAATGAAGAAGCTAAACGTTTTCTTGAAATGCAAAGCAAAAAAGTGATTTGCCAGTACTGTAGACGACATTTCGTAAGTGTTACTCACCTGAATGATCATTTACAAATGCACTGTGGCAGCAAGCCTTATATCTGCATACAGATGAAATGTAAGGCTGGTTTTAATAGTTATGCTGAGCTCCTGACACACAGAAGAGAGCATCAAGTCTTCAGAGCTAAGTGTATGTTTCCTAAATGTGGCAGAGTGTTTTCTGAAGCCTATTTACTCTATGATCATGAAGCACAACACTATAATACCTATACCTGCAAATTCACAGGCTGTGGGAAGGTTTACCGTTCACAGAATGAACTGGAAAAGCATGTTGAGGATCACAACAAGCAGCCCGAAAAAGAGCAGGAGCCTGAAAACCAAACTAATCAGCCCGATCTTAGTCAACCTTCTAAAGCTAATGAAAATACCAATGGAGTTGCCGTTAAAGAGGAAATGACATCTCCTCCAGCTGACAACCGAAGTAGTTCCACTGAAGGAGAAAACGTTATGTGGAACCAAATCAAAGCAGAGCCAGTAGGGAATGAAAGTGTAACTTCATCGGCGAGTATTCTGCAACAAGGTGATTCCTTGCCTAATGCTGGTTCAGAACAGTCTCCTATGGGTTCAGTGAAAACAGAAGTGACACTTCCAGCAGGCAGCATGAAGCTGTCTGTTGTTAATCAGAAGATCCGAGATAATTGTGCAAAAAGAGGTAAATTGGCTGCTACTGCCAGTAAAGTAGATACCACTAAACCTGGAGTCCAGCCATTGTGCCCATCAGTTGACTCTTGTCTTCCAGTTTTCCAAGAAAGGAAGGAAGAAGACTGTCTCAGTCAGGCTCAGAATATTCAAACTGTTTCTCTGACCTCAGACACACTAAAACCAGAAACCCTTGAATCAAAAAGCTTGGAAAGACAAGTAAGCATTGTAAATCCATTCAGCGTGCAGAATCAGACAGGATATCGAAACAGTGTACCCATTTCCAAACTTGAAATTGAAGACAGTATTAAAGCTGCAGCTAATCTATATAACCTGCCTTTAAAAACTTTAGAAAGTATTACATTTATTCCATCACAGCCTAATATAAATACCTCTCTAGTTCCACCTGTGTTACCAGCAACCCCCGTTCAGAAATTTAATTGTCAGGTTGAGGGGTGTACTCGAACGTATAACTCGTCACAGAGCATTGGCAAACATATGAAGGCAGCACACCCTGATGAATATGCAGCTTTTAAAATGCAGCGTAAAAATAAGAAACCACGAAAATCCAGCAATCTGCAAAATGTGCCGAATGATGAGAAGATTGTGTTTCTTATGCCATCGCAAGTGGGCAATTCCAGTGGTGCTGCTTTTACTGCACAGAACAAATCAAATTTGAATCCTGCCTGTTCCAGTCAAGTGCAACATGTCACAAGTACTCTTTTCCCAACCCACCTCGAAAATTTGGCCAATCCTATGTTGCCTGTAGTGGAAAATGTCATAAATCCAAGTTTGTCTACTCGTATTAAAAGTGAGCCTGAGAGTGTTTTATGTTCACCAATGGAAAATCTCTCTGGTGGAACCTTACCTTCTCAATTGGATGATCTGGCAAAAACAGTTATGCCTCTGAATATTGATGGCAGTTCAGATCCTTTTCTTCCTTTGCCTGCAGAAAATGGTCCGATGTCTCTCTTTCCTTCGTCAGCAGAGAATCCTCCAAATTCAGTCTTCTCACAACTAGAAAATAACACAAACAGCTTTTCATTGCAGCTAGAAGGAAACACTAGTTCTGCTTTCCCAAAAGAGGAAAGTGTTGATCAAATATTTCCATCACGGCTGAGTAATGAAAATAATTTCAGTGAAACTGGTCCTCAACATCCAGCTTCAGAAAAGGACAAAAAAGATCATGGACGGGGCCCAAATGGGAAAGAAAGGAAGCCAAAACATAACAAACGGGCAAAGTGGCCAGCAATAATTAGAGATGGCAAATTTATCTGTAGCCGGTGCTTCAGAGTTTTCACTAATCCTAGATCACTTGGTGGTCACTTATCTAAGAGGTCTTATTGCAAGCCCCTTGAAGGATCAGAAATTTCTCCAGAAGCCCTGCAGGCTAATGGGCAGTCTTTGCTTGCCAGTATGATTCTTTCTTCAAATTCATTAAACTTGCAGCAACCACAGGAGTCTGCCTTCAATCCAGAGACATGTTTTAAAGATCCATCATTCCTCCAATTACTTGCAGCTGAAAATCGTTCCACAGCCTTACTGCAGACTATGTTTCCCCGAGCCAATGTGACTAACTTTAATACTGGTGGGAATGAGGAAGGAAATCAAATTATAAAACAAGCCTTGGAAACTGCAGGCATCCCAAGTACCTTTGATAACACAGAAGTACTTCCCCGTGTAGTCACAACGAGTTGTGTCTCTGGTACGACTCAGATAAATGCAGCTGTTCTTCCCAACTCCTCCGCGTCCCCTCTGCTGCAGACAGTCTGTAACCCCAGTACCCTGCTAACAGACCAAAACAGGACCCTCAGTGCCAAAATCCCTCCACTAAATGAATGCAAGAGTTTGCCTGTTTTTGCAACAGAGGACTTAATGCTAAAGACCATTGAAAATGGCTTGTGTCCTAGCTCATTTTCTAACACTGTTGTAGCAGCACAAAACTTCGCAGGGAACAGTTCACGAGTGTCAGTTATAAGTAGTCCCAAGAATTCTGGATCAAGCAACTTGAATAAGAAGGGAACCAGCTCGTCAAAGAGGAAGAGAAAAACAGCTACGCCCCTGCTTGTGCCAAATACATCACAGAAAGTAGCAGTAAATACTGCAACAGTGATGGGACTTCTAACCAAAAGCCCTGAAGGAAACATGCAAATACAGGGAGAAAGTTTTCAGTCGAACTTGCTTGCCAGTTGTGGCTCTCAAGCAGTGGTAGAAAATCTTGCACAGAAACTCAATAATGTTGACAATCAGTTATTCATGGCCAGTATCAAAGAGAATTTCAAGACAAATCTCGAGGCTCATACAGCGCTGCCCCCTTTAACAGTAAAAACTGAAAATGGGGATTCCCAAATGATGGATGTAAATTCTTGTGTGCGAGCAAATTCAGAGGAACAGATTTCAGAAGACAGTGTTATGCAGAACTTTGAAAAAACTCTGGAAATAATCAAAACTGCTATGAATTCACAAATACTTGAGGTGAAAACTGAAATTCAGGATACTGTTGCAGCTTCAGGACAGAACTCACACGTAAATAATGCACAGGCTTCTTTGGAAAACTCTGCACCTGGTGTAAAACTACCCACTCCTACACAGTTTTCTGTGCACACAGGAAATGTCACTGCTGCAAAGGGTAGCTCTGCTCAGTCCGAGACATCTCAGAAGGATGATACTCAAATGTTGGAAATCTTGGAGGGCTTGCAAAAACTGAAGCTGGAAGATGACTCTCCCATTCACATCTCTGAGACTGTTTCCCAGTGTCCTCCAGCAGATACACTAGGATCAGCAATTCCAGTTGTAGCAATTGAAAATAAGCCCCTCATTCAGATATCTCCAGAGGCAAGTAACATTCAGTTTAGTGATAGAGTTAATAAACCTTTTGTATGTCAGAATCCTGGCTGCAATTACAGTGCTATGACAAAAGATGCGTTATTTAAACACTATGGCAAGATTCATCAGTACACTGCAGAAATGATACTAGAAATCAAGAAACATCAACTGAAGTATGCCCCGTTCAAATGTGTTGTACCTACCTGTCCAAAAACATTCACAAGAAACTCTAATCTCCGAGCACACTGTCAGCTTGTACATCATTTTACGACAGAGGAGATGGTAAAATTAAAAATTAAAAGGCCTTATGGCAGAAGATCTCAAAATGAAACTGTAAACACAGGCCCACAACCTGTTGAAATAAAAACTGTGCAGACATTAGTAATAGAAAACAAAACTGTATCTCCCTTGGTCAAAGAAGCTCAGATAAAGGAAGTTGTAGAGCCTGTAAAAGTCTTAGAAAAACTTCTACCAGAAAATAATATTCCCGAAAGACTGGAAAAACCTCCCCAGGTGGTTTCTGTTCCACTGGAGCAGCATAATGCCGCCTCTTTTGGTAGTACAGAGGCAGAACCCAAAGCACGCAAGGTTAGGAAGTACAGGAAGGAAAAAGAGGAGAGAAATGGTAGGAAGCCCGTAACAAAATCTCTGGAGTTTCCCACTCGATACAGCCCTTATAGACCATACCGGTGTGTCCATCAGGGCTGCTTTGCGGCTTTTACGATACAGCAAAACCTAATCCTTCATTACCAAGCTGTGCACAAGTCAGACCTTCCTGCCTTTGCTGCTGAGGTGGAGGAGGAGAATGACCAAGGCAAAGAGGAACGAGAGGAGGTGGAAACCAAACCTGCCATCAGAGAGTTCAGGTGTGAGGTGAGTGACTGCTCTCGCATCTTCCAGGAAGTTACCAGCTTGATACAGCATTATGTGAAGCTTCACAACATGACCCCAGAGCAGATTGGAAACATGAAATCAGCCCCAGAGGTTGGAAGGTTTTTTTGTGACCAGTCTCAGTGTAAGTCTTCGTTTACAGCTTATCTTAACTACATTGTGCATCTTGAGACAGATCACAGCGTGAAGATAAAACCAAACAAAGTAGAAGATGACGGTGTATTCAAGTGTGACTGTGAAGGCTGTGACCGTATTTATGCTACTAGGTCTAACCTCTTGAGGCATATTTTTAACAAACATAATGACAGGCACAAAGATCATCTAATAAGACCCAGGAGACTGACACCGGGCCAGGAAAACATTTCAAGCAAAGCAAATCAGGAGAAACCATTAAAGTCTAAACAGAAGAGTCTAAAAAACAGATCGGGAAAAGAAAGTAACAGGCTGTCAAAACGAAAGAAAAATGTGAACTTGGAAAATAAAAACTCAAAAGGAATACAAGTTCAAGAAAATAAGGCTTATTCGCTGAAACGCGGCAAATACGTGTATTCAATAAAGGCTAGAAGCGATGCCTTATCAGAATGTACAAGCAGGTTCATAACTCAGTATCCGTGTATGATAAAGGGGTGTTCATCTGTAGTCACGAGTGAAAGTAACATAATAAGGCATTATAAATGTCACAAGCTGTCCAAAGCATTTACTTCCCAACACAGAAATCTTCTTATTGTATCTAAAAAGCAGTCTGTCTCCCAAGTAAAGGAAGCCTCTTGTGAGCAAGAGGAGAGTGATAAAAAACCTGATGTGAAAGAGCCTGAACCGAGTTTGATGGTGAGCAATAATGATTCAAGCACAACTACCTTACCACAAAAGGAAACTGAAAAAGGTGAGAAGGATGAAGTGGATGAACTGACAGAACTATTCATTACTAAACTAATCAATGAGGATTGTTCAACTGCTGAAAGTCAAGCAAAAATCTCCCCCAGTGTAAATAGTGACTTGCAGGAGACCAGCTCCTGCCCCTCAGAGAAGCAAAAATCAAACAACCTGAAAAGAGCAAATAAAGAAAAAAATGTATCTCAGAATAAGAGAAAGAGAGCTGAAAAAACTGAGGAAGCACTGCCTGTTGACATGAGTAGCGTGCACAGGGAGGAAGAAACTGCTGTCGCCATTCAAACGGCAGAGGAGCAACCTGCGGCTTTTGACTGGAGCTCGTTTAAGCCAATGGGGTTTGAAGTGTCATTTCTCAAGTTCCTCGAAGAGTCTGCTGTGAAACAAAAGAAAAACACTGAAAGAGACTACCACAGTGGCGGAACCAAAAAAGGATCCCATTCGAACTTGCGGAGATCCAATGAAAAGACCCCCGTAGCAATTGATAATGTCACTTGGTCATGTTCTGAAACTGAAACCTTTGTACTGTTTGCCAACCCATCACAGCTTCCATGTGGGGACAATGTAAAGATAGTTTTAGACAAGACTCTTAAAGACTGCACTGAGCGTGTGTTGAAGCAACTTCAGGAAATGAAACCTGTCGTCAGTTTGAGAAAGCTCGAAGGACGTTGGGAGGATAATCCAGAGGTTATAGCTGCAAGAGTAATTGTTTTGGGTACTGAGGAAGGGGAATCAAAATACTGAAAAACTAATGTGTTTAACCGTGACCTGTAATAGAATTTATTTTGAATAGGAAGCCATCAAGCATGCTAGTAACTGTGGAGCTCTTTTATTTTGAAGTGATTTAATATAGCAAAAAACATGACATAAGTCATGTAAATGTCTTATTTGTTTTTATCCCTATGGGACTTGAAGAACAGAGTAATTGCTTCAGTTTTGTAAATACTTGATCAAGACCTCAACTTTCTATCAGATTGTCCTTTCCATAAACTAAATCTTTGTGAGTTGTCTGTGATTGGTATCTTTCACCAAGTTACTTCTCATGTATAACAGTTCTCTTTATTTGTAGATACATTTTTTTGTATATATTTATTATTGTAAATCATTTGCTGCCACCAGCAGTCTGTAAGTCTAAACTATTAAATGACACATTTATATTCGGAATTTTAATTTGTAACTAAGTGAACAAGTTTTTAAAACTGTCCTTCAATCATTTTAAATTAAGAACTTTTGAACTAAAGCTAGCTAAGTCTGTCATATCCAGTTTATTTTGCATAAAGCATTTATTTACAGAAGAGGAGCTGGATAAGATCACATTTCATAGGTTAAACATACTGACACTCATTTTTGTAAATTTTAACATCCACTATCTATGGATGATATTCATATGTAGTTAACACATAAATATAATAGTTTTCTGATAGCTACATTTTTCATTGCTTTTAATTGGATACAAAGCATTTATGATTCCATAATAAAAATGGAAATGTGAATAAAAATAGTTTGCTACATTGGAGATTTAAAACAATATTTGGTATTAAAGAATCCGTTGTGAATGTGATAGAAAATTAGTAGTGTGGAGCAGTGTATATATTTGAGGTGGTGATTTGTGAAGTAGCCCAGTATTGCCTTAAATAAAAACACATTTCATTTCTTGTTTTATACATGTGATCTTATAAAGGTTATTTTTGTTTCTGTAACTTAGATTGGTGTATAGTTTAATTTTTGTTAAAAAAAACAAAACAGAACAAAAAAACTTCAAAAACCGTTTTTGTAAATAGTGGGTTTATAAAACAGATGGTTTATTTTGATAATACCAGTTTGGTATCTATCTATAAAGTACACGAGTCCTTATGCCATACCATTAAAAGCTAAATAAACAAGCCACTTTCTGAAAGGGAAGTGAGATTGTGATCTTACAGATAAACTCAGTGGTTGTGCTCTATTGATGGCATGGGCTCCCTTTGCGCTCTTCTGCCTCTTGCTGACTGTACCTGGCACCACTCTCACAACCTCTCTTTTCCACACTGGAACGAGCCTCAGAAGCGGTGCTGCTTGTAGTGCCCGGGATTGGAGCAATTCCTCTGTATGCTGCTAACTGAAATGACAGGTATCCGATTTGAGTAACCAAAAGTGTGAATGCATTGGTGGGAGCTGTTGGTACCCAGGAGTCTTCAGTGTTGGTTTTCACATGTGATTATGCTTGACTCAGATGGGACAAGCCAGCTGGATTGTGTGGTACCAAAAATTTTTCTTGGATTATTCTCGTTACTGGATGTAACCTACCTTCAGTAATATAAAATAGTCTTTAACTTGGGTGAGATTGGCCTGATTTTTATTTTTTTTTTCTATAAACTTGTCTTGCCATGTGAAGCTTTGTATTAAATGCTACACTTGATTGCTCTTAAGCTATTCACCTGGAATTTTTTGACAGTTTTCCTGAATATCAGTCCAGAGGGCACATTCCTACAACCAAATGAAGTGACTTGTTGCGAGAGTGAGGATTATGTATGAATCAGCAGAAAGGCAGCGGCAATTCAACTTGGGCATAGCCCTTGCTTTGCTTCATGGTGCTAAATTGCCTACATTCGCAGAAAGCCCGTGCTTCCATTTGAACGGAGCCCATTGGCTCCTCTCGCTTTTGATCCCTCCCAGGTGACTAAACTGAATTCTGCCAAGTTAGTAAATCAAAGGTGTTGTCTGAGAATGATAAAACCAAAACAAATCCTTGCATTTTAACTCTAGGAGAAATCATGATAATTGTTACAAGCACACAGTGCCATGTTCTGCCTACCTACCAGAGGCCACATGGTCCCCCTGGATGAAGCTGCTGTTGGATACCAGCCATGGTGATTGTAGAGGGAACTTCTGCAGGGGGGAAGAGGGCAGAGATGCTCTGCAGAGGATCCACAAAGATTGCCTGAAATTGTTTTCAGCTGTACCTAGCCACTTCAGTCACTGTCAACAGACCTTGCAATTGTTAGTCATTAGAAGAATTTTGTGTTGTGTGAGTTGAATAGTTTCAGCATTGACATTCCTGATGATAAATTCCACATCATTTGCAGTTCTTGGACTGAATAGCATACAACTATTTAGCTACACAGTGCTGTACTAGAATGCCATTTAAAAAAGAGAAAAGGGGGAAAATTCCAGTGTTATAAATATCCAGAAAGTAATTTCTGATTTGGATCAGAATGTAGGGTCTGAATTTCTGTGAATGAAATATTTAATACTATCTCGTCCCAATCCAATTAAAGTAGGTGCTGTACCAATATAGTCAGTGCCCTCCATGGCACAGTCCCTTTTAGGTGGGTACTGACACAGGTAAGCTAGCATGGGGTTTGTTTTTTCCTTCTTAAAGTATTTTGAACTTAAAGCGGGGGACCAAAGGCGGGGTCTGATTTAAGATGTTACAGACTGCAGAGGGCACTCGAGTTTGGTAATGCCACCTACAAAAGCTCCCGAGGAAATAAAAACAGTATTTGCATTTGGGTGTTTACCTTGGGTGATGTAGAAAACCTCCTGCTCTGGCAGTGGCAGGATGCCTGAACAGATGGCTTCTCCAGAGCCTGGAGCTACCCCTGCCCTTTGGGCTGCTGGGCGGGATGGGGCCCCAGCATAGCCAAGCCCAGCCCTGCCAGCAGCACCTCAGCCTGCAGGATGCCCCGGCACCCAGAGGGGCTGCTGGCCCCACCGCTCAGCCCCTCTCTGTCTTCTGCCTTGCCTTTTTCCTCCCTCTGTCTCTCTGCCTTCCAGACTCGTCACCTGTGAACTGTGGGGCATTCAAGCAAAGGCGCTTTCTTTTAACCCCTCGTTGCCATCAGGAATATGCTGGCTAAAACTGCAGTTCCTGCTGATGGGGAAGCAACCAAATCGAGGAGTCTGGCTGGATGCAGAGAACAGACTTTTGTGGTTGAAAGTCACAGTCAGCCTCTCTTGTGGTTAACTGTGTTTATAAAGAAATCTGCTGTTGTCTGAGCCCTAATTCAGTGTAAATAAGAATATTGGGTTTTCCCTTGTATGTTTCAGGGTGGTCCTGAGCAGGACGGGGGGATACTGTGGGTTATAGTGGGATGTCGAATCTATGGCTGTTGGATAGCAAGCAAGCAATGTTTGCACAAGTAACACTGGAACCAGTCGTTGGATCAGGTGAGGAAAAGTATTTGGCTAATTGTTGCAATTAGTTTCTATGCCAGAGAGTTGGTTGGGGCTCCCACCTGTGTGGGCAGGGACACACTACCCTGAGGTTTAGGTCCCCTGAGCTGGAGAAGCTCCTGCTCAGCCCTGGCTGGAGCCTTGGTATGGAGAAGGTGATACTATTAAAGGGGTGGGAAACAGGGCCAGTGGTACTGGAGAAGGAAGTGGAGGGAAGAAACTATCAGCAAATAGGGAAATATTTTTCTGTGTCTTTTTTCAAACCTCTTCTGTCCCAAGGCAAGCAGCTTACTTGGATTTAAAGAAAATGAGAGTCTTATCTAAGATGTGGGTCTTTTGATGTTTGCAGGGATGTTTTGAAATATGAATGAGGTAAATATTTTTGTATGAATGTGCATGGAGTGATCACATTGCTCCATTACAGTATGTGCTTAGATCAGCTTCCTATCAATTGCTTATATCCTTGCAGAACATAGCACTTGAATTAAATTTTTTAAAATGTCTGTTTGAGTGACTCAGAAGTTTAGGGACCAAGCCTGTAAACTCATTTGAACCAAAAATGTAACAGCAAACGCCTTCAGGGATGCATGGATGAGTGAAACTTAATCTGGAGAACAAAGGCATATAAAGGTGGGGAAAGGGCTGTGGAAGGGAAGGAGCCAGTAAAAGACCAAATGGTGGCCAAGAGCAAGGGTTTGGAAAGCAGACGAGTTTGTTTCTGTTCTCACAGGTTAAGTAAAATCTGACAGAGCTTCCTTTTCATCAGTGCTCTGTCAAACACTCAAATTCTGCAGCGCATGATGTGAAGGCTACTTGGCGGTTTGCTGTGAGTGAGTCAGGGGTTACACAGACTTGGTCCATAATAATTTTTCAGAATACTTCTCATGTAAGGTACTGGCTTTGTCGAAATTGAAGTATCCTCCAAGACTCAAAATGTTCATTTTGGAATTTATTTATCATTTCATGGCTGTTGGAAGATAGAATTTAAAATAAAACTTTGAATATACATTCCAAAGAATTAGTGTCCTTGTTTCATGGAAAAATTATTGGTCTAAGTGGGAATCTGACCAGCCACAGAGCTTTATGGGATGCTCAAAACCCCTTCAAGCCCTGACTTGATACACATTTTTATTAGCAGCTAATGCCAAAATTTTATCAGAAACCTGTGTTGGCTAAACTGTGTTTGTTTCTCTTCATTTTCTCTCAAATAAACCTTAGTTTAAAAACAGTAAATCTTTTTTCATTAAATTGCTGTCTTAAAATCTGTCCTCAATAATTAAACCCAGACATTTTAGAAACCCTTTTTTTTCTTTGATAGTGTTGCCCTTGCACGAGGGTACAAAAGAGACAAAATAATCTTGGGTTTTGCTCTCAGTTACTGAAACTGTGGCAGTTGCAGTTTCACAGGGCTCATGGGCAATGGCATTTTCTGGTGGGTTTTGTCCAGTAGCTGCAAAATACTTTCTAACTGGATTTCTGTCATGAGCCACATTCTGTGTAGGTACAGATTTAACAGGAAGCATTCTGAATTGTGTAAAGTGCCTTGTCTTGATACGGGCACGGATTCAGCCTCACTCGAGGTGTAAAACTGCAACTGGCCACAAGCTGGCAAGCTGGTATGTGAGGGACTGCTGTCACTGCTAATTCATAAGCAGCAAACATTCTTCCATATCTTATAAAAGTAGTTTTATTTTAGGGAAAAGAAAAAAACCAACCCAACTTGAAAATTACAGTCAAAAGCACATAGGTTATTCATTAGTTCTTTAATTTAATTCTGTAACTGCTACCCCAGTACTCATAATGCTAAAGGGTACATTTTGATTAGGCCCAGTATTGATGTCTGTCCAAAGGTCTTTCATTCCATCAAAAGGAGAAAACCATCCTGAAATAAGTGGTTTAAGGCACTTGTTTCTGTTACCCTAGAAGTCTAAGTTCAACAGAAGACACATCTTAGCTAATTTCTATCCCTCTCCTGCTACCCCAAATGATACGCCTAACACAGAGCAGAAGTGTGTGGTATTTAAGAGATACTCGGAAATGTGGGGCGAGGGACTAGGTGATTCTTTATTACTTTGTTTCTGCTGGAGGCTTTTCATAGTTTTAGATTTCACGTGTTCTTCTACAGCAGAGAAATCTACTGAAGGAGATTATACTATTTTCAGCCTTACTAAAGGGACCGGATTGCAGGCTACTCAATACTGGCTACTGTTCTGCCGTGTTGTGTGGTCTGCATTTCACTACTCAGTCCTAGGGAACTGGGAATGATCTTTTAAATGCCACGGCCACAGAGCAGAAGACAAGTCTAATGACTTGGGAGCTGCTTGGTGCAGGTGACCAGGAGTTACCTCTATACCCTGATATATGCTGCTTGCACAAGTCTGAGCAAGTGCCTTTTCTTACAGCATGCACTCTGATGATTAATGCCCTAAAAACTGTAAAGGGCTCAGATACTTCCAGAAGGAGGTGCTCCATCAACAGCTAAATAACTGAGTCTGTCTTTATCACTATGAGCTAAACTGGATATGCCTACCTCTTAGTGTTTTTTTCCTTTTTTGAGATGGTTTATAGTCCACTGAAATGGGCTTGTGACTATCCAGCTCATTTCAAGGCACCAGCAACCCCTCCATGCCAGCACTTTCCCATTGTTATTTCGACAGTCATCAGATCCACCCACCTGGCAAATGCAGCACATCCCCTTTCTGTTCAGCTTCTTAATCAATTCCAGGTTCTCCCACTTCTGCATAGAAAAAGCCTCTTTCTGCTTGTATCAAAGCAATTCTGTGTAATAATATTCAATACACAACGGTGAACAATTGCTTCAACATGATTTACCATAAGCGTCTGTGTTTATATTAAAACTTATCAAACTTCTACACTTCTTGTTCCAACATAAAAATATCTCGATGATTCTATTTATGACATACTTAATGTAACTGAATTTATCAGCTCAAGTAATGGGGAAGTAATACAGAAACTATTTCCTATGTAACTATCCTTTCAGTTCTGTAAAGCACGGATTGGAAAAGCAATTTGCCAAGCTCAGCTTGTGTAATGGGAGGGTGGTGTCCAGCCTTCTTTCAAGTCAGCAGGGAACGTTTTTCATGTTCATCTTGTATATTTACAGGCAAAAATGAAGAACTGTTGGGGAATGGTCCTGCAGCTATTGCTCTGTTGTAAGTGGTGATTTCTGATTTGCAACAATCGTTTTTGGTGCCTTGCTGTTTTTTCATGTATTTCTTCAGATAACATTTTATGGAGTGTTTGAAAATGAGATAACTCAATTCACTTAGATTTAATACAATGCACAGACAGGAAGTTGCCACCAGAAAATAGAGGAAAATCATCTTCTCTGTAGGTTTGGAAATATAGCAGTCTACAGTATTTGGACATGGTCTTATGTCACATTTCACAAGACGTGGTATTTTGAATCCATTGTACAGTTTATAAAACAGAACAAGAAAAACTATTTCAAATCCTGTTTTTAAAATGAGGCTGATTAGATAAGTGCACAGCAACCCACCATCTATCTTTCCTGGATTTCTATAAGGTTTCTGGTTGTGTTTCTCTCTGTTCTCTCTGTAAGCAACATGAAAAACAACCAAGAGTGAAGGGGTGGAGACAATGATTAATTGCAAAGCCCAAAGTCTGATGGGGGAAACGGGGAAAAAATGGTCAAAGCAGACATTTTCACAACCAGGCTGCTTGATATTGCATTCAAATTCATCATGTTCATATTTCCAGATATTTTCTGCAGCTGCAACATAAACCAGTAAGCGGAACATGAACACAATGGCCACCCAAATTCTTCCAATTCCTGTTGAGTATTTATTCACTCCACTCAGCAGATCACGTAGGAATCCCCAGCTCATTTTTCTCTTCAAGGAAAGAAGGAAATCCTGTATCAAAGAAACACAACATCAGAGAGATGCTTCCTCTTGGGTGAAGAAAAATGAGACATTAATTCATCATGAAATGTAACCAGTAGCTGAAACAATTTAAAATTATTAGGCATTTAAAAAGGAAAACCACAAGCCGATCTTATTTCTGATAATTTCTGACTATTTATCTTAATTCTGATAACTTTCTGATAATGTTATTTCAGATAACATTCTGAGGCTATTAGACAAAATTTATTTGCTGTTTAAATACATCTTTCAATTAGGCTAACTGTCCTCTGTGAGAAATGTGCCTGTTCTCCCCAGGGGTCTCCTGACTCTCAGATAGAGCTTTGTCTGTCAAGTTCAGGCTCACACTCTACCACTGAGATACACTTAACTTAGCCCTGTCATTGATGCAAATGCTAAGCACAGTCAAATCAGATTTCACTTTCAAATGTATGTATAGGAGTGATGTGTCCTAGAATAAGTTGACTACAAAAGTGCAAATTTATTTCTTTTTATCTGAGGTCTAATTTCTGGGTAAACTTGTGCAACATTTTAAGTCCTGTTTCACTGGATTTTATTTGTTGTATTTTGTATCATGACTCCAAAAATATGTGTGTGTGTGTGTGTGTATTACAGTTCCTTACCCACACAAGTCTTCCTCTGTCCTAAATCTGAACCGCTCTTTTGGAAGAGCTGCATAAGAAGCCACTGGCAATGAGACTCTTGTCAAAGTCAAAAACAGACCTGAGATAAACACCAAGAATACAGAGTCACCTTTCCACCTGGCCTTATGTCCAGGTCTGAGAGAATCTTTGAGGATATCAAGCTCCTTTGTTTTGTAAGAGCAAAAAGTAAATGTATTCTCAGAACACAGAATGTCTGGGAGATATGAGGAGGGAAATCAGAAGTTTCCAGATCTTTGTGTTCTTTTAATGCCCTTATCCCATCTACTGCTCCTGCAAGCTCTGCCTAGCAGGAGAGAAAATGTACCCCTCTGTGGCTGCAGTGACACATAAAAATCCTGCTGCTGTAGCTGCAGTTTCTGCTGATATATGAGCAAGTTCATCAACTGGCAAGTTTGAGTACAAGTAGTAATCAGGCCACAGCATCACAAAGCTTCACAGAAAAGGTTCTCAGGCATTGGAACAGGCTGCCCAGGAAGGTGGTGGGGTCACCATCACTGGAAGTCTTCAAGAAATGACTGGACGTGGCACTTAGTGCCATGGTCTAGTTGACAAGGATGTGATCAGTCAAAGGTTGGACTTGATGATCTTGAAGGTCTTTTCCAACCTAAATGATTCTGTGATCCTGTAAAGCTCAGCAGAGATGGAAAGCTCAGTACTTCTGCTGTCTCTTGAATGCGCAACCCATCATGACCTCTGCCTATGGGCAGACTTCTGCTGGGAAACAAGGTTATTTGGGTATTCCTGCACTGCTACCATTAGAGCTGATGACTTACTTGAGGAGCACAGGGACAGCTGCAGAAATTAATATATTGCTGATATATACTGGAAAGAATGGATACCAAGCTACTCCTTTATGCTGCAGGTAAAAAAGAATAGCAGGGAAATACAAGTTAGCTTATATCCTTTCAGGCATATTCTCATATGCTTTTAAACATGTTTGGAAGGGTAGTGACTTTGTGAAATATCTCTTTAAAGAGCTGTTTCTGTCCCCCACGTCTGCAAACAGAACTCAAGCAGAAGTTTAAACCAAGTTCTTGAAGACAGCAGCACCAGGGCTTTACTGTTTTCTAGGGAAGTAACACACAGTCACTGCATCAGTCTCAAAGGAGCTGAACAGCAAAGCATGACGATACCACTGCGTGATAAAGCACAGGCAAGGAAACAAAGCGTTCATGCGAGCAAGTGGGAACGTGAGCACATATGTGTGCATCTTGTGGATGGGCTGTCCTCTGGAGGAGATGTCATGGAAAACCTCATGAGGCCCCTCCTGAGATGTTAAGATGTACACAAGCACTATTGAAGGGAAGACTGAATTTTTTTGTTCCATGTAAAATGAGTGCATCTTAAGGGGGCTTTTGCTAATGGACACAATAACTGCACCTTCCCTTTCTAATGTAAAAAGCCTCATGTCACCTATCAATCCATGGCTGGAAGTACACCAATTCTGAGCCTTCAGCTGAACGGAAACGAAAGATATGCCGGGTCACCAGCAAGGCACAAAACTCAGTGGGAACCAGCACTGGAGGAAATTAGGCCATGGAGATACCCACATATAGATTGCAAAATTTACCTTGAGGTTTCTTTTTCTCAAAGCTGAGTTGCTACTTCCTTACCTGAGCAGCAGAAAGGATTAGAAAAGAACCAGTTTATACTTTCTTTGCCAGTCCCACATTGAGAAGAGCGATGGGAAGGGAAAGAGAAAGTCCTGCCCCAAAAAACCCAGAGATCAAGACCTTGACTAAAATCTCCAGCAGACTGTGAGCAATGGGCAAATTCTAGCCAGGCAGAAGATTGTATGGATTAAATTTCTGCAAAGGTATTTTAAAAGAGAGCAACACATTCTGTTACCTAGGTGTCTGGTAATGAGGCATCAGGGATTTCACAGAACTGAAGATGGTTCCTGATCTATGTGCTCTGTTGAGCAGAAACAGGAATCTGTTAAAGGATTGCAGGGCAGGTCTTGTGGCCAGCAGTGCTTCTATAGCCAGAACTTTGGTTATGTTTTTTTTTTCCACTTGCAGCCTTCACATGATATTCAGAAATGGCTGTATAGGACAACCTTCAGCTACAAGCCTAAAGGGCCACAGAGCCTGTTTCACAGTATTGTTTGGATTGTAACCAGCACAGCTCCTCTGTTCAAAGGAGCTGCAAATGTGCCTTTAAAAGGCTGCATTTGCTTTATGCACCACTGTAGCTACAGATGTAGATGTTAGCTGATGCTTTTGTATCCTTTGAAAATACAATTAATTCACTGAAGCATTTCAAACATATGAAACAGAAAAAAAATAAAACAGATTTCAAAGATAAGGAGTTACTCAACAGGTGAGCAAGAGAAAATTAACTTCAAGGGACAACACAGGCGCAGACTGATGAGAGATTACGTTAGCTGAGGCTAGAAAAGACAAAGACATTACACGAGCTGTATGAAATTCAGAGCAAGGTGGGGATTCACACAACAATAAAAGAGAAATCCTCCAATAAATACACAGCTGAGCAGAAGGGAAAATATGACAGTGGTATGAGATTTTGTGACATTTCTAATAGTGACAGTGTACATCGAAGCAGATGCTGAGTGGTGTCAGGGTGTGACACTTTGGCAAAATTATATTCTGGCTAACCCAAGGACAAGAGAGGGAAAAAATGTGATGTAAATCTTTGTAGCTGACTACAAAAAGACTACAAAAGAAACTTGGCCTCTATTGGAAATTGCAAAAGAGGCACTAGAGAGTTTTAAACAATAGAAGATAAATTATTTCATGGAATCACAGAATATGCTGAGTTGGAAGGGACCCACCAGGTGCTCAAGAAAACGTTGAATGGAGCAAGAAGTGAAAAGCAGGGATTTGATGTTAGATTTACTTCAACCCCCTGCTCGATACACACATACACATGCACACCCCAATTTGGACAAAAGCTGAAGATTAGAGATAGGTTCGTTTGTTATACTCATTTCTAGCTGCAGTATGAGTGATAAGCATGAGAACAAGTTCTGCCAGTCAGTAAAAAGAGTGGGTCATCTTTCTTGCTCCTCACATACATCATTTATTCTCTAGATGTGACTTAAAAGCACTCCCCACCAATATACACACACATTTTGTCCTGCTCACTAGAGACACAAATGACCAGAAGAGCCTCCCCACCCTCTGGTTACCCTCAGATGTATCAGTGACTTGGTTTCCCCCCTCGGGGCTGGGCATGTGCTCTGCTGAGCAAACAGAGTAACCTCAATGCACCATTAACTTCTGAGTGTGCTGAATGTGCTTTATTGAGTAAAGTGTTTGAATAATGCTATTGTTGTTGAATATATTCATCAAATATTCATTTCTGTCATTCACTGAGGTCTGCAGAAGATTGGCTAATGTACACTGAGTAATGCATCCATTGAAAAGCACAGTGCTCCGAGAATTACTTCACCTAGATTTCAATCAGCTCTGCTAATTAAATTACTTTAAAAGCAGAAAAGGTATCTTTGTGTGCAGTAAAATGGGGTTGGGGGAAGGACAGTAAGAAAATGCAAGAACAAACTGAATAACTGGAAAGGAAGTGAGGAAAGCATCCAAAGTGTTAGAGGCACAAAGAGGGCAGACCACTTGGAGCTTGGAGAGGTGGAAAATTACAGGAAGAAGGCACAATATTATGGGAAATGGAGGTGAAATGGTGCTAAATAAGAGAAAGAACACAAGCCTGTGAACAGTGGATCTATCAATTCTGCACAACCAAACGGAATTATCCTCACAGACTGAGAGATGGAAAAGCTCCTTTCTCATCTAAACATTGCTGGGGAGTATTTTTCTCTACCTACGACATACCCTTTTACAATATATAACAGGAAGAAAGAGAACTGTAAATGGCAAAAATGATAAAGTAGAGAGCAGAAGGAGAAATCACAGAGGAGGATACAGGATCATAAAAAAGCAGAGCTGGTAACAGTCTTGAGAGTTCATCCTCTCCATTTTTTCTTACACTTGAATCGAAACAAGATCACAGCACTTCTGGTTGGGTTTTGTTGTTGTTTTTTTGGTTTGGTTTGGTTTGTTTTTTTCTCCAAACACCAAGGAAAAAGAAAAACAAGCATTGGCACAATGGTTTCCATAAACAACTAAACAAATAACGAAGCTTAACTTCAGATGTTTATTTAGTAACTGCATTTTCCCTTATCTTCTTTGTTTGTTGATATAAGGAAGTGTGTACCCATTTTATGGTTGCTGGGTCTTTGTTTCACGGACTGCTTACTGCTTCGTTACTGACTACCAGAGGTGTGAGGTCCACAGGCTGAGAAACACTGATTTACTTTGTTCTCTGGCTCTAAAAAGGCTTAGTTGTGCGGAAACTATTCCTGACAGTTCAATCTGTTCACTAGTACCCCCAGCATGGTGCAACTATTCCAGTGCTCCACTGGAGAGGATGAGGGATCAGGAAACCTCCTGGTAACACCAAGGAGCAGTATAATTCAATTCAACGCCACACGACCAAGCTGCACATGCACGAACTGTTCAAACTGTTGCACATCTGCAAAAGAAGCTGAAAAAACATTGCTACCAGACACTAACCTTGCAAAGCCTTTGGTTTCTGTTCAATGGTGAGAGTGCCAAGGTAATCTCCAGGTCCTTATGAGAGAGTCAACAAGAGAAAACAGAGGTCATAAAAATTAACTTCGCCTTCTTCGGACAACTCATCTCTTATCAAAGAATAAGTAAAGCTGTAACATTAATATAGCATTGTTATTCATTGCTTTTTAAGGCTCTTCAAAAACAAGCCAGGTAAGGCTTGGCAACCCATGAGCAAACATAGCCCCCGTGGCCCGTGTGCTGGCCAAGTTGTTCACTTCTGCCACGACAGCTGCTAGTGGGTGGTAGTTCAGCGGAGTCCATGGTTCTCAAGCTGATGGGATCCAGAAGTTTTCCACCTATTTCATCCTTCAGATGCTTCCAGGGGAAGTGGAGGCCCCCAGATGGCCTGGCAACAGCTTGCTCTTCTCTCATGGACAGACCAAAAAGTAATCCCTAGACACTTATGATTGAACTTCATTGATATAAACCCTTCATTAACATGTAATTAGAAAGGAAGTCCTATCCTCAAAACACTGAAAACCTAGACAAAGAAAACACATGCTGTTAAGGGGGAGATGTCCACCAGAGAGGTTTATCCAGCATCATTCAGCACAGCAGAAGCAGAGCTATGGAAAGAACCATGATCTCTCTTAGCCCAGTCCCTTCCTTTCTCCTCAGCTTACTGATTCTAACCTGTCACTGTTTTATGCCTATGACTGACTTTTAACTCCTTGGAGCAAGAAATAAGCCCTTTGGTACACTGGGAGATAAACCTCTGATTACTGTGATATTAAAGCAGAATTCCACAAATAATTAAATAGTGCTTAAAATATACATGTGGTGTGAAAAAACATTAGCCTAGGTATTTATTTGCCAACCAACTACAGGAAGGAAAAGAAAAGACTAGATGAAATAAGGCTCAGCTGGTCATTTAGCATCATGCTGGACCTGGCTGGTTTGGCTTTTACACCTGACCTGTGCTTCTGCAGTGGCTTGGGACAAATCTTCCTTTCTGGGCTTCAGGATCTTAGCTGCCAAACATTCGTTTCTCTGAAAATATAACTTCTAAACTACATTTTCAGTGGCTTCATAACCTAAAGCATGCTTGGCATCATTTTTTATAGCCAGTGGTGACAAAATCCTGTCTTGTTTTGTATTTAGGGAAACCACAAACACCACTCAAACAGCAGCTGCTGAGTGTGATGTTTTGCCAGCTGTGAATTGCTGTGGTCTCTTCTCCACAGCAATGAATGGGTTTTGAGAGAGGGCAGACACAGTTCACTGTTTTCTTTGTTACTTGGTAAACTGTGTAATTAAAAAAAATTAGGCTCAGAAGTAGCCAAAATTACTAAATTTTTTAAGTCATGTTTCACGTACACAACTACAACTGCATTTCTCCTCACCTTCATGCCAAACAGATAACCCATTTCCCCCGTGCTTTCCTGATGTAAACAAAAAAACTTTCTGCAGCAAATGATCTCCAACATTAATAACTGTTCCACTCAGACCACTGTTAGTTTTAATGCTTTATTCAACTAATAAAAAAAAAAAAAAAACCTGAAAAAATCAAAAGATTTCCACTTGAACAAGCAATCATCAATGGCCCCATTACAATGCTTAACTCTGTAGTAGTTACTGCAGTAGTGCAACAAAAAGAGGATTATATCCTTGGTTTATGCTGGCTGATGGGACACTTTCATAAGGCTATTATCAAGCCTCTGACATCTGAAAAACAAACTATATTTTATAACAAGAAACTCTAACTTACCTGTGCCTCAGTGAAGGATTACAGCTGGACCCCAGCTTTCTAGTGGAATTAACAATCAACAATACATTTCTGAGAAAGGGAGTTACTCTCTAAGCTTTGAAGATGGAAACTGCTTATCTCCTAGGTAATATAAACTAAATGAGTGAAACCTGATCATCTCTCCTGGCACACTGTTCAGTCCAGAACCATAAAGCGTCTTGTATCATCAGAAAGATATGAGGAAACAGTGGCATTTATTTGAAGTCATGGGATTCATCTGCATCTTTTGAGCACTCATCGGCATCAGCTCAAGCTGCATGCTTTGTTCTTTCACAGTAGCGGTGGCACAGCCTGAAGACACGTGTGCTGTGAGCCTTAACTCCCACCCTCTTTGCTCTTTGACATTTTACATCAGGTTTGTATGTTGTGTTCTCTTGGGCAAGTTAACTGCCCACAAAACACAAACACTCTTTTAGGCACACGTTACTCCTAACAATACATTACACAATGCACAGAAAGGCCCTTCTCTTAGAATTTTGGATCAAAGTGGTTCTCCCAAGAAAGCAAAACCTGGGTTTTGTTATTAAAGTGTATTTTGGTTACTCTACATGCTAATCAATTCCCACATTGGACTAGGCAGCTGAACCACTCCCCACCAGAAAGCCTATAACTTTATTTTAATAACTAAGAAATGGAATAAGTGTTTATGTCCTGCTTTATGCATCTTATCGAGTATCAATGCTTTGGTGGTTATTTTTGCCTGGAATGTGGCTGTACTGCTGGGTAACATTAAAAAATAACAGAAAGACTGAACTCCTTGCCTCTTAAATGAATTCTTCACAGTATAATTTGTTCACAGTATAATTTATTTAGCTTAAACTTACTGTGACTTTTATCCATGAATTTTATGTGACTATTTGGTAGTTTTATGGAGAGGAAGGTATCACATATCCTAACATGTGACTGAATCAGGACCTTGGTACCTGAGAGAAGCTGATGCCTCCAGAGTGTGACTGAAGGTGCCAGAGCTTGGAGCTGGACTGCAGGTCCTAACAAAGCCTCCCAGCTGCCTGCTGGAGGGAGCTGCCTGCCAGGTGAGCACCTTCCTCTGGTACTGCTGCTGAATGCCTCACAAAAGCCACAGATGGCTGAACAAGGTCCAGTTCACATCAGTAACTCAAAGGCTAAAATCACTGTAGGAATATTGTGATTACCTGTAATACTGAGAAAATTAAAATTTAACTTCAAATCCAAACTTTATTATGGCATTAAAGACATCTGAGCAATTGTAACTGTCCTACAGAGATGGAAAAGAAAAAAAAGCCCCAAGAGCCTATTAAACTGTGTGGTTACAATCCTATTACTTAAATGTCAAAGCTGTTTAAGCATCGTTATGACACCCAGAGTTATATCTCCATCATATCTGGTATATAAACATTAGACAGTGCCACTCGCTACTGTATTTCATTAAGAGGAGCTGGAGGCCACTGAGCAGCAGCAAAGCCATGACATCATGGAAATATGGTGGGATGACTCCCACGACTGGAGTGCTGCAATGAAGGGCTACAAGCTCTTAGAAGGGAGGGAAGAGGAAGGAGAGGTAGTGGGGTGGCTCTGTACATTAGGAACTGTTTCAACTGTATGGAGCTCAAGGATAGTGATGATTAGGCTGGGAAGCAATTCATCAAAGATGGATACATCATACAAAGGATTTTTATGGACTACAAACAAAGGACTTATACAGCGTGGAAAGGCAGGATTTACTATCAATGTGTAATGGCCTTTGAAAATATAAGGTTTTTGCTTCTGTAATTCCATCGGAAGTACTTATGGAGGATTATCCCCAGTACTTCTCCGGCGCTGAATAAAAAGGAATGTGACTAAACATTGATCAACTTCGATGTTGAATGAATCTTTGAAGCAGTTGGCATGGTGGTGTTCAGTTAAAGGTTGGACTCAAGGATTTGGAGGTCTTTTCCAACCTTAATGATTCTATGATACTATGTGGTGGTATTTACAGATTAAAAGACAACTGTAAGGTGCAGCAAATCTGAAGAGTTCCAGGTAACTCCATGTCATAGTCCCTTACTACAGAGTTCATTCTGTTGAACCTGTGAAATGTCTACCCTTGTAGTCTTCTTAGGAGCTGTGTTCCCTGTCTGAGATCTGAAGAGTGCTGAGATCAGAGAGGGCACTGGAAGGATTTTAACTTATCATATCTTAAGTTCATTGGGAGCCCTGGTGTTGGAGGCAGAGGTCAGTCCCAACTGCCTTCCTCAACTGCACTGCCCTGCTTACATCACACTGTCTTACCCATCCAACTGAAAAACAAACTTCATTCTTTTTTCTTTTTTGGCAAAATTAGTTTTCAGCTGGACTAAGGAGCAATAATGGTGTACTCCAAGACTGAGCAATTCTGAGACTGCATGCAAGGAAGACTAGAGCATCTACAACTGCAGTTCTCCCCTTGTCCCTTCTTTTTGGAGATGCAATCTTAGTTCAAGTTTGTCTTTAAACTTGAGCTCTTAGGGCTGTGTACTGTTGTAGTGAGAAAATTCAGTGCTGCATATGTTTCTCTGTTCTTCGCAGTAGAAAGTAGCCTTTTCTTTCCAGAGGGGATGCTTTGAGTTTTGGTATTATTCTGTTCCCAGTCAGAAACAATTTGCCTGCTCATTAATGAAAGTAGAACCAAACAAAGTGCCTTTTCCCTTCCATAATGAATTCAGCTGAAAAAAATTTATAAGCTTGATTAGTGTTTGAAGAATAACAATTGCTTTAATCTTTGCTGGAAGGCTTGTCTCTCAGAGACACAGCTGGCTATCAAGTATTATAGAAGACATACGCATAATGTTACAAAACACAGAAGATTCGATCTAAGAGATTTTCATTTTTAAAAGGCATATTGCCTTAAAAGTGTTTTGGATTGTAAGTGGTAGGGTCCCAACCACTGCATGCTGCTGCCTGAAAACTGCTTTCTTTCAATGGGAATGACACAAACAAGCGAGAGCTGCGGAAAAGCAGCATAAGGACTCTTGAGACTGACATGAGCAGTGCAACAACCACACAGAACATTCTCAGTGCCACCCCTTGTCTAGCTGGTCTGTTTGTTCCTTCTTCTGCATTTATGTCCTTAATATGACAATACTGTTTCACATGCCTCAGTGAAACAATGGATCCCCTCAGTGTTAGCTGTGAGCAAGGAGGGGGAAGCACTTCTAATTCCTAATTTTTGCTTTCCCTTCTCCCCCAGATTTGTTCAGGGGATAAAAAGAAGTCCCATTTGTCAACTCTAATTAAAATATTGTGAAACTCACAGTGTATAAAACACTTTAAAAATCAGGCAAACCAGGAATGCAGATACACACTTTACACTCAGATGTGAAAGCCCTAACAAACGTAATGAAAGTTGTCCCTCTCAGTATAGGTCATACCAGTGCCGAAGTCCCACTGTTGATGCAAGAATAATTTTTTCTGCCCACAACAGCTCTGCAACTGTGTTTCTAAAGCACGGATAATCTTATCAGCGGCTTGAGGCACCCTATCTTTATTCTGAAGACAATGTGCAGCTCTGTTCTCCTGCGGTACTTGAAATAAGCAGGAGCCGTGAGGTCAATCAGCAAAGACGTGGAGGCACGCTGCTGCTTCCCGGACTGCATCAGGCTGGCTGTCGCATGCTAACGATGTCTGCGGGGCACAGCGTCGCGTTTCCCTACAGAGGCTCTTCTGCAGCTCAAACGATAAGGGGATGTGAGTCTCAAGAAAAGCAGAAATTGCTATTATGTTCTGAATGGCTACAGCATACAGCATGATACTGAATGCAGAATCCCAGGGGAATTTATTTGAAAGGAAAATAAATCTCAGTAACAGCCTTAGGTTTGGAAAATGAACTGGTTTTTGCCCGGTTACCTTTCAGGAGAGATACTCAGATACTAAGACGATGGGTGACTCAAATATCACAGATGTTCACTATTTTACTCCTTATAGAGACTCTCATAAAAATTTGCCAAATAACTTTATAAGCCTTGAGGGATTGAACATTTCAACATTTTGTTGGGTCAGATGATAGACACATAATATTCACATTAAAGATAAAATACAGCACTTACCCACAGTCAAAAAGCAAAACTAGAAACAGTAAACAGTCCAAGCTTTTCATCACTGTACGGTTAATCTGCTTGGCTGGCACATGCTTAACCCACGCCAAGTACCAGCATTCGCATCAAAACCCAAACTCTCTGCTTCTCTTTCTGTGCATAAAGCTTTATCCCACAGCTCTTCACAAGAATATTTTCTCTCCAGCCAATGGTGCTCTTTGTACAGTGTCAGATCTTCTCCCCGTCAGTGATGTCTGGGACTTACTTGTCCTTTTGAAAAAAGATGGGAAGTGCCAGAGAACTAGCAGCAATCTAACAATCCTTGCCACCATTACATGGTAAATGTGTTCTGGCACAAACCCATCCTACCACAACCTGGAAAATACTATCATGATCCTGGCTGACTTTGGATCAGAAGTTATATCTGCATGGATGGTACAATAACTGCTGGGAAGGGGTGCACCTGCTAATAAGCAAGTGCACTTTCTCAGTGTGCTGTTGTAAATGTTTAGCCTTCCCATATAAGATGTGGGGGAAAAAATTGCTTGGGAGCTGTATTCAGAACACATCCTACAGTACTGTAAAAAATGCCCCTTTCCCTCAAGAAAATCAAGCTACCTTCCTAAAATCCAAGGCTCCTGCAAAAACCTCCTACTGGCTTCTTTCAATTAGACAAACACGAAAACAAACGACAGCCGCAAGTTTCACTCAGTTTTTCTACTCAACAGTTTCCAAACAAAATCAGCTGTGAGGCATATGCCACGAAAACAATAGCTACCAGATCAGCAGATAGTATGTTGTGAATTAAATGTTGACACAAAACCCTGATACACCACTCAATTCTCTCTTGACACCAAAACTTATTTCCCTACTATTTTTCTCACCTCATTATATTTGCTCACAAGAAAAGAAATTGTTTCGATACTCCATCTGGATTGAGAAAGGACAAGTTAACCGGCAATATACTACTACGCTGCCATCTTTCAAAAGGAAAAAAAAAAAAAGTAGTGTGATTACTTAAACAAACAAACAAAAAAAACCCCAACAAAATGAAAAAAAAAATAAAATCCCAACAACATGGAACAAGTGGTTCTGAGAGTCTGAATACCTCTACATTTCATAGAACCATAGACTCATTAAGGCTGGAAATGAGCTCTAAGATTATCAAGTCCAACCATACACCTAGCACCACCATGTTCACCACTAAACCATATTCACAAGTGCCACATCCACATGACTTTTGAGCCCTCTTGGGCAACCAGTTCCAATGTGTGACTAACCTTTCAGTGAAGAAATGCTTCCTAATATCCAATCTAAACCCCCACTGATGCAACTTGAGACCATTTCTTCTTGTCCTGTTTCTTGTTACTTAAGTGAAGAGACTGCCCCCCACCTGGCAGGAGTTGTTGAGAGTGGTAAGGTCCCTCCTGAGCATCCTTTTCTCCAGGCTGGAAGACACCAGCTCCCTCAGCCTCTACTCGTAGGACTCGTGTTTCAGAGCCTTCACCAGCTTCCTTTCCCTCTGCTGGACTTGCTCTAGTACCCCAGTGTTGGTCTTGCGGTGAAGGGCCCAGAACTGGCCAGAGCACTCCAGATGTGGCCACACCAGGGGGACCATCACCACTCTGGTCCTGCTGGCCACACTATTTCTGACACAGGCCAGGATGCCACTGGCCTTCTTGGCCTCCTGGGCACACTGCCAGCTCACGTTCAGTTCAAATCGTGTTCAAATCGCTGCCAAGATTTATGTTCTTCCCCTTCTGCCCCCAGATGCTCCACCATAGTCCTCTTGATATAAGGTATCAATAAAGAACTACCACTGAGAGGGTTAATTGAAATTATTGTAGGGACTTTTGCTGAAGTCA
Organism: Margarornis squamiger; assembly: GCA_035222235.1. Lineage (NCBI taxonomy): Eukaryota > Metazoa > Chordata > Aves > Passeriformes > Furnariidae > Margarornis > Margarornis squamiger. The sequence continues at coordinate 79,998,590 of JAWWTY010000106.1, read as the reverse complement.
CAAAGACAGACTGCATGGTTGAGGCCGTAAATAGCTAAAAATATAGAAACAGGGAATATGTTATGGTTGCTATCAGTACCTGGCCTTGAGGCTTCTGAAATAGAATGGACACCATATGAAACTAAGATAAATCAAGAAATATGTCAAGAAAACAAGATAATTGTAGAAGTTTGCTAATTAGACCGGTTCAAGTTGCCAACAAAACTGGTTTAAGTTACTTTTTGAGCCAAGTTGAGAAGGACACAGCGAGGAAGACCCACGACCTTCA